>OZ018319.1:96639688-97327188 GCA_963969495.1 Ceratothoa steindachneri
GTTCATCTTGTAGCAAATGTGGTAGACATCAAATTCTTGAAGAAAGAGAAAAGCACTCCATAAAGCTTTTAGTCAAGATAAATCGACGTCGCTCTACGAAGCAGTTAACCAGCATCTTTTCTAAAGGTCCAAAGACGATTTCAACGAGAACTATGTTTCGTTAACTGAGACAAATGCATGTACGCAGCTGCGCCTCAATCGGAAAGCCACTTATGACTGCAAAAAATAAAAAAAAGGTCTCAGTTTGCCAAAGAACATCAAAACTGGAGTATAAAGGATTGGAAACGTGTCATGTGGTCCGATGATTCAGGGTTTACCCTCTTTCAGAGTGATGCGCGCATTAGAGTATGGCGAGAACCTCATGAAGCATTGGATCCATCATGCATCGTCCCCTTCGTGCAGGCATCCTAATGGCGACGGAATGTTTTTAATCGATAATGCGTGCATCCATCGGTCTAACACCGTCAACGATTGGTTCACCCAGCATGAGGGATCATTTCGACATATAAATTGACCTCTACCTTCCACAGATTTAAATTCAATAGAGAATTTATGGGATGAGCTTGAGAGGGATCTACGTACCTCATTGCTTCCTTCATCATCATTCAACGATTTGGGTGTACAGCAGCTCGAATTGTGGCCAAAATTGAAGCTACAGAAGAGGCAAAAGCTGTAATTCTATCGAGAAGAGGTCCATCAGCTTATTCAATAATTATTACCCTGAACGATCTTTAGTTTGGCCAGGCAACGTATATATAATATATATATATATGTATATATATATATATATATATATATATATATATATATATATATATATATATATATATATATATATATATATATATATATATATATATATATATATATATATATATATATATATATATATATATATATATATATATATATATATATATATATATACATATATATATATATATATATATATATATATATATATATATATATATATATATATATATATATATATATATATATATATATATATATATATATATATATATATACGAGGGGCGGTCAATAAGTTTTGCGAATCGGTAGGGCAAAACAGAGGAAGGGAGATGGCTGTTTATGGAAGTGTTGTCACAAATTTTTCAACAATGGAGAAGGTTGAGCACCGAGCAGTGATCAAATTTTTGACCAAGGAAGGCAAGAATGCAAAAGAGATCCATGGACGCATGGTTGCAGTGTACACCGACACCGCCCCTTCCTATGCAACCATTGCTCGCTGGAAAAGGGACTTCCGCCATGGTCGTGAGTCCCTTGAAGAAGACCCCCGTCCAGGATGCCCGTCAGACGTGACCAACGAGGACAATGTGGCCCGTGTGGAGAGGATGATCCTCGAAAATCGACGGGTGAAGGTCGAAGAAATCGAAGTGTAATCAACATCATACACGACAATTTGGCCATGAACAAGGTCTCTCTGCCGGTTGGGTCTCTAGAAACCTCACGCCCCATGATGGACTTCAACGTTATCAAAGTCCACAAGGCCAGAGTTGCACAAGCTGCACTGCGCGAGTGTGGATTCGAGGAGCTCAACCATTCCCCCATCAGTCAAGATCTGGCCCCTAGCGACTACTTTTTATTCCGCCAGCTCAGGGCTGCACTGCGTGGACGCCGGTTTGGGGACGATGAAGATGTCCAGCTCGCCAGGAGTGGATTGAACGTGCATCGAAGTCGAGGGTAATTATATTGAAAAATAATAAAACACTTTTCCTCATATCTCGTTTCCTTATATCCGAATTGCAAAACTTATTGACCGCTCCTCGTGTATATATATATATATATATATATATATATATATATATATATATATATATATATATATATATATATGTATATATATATATATATATATATATATATATATATATATATATATATATATATGTTTTGTTAAATACAAGGTTGTATTTCGAATTTAACAATTAAAATTTAGCACGTTCTAACTGAGAAATGCATTTTACAAGAGGCTGAAGATTGAAAATCAACTGAGGATGATCCATTTTATTTGGTCTTATTTAAAATATTCGGATTTTTTAAAAAGATTTTGCCATAAGTTTTTGCCTTTCTTCAGGCATCTTCAGACAGAAATCTTGGTTACTTTTGATTCGGCATTGATGGAATGTTTTTATTCTCGTTACCTCCTTTAGTGACGAGGTAATTGTTTGGTGAGCAGCAAAGAATGAATTTCGTCTTCGTTCTTTGATGCCTTTTAGTAGGTCGGAGTCAGAGTATGGTTCACTTTTTTTAGCAGAAAAAGTGCAATACTTACTCCGAGGAGGTTTGCTGCGTGTTCAGGTTCGGGCCCATCTCTTTGGTGAAAAGATTCTTTACACAAGGATCTTTCTTGTAATTTGTTCATTGCGTTGTTTATTGTAGTGTGCTTTGATTCCTCCTTCTTACAAGTGCATTGTTATGTGTCGGCTGAGGGTAGTGGTGGTCATACCTATATATTGGTTGTTTGGATGAGGCTTGCAGTCTTCTTGGGGGCATTCAAATTTGTATACCACATTTGTAGGCTTTAGGATGGATTTTTTTCACGGATGTTGTTTTTCATTAGTAGGTTGCTGACTTTTTTGTTTTTATTATATATTCGTAGAGATAACTTTTTGTTTTTTCTTGGATAATGTTACTTTTTATGATGTTTTCTAGTATTCGTTCGTCTATTTTATAGGCATCCGACATTTGGTTCTTGTAGTAAAGTGGTATTATTTTTTCTTCTTTTTCTTTTTCCTCCTGTACCTCAAACTTTAAATTGAATTTTTTTCTGTAATTTGTTAAATTCTCTATTGTTGTAGCCGTTGTCTATTAGAGAATTTGACAAATTACTGTAAAAAGATTCTACAGGAGTGATTCGTATGGGCGAATTGGTGGTGGTAGTCGCATCACCGCGCCAGTGGCAAGAATGCCTTCGACTCAGAGAGCCTGTAACGGTCGAACGTGACGAAGAGTGTCGGGGTGGGTCTCGAGGCCCCCCTCTGTTTTCTCATTCCGCGTTCCACCTGATGTCTTCTATGCAGTAGTCCACGAGTTTCCTCGCATTAACCACGCCTTTCAAAAAGTGTCTGAAGGGCACTGTGATGGAACGTGTTGAAGCTGCGTTTAATTTCAACTCCTATCCCGTATTATTTAAAACCACGATGCTGCCCACGTGCATCTTCGATTCGAGGCTTGGAGTCTTATCACAGCTACCGGATGTCAATGTTTAAACAAGGAGGTTATCGTCCCCCCGTTCGCCCCCATACGCCGACCTCGCCAGATTGAGTTGGGCTTATGAGCAGATAAGGCATTGTTCTCCGGCCCGGCTGTGCGTTCCCTCCAAGCTTTCACTCCATTTTCCCCCACGCCAAGGAAATGTCCTGGCTATTTATATGGAAACTTTACCACTAAGATCAGATTGGAGATCCAGATTTTCGTCGCGAAACATCACCACGACCCTCTCTCCCTTTGTGCGCCAAGGGACCTAGACCTCGAGATTCACCATCACTTGTCCAGAAGGAGGACAATATTCCTTGAGTGCCAAAGGTTCGAGCCTTTCCGACGCCAAGTCCCCAAGGCTTCCCCCCCCTGTTGTTCAAAGGAGAACAGCATTAGAACAGCCATTGTTCGTTTTGAGCCCTTCGCCAAGAAACGGTTCTCATCCCCCCCTGTTGTTCAAGGAGAACAGCATTAGAACAGCCATTGTTCGTTTTGAGCCCTTCGCCAAGAAACGGTTCTCACCCCCCCCCCAGTTGTTCAGAGGAGAACAACATTAGAACAGCCATTGTTCTTGAGCCCGTAGACAAGAGACGGTTCTCATCCCCCCCTTTGTTCAGAAGAGAACAACCTAGAACAGCCATTGTTCGTTTTGAGCCCTTCGCCAAGAAACGGTTCTCACCCCCCCTGTTGTTCAAAGGAGAACAACATTAGAACAGCCATTGTTCTTGAGCCCGTAGACAAGAGACGGTTCTCATCCCCCCTTTGTTCAGAAGAGAACAACCTAGAACAGCCATTGTTCTTCAAGCCGTTCGTCGAGAAACGGTTCTCCTTCCCAAGACGCCTCGTCAGGATCCTTTTATCCCCCCCCCTCCTTCGGCTGGAACTCGCCAGCGGACCGAAACTCCTTTGCGCCACCTTCCACTGCACCACTAGTGCCAAAGTTACGTAAGCCAAACGTCACCTTTGAGTATTGATCCCTTTTGTCAATTCTATCCTGTTCTTTAAATGGTTTATCGAACCATCCCATCTCTTTAACTCTATATTTGTTTTACCTTTTTAAATCCTTTAAATCCTCGGATTAGCCGAGCCCCCACGACCCTTTTCATTCTCTGTTTATGTCAATATTTTCCGTCTTGTGTTTATTGATAGTTATTATTAATAAAACTCTATTTTATTAATGATAGCAATATTATTATCCTTGAGCTCAGTTTCACTTCTTAAGCATATCGAAGATACATAATATCGGCCGCCAGACAGTAACGCACTCTAAAGATAATTAAGGAAGTTCCCTCAACGAATAGTGATATATATATGGTATCGTCGGGAGTCATTCTACGACATATATATATATACTATTTAATTTGGTATCAGGTGTGTAAGGTTTAACGCTATATCTTTGCAAACACTGGTCTCAGTCAAGTAAAGCATAGTGTTATTCGTTATAATAATAGAATATAGTAGTTCCCTTTTGTTTTAACGATTACTATCCCCCTTTTTTTAAAAAACTTAAGAAGATGGAGTAGCTCAAGGAACTGTTATAATAATTTGTTTGTGTTTTTTTTGTGATTTTAGTCAGTGGTTATTTAGATTGAGAAACCAAGTACGAATAGGTCAGTGCCCATATTTAGGTAGGCTAATTCTATAGAGGCATAATTCTTGTTGCAAGGAATTTTAGTTGGTTGACTAGTGCGCCCCCAAGTGCAAAGATGACTCAGTTTGAAATCTTTAAAGCGCAAGGAGAGTCCTGTGGACTTTCCGGAAAAGAACTAACTGAGTACATTCAAGAGGAGCAAAGAAAAGAGGTAGAAAGAGAAAGGGGAAGAGTAATCCGACAAGAGGAACGAGAAAGAGAAATACAACGAGAGGAACGAGAAGAAAAAGAAAGAGAAAGAGAGGAACGGATAAGACAAGCTGAGCTTCAGATTGAATTAGCTCGGATTAAAGCAGAATTTCAAAGAAAAAAGGTAGAAAGAGAAAGGGAAAGAATAATCCTACAAGAGGAACGGGAAAGAGTAATCCAACGAGAAGAACGGGAAGGGAAAATACAACGAGAAGAACGAGAAAAAGAAATCCAACGAGAAGAAAGAAGGAAGGATTCGCGCTCCTTCCCAGGAAAGCTGACAAAGTTTCCGAGCCCCGTAAAACCCCAAAACTTCTTTCCCCAAAACCAACAACGGGACTCCAAACCTCCCGTTAAGATTTCTCCTCCATCTCTCTTCCCGAAGCGACCAACCATATGCTTCACCTGTAGTGTAGAAAACCACATGAGCTGGAATTGCCCCCAAAATTCTAGGCTTAAAAGCGGACCAGCCCACCAAGTTCACCAGATTAATGCAACCCCGGCTCCTCCGGTGGTGCAGACCCAAGCAGAAGCTTCTCCCCCTCCGTCAGGCCACCAGGTAAATTTTGTTTTTGGTAAAAGTTCATCGGGAACTTTGAAATATGAGAAGGGCAGCGTGGACAGCTGCCGAGTATTGACTCTCGTCAGGGACACAGGATGTACGTGTTTCATCGTGTCCGACGAATTCCTCCCAGTGGCCTCTAACCACGAAAAATTTGCGGTGGTACATGACCACCTTGGGCGTGCGAACCGATTCCCCGTCGCTAGATGTTACCTGCAGTGTCAATATTATAATGGCTGGGCTGAAGTCATTGTAGCACCCATAAAATTCTGTTCCGTACTTATAGGACAGAGCCCCCAAGTAAGTTTCGACCCTGTGTTTCAGGCCACCCTTCCTCGAGGCCGAGATAAGAAAGAAGCCCAGGAGCCCGTCCCCATCAGAACCCCGATACCGTCAGATTTCTCGGAGACCCCTAACCAGGACTTTAGGACGGAAAATGAGGAGTGTGAATCACTAACACCCTTAGGTGATAAGGCCCCAGACAAGGACACGGAGACTGTCCGTGGACCCCAAGAAAAAAAAAAAACCCAACGCGCCCATGGAGATACCTTCGTAGAACTGGACGAAGCATCGGCGCTTGAAGAAGATTACCCCGCGGAGTCCCTTAATGTAATCCAGACAGTGTGCATCCAACCTGATGCTGATTACCCTCCTACTTCCCTCCTAGGCAAGTCTTTGGAACCCTCTGACCTGGATAGTGACGCGCAGCTGACACCACGTCAGAAGAGTCAGCTACAAGAACTAATTAAATGGAATCACCATTTACCCACCCTAGTAGCTCTTTTCGAGCAACTGCGTGAAAATGGCCTCACCATTGGCCCCAGCAAATGCCAGTTTGCCCACTAAACCATCAAATATTTGGGTTTCAAAATAGGACAAAACAAGTTAGGTCCCCACGAGAACAAGATTAAGGCAATCGCCGACATGCCCCTCCCGATTACAAAGAAGCCATTAAGATCGATCCTAGAATCAGCTTCTCCCTATCAGCGATTTGTTCCGAATTTCGCTGCAATTTCGGCCCCCCTATGCCCCCTTCAGGAAAAGAATTTCTCCGATAGTTTACGTTGGAATGATGTCGCTGTTTCCCATTTTAATCAGCTCAAAAGTAAGTTCATTTCTGCCCCCATTTTTAAGTTGCCCAACCCGGAAAAATCCTTTGGGATTAAGACCGACGTGATCAACGAGGGCATTGGAGGTGTACTCCTTCAATACGTGGATGACAGAACGAGTCATCCAGTTGCATATGCTAGTCGTCAATTATTACCACGCGGAAAGAGATATGCCACTAGAGAAAAGATAGCTCTATCAATTATCTGGGTCATAGACAAATTCAAGCTGTACTTGATATGTAAAGAATTTCAAATAGGAACCGACCACCGTCCGTTAGCCTATATTAGGAATTTGAGACACTCAAACGGCCGCATCATGCGCTGGAGTTTACTCTTGCAAGAGTATAAGTTTAAAATAAATTAGATAAAAGGTTCCGATAACCAGGTCGCTGACGCCCTCAGTAGGAATGCGTTACCGAATAGCGTAGAATAATTGTATTCATAGGATTAGTATCTCCATGTAGGTATATACCGTCTTGTACGACTTAATTTAAGATTCTTTTGTAATATAATTAATTAATGTATATGTCTGAATTTTGTAACGCTCAATGTCTAATTTTTTGTATGTCTATATATTTGTTCTTATTAATTTACGTATAAATTATTTTGTCCCGTATGTACTAAGTTTATATCATTTCATTGTTCCATGCCCTTTTTTTTTCTTTGATTAAGTTGTATTAAAGGTTATTTTCCCCTGTAATCTAAAGATCAAAATAATCATATGTATTGAGGTAATACTAGTTAGGTGCAGGAAGGTACGGTTGGTACAAGAAAACGAGTTCCCCACAACGGAGCTCTATCGTTGTCCCTTCTCTCTTTTTTTTTCGAAGTGACAACTTCCCCTGGAATGGAGGGGTGTGATGGAACGTGTTAAAGCTGCGTTTAATTTCAACTCCTATCCCGTATTATTTAAAACCACGATGCTGCCCACGTGCATCTTCGATTCGAGGCTTGGAGTCTTATCACAGCTACCGGATGTCAATGTTTAAACAAGGAGGTTATCGTCCCCCCGTTCGCCCCCATACGCCGACCTCGCCAGATTGAGTTGGGCTTATGAGCAGATAAGGCATTGTTCTCCGGCCCGGCTGTGCGTTCCCTCCAAGCTTTCACTCCATTTTCCCCCACGCCAAGGAAATGTCCTGGCTATTTATATGGAAACTTTACCACTAAGATCAGATTGGAGATCCAGATTTTCGTCGCGAAACATCACCACGACCCTCTCTCCCTTTGTGCGCCAAGGGACCTCGACCTCGAGATTCACCATCACTTGTCCAGAAGGAGGACAATATTCCTTGAGTGCCAAAGGTTCGAGCCTTTCCGACGCCAAGTCCCCAAGGCTTCCCCCCCCTGTTGTTTAAAGGAGAACAGCATTAGAACAGCCATTGTTCGTTTTGAGCCCTTCGCCAAGAAACGGTTCTCATCCCCCCCTGTTGTTCAAGGAGAACAGCATTAGAACAGCCATTGTTCGTTTTGAGCCCTTCGCCAAGAAACGGTTCTCACACCCCCCCCCCCAGTTGTTCAGAGGAGAACAACATTAGAACAGCCATTGTTCTTGAGCCCGTAGACAAGAGACGGTTCTCATCCCCCCCTTTGTTCAGAAGAGAACAACCTAGAACAGCCATTGTTCGTTTTGAGCCCTTCGCCAAGAAACGGTTCTCACCCCCCCTGTTGTTCAAAGGAGAACAACATTAGAACAGCCATTTTTCTTGAGCCCGTAGACAAGAGACGGTTCTCATCCCCCCTTTGTTCAGAAGAGAACAACCTAGAACAGCCATTGTTCGTTTTGAGCCCTTCGCCAAGAAACGGTTCTCACCCCCCTGTTGTTCAAAGGAGAACAACATTAGAACAGCCATTGTTCTTGAGCCCGTAGACAAGAGACGGTTCTCATCCCCCCTTTGTTCAGAAGAGAACAACCTAGAACAGCCATTGTTCTTCAAGCCGTTCGTCGAGAAACGGTTCTCCTTCCCAAGACGCCTCGTCAGGATCCTTTTATCCCCCCCCTCCTTCGGCTGGAACTCGCCAGCGGACCGAAACTCCTTTGCGCCACCTTCCACTGCACCACTAGTGCCAAAGTTACGTAAGCCAAACGTCACCTTTGAGTATTGATCCCTTTTGTCAATTCTATCCTGTTCTTTAAATGGTTTATCGAACCATCCCATCTCTTTAACTCTATATTTGTTTTACCTTTTTAAATCCTTTAAATCCTCGGATTAGCCGAGCCCCCACGACCCTTTTCATTCTCTGTTTATGTCAATATTTTCCGTCTTGTGTTTATTGATAGTTATTATTAATAAAACTCTATTTTATTAATGATAGCAATATTATTATCCTTGAGCTTAGTTCCACTTCTTAAGCATATCGAAGATACATAATATCGGCCGCCAGACAGTAACGCACTCTAAAGATAATTAAGGAAGTTCCCTCAACGAATAGTGATATATATATGGTATCGTCGGGAGTCATTCTACGACAGGCACTAGTCATGGCCGCCTAGAATAGATCCAACACATTTGCCAGAATGTTTGCGTCCGCGAAACGGGTCACATTCTGCTTGAAAGCAATCAAAAAAGCTAATGCGTTCTTCTAATGGATCATGTTTCCCTTGGTCAAAATGCTACCATTAGTGGAGCGAATAAACAGAAAACATTTGAAGCCAGCGGGCTCGCAAACGCCAGTTAGTCGCAATGAGTGGCCCTTACGTAATCGAGGCTCCGCTCAGCGCACTTGCGACTTGGGTCTTTGGTCTGGCTCCACCCACCCGAGGCTACTTCAGGGTCGGACGTGCTGATCTTGGCCTGGTTGCTAGCGGAAATGCGAATTGTTAGTACTAAATGGGAATCTTTACTAATAAATAGGAACAGTTACTAGGTAATTAGATTTGTTACTGGAATGGGAATATTTACGAATGAATGAGAATTGTCATTAACGAATGAGAACTGTTATTAATAAATTCAATTTATTAAAAAGGAATGGGAATTGTTAGTAAGGGATGAGAAGTGTAGGTAATGGAAGGGAATTATTACTAAGGAATAGGAATTAATACTAAGGATTAGGAATTGTTACTAGTGAATAGGAATTCTTAATTAGGAATTTTAATTGTTACTAATAAATAAGAACTGTTACTAAGAATTAGAAGTGTTACTAAAGAATGATAATCAATAAAGAATATGAATTGTTACTAAGGAATGAGAATTGTTACTAACGAATAAAGACAATATAAATCTAACACTTAACCCTCTTTCTCTTACTAAGAACGAGGCACTGCTGTTTTAGTGTTTTCTGGAAATTGTCATACTGATCTTTATGTGCCTTTTATTATCTGGTTTGGATAGTTGGTCTATGTTTTTAGAGAACGATAGTCCTCCCGATTTAATGATACGCGCATTTATAATGCAAGCGAAGCAATTAACTATTTTTTCACTCTAAGTCAGTATAGAAATTGTCAAACTCCTAAAATGACTAAATTTTATGTCTTCCCTCATAAAAAATGTGAAATTTGTTGAAAATAAAATCTAGGATTTATGTGATTTGAATGCAATTATTTTATGCATTATTCTTTGTTACAATACAAGAACATGCAAAGATTAGCAATATAAAAGACATCAGCTCCATAATATGTAGAGTCCTTTGCTTTTTAAATTGTTCCTCTTATTGGTTCTTGAACACTCGACCGCCTTTAACAACGACTCTCTATTGATTAAAACTCCTTGACCTTAGTCGGCAGGCCTTTATCTCTCCTCTGATGATAGCGTAAGGGAATTAATTCAAGACGATTATGTTTCCAATAGTGGTTTCCCTACCACTATGTTCCTAATGAAGAGTTCCTGACTATTATGTATCCAATGAATGGGTTACAAATCAACTTGTTACTAATAAATGAGTTCAATATTATCATGTTTTGAAAGAAAGGTTCCCACCCATCATGTTTAAAATGAATAGCTTCCCGACTACTATGTTTAGAATGAAGGGTTTCCTGCCCAATATGTTCCAATGAATGAGTTTCCGACAATCGTGTTTACCATGAATGGGTTATCGCCCCTCATGTTCTAAGGAATGTTCTCCCAACCTTTATGTTTGTAATGAATGGGTCGTCCACCATTATTTTTTCTAATGAATGTGTTTAAGACTATTATCTTATTAATAAATTGGCTCCCGATCATTAAGTTTCGAGTGAATTGGTTCGCAACCTTTCTGGTTCCGATGAATGTAATCTCGACCACTTTACTCATAATTAATGTGTTTCCGAGCTTTATGTTTCCACTAATTGGGTTTCTGCCCATAAAGTTCCCAATGAATCGATTCCGGATCTTCCTGTTTACATTGAATGTGTTCCCGCCCATTAGGTTTCAATAATGTGTTCCTAATCATCATGTTTTTAATGAGAGTTCCAGACCATTATTTTACAAAGAAAAATTTCACGATCATTAAGCTTTGAATGAATCGGTTCCCGACCATTATGCCTTCAAAGAATGGGTTTCCGACAATCAAAGTTCTAAATAGAGAATCCAGACTATCATATTTTGAAAGAAAGGTTCCCGACTATTTTGTTTCCAATGAATGGGTTCCCGACTATTATGTATACCATGAATGGACTACAAACCATCACGTTTCCAACGTATGTGTTCTGAACCATCAATTTTCTTAAGAATGGGTCGCCGACCATTATGTTTCCAATGAATCGATTCCCTACCATTATTTTCCAAATGAATGGTTTCCCAAACATCATGTTTCCAATGAATGGGTTCCCGGCCATCATTTTTACAATGAATGTGTTTCTGGCCATTATATTTCGCAAGAATGGGTTCACGATCATTATGTTTGCCATAAATAGATTCTCGACTATCATGTTTGCAAAGAATCTGTTCCCAACCATTATTTTTTCCAATGAATTGGCTCTTGACCATTAAGTATCCAATGAATATGTTCCTGAGCATCTCAAACATCTACTTACAATGGAAAATAGGTTTAGGCAGCGAAGTCTTTCTTTAGAGGGTTCTTTTCTAAGTTCAGGTATCAGTTTGGTCACCCTGCGTTGTACTCTTTCTAGCACTTCTCTATCTTTGCGAACATTAAAAGACAAGAATTTACCGCGAAGTCTAGATACAATCGAACTAATCATTTATATTGAGGTAAAATTATCTCTATATTTATATAAGAAATTCCGTGCATTATATTCTAGCATTCGATTCGCCTTTTTTGTGGCTTCCACGCATTGCTTGGACACTTTGAAGTCTACTGCAATTACCACGCAAAGGTTCTTTTTCGTGTAAAGGTTTCCAAGAGTTGCCCATTCAAAGGGTAATTCAATTTCAGATTTAGGCATTTTAAGTATATAACCTTACATTTATGTGTGCTGAATTTCACTTGACATTTATCTGCCCAATTTATTTTATGAAGTTCTTGCTGCAGTCCCGCATCAAGGATATTTCCTATCTTTGTTCCAAACGCAAATTTAGGAATTTTTTCCTTTTTAACCCGTTTCCTGAAGTCGTTTATATAAATTATGAACAATAATGGGCCAAAGTCTGACCCCTGAGGAACCTGACTAGGCGATGCGAGCAACTCAAGAGTCATTGTTGTATACATTCAGATATTTCTCCCTATTCTGTGCGCTTTAAGTTTAAGTAAGATCCTTTCATGCGGCACTGTATCAAACGCTTTTGAAAGGCAAGGTAATTTATGACTACTTGTCTGTTATTATCGCAGATGAAAATCATTTGGCGAAAGAATTCCAAGAGATTACTACCCAGGAGAGTCTGGTTGTAAAACTGCGTTTTTTTATTAGGTCATTGGTCGCAGGATGGGCTACCATCCTAGCACTGAATATCAATTTAATGACTTTACCAATTACCAAGATCAGGCTAATAAGACGAAGGTTATTGGGATCGGATTACCTCTCTTGAATTTCATTGCGTCTCTCCGTAACATTTTGATTGCTGAAAGAGCTTGCTCGAGTTTTTCCAGTTTTTGTTTTAATTGCTTAATGTCTGTTGGGTATACAAAATCTGGCCCGAGTGCCTCGACCGTTTCATTGTGTTTATTTAAACAATATTTTATCATTCGCTTAACGTGCGTTAGAGAGAATCATATTTCCGCTTAAAACGCTTTTTTTACTTAATATGTGTAGCAGCATCATGTTTTCAACAGTATAATCACTTAGAAGGTGATCATTTAATTTCTTAAAATTTCTTTCCAATTATCTTATACACCTCCCTCTTTAATACTTATCGCTCCTATAGTCTGTCTAGTAGGAATTCTACTATAAACGTAAGCAATAAAACGCTCGAGCTCGGGTTTGGAATTATATGCTAATTTCTTTCATAGACTTTATTCGTTTTTCTAATGTCTCTCTTTACCAGCCTTAGATTAATAATATAACTCGCTCAATTTTTCTGAATAACGTTTTTTTGTATTATATATTGTTGATTTCTCTCCTGTATCGAGTTTATAAGTTGGCTGGTAATTCAAGGAACTTTCCTAGATTTGCTGCGGTTTCTATGCACTCTTTTGACATCTAACGTTAGCACTTCTCGCTGTAACTCTGAATGCATATCCTGTACGTTTCTATTTAGAATGGTGCTATCCTATTCCTATTTCATTATACGATCCGAAACAAATCATAGTTACATTTTCCGAAAAACGGAACATGGTAGCTGACATTTACAGATATGCTTGAAATTATTTCGAATATAATCGTGTTTTGATCGTTATTTTCCAGTGGAGCACAAACTTGAACTATCTGCACTAAATTTTTAGCCGTGATTAGAACTATATCGAGTATATTTTGACCCCTGGTGAGCTACTCAGCCTTTTGAAAAAGAAAGTTATACGGGATAAAGTCCTTTAGTCTTTCCTTCTTCTTCTGCGATTTTCTTGATATAAAGACAACGTTTGGAAAATTATAAACAACACATATGATTTTAGTGTTTCTTCCATTGATAGAGTAGAGACAATCACACAGCTTTTTATCCTCTCTTTCGATTAGAGCTGGAGTTCAGTAAACGTTTACGATGTAAATCTTAGTGCTGCTTGTCTCAAATTCAACAACGAAAACTTTTGTTTTCATATCTTCATTAGTAGAGTCCATCACCTCTTGCTTGGTTCCTATCGTTTTTGTATAGTCTAAAGTCATGTATATTAAATTCTTACATAAAATGTCTTTGAGAGGTGTTTAGCTACAATTTGATGATTAGAATAACATAAACCTTTCCGAGGAGAGAGAATAAAGAAAGAAAAATTGAGAAGAAAGAAGGCAGAAGAGAAATGAGAAAAGAATAAAAAAAGAAGAGAGAAGGGAAAAAGGAAAAGAGAGTGAATCGTGAGAAGATATGGAATAGAGGAGGAAGAGAAGAGAGAAATTTAATAAAGAGAGATAGTGAGTCAGATAGTGCGTGGGTTCGAGGCAGAAGATATTTTCTTCATCCCCATAATCTAGAACAGAACTGGGCAACCTTTAGCATGCGTTCCAAACGTGGCACGCCAACGACTTCTACCGGCACGCGAAGCCAAATGCTTCTTAACTTAAGAAAACTAAATAAACGTATCTCTAATTTATTTTATATAGCAACCGCATTGTGTACAACCTGTTATAAATTATGTTATCAGTGAGGCAGCAGCAGAAGTCTCATTGATGGTAAATAAATGAAAAGGTCCACAATTTTTCTTTCTCTATTTTGGATTTGTTGTTTTCTGCTTGAAATGAAAAAGATTCAATTCTGTTTAATATAATTGTATATTTTTAGGTAAAATGACTATCGTTTCCTTTTAATTTTTATGCATCATAAAGAGTTGGGAATGAATAAAAAGAACATCTTTAATTTTATATCCTTTTATTGTGTTTTAGTCAACTATTGGCACGTGAGAAAATTGTGTAGCAAAGATTTGGACAATTTTGGCACACCCACTTAAAAAGGTTGCCCACCCCTGAGCTAGAGGATAAGAAATAGAGTCGAGATCAATGGAGAAACGCCCGGTATCGAAAGACGATAATAACCGATAAAAAACAGTGCAACTTTGGGTACGCTATGACTTGATTTCATTTTAATAATTTAATGAAAGTGAATTATGTAGTGGTGGAAGCTTGGCGTGAAAATACCAGTATAATTTGAGTATTGATTGGTTTGGATGAAGAAAAAGTATATTCATGGATATTCAAGTCCTAGAGGATGTGAATGTGAAAGAGAGAGTAGGGGTTGTTTGGTTTAAGAACTTAATGAAGTAACTATTCAAATTATCTGATAGGTTATCTGTGGAGACGGTCGGTAGTTTACTGTAAATTTGGGAGAAATTAATGTGAGGAATAAATCTGTCTTCAAGATTATTGAAGGCTATAGGAAAATGAGTGTCGGGGACAAATGAGTGATAGCTATAAATCTTTGCACTCCACTACGCTCAATAGTTCCTAAGACATGCAGGAACGTGTACCTGCTGAATTAAAACTGAACTAAATATGGCAAAGTCTGAAGATGGGGTCAGTCTTCGCATATAAACTTTTCTTTCATTTGGCTTTGGTGTTCTACAACAAGTCAGTTTGCACTTTGTCAGATCCCTTCTATCAGAGGATAAGATAAATCTTCCTTCAAATTGACTTTGTTTTTTTAAAATCTTATAACACTAAAAACAACTTTTAAGAATGCAACTTTAACAACGATTATTTATTTAAACAATGGATTGTAGTAAATAATGAGTAAATTTTAACCTAGGTGAATTTAGATCCTTCCATGCTGAACCTTTAGACGTAAAAGTGAATCTTTGTAAAGAGTATTACGACTTGGATCTGAATTAATAATGATAAATTTGTCCGGGGGAATTTTTATAAGAGAGGGAGGCGTTTGTCCGTGTGCCTGTAATGAGGAAGCCTGTGTTTTATTTGTGTAACACAACGGAGATGGTAAGAAAAGCATTGGTGAATTCTGCTTCCGTGTCTCAGCTGGAAGGAAGGTGAATGCTTATTAGCTTATGATTGCAGATGTCAAGGTTCTGTAAAGCTGATTTTTCCAAGTGAGATTGCGATTCGTGTGTCTCGGAGTTTGGAGGGAGGAAATGGTAGCTTCTTGTCTTCCTGTTAGATTTATTAATGAGTATGCCATCTGGGATTTATTGACGAGATTTTAAGATGGATATCCCAGAAAGAATTTTTTAAGCCTCTCTTATGCAAGTGAGAAACTCCGAGAAAGTTCCATTTGGTAGCATTACCTTGAAGGTTAAGGGCCCCAGTATAATTCATCCAAGAGATAAGGGGATCCTTCTATATATATAGTAGAAATGAACACGATCCAGAGTTTAATAAAGAGGTATAACTATACTCATGAATAGATTTATAAATCACTGTTAGGTGACTAAAATATTTTAACTTTCTTAGTTGCCTTAGTTAAACAAATAGTGTTTAATTAAGTTCAAAAGCTTTACTTACATAGTCGAAAAGTTCTTTCAGTTCCAAGACATTTTGCTACGCTTACCAGAACAAAGTGAATTCAAATTCCTTGTTTGTACAGCAAATGGGCCTAATCTAACATTTTCTATGTTAAATATTCTTTCTTGGATAGATGTCCTATGGTTAGTTGCTCGTGAAAGGGGTCTCGCATTACCTCGAAATTTAGAGGCAATTATCACCACAAATCATTGACTAAACAAGGTCTGCTGACCAAAGTCGCCTGCCCTCACTTATTCTGATTTATGACCTCACGACCTTCAAAACTTTCAATAATTCGCGGACTAACTTTGGGAGGACCTTGGCAATCACATCATTCTAAAGAGAATGTAAAACAACATAAGAGTTTAAATTTCCTTAGAATCCGCCAAATAGTTACGAGTACAATGTTATTACCAAAACCAAATAAAAAGCAAAACGGGGACTGACCGACTGACATAGTGAGACATAGAGTCGCACGCGACTAAGTGCCTACAAATTTTCATTTTAAGAGAAGTGTTCGTAGAATAGATCCTTATGCCTCACCAGCTATTACACATGCATTAATGTTGGGGAACAGATAGGAATAAACTATCACTACCCCTACCCTCGCATTCTTGTCCTTTTCGGCGTTGAAAAGGACACCCACCCAACTCTTACGAATCGAAGCGCGACTACTCAGTATGTTGGAACATTATTGGATTGATTCACTCTTTTTCAACTAAAAGCACAGCTCTAATAATTGAATTTAGAGCATATTTTTAACCTCGTTTTGTTGGTTCTCAGAGGGGTTTTGCCGCTTGGTTGGTCCTACCAATCTATCGGAGTTGAGTTTCTCGTCTCAGGTTTTTCTTTTCTTCTTCCTTAGTGGCCCAATCAACAAATTTTCTAGTGCTCCGTTTTCTCCTTTTCGTTTTATTCGCCTGTTTTCTTTTCTCTCTATCTTTCGATTCCCATCCTCCGCACTCAATTGCGACAATTTAAAATTAAAGCAAGATTATTTTCTTATAATTGAACTAATAATTGTGACCTATAAACCTCAAAATTACATAATATTATTTATCAAATTCACTTGAAAGCTCCGGCAGCTAAAGATTAAGGGATTTTGATTTTAATATGTCTCATCTTTATCAACGCTTTTGAAAACCTTTTCTCCTTAAATGATGAAATATTTAAAAGGCTTAGAGGAAGAGAATAGAGCAACACCAAATTGATCAACTTAAGCATAAACATTTTAGCATAGTTCTTTATGCCACGTCATTATCCTTTTGTAAATGTGTATTTATTTCGACCTATTACTAATTAAGATCTTCAGTTTATTCCTTCCTAATCTGATTATCGATGCACAAATGTATATATAATATACCCCAAGGAGGGAATCTTATGTCAATAGACTTTGTAAAATTCGGTTAGTATGAGGCAAATGTTCCCTTTTTTTATTTGAGGGTTATTATATTATTTTTTTTATTTAGACACAAGTTCGTTTATTAATAAATACAAACGGATTTTGAATCTTCTTAAAAATTTCTTCAGGAATATAAAACATTCTCTCAGCTAATTCTTCGTGACATTTTCGTTGCCATCCAAAGAGGTAACAAATAAAACTTAATATTCAGAAAAGCCTCGATTGCGTCTTGATGAACAAATAAAAACTATAGTAGAAATTTGCGGGTACATGCTTGCCCATAGATCCATCTTCTTTTATGAAAACAAAAATGTTCAAAAGTTTGATGTAAACAAGTTTTGAAAAGAAAAGAAATTGAAGTTTTGGGAGCCATAATATTTTCAGCCTATGAATGATATCAAAACTTTACACATAAACTTTGTTTTTGAGTCGAAAATGTTTACCTAAATGGCGGAGAACAAGATTTCTTTTATGGTAAAGGCACATCTGGCGATTGCCTACCAGGGCATAACTCGTCGTACTCACGACAGCCTAGCACTAGGTTACATTAAAATAAGAATATGTAAAAAAACAAAAACAAAAGAAAAACAATAAAAAAGAAGGAAAATGGCCACAAGCAGGAAGCACGCTCCGGCGTCGGGGGGAGGCTCACTTTCTCCTAACACAGAAACGTGCAAACTACAAAAACTACAGTTAAATAAAGTGGAGGAGGTCGGCCTCCTCCAAAAGTCAAAGTCAGTGTGCACGAAAACGTTTCGAGTACAAGGGACAAACGGTAGCGACCCCGCTCATCCGGCACCGGAACAGGTAGCGTGCGCGAAGATCACCCAGACTGGGACATTCAACAAGAATGTGCCGAACATTCTGGGGGGCAATTTTTATTCAACACAATATGGTGCAGGCGAGCGTTCCATCAAATGGCGGTGCACCCCGCGCGTGTTTCCAATTCGGAGACGACAGAAAGCAACTTGAAGCCTTCGCAGCATTGAAGGGTAGGTCCATGGGAACAGTTGCGGCGGAAAGGCACCCAACTTTAGGCTCCCCTCGACCGTCTCCCATCTTTTTTGTCAAGTAGCCCAGGAGAGCTGTCCGTATTCCTCCTATGTAATTGATGTGAGGATGAGTGAAACGCTCCTCGCTTATTGGCGCGCTCATTCCCCGTAATTCCTACATGTCTAGGCACCCAGCGGAAGATAATCTGGACATTAGCCCAGCCTGCCAAAGGCGTGACGTCACAAATATCGAGAAACAGATGATGCGGAGATTCCAATGCTCGAAAGCACTCAGGGCGCTTTGTGAGTCGCTATAAATCAGAATCCGATCTCTGAACTGGGCATATTGCGTAATATTCCGTACCAAGCGGTGTATTGTAACCAGTTAGGCTGAGAAGACAGCACCAGGCAGAGCCCCACTGACTTCAAACAGATAGGAAACAGCGTGAAACCGACCCCCTGTTAGGACTTGAAGCCATCCGTATACAGTGCTATGGTTCCAGTTTGACACGAAGTATGATGTGTGCTTTAAAAAGGCAGAACGCAATATTCACGACGCTGTAAAAGCTTTGGGAGTAGAGGCGTGGCAACAAATTCTCAAAGGTGGCACCCTCCAGGGTTTTGCCCTGTGCAGAACCATAAGGGCTATCGGCCCGAGAACTATACCTAGCTCTCGAAGGAGTTTCTTGTCCTAAACCCGAATGGCTCAGTGTATGATTGGCGTCTCTCGGTGGAATAGGAACCATCGAGACCAGGTGCGAATAAAGTGAGAGCTGTTGGCGACTAAAGGAGGCGCCAGGGTCGCGCGTAAAGGCGAATATTGCAAAGTGCATGGCGCAGAGCGAGTGACATCTCCCCAGAATCGACAGGTAGGATCTTAAGGAAAAGGGCAGAAAGAACTGGTCACCAGGCAAAGGACAGGTTGGTGAATCAAGTTAACCTTCCGCAATACACGTTCGGATACGGATGCATGAAACTCGCATCCGTAGTCGAGATTTAAATGAACAAAGGATCGATAAAAGAGTAAGGCAGTAGCCCTATCAGCGCTTCAGGAGATGAACGTCACGGAGCAAAGAATATCTATGGCGCGGGTACAAGAGTGCCTAAGGGGTCTCAGGAGAGGCGTCAGTCAAATACAAGACCAAAGAAACAGTGCGAGTCCACCAATTACAGGCGCACCCCATTTAGAAACAAGTCCTGGTCAGAGTGGAGCCGTGGATGGTGGCAGAAGTGCAGCACCTTAGTTTTGACCAAGGAAAACCGAAGCCTGTGTGTTTGGCGTAGCGAGAGATATGGTTCAATGCCTGTTGGAATATACGCTCCAGAGTTGTCATCTGGGCCCCACCAAAAGAGATCGAACGGTCGTCCACGTAGAGCGTAGTGAGAACGTTTCCTGGCAGCACCGAGGTGATGCCTTTGATGCTCAGGGCAAAGAGTGTGACACAGAGAACAATTCCCTGCCTGATACACCCTTCTTGCTCTATTGAGCCGGAGAGGGCTCATTCCCCCCCACCCTCACCCATACGCGGAATCGACGATCTCGCTAAAATTCAGATATAAACATTGGGAGGAGTATCAACGTGCGCAGAATCTCCATGATATCGTATCACCATGCCGTTACATAGACCTTCTGAAGATCGAAAAACACCGTAGCATACTGCTGTCTACGAAGGAAGACCTTGCAGAGGTTATTTTCCCGTCAGAGCTGAGCATCCGACGTGGAGTGGAACTTGCCGCACTGAGCAGAAGACAGATGGCCTAGGTTGTCCAAAAAAAAGGCTATCTAACATTTACCAACTCTCCATTAACTTGCACACGCATAAAGTTAGATGGATTGGGCGCATACCGGTCGATGTAGAGTGATCTTTTCCCGGTTTGCGAAAAGCGAGTACAGTAGCGATTCGCCAGGAATCTAGGAAGAGACCCTCCACCCAGATCCTGTTCAACAAATCTAACAGAAAAGCCATGACTCGCTCACCCATGTGTCGAAGTATGGCGTACGGGAAATCGTCCGGACCGGGGGAGGTGTCTGCGCAAGAAGCAAGAGCGGAGCGCAACTCACTCAGAGTAAACCGATCGTTGAAGGGTTCTTTCCCTCTGGAGGTAAGGTGGAGCAACATCCCGGCTAGAGAATGTGAGTAAAGAGGTCGCGAAGAATTTCGCCACGGATGGGGGATCCGAGATTTCAGTCTCATTCTCCTGGAGAACGGGATGAGGGTCCTGCGCGAACTTGCCCTGAATCATTTTAACTCGTTCCTCAACTCTGTTAGAGGGGTCTTCCCGTTAGGTAAAGACAGATATGCCCGCCAAGAAGAGCGCGGTCGTGCTTCGAAATATACGGAAACCTAGCCCTAGCCCGAGGAAATTCACTGAAAGTAAAATCGTTCGGGCGGCGATCATAAAGCATGTAGGCATAACGCTTCTGTTTGAGTGCCATCTCACACTTCTCTAACCACCACGGGACTGGTCGGCGTGCGGAACGGCCAGACGTTCTAAAATATTAGTTAGGCCCACGGTGATGAGGTTGCCGAAGAAAAACTCAACAGCCTCCTCAACTGACCTACACTTCTCGACTGAGATAGATAAATCAGTCATTTCCTAAAATACCGACCACCGCGCCCGCACCAAGCACAATCGGAACGGGCTCTCTGGCGACAACGGCCAATAAAATGATATTTGAATGGGAATGTGATCACTACCTTGGAGGTTATCGACCATTACCCACCCAAAATTACGCTGTGCATCCGCAGAGCACAAAGATAGATCGAGGCAGGAAACTGAAGTGGTTCTCGGGCAATGATGCGTAAACTCATTCACATTTAGGACACCTATGTCAAGCTCTTTAATCAGATCGACTGCGGCTTCAGACACAATATGCATGTGAATTCTGAACTGTCGAATATATACCTCGGAATTATTTAGACGGGGAGAGAGATTCATCGCCAACATACTTCCTTAATTGACTTGGATCGCGATAAGGTTCTATAGCGCGAAGTTGCGATACCCACTTAATGGTCTTTCTATTGTTCTAATTTTTGCAGTATATTGGGCAGGCGAATTTAGAGCAATCAGCGGTGAACTGGGGAAGTCAGGGGGAGGGGGAAAGTCCTTCTCTCTCTCATTCTTCCACAAAATACTAAAACTTATTTTATCTTAATTTAATTTTACTCCTTTGTTGGGTAAAGATATTCGCATACATATAATAGCATTCCTCTTCCAATATTATCTTTCCTATCTTTATTGAACATTTTGTAACCATTTAGTTAAATTCATCCCTTAAATCTTTCGAGTTCAATTAGACCTGCATTTCGAAGAATCGCTAATATGGTCTGTTGGATTCCATGGGGGAGATTCGTTTCCAGAATCCGAGATCGCTAAATTGAATGAGGTTGTTTGACTTTTACCAATATTATTTTAACGGAAATATTAAAAAAGATTGAATAAAATGACGTTCAATAATTTTCCGTATTTTTTTTATTTATTGTTTAAATACCTCTCATTATTGTAAAAATACTCATCTTTATCGATAAAATTCAAGCCAAAAATCTAATTATCTTTCTCTAACACATTTTTTTTAAATCTTGAATTAATTCCAATAGTTTTGCTTAATTCTTCCGTTGATACATTTATTCTGGTAAAAATGTCTATCATAATTCCTTTGTCCCATTTTGCTATGGAACTGTCTGTTAGTGACTCGAACTGTGAAATGCTCCGTTCGGTTTCGACCATTCATCTTCAGCATAAGTATTATTAGATAAAAAATTCACTGTAGGTTTGCTCTATTCATTATCAACTTGGAGTTTCCCGATCTCCTCGTCACTTTTCTTAATTGTAGCGCCTGGAAAGCAGCGGATTTTCTTCTTTTTTTTCATTTAATCTGAAGTAACCACATTGGTTTCTTACTAAACATTCGCACATAATGAAAGTCTGCTTCTCTTTCTTAAATTTAAAAGACTGGTCGTTTTTGTCACAAAGAAACTAAAATCTATAATAAGTATTTATTTGCGAGCTGTGTATATTTGTCGCTAATAAAAAAAACCATCATTCCTTTCCATTTAAATTTCTATGATCGCAATTGCTTGGTCCAGAAGACCATAAAGGCGATTCTTCTAAATGCAGGTCTAATTAGGGACAAATTGTTAGAATTCAAATCTATTGTAGCTGTAGAAAAGTATGACATAATTTCATTTACTGAACCTTGGATAAATTTGAACTCTAGGGATTTTAGGGATAAATTCTTTCTCTCTAAGTTGAAAGCTTTCTGCTTAGAGTACAAAACTTTCAAGTGGTGTATTAATTTCCCTGAACAATCATATCATGACTTAACTTCAGTTAGCCTTTGTCTATTCTGTAAAATGAAAGAAATTCATGCAAATGTAAAGATTCGCAAATAATGAAAGCCTGCTTCTCTTTCTTAGATTTAAATGACTGGTCGTTTTTTGTCACAAAGTATCTAAAATCTATAATAAGTATTTATTTGCGAGGTGTGAAAATTATTTGCTAATAAAAAAACGCCATCATTCCTTTCCATTTAATTTTTTTATGATCGCAATTGCTTGGTCCAGAAAAACAACCTTCTTACCTAAGGAAGCAATAACTTGGTTGTATAATTTCGCTAATCTCCTCAAGGGAGACTATTTATTTTCTAATTCGACTATTTTGGCTTTCATAATCGTCAGTATATTTCTCCAAATGACAATTAAACCTGTTTATGTCTAGAGCAGTGATTATATTCACAATGCCACCAATAATTCTCAACAATTCGATCTTTTCTTTTGCATGAATTTCCTCCATTTTGCAGAGGAGACAAGGGCTAACCGAAGTAAAGTCATGAAATGATTGTTCCGGGAAATTAATACAACACTTGACAGTTTTGTACTCTAAGCAGAAAGCTTTCAACATAAAGAGAGAGAATTGATCTCTAAAATCTCTCGAGTTCAAATTTATCCAAGGTTCAGTAAATGAAATTATGTCATACTTTTTTACAGCTACAATAGATTTGAATTCTAACAATTTGTCCCTAATTAGACCTGCATTTATAAGAATCGCCCTTATGGTCTTCTGGACCAAGCAATTGCGATCATAAAATTTAAATGGGAAGGAATGATGGCTTTTTTTTATTAGTGACAAATATACACAGCTCGCAAATAAATAATTATTATAGATTTTCGATATGGCGCCGTCCTATTAATTTTAATCACCAGGTGATTGGCGTTTTAATAGGTTATCTCTAAAGAATAGAAGTTGAATAGTACAGTCAGTGACGTCACGCACGCAACAAAAATTCAGGTCACTTGTGGCCACAACAATGACGTCATACGCAGAAGCAGACCGAAACCAAGAATATACACGATTGAAAATTCAGAATGACGCTATGAAATATTAAAGGAAATCACATTAAAATTGACTGGTTTTCATAAACAAATAAAATAAATGGGTAATTTATTTTATTTGATCAACTAAAAATGCAGAGTAGACTCGCGATTTCAAAGAACTTTGGTAAATAAACGCTCGAAATTAAGGTCACACCCTCCTTCACAAATCATTTTGAATAAATGGGCTCGTGTAAAAGCATATTGCATCAAAACTATCTGACTTGCGATTGGTCAAATTATGATGTCATGACAAGTCACGCATAAGGAGGTGAGGTGCAGCCCGTGCAACGCATGCGTCGGTGGTTCTTTGCCATATTGCGCATAGGTCGGCGGCTCACGGCCAGACGGAAGAGGAAGGGAGACCCATTGAAAAGACAAGGGAAAGAACTCTTCGGACTTAGAAAAACTAACCAAATTTCGAAAAATAAATTTCTTTAGAACTTCATTAGTAAATAGGTATTCCGATGTAATTCGATGAGCTGAATAACCTTGCTTCTATAACTTTGTTTAAATTACCTCTATATATTAGAAAAAAAAAAAATATATATATATATATATATATATATATATATATATATATATATATATATATATATATATATATAAACAGAGAGAGAGAGAGAGAGAGAGAGAGAGAGAGAGCGCGCTCGCAAAATGATACGTCAGATCGGACAGTTTCATGGTAAGATCGATTGTACTTGAGATAGTCATTTAGGGCAACTTCGTGGACACTGAGATCAGCGCTGAGTAACAATTTGAAACCAAGTATTGCAAAAGACCTTTTACACTACAGTATTTATGATGCTCTATACGAAAGACATCATGATAGTTTTATGCAGTTAGACATGTTTTTATTGTTTTAACATATAAATATGTGTTTACATTGGAATATCAATCAATGTGGCCGCCGCTGGCGTCGAGCACGCACTCCATGCGAGACCTGAAGGCCACGCACAAGTTTCTGACGAAACCTTTCCTTATGCTCGCCCACATGTGGTTGACTGAGGACTTTGGCTACTGACGTTCTAGTGGCGTACCTTACAGGCTTTTCCTTTGTTATCCGCCCATATGCTGTAGTCGAGGGGATTGAAGTCGGACGATTGGGGCTGCCAAAAGTCCTTAGACTAGAAATTCATGTTCAATCCCAAACACTCTTGAGCAGTCCTGGCTATGTGGGTGAGGCATCTCTTCTCCATTCGAAGTCACGACGGCTAGCATCATCACTGAAGCCGAGGGATTGGTCGTGGTCACGTAGCGAATTTCGGAGTCATCGTTCTTCTTGTTGAGGACAGGATATACCGTGAAAGTTGTTCCATAAGAATAAATGAGACTTTGATTGTTATGTCTCTTCAAGTCGTTAAGAAGGCGACGACAGCGCTGCCGACCTTGCACTGCAGAGGCCTAGAAATAAACCTCAAGCTCTTGCCACTATCCTTTTTGACAGCTCTAGTTACCGTTGAACACGAGTAACATTGAAAGCGTGTCCTTATTCCCGTACCTCTAGAGTATTCAAGAACACAATATTGAAGGTACTGTACCTACGACTGCACCAGCGATATGCTCTCTGGCATCTAGCCTACACAAAATGTTGCCGTCCGGAGGAGCTGATTAATTTTATAGTTGTTTGGATTATTCTTTGTTTTATTATTTGATAACTAACTTTAAAAATTCAACAAGTGATTTATAGACCGGTTTAAAAAATATAATAATTATATAATAATTTGTATGAGTGTTTTTTACTAAAATTTGCGCTGATTCCAAATATGTCCCTATCTTTTCTCTACCATCGACCGTTTGTAAGATAATATAAATAAATATATGGAGTACGGGTAAAGCACACTTACATTTGTCGCTAATTTATTTAGTTTCTTTTTTAGGTTTATATGATTAATATTGACTTCTCGATTACGGCTACAAGAGAATGCAGAAATTCGCCAGATTCGTTTTGCTTTCTGTGTGGTTTTTAGGTTGGACCTAAGCATGTATCATATAAAATTGTGAAAGGTGCAAAGTACTTGATTGCTTATAGATTGTATGTTTGAATGAGTATGTGGAAGTTGCCGATCAAATTCAGATGCATGGCTGAAAGGTATAAGAAAAGCAATGCCATTTGCTGTGCCAAGAGTTTGACGAGAACCAAAAAATCATCGCGATGATTGCTATTTTAGCATGATTGACATATCAAGGTACAGAAAATTTAAGGGGAGAAAATCCCTTCAATATCCCAACATTTGATCCTCTCTTACACCTGTGCCACATGATGATAACTTATTGGTTCCACGGCCACCATAAAATGTAAGTAAATCCTATTAAATTGTAAGCTATATTTTTTGTAACAGAATCAATAGTGAAATATTTAAAATATCCAACTAAAGTTTCTTGTGATTACACATGCAATCCATATTTATGCTCCAGCTATTGAATGCATCTCTTTTCATATATATATTTTTAGGTAGAGGGCATGATGGCGGTCTCATCAGAAGGTCAGAAGGTTGTGACAATGAAGAAATAGATTAAACGTTTGAGCCAAGAATTTGAGTACCCGCCCACACTTTTCAAATCAACGCGAACTGGATGATCTCATCAGGTAATTAGGTTTCATCCAGGGAAGGACTGCAGATCAATAGTATACAGGAAACGCCATGAGGAATTCGAAGTATACTTTGATATAAGTGAGGATCTCTGCTTTGCAAAAAAATTAATGGCTTGTTTAAAGCTATTGGAATTGATCACAACCCTGAAAAATGGCGACTCTTCATAGATAGTTCTACTAAAAGCCTCCAAGCTGTTTTACTACATAATTGGAATCAGTAAACTCCCTGACTATAGAATACCATGTACAGATGAAGGAAGAATATGACAACCTAAGTAATCCTCTCGAGAAAGTAAACTATACTAAGTTTAAATGGAATGTTTGTGGTAATTTTAAAGTGCTTATTTTCTTACCCGGAGTGCAAGGTCGGTAAACCAAGTATTCATGTTTTCTTTGTCTATGGGACATAGCGCTGATCATGAACATTAACAGAAGGTTGAGTCGCCCCCTCAAAATGACTTGCAGCCAGGAAAACTAAATGTTATTACTTAGCCTCTTGTAGGTCCTGTCAAGGTTTTGCTACCATTACATTATATAAAACTTGGTTTTGTCAAACAGTTTGTAAAAGCTTTGGATCATTGTGGAAAAGCATTTCAAGAGATTCGTCTAACTTTTCCAAAGATATCAAAGTTAAGGGTGGTATATTTACTGGACCGCAAGTAAGGAAAATGTTGAAGTCATTACAACTTGAGAATGCAACGAGTGATGTCAAAAGTGATGCGTGGTGTGCATTTCGAAATATAGTTAATGGATTCATTGACAAAAATAAAGACCCAACCTACAAGCAGCTGGTAGCAAAACTTTTAGAAAGTTATAAGAATTTAGGTTGTAGAATGGAGTTTTTTCGTGAAAATTTGGGAGAGTCAAGTGAGGTACATGGTGAGCGGTTCCATCAGCACATTGCTGTAATGGAGAAAAGCTACTGAGGAAGATAGGAGGATGCTATGATGGGGGACTATAGGTATATGGTAACTGGTGAGTAAAGATCAAGGAGCTCACAGCAAGAAAGCACGTTCTTTAGTGCACATTTAGTAGGTTATCTCTTATAATCGCATTTTCTCATTAGTTTAAAAAGGAATACAAGGACAAAATATTGTTAGCTATTATTCAAGGACAATGTGAATATGCTAAATAATGTGAACTGTCGCAGCTCTTTACGGTTAGTTTATATAAAAAATTCCAATTATCTCCTAAAATATCGTTGCTATGCAATTTTCAATTGTATTCTTGGAATCAGGGGGTAAAACCACATTAGAAACACTATAAACATTTAAAGAAACAAAGTTAGTGTTACCCAGTGTTATCTGTCACTTTTCTTGTTATCCTTCTCTTTTCTAGTTATCTAACATTTTACCTTTTGGATTATCTCACTTATCTACTTATCTCTTAATTTTCTATTTAGCCCTCACTTTTCTGGTTATCTGTCCCTTTTCTAGTCTAGTTAGCTCTAATTTTCTGGTTATCTGTTACTTTTCTACTTATCTGTTACTGTTCTAGTTATCAGTCACGTTTCTAGTTATCTGTCACTCTTATAGTTAACCGGCAATTTTACAAATTGACAGAAACGCAAATCTAGAATCTTCTGGATTGCTCTTCTACAGTACAATATGAGGTATTTGTTGACTTTAAACGATGAATCCAGAATTCATTATACTTGTTACTGTAAATATCGCATTCCACAATTACTATATAAAATTATTTTGGTTCTGACTATAGATATGGATGGATTCAGATTATTTTCCTTTTTCTATAAGTTTTATAAAAATAGCGACCATAAAAAGCAACCAGGCACTCCTCGAGTTCAATTTATGTAACTGGCATAAAGTTTGAAATATTTTGGGGGAGATTGGTTCTTCCTGTTTCACAGTAAATTTCCATATCTTAGCCTTATTCTCAATTATTTATTTGTCCCTAAACGGAATAATTTTGTTGTTTTTTTTAAATCAATCGCTTTTCATAGAATTGGCTTACTAATTCTGACATGGTTTCTTCTCATACTTTGTCCGAATCCACCATATGCGATGAATAGTACCTTGTAGATTTGCTGCCATAGTCACTCACAATCGACAATAGGTACAGTAATATAAAATGCGTCAGGCTTGATTAATTCTTGCTTGTTTGGCCTATCACCGTTTTTGGAACAATTAACTCGTCTTTTAAAGTACCATATCAGCATAATAACAAAATCTCATCCTTATGTAGGCTTTCTTAACCGGGAGAGGAAGGGGGTTGCAAGTTCGCAGCATTAGGGATGCGAAATCAGTCTGTTAGGGAGGCGCGATATTCACTTAAGAAAGAGTTTATCTTTGAGATTTTGATAGATACTTTATTTGTTTATTGATTTTAATGACACAGTTCCATAAGTATAGAGCACAGAAACATAAATGAATTTCCAAAGATGAGAAAAAAATATATAGAATAAAAATTAAAACCGCAAGGAATCCATTCTTACATAACCATTCTATTATTCTTTTATTTTAGGCGATAACTAATTGGTGCTTTGAGACCCCGTAAAGGGCGCGGCGATTTGTCTTCCTGGCCACCGTGCTGACGGGACTCAGCGCCCCGTCCGGCCCCAGCTTAGCATTTTCTCCTTCTTTCAGACAGCCTGTATTTCTCCCCTACTTGCTCGCTTCCCCTACAGCCTCTCCCACAACTTTCTCTGGTCAGCCTCTATTTTCATTTTCACAGGGTAGATGCTGTCCTTCTTCTCAGCAAACTATCCCGGATTGGGGCGGAAGGGGAAGGGGACAATGTTCTTTAATCCCTGAGCTCCGGTTTGAGGTGGTGGATTTTTAACAACTTACAAAATATGTTTTACTCAGTGCCATATCTGCCCTGCTATTATTCACATATAAAGAAACATATGTACACCTCATCAGTGCACAAGTCTTTATCCGTCACATGATTCGCCTTCTCCTTTCCTGCAGAATACATCAAAGAGTGTAATAGAGTCGGACGAGAATTAAATCTATTTCAGTAAACATTTGGCATAATAAGTGACCTTTTGCAAGCTAATACTAATGCAAAATACATAAGTAATATTGGTAAAATGGTAAAAATAGAGGTCAACATACATACATTGATACATAATATACTATACTATTTATTCTTCAAGATATGACGTGTCATTTTACATGTTCATGGCATGTTGCAATGAATTCAGGCTTCAGTTCATGCAATCATAGTAAGTGAGTGAATGGATAAAATACCACCTGTATCAGTAGACCAATCTTTGAACGGATTGAATCGTTGATTCTTCATTTTCTCAACAGCTCGTTCAGCAAATATGGAGTGACGGCCCTGTTGATGATACTTGAGGTCTTTTTCTTGCAGAGGAATACCTCTGTAATTTTACAGTCAGGAAAGTACTTTGTGTGAAGAGGACTAAGATGGCCAGAACATCAGAGTGGAATATTATGATTTACCATAATGACTGCAAAATATTAAAACATAATGATGAGTTTATACCTAAGTTAGAAGATGCCTTTAAACTTTGAGACTTTGCATTAATCTGCATCTTACATAATACAAATCACCTGGGTGTGGAGGTTTGGAAATTTCCCAAGTGTGCCAATGAAACTGTTTTAGGAAGGGTTTAGCAATTTCTTTTTTTTTAAATGGGTCTTTCTTATTAAATTCACAGTTGTTATTCGCGGAGCCTGTTTTAGCTTTTTTCCTCTCCCTTACTGCTTCCTCCTCTTCCAATTTTTCATTTTCCCACCTCCTTACCTTAATGTTAAAAGTAAGTAACAATCGAATTAGCTCTAGGTTTCACTTTGTAAATATAGTAAAACAGACATTTATTTGAAGTTGAGTGAAAATTTATATACCATATTTTCCTACTTGAAGTCCTAATATTCAGAGATATACTAACTATATACACTACAGAGCAAAATAATAGAACAATTTTCTTTATGAAAATATTTTCAAAAATATTATGAGTAGGTAAATGAAATTTCTATCGTACATAAAAGCATGTATTTCATATATTTTATGAAGATTTCAAAAGATACAATCACGTTCAAAATAAGAAAACGATAAGAAATGTACTACCGCCATTGTTGTCGTACTTACTCTGCAGAGATACGGACACAAATAAAAGTGATTCCTGTTGCTTGAAAAATTCGAAAGACTATTTCTGAGATTTCAAGAGAGGTAGGAAGGTCCATGAGTGGTTTCGCGCGTGCTAAAGTTAAACAATGTTAACAAAACCTACATATAAATCTCCTGCAAGTGTTGGTCTACCCTGTATAGCCACCGTCCGAGAAGACAAGCTATTAGATGCTGCTCTATAAAGGATCACTTCAAGAAATCAGCACGAATTTCTCCAAAAATTAAGACCACTAATGGCGAAAGGTTAGCTGTTTCACGGTGTCCCAGAGCCTAAATGCATCCGGCTTTAAAGCTCGTTCTCCAGCAACTAAACCAATATCCAGAAGGCAAGAATTGACTATGCTGAGGCTTATGTCGTTTAGATGGATGAAGATTGGGAGAAAATTAACTTCAGCGACGAAAGTAAATTTAATTTAGTTGGGTCTGGTGGCAGACGCTTTGTTAAACGCACTGCCGGTGACAAACTTATCCATAAATGTGTTATAAAGTCTACCATGCATGGGTGAGATATTTTTATCTAAGCAAGTTGGTCCGCTAGTGCGAATAAATGGAACATTAAATGCGAATTTGTACCTAAGCCTCAGAGCATTTCCTAGCATCTTTGAACCAGCCTGCAGCATTTATTCAAGACAACGCACCATACCAAGACTCTAAAATGATTAAAATACTATTTATAGCAAGAAGATATCGATTTAATGAAGTGCTCTGCTCAGAACCCGGACCTGAATCCAATTAAGAACACCTGAAAAATATTTAGAGACAGAGTTCGAGACCAGCATCCTTCAACTGTGACGGATATATGGACAAAAATTGAGCATGAATGGAACAAAATAACACCATAATTTTACATGAAGCTGGTGAGGTCCTGTAGTCGTCGTTGAGATGAAGTAATATAAAAAAGGCTTCAAAACTTCATATTAACTGTTTTAAGTTTCATCGTTGTCGAATCCTATTTTCTTTCTACTGTATTTGCCTGCTAATCAACTCCGTGAAGCAATATTCTCTGATTTTGTACGTGTCATTATTTTATTTTATTATTTTATTTAGTATAATTTATTGAATATCGTATGTATCATATGAAATCCTTATAAAATATATTAAATGGCCTTTATGTATCATAGAAATTTTATTTACCTACTCATCATATTCGCTCGGTAGTGTACTAGTCTACATACTAGAACTGATTATAAAAAAGGAAGAAAACGTTGCATGTTTTTTAATTAAGTAGTTCAAACTTCCCTCATGGTTAATTTCTCCATGAATGTCTCCTCTTCTTCTCTCTTTCTTTCTCTCTCAAATTCTTTGCAAACTCATCTGAGAGCAAATCAATTTGATTGGGAAAATTATTTGGTGAAATTGTGCGCATTGTCGAGCTTTTTCCATTTAAACTCAGCCAAATTTGCATTAATTTTTATTAGTTTATTTCGCAAACTTTTTCAATTGGCTCTCTGTGAAAGACTTTGGTGGGACTTGGCGACAAAAAATACACTAAAGTCTGTCAGGTCACTTTAACATGAAAAGGTACCCGGTAGGTTGAAAAGTGTTTACAATGAGTCATATCAAGCTCAAATATGTGACAAGTTGGAAATGAGATTGAAAGTATTAATGAGTAACGGGTTGGGAAGGAGATGACTTAAATAAAATCCATAGTGCACCATTAACCTACTTAGCGCGCTTTTCTGATCGCTGGTGCTTTGCGAATTTAGTGAGCTAACAGTTCTAACGGTGCAGATTATCCAAATTAACAAATCAAAAAGTTTTGAACAAAGGCATCTCTGTATTTATGCCTTTCAGGCCCCAATGCCTGCGGCTATATATTTTGTACACATTTTACCTTTTTTTTGCTTCACAATTTACCATACAGATAAATACGCCTTCCCTGCTATTGTGCTTAAAATTAGGGCGGTTGAACTTGCGTCTACCTGCCACACGAAGCCCCACACCCAACCAACAGAAACGACCTAGTGCAGAGTGCAGGAAATATTCCAAGCGAATCCCAGTGGGGGAGTTCCAGAGTGGTCACAGATCTTAGAAAATTGTGCTATACCTGTTCAGGTCATTTGGTCTAAGCTCATCTTCCAATCACATTTACTTACTCCTTTGAATCAAGTGCTCAAAGACTTAAAAAGTGTTTAAGCTTTCTCTGAATATGCTTCTATTTATCATTCAGGGAGAAAGAATAGTTCACCTCCAGCTTTTGTTTTTAAAATATTGATGGTCTATGGGCATCATTATCAAACCTTTTATAAAGTGTTTCTGGCTTCAACTATCTTACTTATTTGCTCTATATGGATAATATCTTACTAATATTGGCAGTCGCTTATAAATATAGGCTCATAACTGCTTTTAAAACTCAGGATAGCTTATTTTTTTCCTTCTATGACGTTCATTAAACTTTCTTTTCATTATTTCCTACGAATAAAATTTATGCTAGTGTAAGGCGGCTGTTAGGGTAAAAGATTGCCAGGGAGAGTGGTTAGAAATGAGCTCACTGGACAAGAAACTAGTCACTTTGGACGGGAGTGTACTTTATAGCGTGTTATACATCTACAAACTTCAATAACAGTTGCGATTTGACATGAGATGGACTAGAAAAAGTTCTGGATGTAAAGCATATCACTGTTAAGCCACGCTTGCTTGATTCAAGGAATTATGCAATTCAGTCAGATTGCGTGGATTCGGCCCGAACGTTTGACACGGTGTTCGAGGTAGTTCCATAGATTTAATTTTCGATTCGGTTCCGACCCGTTGGTTTGTGGAGGGAAGGGGCAATATCTAGATGTGGAGTGATTCTTATAGTATATCATGCCAGTCAAACATAGTTCTAGTACGAAGAACGCAGGGGTTATCCCCTTGAAAGTGAGGGATTGGAATGTTACGTTCCTTGTTAAGATGAAGGGAAAATGGCAAAACCTCGTCGTCTAACAACTCTATGTATGTATTCTAATTGAAATTGTCTTTCGCCTCAAACAAAAGAACCATTTCCGCTTAATTAAAACAGCCCCAGCAATTGAAATGAACCCCTCCAGCTTGAACCCGACGCCGGGTATCATTCGCAAACAAGCAAAAACGTGATTCGTTTTACCAGGTAATGCGTTTCGAGTCATCCACGATCCACTATGTGTCTTCTTACTCACTGTATCCAGGTAACTCTGTGTCGTAGAATGGACTCTCGACGATATACCATATATAACTATTCGTTGAGGGAACTTCTTTAATTATCTTAAGAGTGCGTTAATGTCTGGCGGGCCGATATTATGTATCTTCGATATGCTTAAGAAGTGGAACTGAGCTCAAGGATAATAATATTGCTATCATTAATAAAATAGAGTTTTATTAATAATAACTATCAACAAACACAAAACGGAAAATATTGACATAAACAGAGAATGGAAAGGGTCGTGGGGTTCGGGCTAATCCGAGGATTAAAGGATTTGAAAAAAGGTAAAACAAATATAGAGTTAAAGGGATTGGATGGTTTGCTAAACCATTTAAAGCACAGGATAGAATTGACAAAAGGGTTCGAAACTCAAAGGTAACGTTTGGCTTACGTAACTTATACGAGTGGTGCAGTGGAAGGCGACGTTAAATAATTTTCGGTCCGCTGGTGAGTTCCAGCCGAAGGGAGGGGAATAAGATGATCCTGACGTGGCGTCTTGGGAATGAGAACCGTTTCTCGACGAACGGCTTGAAGAACAATGGCTGTTCTACGTTGTTCTCTTTTGAACAACCGGGGGGGGGTGAGAACCGTCTCTTGTCTACGGGCTCAAGAACAATGGCTGTTCTAATGTTGTTCTCCTCTGAACAACAAGGGGGAAGGGTGAGAACCGTTTCTTGGCGAAGGGCTCAAAAGAACAATGGCTGTTCTAACGTTGTTCTCTTTCTGAACAACAGGGGGGGGGGGTGAGAACCGTCTCTTGTCTACGGGCTTAAGAACAATGGCTGTTCTAATGTTGTTCTCCTCTAAACAACAAGAGGAAAGGGTGAGAACCGTTTCTTAGCGAAGGTCTCAAAAGAACAATGGCTGTTCTAACGTTGTTCTCTTTCTAAACAACGAGGGGGGAAGACTTGAGGACTTGGCGTCACGAAAGGCTTGAACCTTTGGCACTCAAGGGGTATTGTCCTCCTTCTGGACAAGTGATGGTGAATCTCGAGGTCGAGGTCCCTTGGCGCACAAAGGGAGAGAGGGTCGTGGTGATGTTTCGCGACGAAAATCTGGATCTCTAATCTGATCTTAGTGGTAAAGTTTCCATCTAAATAGTCGAGGCACTCCCTTGGCGTGGGGGACAATGAAGTGGGAACTTCGAGGGAATGCACAGCTGAGGCTGGGAACAATGCCTTATCTGCCCATAAGCCTAACTTAATCTGGCGAGGTCGGCGTATGGGGGCAAACGGGGGGACGATAACCTCCTTGTTTAAACATTGACATCCGGTGGCTGCGATAAAGCGCCAAGCTTCGAAGCGAAGATGCATGTGGGAGCATCGTGGTTTTAAATAATATGTGATTGGAGTTGAAACTAATGCTGCTCAACCCGTTCTATCACACTCTGCTACATAAGTTAATGCCATGCAGTTTTCTGCGGAATGTTCTCTCAGTAATGGGTGCCCAAGAATCGGCGTTAACGGCTTGTGGCACATTCTGTATTGAAATTTGCGAATTTTAGTTAGAAGACGCGAAACATCTTGGCAGTCTCAGTCCGCCAGTATCGTCTTTCGGCCACAATTCTGGCTAGAATTTCCTCTAGAACGGGTTTTTTGCTATTGTAGTATGACCGCGCCCGTAGATACACCTGCAAATTCCGCTAAATCCTTCACATGATGTCCTTAATAAATAAGCTAAGAAGCTGCATACCAGTATGTTCTTGCTAACTCTGGTGTATGGGAGTCAGCTTATAGGGTTAGTGCAAATATACAACTTTAGAGACATGCTTAGTGTGCAAAAAGGAAGTAGAGTGTGGAACAACTGAATTTGAGATGTGAACGTTAGGAAAGGTCTGAAGGTGACTGTAAGGTGGTAAGTACATACAACAAGAATTAATGGAAAGAAACTAGTAAAGAGAATATAAGAGAGTGAGTGTCAGGATGACTCCGTAAAAGGTGGGTTAATCATGTGGATGAATATGTGAGAGAGAAAGGGCTGATTGAGAAAGAGGTTGATTGTATTGGGTATGACAAGTATGTATTAATGGGGCTTATGGGGAGGGGTTATATTCTCCAGGGAAGAACTATGATTGGACGAGACGCTGCAACATCCCATCACTATGAAAGGAAAATTTAGCTCGACTTAAATGATGTATAGCCTTGTGCTAAATAGGGAAATAAGAGGAGGTTCATGGGAGGGGCGGGTATTGTTGTAGCATTAAAGATCGTCAACTACACTTAGTGGAAAAATGGTGGATGATAAATTCTTGAAGAAATTAATTGTTTTCATCTCTTGAAGGCTCAATAATTAAAAAAAAAAAAAATGCGGGATCGAATTCTAAACTTTTACCTGCCACAAAGGATTACCACCGATTTTTTTGGTGGCAAACTTCAAATCAGATGATTCAGACTGAGAAAATAATAATCTCTCTGAAATACTCTCACAACATATAATAAATCAAACTTTCTGATTAAGATTAATTTAATATATGGACAAATCAATGTCTAAAAAGATTAATGAAGGACGTTTCCACGACCTCCGTATAACCTACCTTGGGTATTTGCAGCCTTAATCGACCAGCGTACGTTCATGTATATGAGTAAAATGCCAATCATTCCCCGTCCTAGATATTTTTTCTGAATATAAATATATATATATATATATATATATATATATATATATATATATATATATATATATATATATATATATATATATATAATATATATATATATATATATATATATATATATATATATATATATATATATATATATATATATATATATATATATATAAATATATATATATATATATATATATAAATATATATATATATATATATATATATATATATATATATATATATATATATATATATATATATATATATATATACATATGCATCTATTAGTGGGGAAGAAAGTGATAAAACCTACGAAAATATGTTTATATACAGTTATATATACATATATCCTCTAATGTACATACGCGTCTTCGCTACGTACAAGTACGTTCAATTCGTAAGAGTAATCCGTTGAATAAGAGGTATAAGAGTGCGATTTACTACAGGAGCCGATAGCGTTTAATAAGTTTACCAAGTTGCAGTTCAAGGGTATATTTAAAGAGGGAAAACCATAATATAATTTTAATAAGTCATTAGTTAACGTATATATACAGACGGAAAATATAGGTACTGTAAATAAGGACAATTCTGACCGAGTATAGAATAATTGGCACTAGGGTAACGTTAATTACTCGTTAATCAGCTTTTAAATGAGATACTATAAATTACTTATACAGAGGGAATATTTATATGTCGGAAAGTGGGTCGATTAACGGGAGATACAAGCAAGGATCGTTTTACCTTAATGGGGTCACTACGAGGAAAAGGAATCCTTTAGCGAGTCGGCGCGGAGAAATGGAGATGGACAATGGACGTGACTCTCGGCCGAATATCCTGACGGTGACGAGGATGAATGGAGGGGGGAGGCAAGGGACTAGTTCACGATCCTCCTTAAAGACAAACGATTGCACTTCTGCTCCAGAGAACTGAACCTTCCAAAAATCGAGACTCTAACGCGGCTCGGCGCAAAGTCTCACACGGGAAACTAAAAATCCTTGAGGCGGATAGGGTTCTAGATGAGATGAGAGGAATCCCAGCCAATCCTTCGGGGACGAAAACGATTCGAGGCTGGTCTGCTCTGAACAGAGTAAGGCTTCACAAAAGAGATGGGTCTGCCTGCTGAGATCCAACCTCGATGGTATAAGCGAATACCAGGGACTTGAGGAAAAAGACATACGATCTGAACCGAAGGCGACGGGTTCTCAAACTCAATCTCCAGATATTCGAAAAATCGAGGGTATTTATATGAAGGCCATATTTTTTGGTTTCTCCTCGTTGGCAGACTCAGACGACTGGCTGACCACTTCTGCCGGCCAAAGGGATTAGCGTTTGTTGCCTGACCAAAGTCTTAATGGCTTTTACGATGTGGGCAGAAAACTTTAGGCTAGCGGCTTTCCGACTACTAAGATTAGCGTTTCCTCGGTGAGGTATAAGCTTTTAGCACGCTCAATTTAATTAACTGCACCTGTGAGGCAGCTGACGGGTATTCACATTCTTTCTTCTTTTTTTTTTGTTTGGGTTCAGAGATTACTCCACGTGGATTTATACTTAGAAGACAGAGAGACTGAAGGAATTCATGGAACAAATGAAGTGGATATTCTTCTTGGCTTGCCTTTCCCTTACAATATATATATATATATATATATATATATATATATATATATATATATATATATATAGAGAGAGAGAGAGAGAGAGAGAGAGAGAGAGAGAGAGAGAGAGAAAAAGAGAGAGAGATAAAGAGAAAAAGAGAGATTTAAAAAATTCAATAATCTCCTTTCATACATTGCTTTTTGTATTTGTAAATTTCTCTCTGCTATCAAAATAACTCTTGTGAATTTAGTTGCATAACACTTCAAATTAAAATCAATGCCACTTTCAGAATATGCTAAAAACGGATGGATTATCTTTGGAACATTATAAGTCTGATAAAATGCTATTTCTCCCCTGAGTTAAGCTAGCTAAGCAAGGGGACTTTTAGTCCGGTAGGGTCACCAATGCCAGTAAGGTAGCTGTAGTAGGATCCAGACTAATGGTTGTCAAACTTCTCTACCACTTCTTTGATGCGTCTACTTGCATTCCCCTACCAACCTCTTCGAATCCGTTAGTACTAAGTTTCACCAACTCTCTTCAACTGTCAAAAAATTAAAACAAAAACCCAATAACAAAAAAAAACCCTTCATCTCTATTACACATAAGTTCTTTATTAATAAGGGCCTCACCAGATCCCTTATGCGGAGTGAGAAGAGAGGCTTTGGAAACTCTTTAAATAACGCCTTGGAGCACTCATAGGTTACAAGAGACTGAGATTGAAGGGATCTCAGGCGTTTGGGGGTACGATTAATGGATAAATGCTAGGTACCCCTTAGAAGCTTTCTCCTAACGTGTAATTGCCTGACCAGCTCCTTGTGACCGCTACTTGGTGAATAAAGGCTCAACTGCTCTTTGGTGAGAGAGCTTTTGTGCCTTGCTGGTTGCCAGATCAGCTAAAGATCTCGGATGAAGTCGTGGGCACTCAGCTTTACTATTTGCCTCAAGTCTGGCCGTTTTTAGTTGATTAGTAGGGCTTAGTAGGAAGACAGTTACACCTCAAGCACTCCTGTCGAAAAATCAGAGAACCAGTTCACTGGGGCTCTCGTGCTGCTCAGTTGGGAGCTGTGGCATGATTGGGGACGTCCGGCCTAGGGGAGACCTTAGGGAAGGTGTGCTTGGTCAAAGGCTTTCTGTTCACCGGACGACCGAAAACCTCCTGGAAATAGGCGGATGTGATTAGTGCGAGAGTAAATCACAACCAAAAAACCCTTTTTCAATGCGTATGGTCCCAGAGTTTTGTAAGATGGCGAAGAAGAATGGTCCTCCGTTTCGAAAGCTAACCTGCAAAATACAGATGGAGTGAAGACTTCAGGGGCAGAAATTGCCAGGAGCTCCAGATGCCGTCAGTGTCTGTGACTTCTGCGAACTCAAGAAGCGCCTGGGCGAGAGCATCGCTCAACTGAGAGAGGAGAACTCCCTCCTTAAAAGGGAAATTCAACTCTTAAAAACAGAGAGATGCAGATGCTCAGGCGAGAAGGCTCCCGACGTCCAACAGCCGATTTCTTCTGCTGAAGGGCTTCGTCAACGAGCCAAAACGAAGAAAAGATAGAAGAAAGAAGACAAAAGTAGAAATAGAAAAAGAGAAAGTAGAAAGAGAAGAAGAGAGGGTAGAAAGAGAAGAAAAGAAAGTGGAAACAGAGGACGAGAAAGTAGAAGCAGAAGAAGAGAAACGGGAAACAAAAGAAGAGATAATAAGGGAAGACAAGAAGAAGAAGAAGAAGAAGAGTAAAAATAAGAAGAAAAAGAAAAAATTAGAGATACAAGAGGAAAGCGGCAAGTTGCCTTCGAAAGGAAAGACTAAGTCGTCTTCAGACAAGTGTGCAAGATTCACCCTTATTGGTGATTCTCAAGCACGGGGTATGAAGCCCCTGCTAGCGGCCCGCCTTCGCACAAGCGTTAAGTTGAGCTGCCTCCAAGGCTGTGGTAATAAGCAGGTAAGAGCTGAGGCCGAGAAGTTTCAGATTTCAGAGACTTCAGTCGTTGCCCTTATGGTAAGTGGCAACGACCTCTACCTCAGAGGAGGTAGGGTAGGTGCTACAGACGAGATTATGAGGACAGTTATCGGCGCTGTTGACGACTGTGGATTGAAAACCCGTGGACGCGTCGTGGTGGGGATGCTCGCGAGGTGGGGTCCAAGCCGGACTGCCCACTTAAGGAACATGTCACTAAACTGGCGCATTGCAGACCTCTGTACGGCGAAGAGTGTCTTTTTTGTCGACCCGTAGCCGTATTCTATGGTAGAAAAGACCTCTACCACAGGGACGGGGTGCACCTCTCCTTTAAGGGTAAGGCGTTCCTAGCTAACCTCATCCAGGATGTCGTGGAGTGCACCCAAATAAGTGTCCGACCCACTAGGAAGGAGGAAGTACGCCAGTACGCCCAAGTCACTCCCCAAACAACCTTCTCGGAGGTTGTCAAAAATGTTGCTACAGCGACAACCAAGAAGCCTGGAAACGGAAGAGTATAGGGGGTCCTACATTAGGGGACTCCCTGAAAGTTCTTCTGTTCAATGCGAGGTCAATCAAGAACAAGTTTCCTGAGCTCCGTGGCCTCGTAGCGACGGAAGAACCAGAAATGGTAGCCATAACAGAATCGTGGCTAAAACCTCAAACCGAGACTTTGAAGGCGAATTCATGGTTCCTGGCTACCAACTCTTCTACAAAGATAGGCCAGACAGAGAAGATGGCGGTGTAATGTTGTATGTCAAGGATACAATCAAATCTACGAACTCCAACGTTATATCCGACCACGAGCTCCTGTCAGATACAGGACCCTGGTGCTTTACAGTCCCCCTTCCCAACCAGTTCAGAAGGACAGGGAACTGTACCAGCTGCTGGGTGAGCTGGTTCAAGGCAGAGTGTGCAACGTTATGGGCAATTTCAACAGCCAAGTTGACTGGGAAACCAGAGCAGCCTGTGGCGAGAGCGTGCTAATCTTGAAGTTCACCAACAACAAGTTCCTCACTCAATGGGTCAGAGAACCGACGAGAGGAGACAATATCCTCGACTTGGTCTTCACCTCTGAGGATGATATCGTTGAGGATGTCTCTGTAGGCGAAGAGCTCGGTGGCATTGATCACCAACTAGTTAGATTTAGCGTCAAGATCCCGAAGGTAAGGTCTGTTGCTGGACTGACTGACGTGAGGCTAGAAGTGTGCGAGGCTGTTGAAGACTCGTGGAATAGTTTCCAAACCACATTCATGAGTCTTAAATCGCGTTTCATCCCTCTGAAATGCCCCCGTCGGTTTTCTATTCAACTAAAGTGGTTTAATCGACTAATCGTCCAACTGCTTAGGGAGAAGAGAACTGTGACCGGCAATCGAAGATCTCGGGAGACTGACGAATACGGGAGGCTAGCCAGGAGAGTGAAGTCTATCATAAGGGCGGCTAAGCGCTCTGAGGAACTCCAAGTGGCGAGACTCTGTAAAGAGAATCACAAGGAGTTCTTTGGATATGTAAATAGCCGTAAACCAATCCGTCGAACGATTGGCCCTTTGAGTAATGAGGAGGGTGCATTAACTCAGTCAGATGCAGAAAATGCTAACCTTCCTAATGACTACTTCTCTTCAGTGTTTACTACAGAGTGTGTTCCCATCCCCCAGCCCACGGATTCCTACTCGGAGAAAAAGCTGGAGGCAATGGACCTTACCGAAGGAGAAATAAAGAAAAAGATCACTGACCTAAAGACGAATAAGTCCCCTGGACCGGACGGGTTTATATCCAAAGTGTCGAAGGAAGTGTGTGATGAAGTATCACGACATCTGTGCGCTATCTTTAACATGTCAATCCGGACCAGATGCGTTCCTAGAGACTGGCGTGAGGCGGAGGTGACTCTGATCTTCAAGAAAGGAGCCCCATCCATCCGTCAAACTACCAACATATCAGTCTGACTTCGATAGTTGGTAAACTCATGGAAAGCATGATGGTCGACAAAATGCCGTCTCATTTAGAGTCAAAGCTGCTACTGAGGAGTTCCCAGCACGGCTTCCGAAGGCAACGGTCATGCCTAACGAACCTTGTGGAATTCTTGCACTTCGTTTTCAGTTAGCATGATCGGGACAAGGCGGTGGATGTGTTCAACTTAGACTTTCAGAAAGCCTTTAATAAGGTACCACACCGCCGCCTTTTCAGGAAAGTGCGAGCGCTGGGCATAGACGGAAAGGTAGCCGGCTGGATCGAGAACTGGCTAAGTGGCAGATGGCAACGGGTGGTGGTGAATGGACAGTCTTCTGAGTGGGTGCCCGTTACTAGCGGGGTGCATCAAGGTTCTGTCCTGGGACCACTACTATTCATCATCTACGTCAACGACATGGACGGTGACATGGTTGCCAAGATTTCCAAATTTGCCGATGATACCAAGCTTGGCATGAACGTTGCAAAGGATGGAAATACTGCCCGCCTGCAGGAAGATCTTGTGAAGATTGGGGAGTGGTCGTACATGTGGCAAATGCCTTTTAACATGAACAAATGCAAAGTGATGCATATCGGCCACAGAAACCCTCAATCTCAGGTGTTCCTTAAGGGTACTGCTCTTGAATCGAGTGGCACTGAGAAGGACTTGGGTGTAACTATCAGTAGCGACCTAAAGTTCTCGAAACAGTTCATCAAGGTAGAAAAGAAAGCCCAAAGGATGTTAGGCTACATAAAGCGCCAGTTTGGATACCGTAACAAGGAGATAGTACTTTGTCTGTACAACTCCCTCGTTTGGCCGCACCTGGAGTATGCCGTACAAGTTTGGAGTCCTTCATTGCGAAAGGACATCGCGAGATTGGAACGCGTACAAGCCAGGGCAACCAAGCTGATTCCCTCTATCCGACATAAAAGTCATGAGGATAGACTAAGGAAATTAGATCTGTTCTCGCTGGAAACATATAGATTGCGTGGTCAGCTCATCGAAGTTTTCAAAATACTTCGAGGGTTCGACAATGTTGACTACCGGGATATTTTCACACTGAGTGAGAACAGAACGCGCAATCACGGCTTCAAACTTGAACTGAAGTGTTAGAACCGCAATCTGAGGGGAAATCTTTTCACTTACAGTATCTGCGGTAAGTGAAACGCACTTCCAGTGGAAGTTATCAACAGTGAATCTGTTGACCAGTTCAAGTCAAGACTAGACAAAGTCTTGAAAAGTGGCCGTTTAGGGACGCAAAACAATTGAGCAGCCATGTACCCGCTCGATTGCTAGTCCAAAGGTACCCTCCTTGAATGGACCGTAAGGTCTCCTAGGGTCCCTTCTTTCCTTGTTGTTACTCTTTGGTGTTACCTGCCACGACTCTACAATAAACACAAATCGAGGCAGGCACGTTTTAAGTGTTTTTAATAGCTCATTCGCATCAAGTGGATCAAAAGCATCCAAATTGACAAGCTATTCCATTAAGCAAAGATAAAACAGACACTTTTGGGGTCTACTTTAAAGCTCTTTCAGTTCAAGTAACTCCAACATCTGCCCTAGACATGTTTGTACATTATCAGGGTTTGAAGGACATAATTTTAGGTCATCTTAAAAGCTCTTTCAGCCAAGTAACTTTAATGCTCTCACAGGGTTTGTCCATCAAACACAGATCGAAGCAGACATTTTTTAGTCTTATTTAAAGGTCTTTTGCGTCCAGTGGCTTCAACGCCTACCATATGAGAAGTTTTTCCATTAGATACAGATCGATGCAGATAAGTTATAGCTGTTCTCAAAAGCTCTTTTTCGTTCTCTCCAATGTGTACCACATGCTAGGCTTATCCATTAAGTGTTAGGTCTACATCAAGAAACAATATGACTGAGACAAGTTAAAGATTACCATATGTCATTGGGAAAAAAAATGTAACCCTTTTAGCGATGCGTAAGTTATAAGGGATTATAGCATCGTTGAACTATTAAGAAGTTAATATCTAGATACATAGAGTTAATATATATATATATATATATATATATATATATATATATATATATATATATATATATATATATAAAGACGTACCTCTTTCAAAAAGAACAAATACAGAACGACAGCATACAAATACAAAAGATACAAAGAAAAAAACATGCAACGACAGACAAATCGATCCTTACGAAGTTGCATGCAGATAATATCTAAACTATAAGAACTTTTAATGAGTTAAACTTAACATGAGCAAAGAGATTGATAAAAGATTGGCTTACCTTGGGAAAAGGACTAATACTGTATCCCGGGATTTATGATATTTCGTTCCAGAGAATATCGTTGCCGTCTGGAGTAGATTATTCCTCTTGTTAGTATTTTGGGTAAGCTATCTTTAACTTTCTCTTGTTACAATTAATTTATTGAAAAAAGACGTCCAGAACGCCTTTAGTTATGAATACGTGAAAGTTGACCGTTTTGTGAGAACTGAGAGAGCCGACGCTTTTTCTTCTGCGCCTGAGCCTTTGTCATGAGTCACGCAATATTAAATTTTAGTGAAAAAACTGTTACCTGGTTAACATAAAAGTTTAGCCAAGCAAATTATCATTCTCTAGAAAAATTAATGAATATTTTATATTTAAATTAATGATTAAAATATATAAAATAATGATAATGACAATGACATCAAACATAAATTATTATAAAACTAAGTTTACCAAACCTCGCCGCCTTGATCATTGATGTTTTTGCCTAGGCCGTGGATGGTGGAGAAAATAAAATATTACTCCCATGTAAACCTAGTCAGTTTGGGGGTTTGAGGCAAATTGTTTTTCTAGTTTGTGTTTAAACGAATAAATTGTAGTGAATTCAATGATGTAAGAGAGAGACCATTCCATAAATTTGCTATTCGGTTGAAGATTTTTTGTTTAGACTCGTGCGAGTTAAACGATTTTTCAACAATTTTGCAATCGTTTCCACTTGTGTAATTAGATCGATTGATTACAAAGTACCTGTTAAAGTTCTATATTAACTATGCCTTTAACGATTTTAAATACTTGAATTACCTAGGTCACCCCTTAGTCTACGCCAGGTTAATGGGAAGAGATTTATTTCCTTAAATTCCTCGTATGGCTTGTCTTTTTAGACTAGGTATAATTTTGGTAACACTACGTTGAATCTTTTCAAACTTGTTTACATCATTAAGGTAGTAAGGACACCAGGCTTTAACACAGTGTTCCATAAAAAGAGGCCGAACTAAAGATTTGTAGAGAGTAAGTGTCACTTCTTTCAGTTTATACTCAAATTACCTTCCTATAAAGCCAATTATTTTCCTCGTCTATTTGGTAACCTATGTGCATTGTTGACTGGGTTTTAAGTTACTCGATACTGTTACTCCTAAATCTGTTTCCTTGTCTAGGCTTTGCAATCGTCTTTCATTCATTGAGTAAGATGCTTCTTCATTTTAATTTTTATCTGAAGCACGATTTAGCTCGCAGTATACCCGATCAGATTCAACTGATTCAGCACGAGTTAGCTCGCAGTATACCCGATCAGATTCAACTGATTCAGCACGAGTTAGCTCGCAGTATAACCGATCAACCTCAAAAGATAACCCCCAAAGTAAATGTATATTAATCAATAGCTTTGGATGAATCAACAGATTCAACTGATTCAGCACAATTATTAATGAACTTTTTCGTGCTGTAACTGAAGATTTGCATTTATTTGAAGAATGTCCTGCTTTAGGCACACTTTACTCTCTTATACTCAAATTAAATTATATATATTTGAAATATGATAACCTTTAAATCAATTAATATTAAAATTCAGGGTGGTTTGAGCTTATGTGCTTTCGACAAATTTGAGCAACTTTATAGATTAATGTTATGAAACTGAACTAAATTTTACTAACTTGGTGAGTGTGTGTGCAGATGATATACCATATATGACCGAAAAGAATGAAGGATTTTGAAGGAATCTTAAAATAGAACTTTCAGATCCAAATGTACTGATTTCTTTAAAATGCATTTTGCATTAGCAAACATCCAGTTACAAATCTTTCATTTTAAATGAGACCTAGCAAAATTTATAGGTATTGTGAACTATTTTTGAGTAAATGCTACGAGGCATCGCGAGTCCGAAACCTGCTCATGGTAGATGATGAGATAATCAGTGTAAATATACCCTATCATTAAAAAAGTGCGTTGGTTATCCTAAGGAAAAATATTAGGCAAAATTGTATCTTTGTGAGCGCAAATAAGTAATTTTTTAAGGAAAGCATCAACATTGTGAATTTTGAGATACAAATTTTCACCAAGATGCGTGTCGTGGTATAGGTTTCTATAGACCATACATATATTTATTATATTCGATTTTAGAGTGCGCGGGGATTCCTTTTAATACCTTTCGTCGGCCGGGTCCGATTACGAGGCCAGATTCTCGTAAGGGAGGGCTAATCCAATAGAACTACTTTAATTCTCTTTATTGGCTGAGTGTTTAAAACTCACTAAGTTACAGGGCTATTACACGGCTATGATCAGCTCAAAGGTTGAAAGTAAGGGGGTCGACAAAAATAGACTTTAATAAATATTAATAATTTAGGTTAAATGGTACAACAATAGAAGACATAATAAGACAAATAGTTACAGTGGTTAACGGGCAAGTAATAAGATTAGGTATTTAAAATTCAATAAAATGGGTAGGCTGGATGGAATTAAAATTGGGCTTTACAAGGGGATTTAGTAAACACACAATGATAATGGGGGAACGGAAGGCGGAAATTATTAATTTGGGGATGCTAAAATATTTGATACAAAATGGAGGACGGGAGGGGGGGGAGACGATGGTCATGTCCTGCGAAGTAGAGGAATAGAGGTTAAGTCACTTCCAAGGGGTACAGGGTCAACTTGCTTGGAGTCGAAATATTCCTTTGAGATTAAGGGCGATGGGGGCGGGTGGCAGAGCCTTCGAGAGTGGAGGCTGTGAATTTTTCCGGTGGAATCCTTCGAATGAAACAGAGAGTGAGTTTCTTCTTAGACGTCAAACGGGTTGTTTGATCGACTATGCGTAATTAAGGGGTACTACGCGAAGATCAATCTTCAATGAAGCCTTTTGAGACAAGACTTGGGTTCTTCTTTGGAGATGAAGACGTTGCACGGAGTCAGACGGGTCTTCGTACGTTTTCGGCGTACGACAAGCCTAATCAGGGAGAAGTAAGATAGTCTGTTAGGCGTGAGCTTTTCTCGCACATTCTCTTCGGTTCCTGGCATTATGGGTAAATATGGACGCCTGGAGTGATTGAGCTTACCCAATGGAAAGGGAGGGGGGCGGACTAGCGTCCATCGCTTGAGAAATGCGAACGCGGCTCCGGCTGTCGTTTGCCTCAGGCGATCCCTGCGTGGCTGGAAAGGGGTAAGGACGTGGGAGATACTCCTTGGGTAAATTTCCGGGTTGATAAGGGCTGCATTTCTCAACCAGCTTCTGTTGTTTCTCACGCTTTTGAGCTTGGAAAAATGCTTCTAAACGGCAACGAGGTCCATCACGTGGAGGTAATGCTTAAAATCAACGATATTTTTCCCATCACGTGCTTTTTCCCTCACACGCTTCCCTTTTCAAAAGGTGGACCTTTTCTCAGTAAAAAAAGGAAATGAAGGGAGAAAAGGGACAATCTGGTACTCTTTTAAGTGGTGGGGGAGCGACTCAGTTACGACCCCTCGTTTTTTACTGAAACATAAAGGAATTATATACAATATACGTGGGGCGGTCAATAAGTTTTGTGAATCGGTAGGGTAAAACAGAGGAAGAGGGATAGCTGTTTGTGGGGAGGTAAGGACAAACTATGACAAGCCAGGACCTGCAGCCGCACGCTCCTGCCTCGTCTATTTAAGAAGCAGTAGCTGATCGTCAGTCACAAATTTTAAACAATGGAGAAGGTTGAGCACCGCGCAGTGATCAAAATTTTGACCAAAGAAGGCAAGAATGCAAAAGAGATCCATGAACGCATGGTTGCAGTGTACACTGAAACCGCCCCTTCCTATGCAACTATTGCTCGCTGGAATAAGGAATCCGCCATGGTCTTGAGTCCCTTGAAGATGACTCCTGTCCAGGACGCCCGTCAGACGTGACTAACGAGAAAAATGTGGCTTGTGTGGAGAGGATGATCCTCGAAAATCGACGGGTGAAGGTCGAAGAAATCAAGCGAGAACTTGTAATATCACATGGAAGTGTTATCAACATCATCCACGAAAATTTGGCCATGACCAAGGTTTTTGCCCGTTGGGTCCCTAGAAATCTCACGCCCCATGATCGACTTCAACGTCGTCAAAGTCCACAAGGCCAGAGTTGCACAAGCTGCCCTGCGCGAGTGCGGATTCAAGGAGCTCAACCATCCCCCCTACAGTCCAGATCTGGCCTATAGCGACTAATTTTTATTCCGCCAGCTCAATGCTGCACTGGGTGGACACCGGTTTGGGGACGATGAAGATGTCCAGCTCGTCGTCCAGGAGTGGATTGAACAGCAGTCGGGATATTTCTGGTTGTTGGGAATTCGAAGCCTCAGGGACAAGTGGCACAAGTGCATTGAAGTCGAGGGTAGTTATATTGAAAAATATTAAAACACTTTTCCTCATATCTCGTTTCCTTATATCCGAATTAAAAAACTTATTGACCGCCCCTCGTACATACGCTGTTATCAAGATATAAACAACAAATAAAAAAATGACCAGCTTATTTTAAAATTGTTATGTGACCACATAGAATACTATACATACTACAAAGAAAATAGATACTTAAACAGAGGCATAAGTATACCAAAAAAATTTGTAAAACCACACGCTATATGGTTTCCACTTTGGGATTTTAACTCCCCAAAAAACATGAAAATAACGTGGAGATTCCCAATTCATATCGTGAGGACAGTTATTCTCTCTTCATTAATACATATATACTACAAAGAAATGAAAGTACACAAATAATCAATTATCCTAACAAATTAATTTAAAATAAAAGTACCTTAGACTATTACCGGTCTAAATATATACAACTACTAAACATTTGTTTAGGGCCATTCTCCCTGGAACTAATCGGGATTAGCGGGTAACGCATTTCTGCTGTGGGAATCAGCCATCTGATTGTCTGTCCCTTTAATATAATTGATCTTAAACTGGTACTCCTGGAGGAGGAGACTCTACCGCATTAGTCTGCTGCTCATGTGCTTCACGCTCCTGAGATACGCAAGGGGGCAGTGGTCAGTTTCCACACGAAACTCTTTCCCTCCTAAGTACATTTTGAATTTATGAATTCCCCAGATTATTCCTTAATGCCTCTCTTTCAATAACTGAATAGTTCTTTTCAGGGGGTAATAATGTGCGACTAGCGTAGGTTACAGGATGACTTTCGCCTCTGTCCTCATATTGAAGTAGCACACAACCAAGGCCTTCGTTGATGGCGTCAGTTCGAATCCCGAACGACTTTTCAGGATTGGGCAACTTCAAATAGGGGGCAGCAACTAATTTCATTTCCAGGGAGTTAAAATCAGCGGTGGCCTTCGGGTTCCAGGTTATTGAGTCGGGGGAGTTCTTTTTCAAAAGTTCGCAGAGGGGGGCGGCCAAGGACGCAAAATTTGGGACAAAGCGTCGGTAGAATGAAGTTCATCCCATGAATGACCGGAGCTGCTTCTTATTGCCGCGAAGAGGCATATCGACGATCGCTTTTATCTTCTCCTCTTGGGGACTAAGTTAGTTTTCACCAATATTTAATGGTTTCAAAGGCAAAGTGGCACTTACCGGGGCCAATAGTAGGACATTTTTCTCACAACCGGGTTAGTAAGCCTCGAAGGGATACTAAATGTTGGTCCCAGTCGCGAGTAGCAATATAAATATTGTCAAAATAGAAAGAGATATTTGGCAAACCATCCAAAATTCTCCGCATTAACCGATTATAATTGCTACAAGTGGTTATGAGCCCAAAGGGAAGCCTCCAGAACTGCATAAGCCCTTTTTCAGTGGCAAACGCCGTAAATTTCCTTACTTCTTTCTTGAGCAAAACTTGGTAAAAGGCTTTACACAGGTAGAGTTCTGTAATGAATTTTGCTTCACCAAACAGATGGAGATTTTTATCTATCAGCGGGATGAGTTTGGCTCAAAAACAGGGACTGAATTTAGTTTCCGAAAGTCGACACACATCCTAGATGAGCCATCGGGTTTCTTAACCATAACTATCGGCGAGGAATAATCAGAAGTAGAGGGCTCAATTATGTTTAATTGGAGCAAATTCTCCACCTCTAAATTAAAGGCTTGCCTCAAGTGAATAGGTAAGGGATATGGCTTAGATCTAACCTGGTTCTGTGTCATGAGCTTGACGTCGTTATTACCTTAGTGGCGCATCCAGGGGTTTCGGAAATGTCGTCACTAAACTAACTAGGGAGGAGCTGGAGCTGATTTCATTGTTGTGGTGTCAGCCGCTCGTCAATTTTCAGACCATCAGTTGATAAGTCGGTGTCTCCTGGCAGGGACGGTAAAGGATAGTCTTCGTATTGCTCAACGCATACAGTTTGCACAATATTAAGGGATTCGGCGGCGTAATCTGATTCCATGGAGGATCTTTTATTGAGGGCCACAATATTATCAACGGGGGCACGGCGGTGATACCTCTTGAACATATTGATGTGGAATAATTTTACTCCGGATTGTGTTCGAATTAGATAGTTCACAGGTCCTCTTGCCTCCAAAACTGGAAAGGGGCCCTTCTATTGGCTTAGGATTGTATTGATCTAGGTGGGCAGCAATAAGAGAACTTCGTTTCCTGCTTCGAGAAGGCGGTCTTTAGATTTAACGTCGTAGTATGTTTTGTATTTTTCTAAATTTACTTCGGCGTTCTGAGACGCGATTCTGGCGCATTGTGCTAACCTCTCGTTGAGTTCCAGCAAATACATATAGGAAGATTGAACTTCCTGGTCGAGTTGAGGTTGTGAGAACAACTCCTTTAAAATACTAAGGAGGCCTCCTACGTTACGATGGTACAACAATTCGAACGGGGCAAAGCCAAGCGTACGACGCGGGATTTCCTTTTAAGTGAAGAGCGCAACAGGAAGATAGCGGTGCCATTCACGTAGTTATTCAGCACATCTCTTACGGAGGCTGGACTTGAGAGTACAGTTTATTTTCTCACACATTCCATTGGTCTCTGTGTGGAAAGGAATGATAAACAGGGGCTTTACCATCAGTAATTTTCCCGCATGCTCCATTAATTCTGAAGTAAGCTGTCTTCTTCTGGCGGACAATACCTCCTTCGGAACTCCTACTCTCGAAAAAATGGATATGAGGGCTTCGGCACAGGTGATGCTATCTATCCTCTTTAGTGGGACACCTCGGGGAAACGCGTGGCAAAATCCACTAAAGTGAATATATAGCTGTGCCCTTCACTAGATATGGACTGAATGGGGCCGACAAGGTCGATGGACACATGGGAGAAGAGTTCAGCAATGATGGGGCCTCTCTGAAGGGGGCGGGTTCAACGCGACCTTTAGCAGAGGTCTTCTGACAAATGTCACACGACAGGCAATACTTTAAGATGTTAGCCGCAGCGCCCGGCCAAAATAAATGCTTTAAAATTCTCTGACCTGTTTAGTTATGACTGAAGTAGCCAGAAAAGACGCTATCATGCGCGACCTTGAACACCATGAAGGCATGGTATGGGGGAACGCAAAAGGAGAGATCTACGCGGTTAACGTCATCCGTAGTCTCTCTGTAAAGGAGGCCATCCTTTTCGACGTAGAACACGGTCTTGTTCCCACGAACCGATTCTCGCTCTTTATTTTGTGACTTTTTTCATAAGGAAAGGAGAATTCCACACTCCTGGGCCTTGGAAAATTCTGGGTTTAGAATTCCCTTAAATTCTGAGTTAGCGGTAACTTCGAGGGGGGCAATATCCTGGGATTCTTTTCTTGCTCCTGCGCATGTGGTGACCGGCTGGGCCACTGGGTTAGTATGGAACAAAATTTAATTGAGGCCGAAACTGCTTCGGCCCAGCCCTTAAATTACGGACAGTCAATGTAGCACCTTACAATTGGGAAGCGGTTGGAACGTCCTAAGTAGTCGTGGACTACTGCAAATTAATCGTGGTCAGGGGTCACAGGGAGGAGAAGCTTTTGAGACACAATGATGCAAGTACGCCCTGTATCACGGACGATAGTGGACGTACGATAGCCGTTTACACTGCCATTATCAAATTTTAAGGCTCCTGGTGGACTTTTATTAAAAATAAAATTCACTTGGTGATCCGGCGGGCGTTGGAGAGATGAAGGAACGGGGGTGGGGGGTGATGCTCAACGGGAAGAAGAGGGGAAGCGGCAGCGGCTCTTACTTGGTTACTTGGTAAACCTGTTGAGGGAGGTTGCTCTAAAATTTAGAGTTCTGGGGACAGTTTGAACTTATATAGTTCGCTACTCCGCACGCATAGCATGCAATAGGTCTCTTTGGGAGGATACTGGAGGAAAAGACTGGAAAGGGGGCTTCACGTCTCGAGGTTCAGTGGAGGAAAAACTTCTTGGTTTGAAGGGGCCTGGAATTTTCACGAACTTAGACTGGAAATTTGGATTATATCGGGGATTTCCAGTTTTCGATTTGGGGAACGGTGGGGAGGGCTTCTTGAAGTCTTTAGGGCAAAAGTTATGACTTGCCGCAAAGACATCCGCTTCTTCAACGCATTCCTTGAAGGATCGACAACGCTGGTCCTTCACGGATGCGCGGATCTCTAGTGGCAGCGAAGCCAGTAACTGGTCCCTTAAAACAAAATCTAATAAGAACTCATAATCGGAGGAAATTTTGAAGACTAGCCAAAACTTAAGGTTTCTTTGGAGGGTAAACTCAAACTGTCAGAACGTTTGACCGGGTAGGATCCTAGCGCCACGGAACTTATAGCGATAGTAATCAGGGGTCATATTATGAGCTGCGAGTAATTCAGCCTTGACGGTAGAATAATCAATTGTGAATTCTGGGGGCAATGAGATGAAGATATATCTAAATTTTGAGTTGAGCAAGGGAAGCAATTTCGCTACTCCTTCTGTTTCCAAATCAATGTGATTGATTTCCAGAATTTTCTCAAAATGCGTGATAAATGAGGAAAATTTTTCGCCCTCCTTAAATATGGGGAGTTTAAGGTGGACACTTTGAGGGGCTTCCGATCTGCCACTCACAGTTTGTGTTTCTACTTGTGCTTAAATCATTTCTACTTCGTGCTGGCGTATTTGTTGCCTTTCTTCCTGTTCTCGTTGTCTTTCTTCTCTTTCTAGTTCACGTTGTCTTTCTTCTTGTTCACGTTGTCTTTCTTCTTTTTCTAGTTCACGTTGTCTTTCTTCTTGTTTGCATTGTCTTTCTTCTTGTTCTAGCTTCTCTTTACTTCTTCTTCCTTCGCTAACATGTCATTCTTCATTTTGTATATATTGCCCAAATCTCTTCCAGACAGGCCAAGAGATTCGCCTTGCGCCTTAAAAACTTCGAACGAAGCCATTTTAACAAAATTTTCATAGCTTTATTTGTGCTAAAAAAAAAATCACGTCAATGTGGACCAACTGCGTTTGCGAAAACTTTTACCTACACTAACGAACTATTCGAGTTCCTATCTCTGGGGCAATCTTAATGCACAAAAAATGGTCAATTGTCAGTCTACCTAATCCGCCAGGGAAATTCTACGCTCGAGTCTTTGTCGGGATCTAGGTACACACACTAATTAAATACGGGGACTTTAAAAGATCTAAAAAAAAAACTTTTTAAATCCACCTAAAACACTTGACACCAGATTTTATAATATATATATATATTATATGTCGCGGTATAGATTTCTATATACGATACATATATCTATTATATTCGATTTTAGAGTGTGCGAGGTTTCCTTTTAATACCTTTGGTCGGCTGGGTCCGATTACGAGGTCAGATTCTCGTATGGGAGGGCTAGTCCAATAAAGATTCTTTGATTCTCTTAATTGGCTGATTGTTTAAATCTCACTTGGTTACAGGGCTATTACACGGCTATGATCAGCTCAAAGGTTGAAAATAAAGGAGTCGACAAAAATAGACTTTAATAAATATTAATAATTTAGGTTAAATGGTACAAAAATAAAGACATAGAATAAGACAAATAGTTATAGTAATTAACTGGCAAGTAATAAGATTAGGTATTTAAAATGTAATAAAATGGGTCGGCTGGATGGAATTAAAATTGGGCTTTACAAGTGAATTTAGTAAACACACAATGATAATGGGGGAACGGAAGGCGGCAATTATAAATTTGGGGAAGCTAAAATATTTGTTACAATACCTTGTACAAAATGGAGGGGGAGGGGCGACGATGGTCTCGTCCTGCGAAGTGGGGAATAGAGATTGAGTCACTTCCAAAGGGTCCAGGGTCAACTTGCTTGGAGTTGAAATATTCCTTTGAGATAACGGGGATGGGGGTGGGGGAAGAGCCGTCGAGAGAGGAGGCTGTGAATTTTTCCAGTGCAATTCCTTCGAAGGAAACGGAGAGTGCATTTCTTCTGAGACGTCTAACGGTTTGTTTGGACGACTATGCGTAATTAAGGGGTACTACGCGAGGATTAATCTTCAAGGAATCCTTTTGTGACAAGACTTGGGGTTCTTCTTTGGAGATGGAGACGTTGCACGGAGTCAGGCGGGTGTTCTTACGGAGAGAGAATTCTTGACTAATCCAAGGTGGATATTTGTTTTATCCAGGAGGAATATTCGATTTTATCCCGCACAGTACTTGCCTTTGGCGTACGACAACCTGAATCGAGGAGGATTAAGATAGTCTGTTAGGCGTGAGCTTTTCTCGCACATTCTCCTTGGTTCCTGACAACATGGGTAAATATGCACGCCTGGAGTGATTGAGCTTACCCCATGGAAAAGGGGGGAAGCGGACTAGCGTCCATGGTTTGAGAAATGCGAACGTGGCTTCGGCTGTCGTTTGCCTCAGGCGATCCCTGCGTGCCTCGAAAGGGGTAAGGACGTATGGAAGACTCCTTGGATAAATACCCAAGTTGATAAGGGCTGCATTCCTCAACCCGCTCCTGTTGTTACTCACGCTTTTAAGCCTTAAAAAAATGCTTCTAAACGGCAACGAGGTCCATCACGTGAAGGCAATGCTTAAAAGCAACGTTATTTTTCCCATCACGTGCTTGTTCCCTCACCATGCGTTTGTATGTGATATAATGTCAAAGCGAAATGAGTTAAATATTTCACTGCAAGACAAAACAAAATATATATATGATAGGTATGTAGCCAAAACAATCTGGTATTACAAAATAAGTCGTTTTTAAAACTTCTCTTGCTCGGTCGATACTTTCCGAAAAACATTTTCCCTACTTAACAAAAATAACTGAATCAATGAAAATCTAGAATATAACAGTGAATCTTTTAAAATATTCTAATCTGTTTTAAAATCATTAATCAAACTAACTTTTCAACTTCACTTAACTGATGTATAAAAGGCAGAAGATGCTTCCCAAATGGAGCTTATGGGGTTGTCTGAAGATAATTTTCTGAAATCTCCGCTTTGATCGTAAAGAAGATCCCGTTGAAATTTGGAAAAATGACTTTTATACAACATTGCGATCGCGAAAATGCTCGCCGATTGATTTCCTGCTTTTCTACGACATAATGTTGCGATCCACATTCTTATAATTAATACAAATCAAGAATTAGTTGAGTACTCAGATGACAGATGAGCATCTGGAGGACCAATTAGAACTTAAAACCTCCATGTTAGAACCTGATATCACAATCCTGTCTTGACAGAAGCAATCTCTATGAAATCATTTAATTTTTAAAAAGATAATTGAAAAAATTATTCGTCTGAAAATGTCTGTCTACTCCCTGACTATTAATTTAAATAATAATAACAAAATGTTTGAAGTTACAGTAAAAAATAGTCACACTTATTGACTGCGAACTCATCCCGGGCGGCAAATTTCAATGTGGCTTTCACACATCAAGAGGATCTCCACCCCTACCCTACTCTATTTGCTCAGGTTGAAGGGGGGTTCTTTTTTAATATGATTGCATTCTTTAAACCCTTTAGCTCTTCTACTGCCGTTATGACTTTTCTTCGAATGTTTTCACGCCAAATTCCTGGTGACGGTCGCCACCTCGGAATGTTTGGTCATCGGGCAGAAAAATAGGTGATGAGTGGTGTTGAGCCGTTTGGGTTGGCACTCTATACGCACACTTCGGATTGGGCAACCAGGAAAGGAAGATGGCATTTTGTTTTTGCATTGCGATTTAAAAAAAAGGTATTAATCCCTCGAGGTGAAAATAAAATAAAAATACCCGGATTGATCTTGTGGTAAAGGGTCTTTCTCTTTACGATTCCATCTCTAGAGAGGGGCCAGCTTTTGCAGCTAGCCCCTCTCTAGTCTGCTCCAAACCTTTGACCCGAAGATCGTAACTTTCCTGGAAGCATGTTCTCGGCTCCCCACATTCTCCATTTGGGAGCTGGTGCCCCGGGTATAGGCAGTGGCTCACAAGTAGGTGTATAGCATAGTCAATGACTTGATCTCCAGCACTCTGAAGGGGGGTGTACATCCGAGGTGATCTAGGAGCTTGAAAATGAGACTTGGAGAGCAGAGTCATCCTAAATTGAAGGTTAAGGCTCGACGATCCCACTCTCCAACTGTGTTTTTCACTCGCAAAAGCAAAAGAAAAGGTAGAATAAGGGTTCTCACCCTTTCGGGCTGACTCTAGTAACGGGCGAGTCCATTCGTTAGCTCAGGAAGAACCAGTCCGGGGTGGATCCGTTAGGTTTGGGGCCACCTCAAGCCCCCTTCCCCACAACCCGCGAAAATTGAATAAGACAAAGAAAGTCAGGGCCCTCTCTCTACCAAATAAACGATAAAAAGCAAATACCATCTGGGCCAATGGACCAACCATATCTACTTTTACTTTTAATTTATTAGCAAGTATACATCAGATGTAAGATAAAAGATAATAAAAGCGTTGTTTTTAACTTTACTAAGAAATGTAATTATAAAAGGCATCCTTGTATATCTTCAAAAATGGGGCAAACAAAATTAAAATAGTTGGAATTGCAAAATTATAGCATTCGGGTCATGTAGAATAATTTATTTGTTAACTTTTAAAATATTTAAAACAATATCGTACATCTTGAAAACAAAAACCAGGCAAAACTCGAAGTAATTACAAAATTATAGCTTCGCATTACTTTATGTGCAAATTACATTGGATTCGCCTAATAAATCTGATTCTTACAATTTTGGCAATGTTTTTTTTGTTTTTTCTATTTTAGGAGGACAAAGTAGATCTTCTAATCCAATATTGTCGCCTTTAGCTCCTTTTCAAATTGAATTAAAACTAAGCTTTGTCTCCGGCTGCTACTTTATAGGGAAAACCTCTTTGCCATAATAAAATAAAATTATCGCACTAATATAGATTATATTTCAAAATGTCACCACAACCCATCGCTGAGTTATTCCTTTCTAAGAGTAACTCCTAAATACATTTTCAAGACGTTCTTTGAAAATTTTCCTCATCTGTTGAATGCGGAGAATGTTTTGATCTCCTAAAAGAGGCAATTGGAGTTTCTCTTAGGAAAATATGAAAGAATCTTAGAATCTTTTTGAAATCTAAATAAAGTGCTATCGATTTCGTTGCCTTTTCCATTCGTTCGAATATATGGAATACAACGCTATTTTTTCAAATTTAGATCGATCTTGCGCCTACGATGGGGTGCCCTCTTTCGATACATCTTCGTCTGCCTACAGTAAAGCTTGCACTATGAACGATCTTCCGCCTTAAAAATATTTTCTATCTAAGATGGATACTCCGCCTTAAATGGATCTTCTGCATTCGATTGATCTTCCGCCTTAAATGAATTTCCATCTTTGGTGGGTCTTCAACCTTGAATGGATCTTCTGCGTTCGATTAATTTTCTAGCTACGATGGATCTTCTGCCTTTGTTGGATCTCCTCCCCAAAATATTCGTCTCTTTCTGGCGAGTTAAAGCAGATGTTTAAAAATGGGCGGAGCAAGTGGTAAACTGTTATATGGCGTGAAAAGATCTTGCGTTAGAAGTAAGCAGTACGTAAGGATGAAGTAAGATTGGGATGAGTGGTTTGATATAACTGGGGATGTATGGCTAGGTTGTGTTATGTCGCTGTAACTGTCTAATAGCTTTATGTATAAGAGATGGGAGAAGTACGAATTAGAGTGAGGAACTGGAGTGTGAGGTTGTTGATTAATATAGGGATGGTGTAAATTGACCACATCTAAATAAGGAAAAGTCTAAAGTGATTGTGTTTAGAAAGAGGCCGAGGTAACCATTGAGGTTAGAATGAGAGGTGTATTATTAAAACAAGTGCATTGTTACAATACTCAACGATTTGACGTTATTGCTGGGTGGCTTTGAACTTGATAAGGATTGATGGGGTGAGGCGGGGCGGGTAGCTCTTGTGGAGATGATGTAAATTGACTCCACTTTGTGGGAAAATGTCTGAAGTTGAAAACTTGAGAATAGTGGTGAAATGGTGAGGAAGAGTGCGATATCAAGGTTATGAAGAGTAGTAAGGTCACACTGACGATCAGGGCGCTGTGGTTTGAATCTGAAAGAGGCAAGAATTTAGAATGAGCCTAAAATGGTACCAACGTTATTGTATGGGAGTAAGAATATGGTGAGGATGGAGGAGGAAAATATTTTATTCGATAGGAATGAGATCATCGGTTGGCAGAAGAAGGATAATCGAAAGGAATAGCAGTGCAAATGGACAATTCAAGAAGGATGTTGGGTGTGAAATAGATGGATATAATGACCCACAACTAGAAATAAGCTTCATATGGTGCAAGAAATGTGTGAATGATGATTTACTACCGCAAATGTTTTGACATGTATTATGAGAGAAGAATAAATGAAGAATAAAAAAAAATGGTTGTACTGGTTTTGAAAAAGGTCGGAAGCTTGTGCAAACTTTGCCTTGATGAAAAGCAGACCGATCAACAGGTAGGCCATGGTTAAACGAAGAGTAAGGAAGGATGGACGGGATTCTAGACTATCCCCGATAATCTTGGCCATATTTGACCTAGATAAAGTCCCTGAATCGGTGAGTGCTAGCTGGTATTGCTACAGCGTGAAAGCTTTAGCGCCATCATCGCAAGTATGTTATCACTCATCGTTCATCCATACAAAATAACGAAGTGCAAAGGCTGGTAAATCTGAAACATGTGTGAATCCTGCTTAATAAAGCTCTTCGTGCAAGATCAAATGTGTGAAATGCGGCTGACGGCACCCTGCTTCTTCAGAGTATTGGTTTTCGAATTTGTTTGAAAGGGAGGTTCTGATCCTCCCGCCTGAGGACAGAATATTTCAATTGATCACTAGAGTAGGGTAGGCTTGTCACGGTTTATACGACCTAACACCTCCTACGCACCTCAAATTAAGAAATCACATTCCACTTCTTGTTCTTCAGAGCCTGCAGGCGATGTATGTCCAGCGCCCATGTGGCAGCACTAAAGGCGCAATCCCTTCTCTGGCCAGTACTGGTGACCCCTCTTCCTCCACATGACTAGTGCCAGAAACACGAAATATACCACCCCAAAGAATGTTCGTAATAACCAAGTTTAAGCTGCTTGATCCTGATCAAATATTAATAGTGAGCAACATATAGATACTTACATTCCAAAGATGAGGTTATTGTCGTCCCAGAGAAGTCCCGTTATTATAAAGATGTGGCCGAAGAGAAAGTGGACACTTGCATTTAGAGCCGCACCTTCTGAAATAAGCCCACAAAAGCGACTGCGTCAATGGCACCTTTCGCATACAATAGACACCGGGATTGTGTCTCAGGGAGATCCATGGCCATCCCGGTTAGGAACATGTCTATAAACGGAGCCGATCACCTCTTTTGATATAGGTTGTGAGAACAAAATCTCTAGTGAAATTGGGGTTGACTCCTGGCTGACTGGAAGGGGCTGAAGAGGTTTGTCTACAGGAGAAAATATTAGGCGCGTTCCTCCCTGTTACTCATCTTTAGTATGAAGGTCTTAAGACACACTCCACCTCCGTATGGGAGTCAGTAAGATTACTGTGTAATTCATACCTGATGTAATTTTTTCCGTTCTTTCTGTCTTTCCAAATCTCTCTTATGGTGGTATCAGTCCAGCTCCAGCTGGATAGTAGGTATCCTCTTCTCTCTCTAGCTTACACCTTCATGCGGTTTGATAAGGCTGGACTTCGCTACATCGTGAGACTGTTCTCTTGGGTATTACTCCATTTTGCAGAACTGAAAGGTAGACACCCCATATGGGACAGATTGTTGCGGACCTGATGGGATTTGGAGATTGGTGCGATTAATCTGAGGGAAATAATATTTCAATCTCCAAGAACCGCTTGGTTTTCTGGCCTTGTCTGTGGCACATTGGTGATTCTTGGATCAATCACTGCGATCAGCATTCGAGTAAATGCCTGAGATATCTATGTATCTGGTTCGGTTAATAAGGCTGAAAATTTTATTTTTCAGCACTCATATCACCCCTGACCTATCTCATATTACTCGAAGACCAGTTCGTTTTTCATGCCATCGGTTTCCTTGGTGCTTAACTATATCTTAAGATGGCAGGCATAAATAAGCAATATATCTATAGGCTCTCTAGGCAACGTTCAGATGATTTTACCTCATGTAAATTTCAAAAGGAAACGTCCAGATTCCGTTTTTTTCGAAGCACACACTTTGCTTTTCATTGCGGGGATACATTTCTTCTCTCAATTAGGAAACTCCCTTGCAAAGTTACGCATGCGTACGAAAAGGATTGGTGGTATGTGCGATATGACACCCTTCCCCGTTCTAGAAGAATGCTAGACCACCATGTCATACTCCGCGTCTGTGGTGAAATCTTTCGCTACTAGTTTCTTCACATTTTCTTCAGTATTCCATGCGCGCACTTGTTCGTTGAATGCTTCTGATTCCTCTACAAAATCTAAGAAAACTAACTTTCCAATGACCTATTTTCGTTGAGGGAGGTGTGTTTTACTCTTACTCCACGTACGACTAACATTTTTGGTCAAAACTTAGCCCTTACGCCATCGTCGACACCTAGGGGAACGTTGATTGACCTTCCTGTTAGGTTTGTCCAACAGGATCTGGTCGGAAGGTATCATCTCAGATTCATAAAGAATGGCTTCCCTACTTCTTTTGCGAAAGCCAAGAAAAGATCCCCATACACTATTTAGTTCCATTCTAATTTCTCAAACCTAATGCGTGTCCAAGATAATAGAGAAAAGTGTAAATGTTAGATTAGCTTATATATTGGACCGCGGTAGTAACCTGAATTCTACTCTGTTAGGCTTCCGTAAGTTCTACTCGATGCCCAATACTTTGATCTGGCTGGGGACTACTATTTACAAGGCTTTCCTAACCCCCCAATATTTCTTCACGGTGTTTTTTGATTTTTAGGACGCCTAGGGTACTTCGTGGCAATACGTTTTCACGGCGATTCTCTATTTTACGAGTGCTGAGGGAACGTCCCCCAATTTTTCAGTCAGAGTTCTTACAACAAACCCTATTCTTCGCAAAGAGTGGGGGATCTCTCTCTGAACATTTAGTGGACAAGTGGGGCGTCTTGAAAGGAAGGATCCTCAACGTTACTCCATTTGCCGTGATTGTCAACGACGTCCCCTTGGTGTTCCCGGTGGATGTCCACGCTAAACTCAACATAGAGAACTTTCGATATATTTTTATCTGTTAAGATAGCTACCGTGAAGCACCGGTTCCAACGCACTACAAATCACCTCTCTTGTTATGCTGAAGAGCAGGGAATTATGTTTAATTTTGCCAAGACCACTGTGGTGCACTTTTACCACCTCAAATCGGACACCCGGCCCAAAATGGAGCTTGCCTGAATTGGGTGGATTTGCTCTGATTATATGAGGTTTTATTTGATCGATTATCCATCTATGAGCTAAATAATAGCAGCCTTACTCTTTATAGCATCCTGGTCATTGGCTTTTTATAATCTGTGTTGTTCAGCACGTCAGCTGCCGAGGTGGCAATCCTTTTTATGTATTACTGCTCCTTTTTCGCTCGAATATTGAATATGACGCGAGTTTTATTCCTCAACACCCGAATATCTATAGTGGAAAGTGGATTCGATTTACCAGGACAGTCTCAGGTCAGTGACTGGTATGGTTGCCTTATCCATCAGGGGGATATGCCACTCGTTTTCCACCATTCCCAGTGCACCATGCACCTTGAAGCTCGGGTTCAGCGTCGTCCCTAGTCTCCAGTGGCTCTTTTTTCGTCCCTAACCGATTTAGATGATGCATCATATTTCAGGGAGAAGTTCTAATCAAGCCCTAAACCTTTCTGGTTCACTGCAAAGAAGCTTCTTTGAGAGCTCGATATAACTCTCTGACCGGTACCGGGAGTATTGTGTTTGTATTTCTTGGATCATGCATCATCTATTGGAATTTCCTTTACAGTGAGATTTCACACGAACCTCCTCATCAAAAACGATTCATTCGACATATTCTCGAATATACTTCTCTAGGTACTGTTATTGCCATTGAGTCTTCTTCCTATAAGCCTTCTCCTTTTTTCTATTAGCAGTTGCGATCTCCCGACAAAAGCACTTAGTCTGGAAGATTCCGCCTTTCAGAGAAAGAAGAAGTGAAAGAGAAGGAAATATTGAAAGGGAGGTAGAAAGAGTGAGTTACAAAATAAGAAGCAAACCTCAACGCCTTAATTCATTCAGGAGAAAGTTTTCATATATTCATAAACAGTTTATTTTATTATCATAAATCTTCAAATCTCATCACCCCTTAAGCATCTACAGTCAAATGAAAACATGCTTAGTGCCGTTAACCTGTCCTTACTTTCAGGTGCCTCAAGGATAATTTATGTTGCTCTTCTCTCTACCGCCTTGCCCTGAAGAGAAATAGTGTGTAGTATTTTTACAACTCTTTAAAAACATTTATAAACACTAATAGTTTTCACTACACGTTCGCTCAATCGGTTCTATTCTTTAACAATCCCATAAAAAAGTAATTTCAACATGAAATGCTGTTTTTTCGCTAAGAGTAAATAGCTTGCTATAATCCATCTTGTCACCCTCTTACAATATTGTAAACATTAAACAGTTTCGCCTTCGTGTCCCAATTGCTGTTTTTTCGCTAAGAGTAAATAGCTTGCTATAATCCATCTTGTCACCCTCTTACAATATTGTAAACATTAAACAGTTTCGCCTTCGTGTCCCAATTGAAAGTAAGTTGAAATCTATTAGGCCACAAGGCAGTGGCCCGAGTAGCGTGTTACAATTTACATTTGGAAGAGTGGGGCCTCCTCCAGGCCCAATTTCACCCGGAGGTGTCTATTGTAGCTTAGGCAACCATAGCACAGCTGACGTTTAGATAAATTGGTGCCCTCTCTAACCCTATAATTCATAAGGAAGGCTTGGACGATGTTGGTAAGGGTCACCATTCCTATCACTTCCAACATAAGTTGCTGGGTCCTCATTTATGTATTTTTGTTTAAAACCTCTATCTGTCCTTCCTTTATTCTGAATAATATTTATTACCTGACAAGCTACATCATTCCATGTCCGAACAGAAACACTAAAACTCTATAAAAACGAAATTCTACGCCTAAGGTTTGCAACAGAGCAGGAATGATGAGTCATGGGAGTTTAGATGCGATTAGAATAAGCAGTTTACACACCAATAAAAGATTGTATGCATGTAATGGGTTAATCATCCACATTTGACCTTTTACAAGTGCATAGAGGTTTACTAACTATGACAATCGGGCATTCCTGCCTCATTTGGCTGCCAGGCTAACTAACTGTCTTGAGTAATGTCTTTGGGTCTGAAAAATAACGAATCTACAGATCAAAACATTCATTCAAGGGCGAGTAAAACTTAGTAAGAATTCCGTGCTGATTCAATCTGCCTCACTTGCTGTTCACTTGTGGCCGGAAGCCTTTAAGGAATCGACAGAGACTGATTCTGACGACCGTACGCTAGGGAAAATCAAGCTGTGGTGGCGGGAAATAGAGTGGGAACGCTATCATTGACGCTTACAGTGAGGTAGGCCTTTTAAAGGTGTAAAAATTGTTGATTGGTTAGGTGTGAGCGATAGGATGCGAGATATATCTCGACAACCTCTTTCCTTTTAGCAGTCACAAGTTGAGGAAAATTATGATTGTGTTCAGTTGGCTTTAAAAATTTATCAGACCAAAAAAAAAGAGAAAAACGGTGAAAATCGAACTACGTTGGGTATTGGAGAGTGGCGAGATGGAAACAGCACAATTCCTGGCTTAAGGGCTCTTCCCTTGGAACGGTAAAGAAAAGTTCCAATGTAGCTTCCTCCTTAAAAAAGAGCCCCTCCACTCTTGTGCTATCTTAATGGGCCCGTTCCAGATTCGCTCCGCGGTGAGGGGGCTTCCCCTCCAATATTTTCGTATAAGGGGGTTTTTGCTTATCCCCTTCAAGTCAGTTGCTCCTAAGCCACTCACCTTCTAACATGCAGGCTGTCCTCTCTGTGCTTTCTTAGGGGCCTATGGTAAGACATACTCCCAAGTCCAATCCTTCTTTTTAGCCGTACTCTCCTCGCGAGAGAGAGGGTCACCACCTTAAAAAGAAAAGAAGCAAAAAACAAAGGTCTACCATTTCCAAGGGGCAACTTCCAGCCTTGGCACCCTCTCGGAAGGAGGATAATTGAAGTAGTAAATCCACACCCTCCCCGTCAAAGAAAAATAAGCCCAGAGTTAATGGAAACACGAAAACTTCGGAACAAAGTTCTCCGAATACCAAGGCTCATTCGGCGCCAAGGCTTACTCGCGTTTCTCAGAAATGCACCATGGGTTCACCGTTTCTTGGACGAGATTCTTCTGGTTAATGAGGCCGATCCTGGCTCGAGTACAAAATTGAGTGAACTTCAGACAGTTAATAAAGAGTAGACCAAAAAGGGAAAATATGATCGAGCGAATGTGAACTAGGGAAGCATCGGTCGCCTCAACCAGACTTTACTTATCACAAACTCAGACATGGTCCCGGAGAGAGGGCGGTCTGGCTGGTATTGCTACTGCGTGAAGCATTCGTGCCATTACGGTGATGATAATACTGCCCCAGCTTAAGTCACACGAATATAAATTGTAGATGTCCTAATTCAGGTCAATCCTAAATATATGAATTATGGTGAAGCGCAAGCTGCTTCCTCAAAGCCTGGTGATTCATATCCTTTTACAAAGGAGTTGCTGGCCCTTGAGGCTAGATATCAAGGTTCGATTATAGATACTCAGGAGATAGTTTTGTCACAGTTTACGGGGCCAGGAACCTTCTAAACTTGATAGCTTAAGATAGCACTCTCTGCAAAACAAGGTCATATAATTTGGCCAACATCGAGGCTATCACCCCAACCCGGACTTTTATCATGAATGGAGCCCGCCTGGAGTTGTTTGACTTACACCGATTTTTCTAATTGGTATTTAATCAAAGCCTTATCTAGAAAGTGCACATTTTCAGGATTAGGGATTCTATTATACGCGGCATGGAGATTTTTTGCTCTGTGGCATTCAGCTAATAGTGTGCTGTTAGGGATAACATATAAAGTTTTACATTTCATTTTTCCTTTCGTGTATGTTGGACTAGACCAACCGCAATGATCTGTAGTTGGCGAACGGCGCCTTCAGCATGTGCCCTATATAGAGCCTTCTATTAAACGAATAAGAAATGATACATGCTTTACGTCATGCACAGTACATAATGTGCTTGTACGGGCGACTTCAGCGTTTCCCCTGGTGGTCGGCATGTAGGGGTGCGAAGATGTATGAGAGAAAAACTTCCTTCCAAAAGCGAGAATATAAATAGCCCATTAAATTACCAAGTCAGAACGGATTTGGCCGTAGCGTCACGGCAGAGTGCTTTCCTCTGGATTCAAAAGACCCGAGATCGATCCCACAGTCGACAAATTTTACGGAGAAGATCCCAAAAGAAAACGGAAAACGCCTTATAGACAACTCAAGAAATCGACTCAAGAGAAAACCGATGTCAAGGAAACGGAAAGAAAACGACTTCAAGGGCTAACTCGTTTCAACTCATCAAGAAATCATCACGTCATTAAGAAGCAAGAAGAACTCATCCCGAAATTATCACGTCATCAAGAAATAATCACGTCATCAAAAATTTGGAAGGAATCATCACATCGAGATAAATGGAAGATTAATCAAGGAAGAAAGAATTACGAAGAATCAGATAAATAATAGACTATGTTTCAAGGGGCAACTTCCGCCAGATTTGATATAGAAAAACACAGATGAATAATGATATTGATAAATAAGAAAAGTCATAATAAATGCCCTTCCCCCATAGGCAATCCCAGAGTTTTCTCTGAGACACTATCTCTGAGAATGCCAACTTTAAGCTTAATCGCCAGGACTCAGCTCCCAAAGCCCCCACAGCACCCGAAGTATTTCTCACGGTTTTCTACAAGTATACATCGTCTTACAGTGGGCCGTGAACTTGTATACAGATGGATTCAAATCTGAAGAGGGAGTTGGTTTTCATCCCGTTACCCTATTTCCATTTATACGTCTTAGGTGGTTTCAATACACCATTGGGTACAAAGGATTACGGCCCGTGCATTTTTAGGACACCATTTCTTAATCTTTAGTGAATCACAGATCGCGTTGAATGCTCTTCAGGCGCACAGGAATAGATAGATACGTGGAATAGTGCCGCGACTCTTTTCGTAGACATATTCCTGAATGCTTCACCACAACCACCAAGGACTCTTTTGTAGCCTTCAAATCGAGAACACTCGTGAGACGCTGCACCATTGGATGGAGCGCTACCCTGTTACATACTGTCTTGATTGTTTGGTAGTTCGAGTAATAATGCAAATCTTTCCTCGTGGATCAGAGGAGGAAACAGAATTACTCAACAAACGTGAGGAAGACTTCATCCAAAAGAGATCATCTTGAGAGTATGGTGGGATATTGAAGGAATTGTCTATTAAGAACTGTTAAAAACAATCAAGAAATTAATGCTACTCTCTACTGCAAACAAATTCGTCTTTTGAAAGCCGCTTTGAGCCAAAGGCGATCCTCCTTAGTCAAGAGAAATGGTGGCATCCTCTAAGACGATAATTACCGCCCTCACACTGCTCGAATGACCAAAGATCTCTTGAAAGAGCTAGGTTTGGAACTATTTCTTTATCCTCTATATTCTCCTGACCTTGATCCGCCTGATTGATCACTTGTGTAGGGGATTAGAGAATGGGCTTTGGTTGACATCAAAAGAGGAGGAGGAAAAGGAGTTGGATTCATATTTTGCATCAAAATTTAAAGAATTTTACAAACATGGCATTTATAAGTTTGTAAGTTGATATAAGGCTCTAGAAAGCAATTGAGGTTATGTTTATGATTAAATACTTTGATACTCAAAATAATTTCATATGTTAAAGAGCCGTCTCCTGAATTTCCTACTTTAGCTGAGGTTGTTTTGGTTTATTAGTTTAGATCAGGTAGTTTCTGATTATTGGATTTTCTTGACAATAAAGAGTTGTATTTTTTTTCTTTATGCATTTTTTAAGCGATGAAGAGTTGTTATTATGTGTTCTTATGTTTTTCTTCATGTTATAAAGTTGTTACATGATTATGATTCGATTTTGTATTAGGTAACCTAACCTTAAACCCATTAGTCCTTCGCAAGAGCTCTGAGCTGCGCTCACCCCTCGCTATCTCTATCCTGAATATAAGACACCCAACGATAGCTTGGGGTTGCTTATTATGATGTAACCGCGTAATCTAAGTGCATCATTGATTATATTACTTTAGCTGTCATACTCTTGTTTATACAACACCTTCGTCTTTCCTGAAGGATGGTAACCACTCATATCCACAATATTCCAAATTTGGCTTTAAAATTGAATCATATAAGCAAATGAAGATCTTTTTGATTCGAGATTAAAATTCTCCTTTGATGTTACTCTGTATTTTCTTATTGGATTTTGTTCTTTCTCCTGTATTTCTCCAGATATGCACTAATTTGCCCTCCCCAAACGAAAATTTTCTGTTCATTTTCAGGCCAAATTAGACTTTAGTCATATATTCGGAATTGGCCAAGATGGCTTTCAGTTGGTGAATTGGCAAATGGCATAAATATTCTTGCATCTTTGCTGCTTATTCTGTTTTTTAGCTGTGGTCCGGCTTCTTAAAGGAACTGAAGTTTAGGGATAATAAGTGAGGTATACAACATAGATGTCAACCGTAGTTCCCTTCCCCTCACACCTGTAACCCGTAACAGGTAAACAACCTTTAGTCGACCCTTCCTCCATATTCCTTCACATTAACCGGAAAAATTGGTCTGGAAGGATAAGTGACAGTGAGATTGGAAGAAGAAAGAAAAGAATAGATAAAAGAGTAAAAGTGGTTAAATTTGAAAAGATTGATTCTAAAAAACTTTTATTTTAATTGATATATTTCAGTTAGAAGATAAAAAAATAGAATGGAATATTTCCATTATTTAACTGAAATGGTTTAAGTGGAATCTTCAGCGTTTGTTAAAGCTTAATGATAGTAGAAATAATTTAGTTTGCAAGGATACAATCTCTCCTGCCATTCTCTTTAATTCTATTTTATATTTCCTTGGAAAGGACTTTTGAATTCATTGAGTGCAGCAAAAATATCAGGCAAGGAAACAAGCATCTGAACAAACCAGGGAGAGTCAAAGTAAGTTGCTATGTATTTCTTCTCACTGAATTCAAAATCGTATAAATTTCTTCTCGTATTTTCAACACTGGGGAAGAATACATAACTACAGGAAACTAACCTCACTTATCTGTTACACAAAAGTCAGGTAAGTACTTGACTTGACCCATTTCTTCGATAAATAATCGGGATAGTGGGTGACTTATGTAAGTATCTACCACGAATTATATTTAAGATTTTTACAGAAATGCAGTTACCATAGTGCACTAAACCGATCGTAAATCAACATTTTTACACGCCTAGTAAGAGCTGTAAAATGATCTAATTCATTTTTGGTGCCTATTTAGAATTTCATATTATTTCAAAATTTGCATGTCGATGACAAGCAAATGCATGCACGTGTCTGTTGTTTGCCTACCTCAGTATGTACAAAACGTATATAATATATTTTCCTTTAAATTTATAGATTTCATCATTAAAATAGCAAAGCGTAATTTATTTTCTGATGATACCTTTGGCTCTTGTAAGCTTCCCTTTTCCCTTCATTTATAAGCCTCCAATTTTCCTTAGATAATTCTTGGTCTATTTCTTTGATTAGTTTATTCCATAGATGAACTTATCGTTCTTCTATGAGATGCCTCATTTCTTTTATCTTCCCAGTTAGTGCTGTATATCACTCTCTATTTTAGCCAAATATCATAATTTGTTCCTATATACCGCTTAATTGTTTTTTCTTCCCCCTCATCTTCTTGTCCACTGGAGATAGGGAGAATGTTGGGTATCTCGTTTTCAGAACTTTTATGCCTTCGGCAGTGAGGAGAGAATCGTTTTGGAAGAGGTCAGTAGTTCTTTTCTCCTTTATCCCACATGCAGGCGCCTGTGTTGGGTTCAGATTAAGACAAATTAAAGTTTCAACAGAGCCCCTACACGCAATGGTAACGAGCTGCATGATAACGTTATAAGCTATGTAACGACTGCCTAGGGCGATGTCTTTCTTTGTAGCAGCAACGTCAGTGATATATGTTCGAAATTCCTGCTTTACCCAGTTAAGGATATTTCTGCCGAGCGACATTTATAGATCTTCACTGATTCTATTTATTTTGTGGTATCCTCTTGCTCTGTATCTAGCGTTCAGGTCCTTGATGGATATTCTTGGGAGGACTGGGCCAAATATCGTCTTAAGAATGTACTTAGGGATGTAATTCATTCTTGACAGTTGATACTCTTTTTCTATGATAACAGATGATAACAAATTCGTTTCAATTGTCGCGTCTAAGTAAGCTTTTACGATATCGTTTATTTGTGTGTAGTCGAGGCTTGCCTGTCGGGTTCCTATTTAAGACGGTTTAAATCAATATTTTCATTCTCTTTCTTTCTGGATTTACACCATGATTTGATATATTAATAATAAGCTTTGATCGGTTTCTCTAAAGAGTTTTCCCGAGGTTTATATTTTTCGATGCAACCTTGTATATAAATTTTCAGAATACTAAGATTTCTTCTCCATCAGTTTTCCATTATTTATTTCTGATCCAATTTTCACTTATCCTTTGCCGTTTGTCTCTGTCAGTATCTCCTCTAAATTTTTCACATTTCAGCTCTTTGAATGTATTTTGGTTGAGAGATATATAGTGCCCAGGATATATTCTTATTTTATCTTGCTGCTTTTCCGGCCTCTTCTTTGTGGGCCCATTTACATTTTTTTTCAAAGAGCATCAATAGTGTCTTGCTGCTTTTTTAAAGAAAGAGGGTAAATTTTTCTTCGTTGTATCGTTGTTCATATTTCCTCCGTCCTTCCTTAGAATTCGTTGCTTCCTCATTGGCCTATGTCGGTTTTTTTGTTGTTCGCAAGTGTATGCCACGCTGACATTAAATATTTTTGAAGAGGGTGGTTTCACCGGGAACCAAATCTCTTTTATTCCCTTTTTCATATGTTTAGGGTTTGCACGAATGTGTTTGGTTTCCCTATATTCATCATGTGAGCATATAAAATGCATCTCAAAATTTTTATCGATGCTGCGTGGGTGACCGTAAGGTGTATCATGCTTTCATTTAACTCTTTGCCGGTGGCCTTATCCATTTCTGCGTATATTGCATTTCTTTTTCACTTTACTTTTTTCTTGTTCTTCTAATTATTTCCTCCCTTTCCATAATTTAGCTTCATTTTAGGACGGCGTCGCTATTGTCGGATAAGTTTCCTGGCAGTAACGACATTAGTGAGTTTTCCCACATTCTTTCCAAATGTGTCCTTTTTGCATATTTTGACAAGTTTGACAAGTTTTTGTTGTTTTAATAAGAAAAATTATATTCCTTGTTCACCATTTTAAAAGCTTATTCCGGCTATAATATACAGGAATAAAGAATCCAGATATAAATATATATTTTTCCTTCATCCCGTAAGGAAGCTGATGATCACTTAAACCCACCCTGCAAAACTAGAAAGAGAGAGTACCATAACTGATTCAAACCCTACAAGAGGGGTGCGAAGATGTATCAGAGAAAAACTTCCTTCCAAAGCGAGAATATAAATAGCCCATTAAATTACCAACTCAACACGGACTTGCTGTAGCGTGACGGCAGAGTGCTTGTATTTAGATTCAAATACCCGCGATCGAAACTCCCAAAGTCCACGATTTTTACGAAGAAAATTCACGAAGAAAACGGGAATCAAAGAAAACCATTTCAAGGGCTAACTCATCAAGAATCAAGAATAAATGATCACGTCATCCAGAATCAAGAACAAATCATCACGTTATCAAGAATTAAGAAGAAATCATCACGTGATCAACTCATTAAGAAGGAATCATCACATCAAGATAAATGTGAGTTAATATGAAGATACATCAAGAAAAGAAAATCGAAGATCAAGAACTAACCGAGCCAACTTAAAGAAGAAGGAATCTCAGCCAATAAGAATACCAAGAGTCAGATAAATGGAAGACAATGTTTGAAGGGGCAACTTAAGTCAAAAGCAGAAATAAATAGATATGGAATATAAAGAGAAAATAAGGACGAAGAATAATATTGATAAAGAGAAAAGTTATAATAAAATAATAAAAGAGCCACCCATTCCCATAACTGGTGACCCTCAAAGACCAAACTCTGATCTTCGTTACAACTGCACCTACTCTCCTACTAGAAATTAAGAAAAGGTGCTGCTGGGAACTTCAGATCCGGGAAGGAGATGATATTACTCATTGATTAAGAGACAAGACTTCGTTTGTTCGCTCTCCTCAATCCCACTCAATTAACTCCACTCATCTCGCAGAGTCGGAGGTCGTAGGAGGGAGAGCTACTACTCTCCTCGATTAAGAAATCCAAGACTAGTCTCTCCCCAATCCTCAAATTCGCTTCGCGTTCTAAAAAGGGACCTGTGTAGGGGTGCGAAGATGTATCAGAGAAAAATTCCTTCCAAGTCGATAATATAAATAGACCATTAAATTACCAACTCAGAACGGACTCGCCCGCGATCGAAACTCAAAAGTCCACAATTTCTACGAAGAAAATTCACGAAGAAAACGGAGACAACAGAAAACGCTTTAAGGACAACTCAAGAAGACTCAAGATAAATGGATCGCCTCCAGAAGAAAACGAAAATCAACAAAACGATTTCAAGGGCTAACTCCTCTCATCCCATCAAATCATCAAGCAGCAAGGAGAAATCATCACGTGACCAAGAATCAAGAAGGAATTATCACATCAAGATAAATGCAAGTTAATATGAAGATACATCGAGAAAAGAAAATCAAAGATCAAGAACTAACCGAGCCAACTTAAAGAAGAAGAAATCTCAGCCAACAAGAATAATAAGAGTCAGATAAATGGAAGACTAAAATGTTTCAAGGGGCAACTTCAGTCAAGAAGAAATAAATTTATACGAATATAGAAATCTCAAAATGAAGAATGATATTGATAATTAAGAAAATATAAATACTTGAAAATAAAGAATGCCCCCCACCACATAAGCAGACTAAGTATTACAACAATCGCAGGGAAATAAATAAAATAATGAGTGGTAATTTCGACAAGTAAACAATACTGATCTTGAAACTCTGAAATAACAATAAAATCAACCCTAAAATGGGAACCTACATGAAATAGGAAACGACCTATGAAGAAGCAATATTGCTAAGCCGGATTGCTGCTACTTAAAAACTTGAGAGAGGTTAATTTTATAAAAGTTAAAAGGTTTAGTTTATAAGACCGTTTATTATCTCCAAATAATTTTTCCTATAAAAGGTATAAAGCTTCTGAATTTCGCTTAATTTCAATATCCCTGATATTAGTAATATGTTTAGAAAAATTTAAATCAATTCCGTTCCTTTATTCCTCAATTTTAAATTAGAACACTATTAATGTGATCAAATTTTAGATCCCGTTGATGTTGTTTTACCCTTCCCTCAAAATCAATACTTTCCATTATGTTTTTTTGAAGACACAAAACAAGAAATCTCATCTCGGCAAACTATAGTGGGTTTAGATTTGGTAATTTTGTATAAGTAAAAGTGAAACGTTACTGGACCAAGCGGGAAATAATTGAATTTCTTTCAGTATTTTGTACAATTTTCGGAAATATTAACAGGACATTTCCGATATTTAACGAGAGGTTTACTCCTTCTCCTGTTATCAAAATAAACTTTAATAGCTTTAAAAACTGAATCCTTTATGAAATCTTTTTTCGAAAAACTAATATATTGAAATTCTTCATCAATAAAAAAACGGCTCCCAAATACGAACGGCTTCGAAGGTATTCATTTATACAAAATAATTTTAAAAACTATACCGTTGAAATTCAAAGGAACTGAAAATTTTATCAACGTAGGAGCTCAAATTGTTATCCATAAAAATTAACATAGCTATCAATTCTCTTTTTCACACTTCGACAAACATTTCTCCAAAAGTTTCTTTATTAAATAATTTCCTGAAATACATCTCTGGTATAAATTTTAAAATCAATGACACCTTGCTTTCGACTATAAACTTCTTTTTTGACTACTTCCCAAAAGCTTAAATTCATTGGCGTAAAGTCCAGTTGAACATGTGGCCCAATCAATTGGACGTTTTCGGACGATCCATTTTTAGAGATGTATTTCATCAAGATACTTACGGTCTGTTCTTGAATAATGTGGTATGGGCCATATTTTATTGGGAAATAGGTTATCGGAATCAGCTAGTTATGTTTTTTTAGGTAACTCTGGAACAATTTTATTTATTAGAATATTGAGATACTTGTTACATGTGGCTGTTCCATAAAAATTTGGTCTTAAAACATTAGAACTTGAAATACCAGCCGAGGGAATTAAACAGGGATCGTTTATTTGCTGTTCTAATGCCGAATACATGTTTTCACTATATTAGAAGCATCATAATAGATAAGGCTTAAATTTAGCTAAATTTAATTATACTCTTCAAAGGTCGGTTCCTATTAATCCAGCTTTTTAACAGACAATGAAGATGTTGGCCAAGGCTCGGTTCTAAGCGTCTTCCACTTCTCTTTTTTGATGAAAACCTGTTGGACTTTTACAGTGATAAATATCTTCCCTACGATCACCTAGCAAATTTCGACTTATTTAGCCCCGAGGCCCGCATTACCACGCAAGCTAACAGTGGGGTCTCTAGGCTTCATCTCTAATGAGAAGCTCTCATGACAGCCTCACCCTATAAATTCATTGCAGCCACCTCGTCCAATCTTAACTTTATGATTCCTCTATCCTACACTATTCCTCATATCTACAGGGCTTTTATTCAGATGAAGCTGGACTCGGGAGTCCAAAATAAAACGTACAAACTCTAAGTAAGTTCTGACAGGTTAAAAATGGAAGGATAAGATCTTTATTTGAATTCAAAACTATGTACCTCAGAGGTCTTTTCGCTCTAGATTCTAATACAACTGATTATTTTGAAACTTTTACGGCCCTCGAAGGAAGGATGAACAAAGCTTTATCCAACTTTAGCGTGTTAGATTATGACCTTCCATGTTATACAATTACCATCTTACACTTATCTGGATTGAACTTCATGCCAATTTTGTGCCATTCTACAGAACTTATCTAAGTGGCTTTGTAAATTCATTGATCATAGTGATAGGTTACTCCATGCCTCATTTTGTATCATCCGCAAAATTTAAAATCTTGCATGAAAATTTCTGTTAAGTTCGTTATTATAAATTAGAAAAAAATTGATATCCTGGTAGATAACCCTAGGCACTGATGCACATTTCAGTTAGTTCAATTTAACATAATCCCCTATCTGCGGTTGACCAACCAGTTTTAAAACAACTAAGTACATCTTTTTTATACCATGAACTTTTAACTTTAACAGTAGTTTCTTGTGGGGATCAATAGCAAACGCTTTCAGAAAATCGAGAGAAATTATATTGGCATCTTTATCGCTGTTCAAAGTTGAAGATCATTTCGTCTAAAAAATTCTAAAACGTTACCTAAACTCAAAGACTGTGACTGACAATCATGCTAGGTATAATAAGTTTTCATACTCTTAATGCTCCACGATTCAGTCTCACAATAGACTCAAAAGCCTTTAATAACGGAAGTTAATGAAATTGGCATGAAATTTTTGAGATTAATTTGGGTCCCTTTTTTGATAATATAATTCATATTTGTCTTTAGACTTAGTTGGAACTAATCCTAGATTAATACTTTGTCACAAATTTTACCAAACTTTATTTTTAACTCGTTTTCTAATTTTAAGGGTGAAATGGATAGACTTTATCGAGACGTGGAGAATTAGCTATTTTCTTTTTCTTTATATATAAAAATTTTTCTGTTATATTAATATTTGAGAAATAGTTTTATTCCTTGCGCACTTCTCACTACTATATATAACGTTAGCCAGCTTGTCTGGAATGCGATAGATTATATATTGGTAGTGCTTATTTGTGCTGATTCACTTGGTATGGGCTGAAGAATTCAGCTCCCAAAAGATATAAAATCAGTCTGATTTAGGACCTCTTTTTCTCGTGGAATATTTTATATCCATGCTCTAAAGTTCACCTAGACTTACCCCATTGTAAGTCTTTCATCGTTACTGAACGAAATCCGGTTCACAGAGTCGGATTAGATGCCTGACTTCCCAGGCCTTAGCTAATTGGGTTAATTAATGCATTGCCATATATTTTTATTCCTTGAATTTTACCATTTCTCGGTACACTTCTCTTTAAATTTGTCTACGCGAGATATCCTGGTTGTTCTTCTAATCATGGCATAAATTGGGAAAAAGAAGAATTTATTTATACCTCAAGCGCCATGTAGATACTTGATGCGGTTTCAATTGATTCCTTTGCCAGTTCTACTATCTCTTGAAAAGGAATTTCAGGTTCAGCAGGTCTTCAGATCGATTATTACATTCCAGGAATGAATCAGCTTAACATTAAGATTAGGCAGCCACTCCTACTGTACACTCCCCTCTTGTGCCTCTTTATCTCTTGCACTGCTAATCAGTTATTCTTATTTTATTGCTGTATTTTTTCTCATTTTGTTAAAAGGAAATGTACAAGTCAAGCTTTATCATGTACTTGTAATAAAAATAAAAGCTCATTATCTTAAAAAGCCATCTTGCATTTGCATTAACCATTCCTTTGTATTATGAAACCTTTTGCATGAGATTTAAGGCATTAAAAGATTCAGGTCCTGAATGATTATAAGAACATTTTCAGAATCTTGATCGCGCTTTTTTCAACACAAAGAAAGCAGATACGTATGCTGAAAGTGGCTTTCAGGTATTAATATATGAGTTGGCAGCAGAGCTGGCTTTAACAAAAGGGAGAGGTGAAATATAAATAAAGGATGGAAATGGATATGGCCTCGCAAGCTCATTTGAACGTGATCATTACACGTGTTAAACACAAGAAAGCAGTTGCCAATTTGAAGTTTGTTAGAAGACTCAAATATTTTTCGTTATTAATGTTATTGCTGCCAAGGGAATGGAAGAAAAGTTACAGACTGGAAAGGAAAATTTCATGTCAGCAGGAAAATTTAGGGAGCCATTGGATTATAGATTGCATTTAAATCCTAGATTTGACACGTCCCTTCCTATTTGTGGTTGACTACCTAAGGCTATCCTTTTTTCTGCATTCAGTGTTTTGGTTGTTTATTTATAATTTTAGGGAGAAAATTCAGTCATAAACTGGAGGCTGTTCATACTTGAAGAGATTTGTCAAAGACGATCGAAGCCTTACTTTCGACTACATTTGATATCTGAAGGGTTCGATTGAGCTTTCGCAACCCAAGTCTTAAGGGGTAATGATGATCACGGTAGTAGTCCTTAAATCTATTTACGACTGGACAGATTCTAAGGTGACAGAAAGAAGTAAACCCTTCCTGAGTTATGAAGAGTTATACAGTTTTTATATTTAAAATTTCCCTTCTAACTTCACGAGATATTTCGGGCATTTCTATGAAGAGTTGTGCCCCTAGAGTTATAGACTTTTTTACAACTGGAAACAAACAAATCGCTTTTTTCTTTTCTTCTTATTCCTGTAAAATGCAAAACGCCAATCGTATATGGAAGTATTGAGGTGGAAGGGGGTTCTGGGAGGGGGTTAATAACTTTCTACGAAAATAGAACAATGAAATTCTCTCGGGCCAAGTGGCACTCTTCTCTGCTGTGTCCACCAAGTGACAATAAATCTAATTATTTGTTCACAAGTGACACAATAGGCCCCTGCCCTGGTCACTGAAAAATACTGCATTGTCCTCGGATTTGCCGACTAGGTGACACTCCACTACTCTCTCTTGGCAGTAATTGAAACTAAACTAACTTCTGCTTGTCCATCAAGTACCATCCCACTTACCAATATTTTGTCCAATAAGTAATAATCTATAAAATATATCTGTTTTATCGACTAAGCGACGTACCAATCACCTTGCCTTTGTTCACTAATTCAAATATCACTTCCCTCCTCTCTATTTTGTCACTACCAAGTGACAGTCCCCTACCAAGCTTCGTTCATCAGGTGACACTCCACAACCCTGCCCTTACCATAAAGTGATGGTCCATTCACTTTTACTTTGTATACTAAGTGATAGTCTACTCAACTCTAGTAGTGCACCATGTCACACTACATTTACCTCTGCTTTGTATAACCTAGTGATACTACCTTCGTCTCTGCTTCGTTCACCAAGTGACACTTCACTACCTTCTGCCTACCAAATGACATTTCACTTGCTCCTGCATTCTCCACCTAGCGACAAGTCACTTCCCTTAATTTTCCACCAAGTTATAATTTACTAACCTATGCATTGTCCCCAAAGTGACACTGAATTTACCTATGCTTTGAGCACGAGTGAAACTCCACTACACTGCTTTGTCGACCAAGTGACAGTGCTAAGCTCTGATTTAACTATCAAAAGCACTTAACTACACTGTTGTCTCGACTAACAGCCTCCACTAACTACTTCCTTGTCCAAGAAGTGACAATTTACTTCTCTGTTCTTTGTCCAACACTGACACTCCAATACCTTGCTTTGCTAAGCAAATAATAATCTATTCACCTCTGCTTCGTTGACTAAGAGACACTTCATAAAACTGATTTGCCTGTCAAGTGAAAAGACACTCAGCTCTTCTCTGTACAACAAATGACACTCGACTCATTCCTTCTTTGTCTGCTTTGTGACAGACCAATCCCCTGATTTTTTCCCCAAGTGGCAGTCCACTCGCCTCTGCATTGTCCCCCAAATAACAATATTATTCTATGCTTGGGAAAGAAATAGAGAGTCAAGTATAGTAGTTTTTCTACCAATTGAAACTGCATTCAGCTTTACAAAATCCACAAAGTGAAGTAAACTCATCTTGCTTTGTCCAATAAGAGAGACACTATCTGTGATTTGTTCCTCAAGTGACTCTGCACTCATCCGCCTTCTACACGCTTTGACACTTTCCCGGTATTTTTACTGACTGATACCACACCTGCTTAACCTCCTAAGTGTTACTCCACTACCCTGCATTGTCTATCGAAGTGAAACTCCCCTAACCTGTATTTTTCACCAAGTGAAACTTCATTCCAATGATATATCCTCCAATCGCTTCTTCCATCTTTGTCTTTTCTACCGAAGGGAATCTCTACTTATTTTTTATCCCTAAAGTAAAACTCCACTTACCTGCATTGCTTATCAAATAATTATCTATTTCCCTGCTTCGTCGACCAAGTGACACTAGTATATTTCATGTTTTGTCCACCAAGGGATACTCAAATTCCTATTTTGTCCACGAAGTACAACTTTGCCCCCTTGCTTCTTCCACCAAATTACAATCCACTCTGCAGCTTTTTCTCTCTCCACTCACCTGCCTTGTCATAAAATTGAAACTCCACTCTCTTGTTCTGTCCGTCAAGTGATACTACACTCCACTGCTTTTTTCATGAATTGAATTAACTCTTTAAGCCCTCACTTTCTCCATCAAATAAAACTCCACTTAAGAGCTTTTTTCACTAAGTGAACTCCGTTATCTTGCTTTCTCCGAAAATTGAGTTCTCTCTCATGTTCTTTCAACAAATAACAATCCAATACCCTGCTCTTTCCACCAGGTGGCAATCTTATTCCTTACTTCATCCACAAAATGACAGTCGAGAATCATCCTTTATCCACCAAGATAAAGACCACTCCCGTGATTTTTCAAACCAGTGGCTCTCTAAACAATAAGTGATACTCACCTTCTCTGCTTTCTCACCCAAGTGACACTCTCCTCACCTGCTTTCTCCACTCAGTTAACTCCAATCCCCTGATCACTCCAACAATTGACACTCCACTATGCAGTATTTCCCACTAACTGACCCTCTAAACTTGTTTATTTTACAACAGGTTTAATTACACTCACCTGCTTTGTCTACCAAGTAAACTCTACTACTTTGCTCTATCCACCAAATTCAAACCCTCAAACCTTTACTTTGTACGCTAAGTGAAACTGCAATCAGCACTGCTTTGTACACCAAGTGAGTTTTCACTCCAATCTGCTTTCTCCATCAGGTCACACTTCACTTATCTCTGTTGTCTAACACATGAAAGTGTACTACACTGCTTGTCCACCAAGTAAAAATGAATTCAACTGTTCTTTATACACCAAGTGACATTTCATTATCTTTGCTGTGCTTAACAGGTGATAATTCATTACCATCTGATATGTGCACTAAATAACACTACAGTCCCTTGTTTTCCAACTAAGTGCGCTCCAATAACTAGTGCTTTGTCTACCAATTGATAATACCCTCACCTTTGCTTTGTGCAACAAGTTGCATTCCACTAACCTGCTCTGTTTATTAAGTGACACCTCACTCACCTCTAATTTGTCAACCAAATGACATCAAATTACACGACTCTGGTTTGGACCCCAAGTGACATACCACACCACTACCATGTTTTATGAAACAAATGAAGATCTCCTGCCCAACTTTGTCTGCCAAGTGCCACTTTTTTGTTTAGCAAGTGACACAATACTCACATCAGTTTCCTCAACTAAGTGACACTCAACCTTCTTGCTTTTTCCATATAATGACTCAATTCACCGTCGCTTGATTTACGAGGTGATGCACTCCCTAACTAGGATATTCCTTTTAAGTGACACTACAATTACCTCAGCTTCGACCCTAAAAACCCACGTGACTATCACAGATGAGGTCAAAGGACGAGAGAACGGGCCTAAAAACCAGCCTACGCGGCTTCGGAACGCAGTTGAATTTACTTACGGAGGTTTTCCCCCAAGCTTTGAGGCAATCTTGCCTCCCGCCTACCATCTGGAAGCATGCGAGATTGAGGCAAGTCATTCGTTATCACGAATTCCTGGCTGAAACACGTCCATTCCTCCATTCCTAGCCTTAAGAGAATCGCCTCCGTGGCAGGAGGCGATTTCTCCCCCTATCGTCCCCCGGTATTTGACGACAGATTCGGCCGGAACAAGGTAGTACAGGTTCGCAATTCAGCACGAGACATATCTCTTTTTGATTTGGCTCCACTTTCGTCTGCACCAGCGGAAAAGCAAGAAGCTCTCCTGTCTGAATTATGCCCGAATCAATTGGCGATTTCTCAGTGATGGCCGTTCTCGTTCACCAGCGCAAGTAATCCCTCGTCAAGGTATTCCGAGGTAAATCTCAACCTTTTGCAATTCTTCTCCAATTGCCCCATCGCCCCCTCCCTTCGCCGTCCAAGCTTTAACTTCTGCAAGAAGTTATCAGTTCATCCCCCTAATTATATATTTGTATTTTGGCTTAGCGCAGCCTTTGAAAACTCAATGCGAGTTTGGTCATTTACTTGCCTTCAGCTCATTAGCTTGTCTTTTTTTTGCCTGACTATTGAGCACCCAATTCCTAGATAATCCTATTTCATTTTTTTTGTGTAAATATTTATTTATTTATTTTTGTGTTACTAAATTAAGGAAAGGTAAAAATTATCAAATTGGCTTATAAAAGCACATTCAATGATATTCCATTTTATAGGGTCATTGAAACGATAAATAAATTTTGCCGAAGAAGGGAAGATAACAGTGCTTTCTTTGTCCACATGTCAGATAAGGACCATCTAATTAACTGGAACTCAGAAAAATTAACTTATCGTTCCATATGACCCTATAAAAAGGAATATCATTGAATGTGCTTTCATAAGCCAATTTGATAATTTAACCTTTCCCTTGGCTTATATAAAATAGATGCTATAATTAAAAGACTAATACTTAATGAAATTAGTTCTGACTTTTGTCTTCAGTTTTTTATATACAATTTTTAATTATGTGGCCCCATTTTTTCTATTTTTTGTTTTTAAATTGTCACTGCTCTGTTATGTACATTGTATTTTCCCCACTCTTTTGCTCCTCGTGTCTTATAATCTCCCTCGTTAGGCTATCTCCATTTCTTTTAATCTGTTACCCTTTCCGTCTTTTCAGTTTGACCTTACTACCTGCTTCTTGTAATACGTTATGTGAATCTTTACCTTTCTCCTTCTGTCTTCCTCATTGGCGATTTCTTGTTTTTGAGGCGGTCTTTTATACTTTACTTTTGTATATATAACTCTAATATAATATTATTTCTTGTAGTTATCCTTGATAAGGAACTTAATAAAGTTCGAAAGTACTTGGAAACACCATTTCATTTTTTCCTGCGGATATTTCATTCATATATATATATATATATATATATATATATATATATATATATATATATATATATATATATATATATATATGACAATTTTTTGGTGTAGGAAAGAGGCCGTCCCAAACTAAAATCTTTTGGAGCATGACATTTCCCATTGCACTTTTTGTAATCTTTGTTTCTTTTCCCTTTTACTTTTCTTTCTAGTCATCATTTTCCATTTGCCATCGTCATGACTCTATTTCATTTTAACTTCGACTTCTGAGTTAAAATAGCTTCTCCCCTTCCATCATTTTCCTTTCGATTCTCAATTTGTCCTCTTTGTCCTCACTTCCCTCGGATCAAGAAGTTTTAGATCAAGAAGAAGCTAGCTAAGATTATGGCATGGGTGTTAGTTTACGTTGAGAGAAAGAACAGTGCTTCCTTGCTTCACTCATGCATATCTTAATTAGTTGGAAGGACAAACTATCTCATTTAGAATCGCCAAAATGAAAGAAATTGCGTAGTCGAAGAATCCTTAAATAAATTTCAAAAATTTTGAGAATATTTGTTAAGTGGTAAAATAATGGGGCTGTGGAAGCGTGGAGAGGTTTCAAAAATGCATTCTTAAAAGAAGCATCCATTGTTTACACGCTCATTGTTTCCAGTGCAGCTCCTATTAATCTCGTAATGGAGTAGTTTTATGTAAGAAAAGCTCCTGATGGGTCGGCAAATATAGCCCATTAAAATGAATACGAATTTCAAGAGCTTCTTCCTTTTTTACACTCTAGATTTCTATAAACGGTGCTCGTGTTGCACAGTATTCTTGTATTACACAGTATTTTTGTTCCTAGTAATAATTTGTTGGTAAGAATTCATTGAATCGAAGCTGGAGACTCATTTAAAAGCGCTGTGCAATCTTTGTATCCATGGCAACGAGATCGCTTATTTTAATTGCGGGTTCATTCATTTTAATGATAGACCATGCCTCGCCAAACTTGTGTTGAAGTGCATGCAATAGATGTTTGAAAGGAAATTTTCCTAATGGATTTAACATTTATCACCTCCTTTTACTTCTCTCGAATACATTTACCCGAAGTTTTTTTTAAACACATGTATGTATAGAAATTTGGAGTGGTTGTCACATATTGATTTGTATTTTTGAAAGAAGATTCGGTATTCAGGAAGACGTCGTTCCTTGCTTATTCCAATTCATCTATTTGATGTGTGGCTGGGGCTAGTGGACAAGCTCAGGAGAGACTTAAGTTCACCAAGTAATTTCATAATTAGCGATCGAATTTCGAGTCAAGTTTCCGCCCCTTTTCGCGCATTAGCAGGTGGCAAGAACCATGCATGTCTTCTTCATTCAATGCAGTAGCGACATGGAATGCTTTGGAAGTTTTTTTACTTCTCATTAATGTTATTCCCACTTTATTCTTACATGATTGTATTTCTGATATTTTTCTTTTTAACATTATTTTTGGATTCCTGCGTTATTCCTCTCCTTCAGTCGTCCTTTGTCAGTATTTCTTTGGGGACGACTCTTTGAATATTTGGCCTTTGATGACGGCATTGAAACGCCTGGTGTCCATTGGGAATCACCCCATGACTCTTTCGCAACACTCCGCTGCACGTTATACATCTTTGCTAGGCAGAAAAGTAAGTAGTAAAGGGTTAAACAGACATCTAACACATTTTTTTCAATTTTATTAACATACACCGAAGTTTACAATGTTGCCTTCAAATACATTGAAGAAAACAACTAATTAGAAGTTTATGACACTTTTATATATCATCGACATATAGATATTCAATATTCACAATACGACCCGGCCTTATGATGTACAGTAATAATAAAATCCTGATGTAGTAGAGACAAGACCATTCGCTCATGAACATAGTGCCATCGCACATATATATATATATATATATATATATATATATATATATATATATATATATATATATATATATATATGAATAACGTTACAGCCACAAGGAAAATGAAACAACGGAGAACTGCGAGGCCTTTCGACTAATGGTCCTTTACTGAGCAGTAAAGGACCATTAGTCGAAAGGCCTCGCAGTTCTCCGTTGTTTCATTTTCCTCGTGGCTGTAACGTTATTCATAAATTCCTCACGTTCCTTATTTTCGTGATTCAGTTATACATATATATATATATATATATATATATATATATATATATATATATATATATATATATATATATATATATATATATATATATAAACTGTGCAAATCATAGAAAAATAAACATGAAGCACTAAGGGAAACAAATATATGTAATTAAGGAAAAGATACGGCGGGAGATGGATGAAGTAGTCATAATATTACAAAACTAACCAGCAATCAACATTCAAATCATGCCAGAAACAGTCCTCCTGACACATCTCAGGAATATTTCTTAACTGGTTGCCTACTCTACTCTTACCCTTGCCTCCTTTGCTTTTGTTCTGGAATGCTGAAATTATGTTCTATCTTCGAATCTGTTCTCAATGTAAATCACTCTGCATTTATAGCGTATCGTGTTCTTAATATATTCACAAGATCCGAGTATTTTTGTAAAATGGATTACAACTTTTGAATGGTAACGGATTTTTAATTAAATCCTTTCACTAAAGGGAACAATTATCATGAAAATTTGCGTTGGGAAATATATCTAACAAACTATTGGATAAATGTTTTTCATACAGTTTGCAACTATAAAAAAGCTGTTTTATTGTTTTCCCGAAATTCCCTTTAAGCAAAGGTTTATTTGGCTCGGCTGGAATCAGATTAAAGAAAGGCTTCCTATAATAAGGTATATGTTTGGTTTCCTCTTTTCTAATTGAGCCCGTCTAATTTCACAGTCCTTCATGTATTTATTAAAGACGAAATCACTCGAATTAATATTTTCTTATTCCATGGGTCGAAAATAATATATATAGAGAGACTTCGAAACTAACAAACTTTTTGTTCGTTTGAAGAAAATAGTGAAGAACAGGAAGAAGAAACTTTTTAGAAAGAAGAAAAAGCTAACTACCCGGAGAAGCTATAAAAAAAATAAAAGACCGAACTAGTTAGTACACCTTCCCCAAAATAGCCCCCGTAATTCCACCTTCGTTTATGACTAGGAGTAAAGCTAAGCCAGGTATACTGTTAAGCCTAAATGGAACAAAGAAGTATTTTCTATTGTAATTATCACGGGACATAAAAATATAGTTAAACTCAAAGTTACCTTTGCATTTAATTGTCCAAATTATTTATAAAAAAAACCTAAATTTCAATTTTTTGTTGTTGAATATTTTAAATATCTTGTCCTGATTAAAATCAAATGGATATTCCTTTTCGTGTATTTACTTGGTTAAACAACTTCCGATACGGGATATATACATATGTTAATATTTCTTACTCAATAGTGAGTAAATTAAATGTTAATAAACTTCAATACTGATGTGGAAACATTTTTTATTCTCTTGGTCAAGCGACATTTTGAGCCAAGTCCCATCAACAGGATATTGTAAGTTGAAAAGATAAAAAAACTCTGCTCTCTAATAATAATAGTAATGTTCAAACTTAAAAAATGCTATGGATATAAACAAAGATATACTTTATCATACACATAAATGTTTTTGCTATACAAATATATACATATTTATTAGTATAAACATAGACACGCATTTATATTACCTAATCCTAATGTTGTATATGCAAGAGTGTGGAAGATGAACAATAATTTAGTGTTGTAATTTATAAATGTAAAAGGATTGTAAAACGTGGATGGAAAATGTATTTATGGTTGAAAATAAAATGAAAAACATATCCAGACATACCACTGTTTAATAACTCTTAAATTTCTAGAATAACAGTGTTGTCTGGACGCCTAAGTCCCAACAACTGCTTTTTCCCCAACAAATCCTGACCAATTCTATTGTGGAGATCACGGATTGATTAAAGGATGTACAATTTAACCACTAAACGATATGTGAGGATTCATCAACTGGGATTAGTTCTTTGAACTCAAACATTGACCTAATTTTATTGTCATTGGTTAGAACAATCTTTAATTTCAGGTGTGGAAAATTTATGTTTTTGAACTTTGATTGAATTATTTATAACATAGTGATACGTGTCTTGGCCTTAAACTTTTTGTGCAATGAAAGAAGCGCTCTCTCATTTTGGGGATCATGCGTAATTATATCCTATTTTTTATAGTTTTAAGGATGATGTCCAAATTCTAATGTCCAACTTCTGTAATATTTCTGATCCATATTTCGCCCTGAACCCAGGCTCGCCACTTTAGATTCTTTATTGTTTCGATATAATGTTGAAATTTGGTATTTAACGATAAGTTATTGCTACCAAATGGTGTTTGTGGACTTTCCGCTCTCTTATGTCTTGTATCACGAACATTATGGTGAGAATCCAAGATGGGATTATGCATTAGGTATATTCTTTTCTCTCCAACCATACTGCCATTTACCGCTTAAGGATAGTGTTTGTCTTTTCAAATGCTTCCCAACTGAGTTATTAATTCTCCGATGGCTTTTGGGACCTTTATTAGATTAAATTGTTATCTATTAACCAAAATAACATAGGCATATTTGTGTAAGAATTCAGTTTGGTTCTTGATAATTTCTCTGTGCTGTGAGTCACTAACTGGTTAGTTGGTCAGGAGATTTGTTTTTCCTATCAATCTTGTTACCATTCTTTTGGCAATTCTGAATATTTTTTATTCAAGGCAAGAATGGGACAAGTTTGGCGGGATAGGGTTCTCTGCCTTGGCTGCCTTTTATAATTGAATGATTTATGAGTCGCAATACAATCTTGTATGGATTATTTATTGTTCGTAGATTTGTTGCGTGATCCTGATGTAATAGAAACAATGATGCGGTTCTTACTTTTTCTTTGTAATGATGTGGTTTCAATTTATCCATTGTCTTTTAAAATTCCAAACAGACCATGAATAAATCAATCTGCCAGGAAATGGGAGAACAAAACGTTCCACATACATATGGCGCCGAAATATCCGTATTTGTGATTATGAGGGGGAAAGAAGTGCTTTATAAGTGATTCGAGAATCCGTTGACGAATATTTATTTGATTCGCTTCTTATTATTTTAAAAAAGGATTTTTTTTTAATCTTGCAGAACACATTAACAGGAATCAAGAGAAAACAAACTATATGAGAATTTTTTTTTCTAATTACCTGACTTAGTTTTGAGACATCTTGCCCCATCTTTTAGCTGTACAATGAGCAATGTGAGTCACCCACGCTGCTCTTATACAAAACTAATACAGCGTAGGTTACTCAGAATATTCATTGCACAGTTGAAAGTTGAGGCGATAAGTGACAGCACTATTGCTGTACTTAGAATAAAAGATCTCTCATTGAATTTTTATGTCTTGATCAATTAACGTGAACTGTACTCTGTACAGACACTACTCAATCTTAATCATAAAATCATTTTTGCTTTTAAAAAACAGTCGGTACCTTCTATGAATTTTATCATTACTTAGCTTATTATTTAAAATAAAATCAAAGCTAACTTTTTGAAAGGCGAATTACAATTTTCTTCCATAAGTGGTTTGAAGGGATTTAATGGACGGTAAATAAACCAAGAAGATTGAAGCTGTTTTTCTCCATCTTAGGTTTGGATTCAGAGTTTTTAACGATAAAGTTAGTTTAACTTCCAACTACAACTTTTCTCCCTGGCGAAGGGTTTAGCCCACATTTAAATGTAGGTTCCTCCTGTTCCTCCTTAACTTCCATGTTAAGGGGGAAAGTACGCGTGTTTTTCCGCTTGTTTAATCCTAATTTATGAAGTGTTTATGTTCTTGATGAAACGGAAGCGAACTCCACATTTTATTCGCATATACTCATTGTGTGTTTTTGTGTTATTTGATGAGAAGTGGACGATTTAATAGGGTGTAAGCCTAGTCCCTGCCTTCTTCTTTAAAGTGTTTGCAATGGGTGTCAAGAATAAATCAGTAATCTAACCATTCGTGGGACTTTCACTCCATAACTCAATTAGAGAAAGATTTTACTTAAAAAAAAGCTTTCACAAGAAGTCGGACGGGTTCCAAAACCAATACGTAAAAGGAAAAAAGAAATACGCTAACATTGGAGATAGAAGCTCCTCTGCAAACCTCTTCTAAACGAAGCCATAATAAAATGTTACGTTATAGATATACATAAATCAGACTGGTATATAAGGTGCAACCGTTTAGCCATTTCTGTTATTATTCATAGACCGATGATCGAACCCAGATATTTCCAAAACCTCTATCTTAAGTAAAGTTTGTATTCGTAAAAACATTTTCTAATAACTGCGTCTTTCTTCTTATTTTAAAGCTCGATCCTGAGGAAAAATATTTATTTTCCTTTTTGCAGAATATCGGATGACTAAGCCAAGAACTAATTCACAAATAAACATCTGCCTGGTTCAAATCATGTTAAGATGAAATATATTTGTCATTGAACACTGGTATGAAGAAGACAAGGAAGAAAGGATAGAAGTTGCGTGAAGCTCTATAACTCAGAAATAAGGTAGTTTTCTCTTTATTCAAAGGTTCTAAACATTTTGAGATATTTACCAAAGGAGATTATAGTATACAGGGACCATCTCAAGTATAGCGAACCAACACCTTTGTGTTCTCTAGTTTTAACATCATTAATTTTGGGTTCGCTATTGTTGATATGGTAAAATTGAGTGATGATAGGATCCAGAGGGTTGATCTTTTGCTTGTGAAGGATGGCCTCTAAATTGTGATAAAAAAATGAACATGTCCAAATGAGCAAAAGATAAAATGGGTTTGGTGTAAAAGCTCAAACAAAAATTTGCAAACACAAACTCCATAAGAAGTTGATCTTATTGGCCAACTCAGGACTTTGATTAACTCATTGAATTCATGATGTCATTGCTGGAGAAAATTGTAATAAGACCAGGAAATCGGCAAGTGGGACTTTGACTTAGATTAAATTAGAATACCCAACCTAACCCATGGCGTTGTGTGCCGATTTAATTCGACAAAAGGATGTTAAAGTAATCTTTCTAACCTAACCTATTCATTGACGAATAAGATGAACATTGAATATGTTTAACTTTCTTTTTCCTATCTCTTATATTTACATTCAGTTAGCTTTACTTGACATGTGGAATTTTGGCCTCGCTTTTTTTTAAAGGGCCAATGTGCGCTCTACCGAAGGGTCGGCACTCTATAAGGGAGCGTGACGTCATTGACAGGTCAACGAGCTAATATTTGATGAGGTTCATATTTTTGGATTAGTTGTTTCTGTCAAGCTTACATTTTAGCATTGTTTAATCTCTTTCTTATGAAGTAGCTTTTAAGATAGAACTCATTCAAATATGAATGGAGAGCACATCCTATACCAGAATCATGCGTGCAGACAGCATACTATACAAGCATCGTTAATCCACACTAGCATACTGATTAAAGAAACGTTAATCCCTACGACAATTCGGAATGATTAAATATTATATGAATATGAATGAAAATGAATTGAATTTTCAGTCTCTCCTAGCCTTGAGTTCTTTTAATATTTTGATTAAAACAAGATAAAAATGTAGAGATGTTGAGGAGAAATGGATACCCTCAGTATATTGTGCGTACTTCCTTTATGGCTCTTCAATGTATTGTATATTTAAAGAGGTGCGAACGAAAAGTGTAAATCCAAAAAGGGCTTCTGTAGAAAAGGTTAAAACACGATGATGGGCCCGGCATTTTCAGATACTGTTGTGACGGCCTCGAATAAGACGCCGCGATCAAGATGCACCCATCAGACAAATGGAGCCGGAAGATGTGGAAATCAGGTGTCTCTGCGAATAGATATGAGTGTAATAAAAACTCCAATAAATTTCGTGAATTCATGCGTGAACTGAATTAACTGAGTTGGTTTTACGGCTGAAATTTATTTTCTCCTCTGGATTGAATAAGTGAAGGAAAAAGGAAGGAGAGGATTTTATATGTAGCTCTGATGAAGAAGATAAGTCTAACATCTCAACTTTGAGACATTTTTTTTTCTTTCACTGAACCAACAGTACGGAATTTAAGGCTAGGCATACTTCAATTTAAACGAGACATTTCTTCCAACCTTGCTTTTTATATTCTTTCAAGAAGTTTGACCTTCACCCTATGCCTGAAAGAACGAACTCTTCTTAACATCACCTTTCCTCAAGCGGGAAGGTTTGATAGAAATGCTGATAGACAGACAGAGGCCTTTTCAGATGAAAAGGCGACGAAAGAATTAAGAATTAGGTGCCCAAACTATTTTTTTTATATATTTTGTTTTGAAGTAAAGAAATGGGGTTTTAATTAAATATGGAGACCTATAGTACTTAGTTGAAATGTGAAATGTAATGAATCTTTAAAAAAAGTTATTTATCAATAAATTGAAATTGATTTGATACATAAATAATAAATAACAGTTCGAGATGACTTCCAATCAAGTTTGCTGTGTTGGAAAAGTTATGCATCACATATTATTTATTCATATCAATAGTAGCAATGCGTGAATTACAGCGTTCTAATCCTTCGAAAGGATGAGGTGAAATAACAAAATGGCCAAGTTTCAGGCTTCCCTTACTAGACTCTTCTCCGCTAAAGCGCACAGCGCTCTCTCTCTCTCTCTCTCTCTCTCTCTCTCTCTCTCTCTCAACTTTCTTTCTCAGAACGCACGACTACCACCAATCAGATAAGAATTTTAATTTTAGTTAATAAACCATTTAAGTATCGTTAGTTTTCATTTTCCTGTAACCGACTGCGATAAGCGAAATACAATCATTATTATTACCTCTCAGTTTAATACTACATCGTATTATCTTTTATGGAAAAGAAATTCAAATTTACTCGATATTATGTGTGATTAAATGACGTTGTGGGGAATAAATATTGTTGTTAGCATATTAACACTTTAGTATCAACAGTTATTTATCATTAGTGTATTAATTTAGACCGTTTGAAATAAAAAATCGTTTATTTGTTCACGCTTAGATGCATTGAAAGAAAAAGCCTTTTAGCATTGCCGACTTTAACTGAATATCGAAAGCTGTCGAATCGCGTGATTGAAGAAGGAATTTTTTCATGTAAAGACAAAGCAAACTTTTAATGTGAATATTTTGTCTTTCAGTAGATTTTACTGTATATTGTCAACCTCTTTGATAGTTCCTCGGGTGCTAAATGGGTACAAATGCAATCCGCTTCAACTCAGTTTTCACACGCATAAATCAAGTTTATCATCGTTGAAAAAGTGAATCTTCCTCCGTGATGAGTGATGTGGACTCAGTTTGAGTAGTGATGTTCCTTGTTCCTCCCAGCGGATGATTGGATGATCGTAACTCTGGCAAAAACCAGCGTAAATAAAATAAAAGTAACGGGAGATGCAAAAATTCGCCTGATTTTCTCAAAATGTTCTGCATTGGAAAATTCATGCCCTTATAAAGATTACTCCAAATATGTGGAAGGGAAAATCTTTTAGCCTTATTAAAGGAAGAAATTTTATGGGACAGAGTGGTCTGTTGTGGGTGTCCTTTGGTGCCATGCAACTTTTGCCATCTTAGTAATGAACTCGTTGGAAGCAGAAAAATCGAAATAAATATTGGCAGGAAAACCAATATGAGATTCAGATACGCTCCACGACTGCAGCCAGATTCTCCATGCTGCATTGCTGCTGGGTATTCTCCTGCAAAGAAAAAGAAATAGCCTCAATTTACATAAATAACGACCCAGAATATTGGAAGGGAAAAGATCGAAATGGCTATTCTGTCGAAGCTTATGTTTTCTATCCAAGGTTGAGTATATATGTATATGTGTGTGTTAAAAAAAACCCCTCTGTACATATGTAATGGTGGATAAGGAACACAAATATAAACAATTTTGTTTCATAAATTTATGTGGGCTGGCGTCATCTTTCGCGCCTAGAGGGCATCCTTTGACAACGCTGAAAATGGCAACGCAGGTGGAGGAAGGCTAGACTTGTGGGGGTCGAACCAAGTAAACATTCGTTTGAAAAATTTAAACGGTTAACACATTGAACTTTATAAATGGGAAGACAAACTTCCCGCTTTGTATTAATTAATCTTTTTCGTAAATGGGAAGAACTTTATAGACTTGCGCTTGCCGCAGGGCTACATGTATGAGGGTGCTAATGTAAAAGGAAGAGGTGATGTGGAGTTGTACTGACAGAACTTTCGTAGCATAGTATATATAAGTCTATATTTCTAGACAGCAAATCTGAAATTAATTAATAAATGAGTCCTAGTATAATGCTTTTGTTCAAGTTTGCAATGCTACTCAGGGAAACAGGAGCATTACTCCTGCCATATCAACAATGCAAATGGTTCTATCTCGTAGAGTTTTACAGGAAAGAACGATGGGCACTGCTAATATGGCAAAATAAATTGTAATAGATTTTTTGACAATCCGTACACAGGCGGTTCAGATCAATTAGGGAAGCCATACCCTTAGCTGTAGGATTTCGAAGTTAGTCCATCTCCTGGTCAGTCTTGGCATTGACATCTTTGGTTTACCCTTTGTATGTCGAACTCGGAGAAGGCGGGGCAGCCTAATTTACCGGCTCACGTATTGTTTTTAGATGAAGCCTCATTACGCGTGGGAAAAGGTGGGGGGGGGTATTTAACATCAGCAGTGCTCACATTTGGATGCACGCAAAGGGATATTTAAGATGCGCAGTGCCCACATTTGGGTGCGCGCAAAGGAGTATTTAACATGCGCAGTGCTCACTTTTCGGTGCATGCAAATCCACGAGCAATTGCTTTTTATAAGGGTTTCCGGTCAATGTGTACATATGTAACATTTGAATGGTCTGTATCTGCTGCCTTTAAGATTCAACGGACAGATTTATTGGGTATTTGTTGAGGAACTGTTGCAAGGCCTGCTTAAGGATTTTACCTTGGATGTTTTATTTCTAACATAACAGAACCATGACCAATATTTGTTAATGTGTGACCACTACCTTTGGGGACGGATTGAAAAGCCTGGGCCCTGTAGTGTGGCGAAGAAAATCGCTCGATTAAACATCGATCAATTCTCCATAGACAAGTAAGGAACTTCGTGGAGAAACTATATCAGAGTTGTTAGGAAGATAGTTAAAAACTTTATTAGAATATGTAAAAGAGGACACGAGAGAGTGAACCAATCTTTCTAGTCACTATAATTTTTAGAGTAACCACAGGCACTTTAGTTTTCCTTGCGTTGAGTTTGGGAGAGAGCATGATCTTCCAAATGTTAGCCGCAGCATGATTGCGCATGCTAAACTTTGCAACCCCTTCCTGGGTAGACGGCACTGATTCTATATTCTATCTATCTTATTCCTTAAAAATGAGAGATAGGATCGCTTCAACACTACCTTCTGCGGCTCAGAATTTCCCTTCGTAAGCGGCAAATTAAAATTTAGCCTCTTCTTAAACTTAAAAGGTTGGTGGAAAAGAAAGATATTCTTCATTTTGCGGCCAATTGCACAGTTTAATTCCCCACAAAGGAGAAATTTCAACAACTTACACAATATTGGACATACACGCGCACGTAGTATAGTGGCACTCTGCACTGACCATCTACCTCATAGTAGGCTCTGCCAACTTTCACACTCATTTCCTGATCGATCAACGCTCCGCACTTGGTATATATATATATATATATATATATATATATATATATATATATATATATATATATATATATATATATATATATACGAGGGGCGGTCAATAAGTTTTGCAATTCGGGTATAAGGAAACAAGATATGAGGAAAAGTGTTTTATTATTTTTCAATATAACTACCCTCGACTTCAATGCACTTGCGCCACTTGTCCCTGAGGCTTTGAATTCCCGACAACCAGAAATCTCCCGACTGCTGTTCAATCCAATCCTAGAGGGTGAGCTGGACATCTTCATCGTCCCCACACCAGCATCCACGCAGTGCAGCCTTGGGTTGGTGGAATAAAAAGTAGTCGCTAGGGGCCAGATCTGGACTGTAGGGAGGATGGTTGAGCTCATCGAATCTGCACTCGCGCAGGGCAGCTTGTGCAACTCTGGCCTTGTTGTCTTCGACGACGTTGAAGTCGATCATGGGGCGTGAGGTTTCTAGGGACTCACGGGCAGAGACCTTGGTCATGGCCAAATTGTCGTGGATGATGTTAATAACACTTCCATGTGATATTCCAAGTTCTCGCTCGATTCCTTCGACCTTCCCTCGTCGATTTTCGAAGATGATCCTCTCCACACGGGCCACATTTTCCTCGTTGGTCACGTATGACGAGCGTCCTGGACGGGGGTCATCTTCAAGGGACTTACAACGATGGCGGAACTCCCTATTACAGCGAGCAATGGTTGCATAGGAAGGGGCGGTGTCGGTGTACACTGCAACCATGCGTTCATGGATCCTTTTTGCATTCTTGCCTTCCTTGGTCAAAAATTTGATCACTGCGCAGTACTCAACCTTCTCTATTGTTCAAATATTTGTGACTGATAATGTGCGATCAGCTACTGCTTCTTAAATATACAAGGCAGAAGCGTGCGTCTGCAGGTGCTGACTTGTCATAACTTGTCCTAACACTCCCACAAACAGCTATCCCCCTTCCTCTGGTTTGCCTTACTGATTCGCAAAACTTATTGACCGCCCTTCGTGTGTATATATACATATATATATATATATATATATATATATATATATATATATATATATATATATATATATATAGCACTCTATCTCATTGATTTATATATTAAAAATGATTGAGAATTTTTTTCTATTAAAACTCTCAATATTATACATTCATCTATAAATTGTTTTGTTTTCGAATTTTACCTATAGTTTCAAAAGGCATATTATAAAAAGTGCCTGAGAAAGCAACATAAATAACATTAAAGACTTAAACAAAAACTTATTAAAAAATCTTAAAAATAATAATAAAAACAGCAGAGAAACGAAAAAATAATAAAAATTCTACGAGACGCTTTAATTATTCTCGAATATCAGCGAAACAAAAAATTCGTTACGATTTAACAGAGAGCTCAGAACAGAAAATATTATCAAAATATCGTTCAAAATAACATTAAAAATGGGAGAGGATAAGAACAGATAAATATAGAGTTGTAAATAAAAAAATACACATGTTGTATATGTTGGTATAAGGGAAAAAGATTGGTAAATCATTAAAGATCGAAAAAGAAAGTTAACTAAACAAAAAATATAATAAACGACTGTATCTTTGGTAACAACGCTATCAAAGACCTCATTCAATTTGCTAAATTCAATAAAGTTTTCCTTTTAGCAAATCGGAAAGTGAAACTGACAAATGCAAAACTATAAATTATCAGAGCAAGAAAAATATCACCAAAATTGTTCAAAGAAGGCGGAGAAAGGAGTGCAGATATTTTGCCTCCACTGAGTATCTTTAACAAGGCAAAATTAATGAGGAATGGTGCCATGTTATAATAAATATGTAGCACATAAAGTAAGGGAAGAGCATCTAGTTAACTATTGATCAAAGAGGCTTCTTTCCTGTGTCTATACTTTTCATAAAATTCATTAAAATTTAAATAATCTAAGAGAGCTCATAAATTAAACTCCAAATAATGTTAGAAATATATCTTTTATCTTTGGACTATCAAAGTTCCTTGTCTCTAATGAAACAAAAAATTATAACAGCCTTGAAGAAAATAGACATGAATCTTGTCTATACAAACATCGCATAAATCACCTAAGGTAAATGCAAACGTACAGAAGATTACAAAAAGACCCCTTACCCAATCTTTGTATTGATTAGGTGTGTAAAGAAGGGAAACGCCCACTCGCCAAGTTGTTCTGTTCCTGTCTTCACACGGCAAGCTAATCAACCAGGCTCTTAATGACTGACTCATCTGCATGAAACCAGGTCCTGATTTGCACTAATAAGCAATTGCCTATAAGAAACCCATCACTGATTCAAGCCTTTTAACTTTGAACTAAAAAGTATTGCGATACTGAACAAAGAAGTTGACACACATTAAATTGAATTGGTAAAAAATTTAACTATTTACGTTAAAAGATAAGGCCACAAGTCAAATATGAAGAAATCCAATGCAGATATATTTTATTTATATATATATATATATATATATATATATATATATATATATATATATATATATATATATATATATATATATATATATATATACATATATATACGATAACATGTTTTTTTTAAAGCGACGGCTAATTTCCCATTTGGGATTTTCTTTTCACATCTTTCACTCTCTCGTATATTTGCCTTCATGTCTGGGGTGATGCCGTGGATAAGTTCTCCGAAATTTATTAAAACTCAGATTTTAAAGTTAATGTGTAAATGGGAGAAGAATCGTTTAGAAAAACACTATTTATCTCACGCGTTTCGATACCCTCCTATCATCTTCAGAGATAAAATAAAAATACAAATAAAGAGACGAACATTGGTTTATATATCAATGAATGAACACACTTATATATAAACAAACAAAGAGATCAGCAAGTGAAAACATATTGACAAACTTGTGAGCATATCAAGACAAGGTCGAAATAGGGTAGGCTTAGTAACAAAGGTCAATTTCGTGGTCACGTCCAAAGAGGTGATGAACTTGCAAAAGGGGGGTTGGGATTAAGCATCTATCATGGTTTGGCTCCTAATTCTACCGCTTGGGAGTATTCCGTTCGAATCAAATTCATTGTTAAGCTTTGGTTGATTTTCTTGTATATGGATGGCTTCTACGAAAAGTAGTTATCGGCGATTTGGTGCAAAGTCAATAATTTTCGTGTTTTCTTTTAACAATTTTCTATTGAAAATGGTTCCATGTTTTAGGGGGGGCTCTATTACTTAGATGGTGTGTCATTCTTCTTGGCACTTTGGTTTCCGTCATTCTAATATATGAGTGGGGGCGGAGCTGACAGTCTCCTAGGTTGCATTTGTACTCTATATCAGATGAGTCCCTTATTTAGGTTCGGGTATGGGCTTCTGACTGTTTTTCATGATGAAGCTAACAGTGCGTCTAGTTTGATAATTATAGTTAACGATATTTTTTGTTCTGTATTTGTAGGCTTTATAGATCAGTTGATAATTTCCTTAATTACTCTTTCGTATGTTCGGTACGCAGTGTTTATTGTGTTCTTGTAGAAGAATTTTATGTTATTTTCTATATTATTGTTTCCATTGCTCTGTTGATCTTTGAAGTAAAATTAGTCCATTTTCTTTTAGATGGATATCTGTATATCGTGGTTGCTGAATCCATTGTTAAAGAGTACTTGTGTTACCCTTTCGATCTCATTGTATGTATTTTTCAAGTTTGACAGTGGATGAAGGCACAATTGCTATAAGCGTTAATTACACTTTTCTTGTATCATTCTGGGCATTCATTTTCTGAATTCATGCATAGGCCAGGATTGGTTGTTTCAATGTATACTTTCATCGTAATCTTCTCATTCTTTTGATTAGTTAAAGTGTCGAGAAATAAAAGTTCGAAAGTTAGTTGTCTTGGCTTCATTTAACTGAATAAGTGTGGGATGAACATTCATTAAACACTTGTAGGAGTGTGTGTATTTCTTCTTCCGATTGTACATTATATAAATGGCGTCTGTGTATTGGCAGTAAAATTGTGGTCTGGATAATTTTGCGAAACTCACTCTTAGACGGCTCCCATGTAAAAATCTGCGAATATGACTCCAATTGGAAAGCCCATAGTAACTCCATCTACTTGACGCTACATAACTCCATTGGAACCATTGAACGGGGCTTCCGAGGTGCAGGTGTGTCAGGTTTGTCTTAAGGCGGCTCTGGTTATGCCAATAAGAGGCCGATCATTTTGGTATAAGACAGGTCTATATTTATTTTGTTTCGGGAACCGGAATATTGTAAACAATGACTCAACATCCATAGAAGTATTATTCTTTTAGGCGCAGTAGCTCAAATACTAGCAAGGAAATCGGTCGAAGATTTCATAGTGTAAAGTTGTGGCAAGTACGGTGTTAATATTTTGTTTAGCAACTTAGCCAGCTCATAGTTATGTGTAGGCATCTGACTTATTATTGGCCTACGAGGGTTTCCTACCATGTGGGTCTTCACATTACCGTAAGCATAGCTCTGGCTGAAGTCACCAGTTATTTTCTTAATTTTCAGGTTTCCTGATTTTATTCACCTTTTTAATGTCGTCGATTAGGTTCCTCGTAATTTTTTTAATTTACATAGAATGATCATTCAGTATGACGTCCATTTTCGTGAGGTACTGCTCTGTGGGTATAATGAGGAAGATACCTGCTTTGTCTGCTTTTCTGAGGATAATAGTAGGGTTATTCTTAATTTGTCTAGCGCCTTGGTTGATACGAAGAGTGTGTATATATCAGGGGCGTGCGGTGACATTTTTGATTGGGGAACCAATGACAAACAAGAGAGAAGAGAAATGACGGTATAGTCTTCTACGAGACAGTACCTCTGGAGAATACCCCACCTTACCCATTATGGGCGTTGGGTTTTCTGCTATGAGTCATTCCCAGAAGGTCGTATTTACAGGAGCTATTCTTTTCTGAACAAGCAATGACAAAGAAAATTTAGAAATAAATATATAATTGATCTTCTAAAAGGCGTGTCGTAGAATGACTCCCGACGATACTATATATAACACTATTCGTTGAGGGAACTTCCTTAATTATCTTTAGAGTGCGTTACTGTCTGGCGGCCGATATTATGTATCTTCGATATGCTTAAGAAGTGGAACTGAGCTCAAGGATAATAATATTGCTATCATTAATAAAATAGAGTTTTATTAATAATAACTATAAACAAAACACAAAAAACGGAAAATATTGACAAACAGAATGGAAAGGGTCGTGGAGACTCGGGCTAATCCAAGGATTTAAGGGATTAAAAAAGGTAAAACAAATATAGAGTTAAAGAGATGGGATGGTTCGATAAACAATTTAAAGCGCAGGATAGAATTGACAAAAAGGGATCAATACTCAAAAGGTGACGTTTGGCTTACGTAACTTTTCATTAGGGTGCAGTGGAAGGTACTTGAAGGAATATTCGGTCCGCTGGCGAGTTCCAGCCGAAGGGGGGGGGGATAAAAGGATCCTGACGAGGCGTCTTGGAAAGGAGAACCGTTACTCGACGAACGGCTTGAAGAACAATGGCTGTTCTACTTTGTTCTCTTCTGAACAAAGGGGGGAATGAGAACCGTCTCTTGTCTACGGGCTCAAGAACAATGGCTGTTCTAATGTTGTTCTCCTTGAACAACAGGGGGGGGTGAGAACCGTTTCTTGGCGAAGGGCTCAAAACGAACAATGGCTGTTCTAGGTTGTTCTCTTCTGAACAAAGGGGGAAGATGAGAACCGTCTCTTGTCTACGGGCTCAAGAACAATGGCTGTTCTAATGTTGTTCTCCTTGAACAACAGGGGGGGTGAGAACCGTTTCTTGGCGAAGGGCTCAAAACGAACAATGGCTGTTCTAGGTTGTTCTCTTCTGAACAAAGGGGGGGGATGAGAACCGTCTCTTGTCTACGGGCTCAAGAACAATGGCTGTTCTAATGTTGTTCTCCTTGAACAACATGGGGGGTGAGAACCGTTTCTTGGCGAAGGGCTCAAAACGAACAATGGCTGTTCTAATGCTGTTCTCTTTTGAACAACAGGGGGGGATGAGAACCGTTTCTTAGCGAAGGGCTCAAAACGAACAATGGCTGTTCTAATGCTGTTCTCCTTGAACAACAGGGGGGGATGAGAACCGTTTCTTGGCGAAGGGCTCAAAACGAACAATGGCTGTTCTAATGCTGTTCTCCTTTGAACAACAGGGGGGGGGGGGAGCCTTGGGGACTTGACGTCGGAAAGTCTCGAACCTTTGGCACTCAAGGAATATTGTCCTCCTTCTGGACAAGTGATGGTGAATCTCGAGGTCGAGGTCCCTTGGCGCACAAAGGGAGAGAGGGTCGTGGTGATGTTTCGCGACGAAAATCTGGATCTCCAATCCGATCTTAGTGGTAAAGTTTCCATATAAATAGCCAGGACATCTCCTTGGCGTGGGGGAAAATGGAGTAAAAGCTTGGAGGGAACGCACAGCCGGGCCGGAGAAAAATGCCTTATCTGTTCATAAGCCTAACTCGATCTGGCGAGGTCGGCGTATGGGGGCGAACGGGAGGACGATAACCTCCTTGTTTAAACATTGGCATCCGGTAGCTGAGATAAGATTCCAAGCCTCGAATCGAAGATGCACGTGGGCAGCATCGTGGTTTTTAATAATATGGGATAGGAGTTAAAATTAACTCGTTCTATCACAAGGCGTAAATTGGTTATTTGAATGTTAATTCGATCCTCCTTTCTATTTCAATAAATAAGTTCATGACATTTTCATAGAACTTGCCATTGTTAATGCTCTTCAAATGTGCCTTTTCGATTGCGTGCTTAATCTTTCTTATCGTTGAGCATTCCTTGTATTATTGTGAATTCTTCTTAGCTACGAAAAGGATCCCTCAACTGAAGCACTTGTTGCTAGTAGGGGCAAAGTTAGCTAACATACTTTTGTTAGTTGCTGAAAAGCTGCATCTAATCCACTGTTTTGCAAAATTCGAAGCAATTCATGCACTGGTTTGCCTTTCAGTTCGTTGTCATTATATAAGTCTAATAATTCGCTCCTCAACTTTTGGCAGTCCAAGAAATCATCTTGATAATTTTTAAGTGATGTTAGAGCTGATTCATAAAATTCCTTTTTTTTTCTTCTTGATTTTTTGTATCAAAAAGCTCCAAAAATGTTAACGTATTCAGATTTTAAAATCTCACTTCAATTTTAATGCATATCAAATCTAGAATTTTATAAAATATCCTTCTGTACTTTTCTTTGGTTTCTTCCAAACGATCGACTTATAGGGTCTCGATAACGAATTCTGTCTCTCCCTCTCTCTTGTAGTGTCGTAGGCCTGGTTATGTGATCAGCGAGCTTCCTTAGGATAAATGAATATATATATATATATATATATATATATATATATATATAGCTGGACACACAGAAGAGAACATGAGGATTTGGTAACCAGCCAAGAACCAAGAAGAAGGAGCGACCCCGCAGTGGTTTACCCCCCCCTCGGGGCCCTAATCGAGCAAGATGGCTCAAGCTAGGACACCTGGGTCCCACTGCGCACCATCAGCAGTCACATCAGACCAGGCAGAGACAAAGTCTTTGAAGTCATTTATGGACGACTTAAGATAGCCATGATCAGGCTACTAGAGGTCCCCACGGTTTATGTCGCTATATCAAAAACTGAAAAAGATGTGAAGGCCATGACGAAGAAAGCTGTGGTCAAGTTACTTTGCGAACTCGGCCTGCAGCCAGCAATCCATCCCCAGATCCAAACGCACATGAGTGTGATCTGCAGCAGATTAAACCCCTGGATTGGAGAGCATTCTAAAGAGGAGGTTAAAGAGGAAATTATAAAAAAGTCATCAATGGGCGAAGGTCACTGAGATTGTCAAATTTAAACACAAAAGGGACAACTCTGACTATACCCAGGTCTTCAAGATCATCTTTGGAGATATATCCATGGGCAAGAAAGCGAAGGAGTCTGGGCTCCTGCTTTTTAACGCCCCGATCAGCGGAGAGCAGATCGAGAGAGAGGAGTTCCACCCAATCTAATTCTGCTTTCGTCGTTACAAAATGGACGCACACACTACTCGCGAATGCCAGGCACCCCAAGAGGTATGCTCTAGGTGCAGCGAACCTGGTCATCAATAGAATAACTACTAGAGCCCTCGCGAGAAGTGGGCAAACTGCGGGCAAGGCCACCGATCTATGGCAATGGCCTGCCCCATAAAAAAGTAGTTGATAAGGAGGAAGAAACAACAAAGCAAAGAATAGACGACCAAAAAAGCAAACACAACGTACGCTCAGGTCGCAAAGGCAGCTTACTCCGAAACAGAGAGCAAGAAAACTTACCTCAAAATCCAAAACGAGGAATCGACAAAACTTTGACGTGCATCTTGTATGGCCACGTCAGAAATCTAACGCAACCTGAGACATTCGCAAAAGAATTCAAAATATGCTCGCCAAAAACTGCATGAACCAGATGTGATTGCCGGAAGAGCCCCCATCAGGGGACGTTCTCCGACTACAAATAGTCCCAAAACAGACTCAGGAAAAAAAAAACAAGAGAAGAAACCTAAGGAGCAGAACAAGAGACCCAATCCGAGAATAGAAGCAAGAAAGGAAAGGGAGGCTTCTGCCAGATCGCTAAATACGCCTAAACTAAATAATAAAAGCCTGAAGAAGAAAGAAGAAACGAAAGATTCGGGTTCCATAGACACATCGGACTCAGAGGTCATGCCCCAAGATGGACACAGAAAAAATAAAACGGGAGGCCCTAAGACTTCTAGATGCGGACGAGATTAACCTCTTAATTATGCATCAGAGCAGTTCTCCTTACCAAAGGACAGATATGCCAACAAAAAATTCGTCGGTATCAAAAAGAAATATTACAAGTGGGAATACGATGTTCAGTGTCAAGAGTAAATAATCGAAGAGGCCCTCTTCAATCATAATGTTAAACTCTACAGAGAAACATTTGAAGAGCATACCAGGGCAAAATACAAGAAGAAAAGGAACGAAAAAAAGCATCCCACTATCAGGAAACACTAAGAGCCAGTAAAGAGAATGGAGAACCCGAACAGCAGGTTGAAAATTGCGGCGGTCAAAGTAAATTGATGGAAGGGAAAAGCAACTGTGTATGGGAACATATTCCGTGTGCTCGACCCCGACATTATCTTAATTACGGAGCACGATATCGACACAACATCTTGTCAAATAAAGATACCGGGGGTCAGAGTTGTCACAAATAATCATTCTCAAGAGAGGTTGGACGTTGCTTCCGTTTCAATCTAAAGGAATCTCTAATTCAGGCACCTTCCAGAACTGGATGAGTCATTCTTGGCGATAGGGCTGCCCAAAATTAGTGGGCAAACTCGTGATCGCGGCGGCATATCAACCTCATACACCGCCCATAGTCCGGAGGATGTCCCGTACGCCCTGCTTCGACACTTGGGTGAGCGAGGCATGGCCTTTATGTTAGATTTGTTCAACAGGGTCTGGTCGGAGGGTCTCCTTCCAGATTCCTGTCAAATAGCTACTGTGCTCGCCTTTCGCAAACCGGGGAGAGATCATTCTACTCTAGCCGGTTTCCGGCCAATCTCTCTAACCTCTTGCGTGTGCAAGTTGATGGAGAATTCGGTAAATGTTAGATTAGCCTTTTTCCTGGACAGCGGAGGCCATCTGTCTTCTGCACAGAGCGGCTTCGGCAGGTTCCACTCCACGTCGGATGCTCTGCTCCGACTGGAAAATGCAGTCTGCGAGGCCTTCCTTCGTAGACAGCACTACGCCACGGTGTTTTGTGATCTGGAGAAGCCTATGACACTGCATGGCGATACGGCATCATGGCGACTCTTCACACGATGGGGGCAAGGGGACGCCTCTCAATATTTCTATCTGAAATTTTGCGAGATCGTCGATTCCATGTACGGGTGTGAGGAGCCCTCTCCAGCCCAATGGAGCAGGAAGAGGGCGTCCCACAGGGAAGTGTCATCAGTGTCACACTCTCTGCCCTGAGCCTCAACGGCATTACCTCGGCGCTACCGGAAGATGTTCTCGCTACGCTCTACGTGGACGACCTTTCGATCTCTTTTGGTGCGGCCCAGATGCCAACTCTGGAGCGTCGACACCAACAGGCATTGAACCGCGTCTCTCGCTATACTGAAGAGCACATGTTTCGGTTTTCTTTGGCCAAAACGAAGGTGGTGCACTTTTTACGCCATCCACGGCTCTACCCCAACTCAGATTTGTTTCTTTATGGTGTGCGCCTGGAAGTGGTTAAGTCGCACCGTTTCCTTAGGCTCGTAATTGACCGACGCCTCACCTGGGAGGCTCATATTCGCAGCCTTAGGGTTTCTTGTACCCGCGCATGGATATTCTCTGCTCCGTGACGTTCAGCGCGTTGGGCGCTGAAAGAGCTACTGCCTAACTTTTTTATCAATCCTTTGTTCGTTTGAAGCTCGACTACGGATGCGAATTTTATGCATCCGCAGCCGAGTGTTTATTGCGGAAGGTGGACTCGATACACCACACCGGCCTTCGCCTTGTGACCGGTGCCTTCCGCACTTCCCCCATTTAGAGCCTACTAGTTGATGCTGGGTAGATGCCACTCGATCTACGTGTCGTACAGTGCATCTCTCTCTTTTACGCGCGAGCCTGGCGCCTCCCTCAGTCGCCAACAGCTCTCACTGCATCCGCAGCTGATTTCGACGGTGCCTATGCCGCTGAGAGACGCCAGTCATACCCTAAGCCATTTGGGTTTAGGGTCGGTAAACTCCTTTGAGAGCTAGTTATAGCTCTTGGGACGAAGGTGCCCCTGGTTCTGCCCAGGACGCCACCCTGGAAGGTACCATATTTACCTATTTGTCGCCACGCCTCTGCTCCTAAAGCTTGTACAGCGACCTTTTTGGAGCACACCTCGTGTCACGCTGGAACCGTGCCACTGTATATGGATGGCTCTAAATCCGAAGAGTGGGTCGGCTTCCACGCTGTATTCCCTCTGTTTTGTCAGCGAGGCTCTGCCAGGTGCTGCGTCTCTATCCATGGCTAAGCTCGTGGCAATACATCACTCAGTACGGGAGATCACGCGACGTGCCCGGTTCGGAGACCGGATTGTGATTTATAGCGACTCACAAAGCGCCCTGAGTGCTCTCGTGGCATTAAAATCTTCGCATCACCTGGTTCGCGATATTCGTGACACCACGGTTTTGGCGAACCGGGCGGATTTTGTGATAATCTCCTGCTGGGTTCCTGGACATGTGGGAATTGCGGGGAATGAGCGCGCTGATGAGGGCGCCAAAGAGTCCGCGAGGATTCTGCCCCTGGACTAGCGTTTCGCTCTTCTCACACCGACTCCATGGCAGGAATACGGGCAGCTCTTCGGACTGCTTGGCAAAGAAGATGGGAGACGGTTGAAGGGAACTCAAATTCGCATGATATTGTGCCACGACCGTTCCCATGGAACTATCTCCCAATGCCGCGACGGCTTCAGGTCGCTTTCTGTCGTTTCCGAATCGGCCACATTCGTGTGACGCATCGCAATTTGATGGAGCGCCCGTCTGCGCCCTATTGTGACGACTTCGTCGTCCCCTAGACTGTTCGGTACATTCTTGTCAAATGTCTCAGTCTGGGTGATCTTCGCGCACGTTACATGTCCCAGACCGCGTCGCTACCGCCTGTCCCTTGTACTCGGGCCGAGTGCGTACACATTGACTGGTGGACTTGTTGACTTTTGGGGGTAGGCCGGCCTTCTGCCTTTTATTTAACTAGGTTTTTTTTTTTGTGATTGTTTTCTTTGTAGGTCACACGCCCCTGCGCCTGGTGGAGGGGGATCTCCCCCCGACCCCTGAGCTTGCTTCCTAATTGTTGTCATCTTCCCTGCTTATCGTTGTTTTGTTTTCATATTTTTATTTTAAAGTAGCCTAGAGCTAGGCTGTTTGATTGTGGCAACTTATGCTTAAGTGAGCAGTCGCCAGATAGCCCCTAAAAAAAAATACCTCTGCCAAGTAATAAGCCGGTTACCGTTAACCGAGCTTACAAGTGGATAACCAGCAAATATATGGAACTTTAAATTGGAGTCAGATTGAATTCTACGGCATAACCAGCAGCAGCCGTCAGCGGCAACTAGAATCATGCCATTCATTCCACCTACCATAAACGTGTGGCCTACCTATACTTTTTCGTTTAATAGAAGGATAAATGCCATCAACAGTGGACCAAACTTTGGATAATGCATTCATTTTATCTTGTACGACTTTGACAATTTTATTTACTTTACGACTACAGTAGTATAATGTCAAATACTGCATTTGTGTAATTGAAGATATCGCCAAATATATTCAACCAAATTTGAAAATTTTTAATTCTTCTAGAATGGAATACATTGCTTAAGCGTAGGTGTAACTTTCAGTGTCCCATTTGCTGCAGTTGTCAATGATAACTTTGAATAAATCAGTAAGTTCTTCACTGTACTCGAGAACAGTTTCGACTAAAGAGTGATTATAGTTGCAAGAAGTCGGTGCAACTTTTGTTAATCGCTTTTTAATTTCAGTATCTGAAAGATACACGCATTGATTTGACCTTGCAAAAAGCAATAAAGAAGACTCGAGCTTTGAAAAGAATATATCACATTCATGGATTTTAGAAATGGATTTTGACAACACTAAATTTAATCTATGAGGCATACAGTGAATGAAAAAGGCATTGGGATATTTTTCATTGGCCCCATTTTATCTGCGGAGAAGCGCCAATTCTAAGCATCCCATTTTTTCAAGAGGAGTTTAATCATCTTATCACAAAACACTGCAGGTCATTGGAGGGACTTTTTACCGGCGGCGAAGCGCCAGGTCTAGGGGTCGCTTTATTTTCAAGACGAAGAAAGTTCAATTGTACCCATTTAGAGCCATGAACTGACCCATATGACCATGGGAAATAGGGTTATTCACCCTGGAGACTTCGAATCTGCCATCAGATGGGTGGCGCCATCTATTGGCAGAAGACTCATTTATTTTTCAAAAGGATTAAAATTCAACAATTGTACCCATTTAGAGCCATGAAAATGACCCATATGACCATGGCACATAGAGTTATTCACCCTGGAGATTTCAAATCTGCCATCTGGTTTAGCGCTGGGTGGCGCCATCTAGTTGCATAAGACTCATTTAGCCATTCAAAGGTACTTGTAATTGATTTGAACCGTGGGAAACCATAAATGCAATAACCATTTATCACCTTATCACAAAACGCCCCAGCTCATTGGAGGGACTTTTCCTCTTGTTTGAAGTCCATCCAGGTCGCCTGTAATAACTCTTAAACCATCATAAGTTTGAACAACAATTTATTTCCCAATAATAAACATTATTTTGGACAACCCTTTCGGCCGTACGATCAGTGCTTACGTCTATAACCCAAGAATTTTTCCCAAGCATTACCATCATTCAAGATGTATCGCACTACACAATAAAGTAGCGAAACAGTTTTAATATCAGTAGTCTCGTCTAAAATAATAGCCCCAAATAGAGACGCTTCTATTTCACTTTTAATCTTCCTTGAAAGAGCTTCGGTAACGCAATCAACCAAATCATTATAGATTCTATTTGAAACACCAGAAAAAAAACGCTGGACTCTTCTAAATCCAATGTTAGTAAAGGATCGTTTATCTTACATAAATTAAGCAACTCAACATAATTACCATTGTTTTCAGAGTTTGTTGGTTCATCATGGCCTCTAAATGCTAATTGCTGTTCGCCTAAAAAACACGTCTAGTAATCTTTTTAAAATCTCTCAATTCTTGTTCACACTTTCATTATGGATTTCCGCATTCCTCTTGTGTTGGCTGTTTAATAAGAAATCTATTGGCGTTTTTCTGAACTTAGTTAAGTCTATCGCAAATGTTATGTGAGTATAATAAAGTTTGTATCCTTTGATTGCCTTTGAAGATTGTTTAAATCGGTAAAGCCTAATAAGTTTCATACACTTGTTTCGCTGTTAAAAACAATCACGGCCAGCATAATAATTTTTGCAAGCAAGGACAAGCACCTAACCACTTTGTCTTTTCGTATTGCGCTTTGTCAAATTTTCTAACTCAACTCTTTGTTTTCTCCATTAAGGCTATGTCAAGAGTAGGCCTACCATCTTTTATTATTCACTCTTTACCTGAGTAACTTTAAGAAGAAAATTTATTGATCTATAATAACTATAATCACCTATATTGATCTATAAGCAAAATATTTTTTGCAAGCAAGGACAAGCAGCTAACCACTTACTCTTTTCGTATTGCGCTTTGTTAAATCTTCTAACGCAACTTTGTTTTCTCTGTTAAGGCTGTCTAGAGTAGGCCTACCATCTTTTATTATTGACTCTTTACACGAGTAACTTTTCGAAGAAAATTTATTGGTAGAACTTCAGTTTCGGGGCACACGGTAGGTGGCGCTGTTTAAAGGCTACAATATATGTCTTATGGTGTCAGACGGTAGCGTCAGATGTGAACAATTACGGCGTTATATTTTTTGTATATGAGTATATACTGGGGGGCTGCGCCCACCAGAAACACCCAATTGATTGAAACTTAGGATCATCGCAGGGTAGTTCTCCCGCAGTGATATCTCCCCCACGAGAAGTCCCCTTGAATTTACTGGTTTTTTCCCAACAGCTTTTTACTGGCAGAAAAAACTAACCTAATGACAAACAATACTTACTTTTATATGTTTATTGATTAGTTTATGCGCCTCTAAATAATCTAAAAGTTTTCGCAGTCATGCAAAATAAACCCGAATTCGAATAACGAAGAAGCACAACTAGAGCACGAAAAAGTCATAAAGAAAGAGAAACGACGACGTTGCCAGTAAGAAGCTGTTATCGTTCACTGAGAAACAATAAAAAACAATAAAAAGACATCAAGAAACCTTACCTAACTTAGAAAAAAACTATTAACCAGCAGAGGCGCAGATATTTAGTAAATAATGCAAACTAAAAGTTCTAAATCCCTAAAACAACAAAAAATATAACGCCGTGATTGGTCACATCTGAAGCTACAGTCTGACGTCATAAGAGATATGCTGTAGCCCAAAATTGTAGCCTGATAACAGCGCCACCTACCGTGCGCCCCAAATCTGAAGTATTACCAATTTATTTACCTATAATCAATCAAATATGCATATGCAATGTTTTTGTTTCACACTGTCTTCATTGTTCATTTCCTTTTATCGACTTGAAGAGTTGCACTTTAAATATAAAAATTAATCTAACAAAAATAATTTACACAAAATCAATGCACCGGTAAAGTAGTCTAAACTCTAAACTGACTTTGGCAATGTTGCCAGCAAGCTGCAGTTATTTGTTTTCAAATGTCGCCAGAATTAGACAACTAACTTTAATAAAGATCATTAATTCTATGTTGTTGCATTCTAATTCTTTCATATATAAAGCTGCCATGAAACTATAATTTAACCAAAAGAAACAAATTACTATAATTAATATTAATGTAATATAAGCCTTTTATTACTTTAATTAATATCAATGTAAGATAAGCCTTTTAATGCAGGAATTCGGAAGGTTCCCTTTTGAATCCCTTGGCTAATCAAAAAAAACGCTCACATTCTTACATTTCCGTCTGACAATGCCAACCTTTAGTTATATATACCTGTAAGTATGAAAGAGCTTAAATCTAAGCAATTCATAAGTTAACCCTCTTAAAAATAGGCGTTATATGCAGCTTTCAAAATAGAATAAGCACATATACTATGATTTACGTTATTATTAGGAATATGCTTTTAGTAGGGGATACTTTTGAAGAGTTCATTATTTATTTTATTATCTAATTTAAATCTTATGTTCATATTTTTGGGGAAGCATTGCTTCCATTAATCTCTCGCCTATGATATATATATATATATATATATATATATATATATATATATATATATATATATATATATATATATATATATTTATATAGCGAAACACCTTTAGCCCTGGATAAATAATATAAGGAGAGAGGGGACGATCGAACTTGGATCTTTCATTGGATAATCGTTCGGGTAATGAAATATCCTTCCCCATGGTGCGCAGCCCTCATATAGGTCACATGGATAAGAGTTGGGTACGAAAGCTGAGAGAGTTGGCAGCTAGGAAAAAGGCAATTCAGTTCCAAGCATAATATACTAACAGTAATTAACACAATAGTACTAAAATAGTAGTAGAAAATTATTGAACTTATTTAAAAAAAATAAGAGTGAAAATGGCTCTCAGAAGACGATAATGGCGCTGTCACCTAAACAGCCCGAGGGAAGTAAGATCCAATGATCACATGCGGTAAAAATAAACCAAAGTACAGCCGCATCTTGTTCACAATGAAAAGGAAGGGGGAGAAAGAATTGATGAGTACTTGCCAATAATTATAAGTTGATGCTATAGGTAGTGCGGCATTATATTTATGTTTATCATTATTTTGGGGATAGAAATAATCTAAAGCAGGTTTTCCTTTTGTCTACTGTCCTCGTCTAACAAACCTAAAGCCTTGGCGCCTTTGTGTCAGAGCTCAAATTGACGACTAAGGTATATCTTTACGTCAAATCGTAAAGATATACCTTGGTCGTAAATTTATGTGGTGTTATTTTTGTGGTTTCTTATTGTTAATTTAATACACCTTATCGTTAAATGATGAAAATTATAGAGGTGTCAAAAGAACATATTTGAAAGGTTATGTATTGGTACATTTACACCGTTTACATGCACCACTTGAAGATAAAAGAACATCATCAATTGATGGAAGAAGCTTGTTCTTCCATCAAGACAAAGTTCGAAATATCGCAAGAGATAAAAGCTTAAAAAAGTTGATGGGGAACTAATATATGAGTCATCCTTCATACTCACACGACTTAGTCAATCACCTAAAAAGAATGAATTTGGATGAGGTTGAAACAACCCTGGAGATGAGGTTGAAACAACCCCGGAGAACTCTTTTAAATCCAAATCAAACGATTTTTGGCAAACATTGCAATGAAATCTTAGTTGAAAGATGGAAACGAAAGGTCGAAACTTAATGAAATTATATTACTTATTGAATTAATAAATAAATCCTTAGTTAAATAGGAAAAAATCAGGGAGGCCTATGATTTATATCCATAAAATAATGATAAACATAGAACAAATATCGCATTTTTATGGATGACTTTATATTTATTCTAGGTTAATAACGATTTTGGCTTTGGCCCCTTTGCTTGTTTCTTTGCTTTTATATATTTTGTTTCATATATCTTTGTTATTTTGTCTTTACATTGCTCTTTTTTGTTTGTTAATGTAGCCTAGTATTAGGTTGTAGCTAGATTGCAGAGACCTTTGCCCTTGTAGGTAGTCGCCTGATGGGCTCCTCAAAAAATCCTGATTCGAAATGTGATCATCGTCCTGTGAAAAAAATGGAGAGAATGGCATTTAACCGAGAAAAAAAGGTGCAACCAGAGTTTCGAGCTCATACTCAAGATTTCTTTCTCATGTCAACAAAGAAGTAGCTGAAACACCCATGCTAGCATCCAAGCCGTTTGGAAAGCTACTAAGTTCTCTTCCATCTCAAGAGAATCAAGGTGTAAAGCTCTCGGGATAATTCTACCAACTAGGAATAAGCCCGAAAAGCCGTTATTAACCAAAACCACAAAGAACAACGTCTGTTGATGGTTCAGACATAGATGAAAACTAACTTTATCAAAGTCATTTTCACTGATATTTCAAAAGTTCTTTTTCTTGTAGAAGTCGAGGATGTTGCCATCAGGCGATTTGGGATGTCAAAAGTCAGGTGCTGTGCGATCGAAGAAATTCGCCGACAGCCATGCTCGGCTCTTCCAGCTGGTCTTGTAGGGTTAAGAGTCTTGTTAACACACGTAAGGTTTCCCTGGTAGATCAGTCGGTATCAGTCGGTGTATCAGTCGGTATTCAGCTTGAGACCCTCAGGGAAGAATTCAGGTAGTATGACGTGACCTTCAATGCTGACGAAATTAAATATAATGATTGTCGCTATAAATTTCATCTACACGATTCTAAGCACGTTCTTGGGAGCAACAGCGATCTACCTTTTGTTCTGGAAGCTGATATTCTGGTCTGGGCAGAAATTATTCTCGACGAAGAAAAAACACAGCATTTTTTAGTCCAGCGGGTGTTTCAACTATTTTATCAGCTTCATGGTGTGATTTAATCGCTTTTTCTGGATCGCATTAGACAGAATTTGTTCATTCATTATCTTGTATGAAAAGAAGCGAATTTCCTTATCTACTACCAGCCTGAAGATCTACTGAATTTCAGCGATGAATTGTGACGCTCTGATGGCATCAGGTCTTCAACTATGGGGTTTCCTCTCTCCTGTCGCATCCTGGATCTTTCAGCTCCTTTTTAACCTTTTTCACCATCCTTCTGCTGACGATGAAGTCTGAAATCTCCATGTTTTTCCTTCCAGCGGTGATTCTAAGGTGGATTCCATGCTACTTTCACAAATTGGGGACTTAAAATTTTCCATAGTCAAATATTTCGCCAAAAAATAGAGCAAATATTGTTATTGTTTTAAAAAAAAAACTCACAACAAATTCTAAAAATATGCATAAAATTAACAGTTAAAAATTGCGAATGAATACCATCTCCACCCAGTATATTACAATGTCTCTTTACAAACTTACTAACAAACAAAAACCTGAAAGCGTGTATGCGAACTAAAGCCTCTGGGTGTTGTTAGTTCGCATACACGCTTCCATGTTTTTTTTTGTTACTAAGTTTATAAACTCACATTGTAATATATAATTGATTAAAAATTTCAGTGATTCTATTTATATCTTGTTGGCTCTTTGTGGAAGCAGCCAATATGGCAATGTGCGTAGTGGACAAATGCTAATGGGTAACATTAAGCTTGAATAGGATCTCTTTCAACCGAATCCCGAGTGGATACGTCCTTGGTTTCCCAACGTCGTGGTAGCGGCTTCGATTCTGAAATGTAGCATGAGCGGACACAAACATCAGCGCACGTAGAGGTTTGGCTACCGATTGGTGGACACGTTGCGCTCACCCCGTTTTCAGGTGTGTAGATCTTATACCTCTCACCTCACACAAAGCCAATCACAACACTGCTTTCTTTCCTCTCCCGCCTTCACAGCACAACACAGACACACTCTTTGTTCCAAGGATTCCTGCCGATGGGTATCTATATCCACGTACCTCTGACGCGGAACAGGCCCCTCTTCCCCGTGGTGACGAAGGCTTCCACCTGAACGTTGTTTGGTGCCAAAGTATAATACTTCCTGGTACCTCTCCCCAAAAGAGGACTGGATCCTGGGGCCCTCTTCTGACCAGCGATTGTCATACTGACCTTATATAAATTACATTATCTGGTCGGGGATCCTCCCAGTATCATGGAAGGATTGGCGCTGACTAACTAACTAACTAACAGATAGAAAAATAAAAATGAAATGGGTTTCAAACCATGTACCAACATATTTTTAATACTGCAATTTACATACAAAATAAAAAACATTTGTAAATAATTACCATTTCTGCCAGTTAAGATGTGCACCAGAATCGAGGCGGGCTTGGCATTCGAAGGGACACAGGTATAGTTGCCTGAGTGATTTCGCGTTGCCTGGGCAACCAAGAGGACACTGGTGTGCTCATCGCTCTCTACCACGACGCTCTGCTCCTCGTTGTAGTTTATCATGTGAGCCCCACGGTACCAGAACACGTACGCAGGGGCCTCAGTCGTGTCGTGTAGGATGCACACCAGGCGCAAGATACTGCCTGCCTTTACATGTTTCTCAGGAGATCCCAGGACTTCCGCCTTTGCTACTGTGGAAGAGAGAGGTGGGGAGTGGGTCAGACATAACTGATTTAACGAACATTAAATTCTGCTTAACTACATATTCTTTTCATCTAAAGGGCAAATATGTGAGGTGTGATATCTACGACTAGTTCGCTGATAATCACACCAAACATGAATGTTCTAAATAAAACCTCTCGCTTTGCTCTTTAAAGACATTCGAGGTAGGTTTGCAGATGAAACTACGTGGGACAAACTGGAAAACATACAAATACAAGAACACTAACATGCCATTAAAAGAAAGACCTCTCTACATTTTCATCGCACTACACGTCCTAGGACCACTAATTTCTGTGAAAGAGTCTGTAGAGGTAAAAACTCTCTCAGCAAGGTGCCAGAGGGTCATATGGACACAGTCGTATGTCTTATATAATAAGACTGGACGTACGCTTAGTATTTCGCATTGCATTGTAGTCTGAGAATGGCTTTAATTTCATCCACAAATCGTAGCAAATTAGACTTTAAAGCTCGGTCGTGCATTTTTTCACACAAATACACATACATACATACAAATACACATACCTACACACACACACACACACACATATATATATATATATATATATATATATATATATATATATATATATATATATGTAAATAAAACCCCTGTGGAGGAACGTAGTATTTATTATCTCGAGACCAGTTTCGGCATGGAGTTTGTCATGCCAGCCAGCCTCAGTTGAACACTAAGAATACAGGCAGTAACAACAAACGTACAATATATATATATATATATATATATATATATATATATATATATATATATATTTCCTAATCAGGGGGGGTGAATTTAAGTTCATTAAGGATATCTTTTAAGATTAGATCTTTGACGTAGGGGCTGCATTTAGATTGCCCATCCGAAATGTTAAAGTAGGGGATTTCATCTATTATGGTGGATTCAACGACCTTTCTTTTGCGGAAGTCCTTACACGGGTAGATTAGTTTGGTCTGTGGGAAGTCTATCGGGTGATTAAAGTTTTTACTTTGTGTGAAAAGACTAGAGACTCTGCTTCCCCGTCTAATGTCTCCTCTGTGTTCGTATATTCTCTTATCCAGGTTTCTTCCTGTTTCGCCAATGTAAAATAAAGGGTAGTTAATTTCTTTACAGGAGATCAAATAGACTCCTGCTTTGTTGGTTCCTTCTATAAGTTTGATGGTAGAGAATGATTTTTTAATGGTCGAAGGGTATTTAAAAGTGGTGCGCTTAGTGGAAAGGATACTATTTAAACCTTTCCGTAATGGAGAAAATGGAAGAGGGAGATAGTTTCTTTTCGTATCTGGGTTCTTACTTTTATGGTAATAGAAGTTTGACTTGGCCTTGGATAAGCATTCATTCATGATATTGGAGGGAAATTTTAGTTCTATAAATGTACAGGTGATGAAAGTAATTTCATCGGACAAGAAACATGGGTCACAGATTCTAAAACTTCTCAAAAACATAGACATTACAATGGCTTTTTTAATTTTTATATCATGACAAGAGTAAAAATGGATGTAAGAATTTGAATTAGTTGTTTTACGGTATACAGAGGAGGTAGGTCGGTCATTTACTATTACAATTTTAACATCGAGGAAAGGTAAACAATTATTATTTTCCCATTTAAATTTTAATTTTATGGTAGGGTGTAGGGTATTGAGGTTGTTTAAGAAATTGTCAAACGATTCCAGTTGATTTAAATGCCACATCGATATGACGTCATCATCATATCTGTACCATACACAATTTGGGATGGGGTCACAGAGGGGAGTAGAGGCATTTCGAAATGTTCAATAAAAAGATTGCACAGAATGGGTGACAAAGGATTTTCCATACTCAACCCATGTTTTTTGCGGAAGAAACCCATATCACTATTAAAATAATTTCCAGTGACGCAAAGTTTAACTAAGTTAACAATTTTTGTTTGGGGTAATGGGAGGTTTGATCTCGGGTTCCTTAATACATTAGATAATACTTTAAGGGCTTCATCAACGAGTACATTGGTAAAAAGAATTTCTACATCAAAGCTTATACTAAGCGACTGCCTTTGATGTCAATTTTCTAAATTTCATATATAATTCACTCACCAGATTTCATCGAGAAATTTAGAAAAATTGACATCAAAGGCAGTCTCTTAGTAAGCTTTCCATGTGGCTCGCGTTTCATTTCGGAATTCGACAAATATTGAAAATTAATTATTGGAAATTTTGCCAAAATCTCATCTCATTAATTTTTTATGTGCTGGATTCTTAAAAAAGTCATTTTCAAATATATTGTATTCGTAAATAAAATGATCTTAAAAAAATACCATAATTTATAAATACTTATTCTCAATACTCTTATTTACACGCTCTCTTTCTTTGGCAGAAGTTAAGCTACGTTGACTGTGGTTAGTACATGGATGGGATAACTCCGATCCTTGGGTAATGATCGCATGATATAGAATAGTAAATCATGGTTCATATTCCACGTTAAGCTGTCTCAAAACAGTTTAAAAGGGGTGACATAACTATGCAAAAAACTTTCCTTAGTTATTAATGTGTAGCGATCTTTATGACTATGTAGTACATATATGCAAAGAAATGCACACAGGTAATTGCAGTTAACTTATATGTATTCGAGATTTGCATGTAACTGTTTAGTGCGGCACGCAAAGCTTTAGATAAGTGTAATAGAACGGTCTGAGGCCGCTTAAATTCAGTCGCTATCACATGTTTGTTAGAACACATGGCTACCCACGTGCATCTGCGATGAGAAAGCAGGGCGCGCTATCGCCACCTGAGTCAATATTTAACCAAGGAGGTTCATCCCCCCCCCGTCCCCCCCGTTTTGCCCCATACGTCGATCTCGCCAGATTGTTTTAGGCTTATGGGCAGATAAGGTATGTTCCAAGGCACGGCTGGGGCAGTCCCTCGAAGCCCCCACTCCATTGTCCCCTACGCCAAGGGGATGGCTCCGACTATTTATATGAAACTTTCCCGATAGAATCAGATCAGATCAGATCCAGATTATCTTTGCGAGACATCACGCCGATCCGGCCTCACCTTGTGCACTAGGGGTCCTCTACCTCGAGATCCACCATTATTGTCCAGAAGAGGACAATATCCCTTGAGTGCCAAGGTTCGAGCCTTCAAGACGCCAAGTCCACAAGGCCCCCCTCCCTGTTGTTCAGGAAGAGAACAACGTTAGAACAGCCATTGTTCTTTGAGCCCGTTCACAAGAGGCGGTTCTCACCCTTCCCCCCTGTTGTTCATAAAGAGAACAACGTTAGAACAGCCATTGTTCTTTGAGCCCGTTGACAAGAGACGGTTCTTGTTCTCCCCTCTTGTTGTTCAGAAATAGAACAACGTTTGAACAGCCATTTTTCTTTGAGCCCGTAGGCAAGAGACGGTTGTCACCCCCCCCCCCTCCCCCTGTTGTTCAGAAGAGAACAGGGTTAGAACAGCCATTGTTCTTCAAGCCCGTTCGTCAAGAAACGGTTCTCATTCCCAAGAGGTCACGTCAGGATAATTTAATCCCCCCCCCCCTTCGGCTGGAACTCGCCAGTGGACCGAAGAGTCCTTTGCGTCGCCTTCCTCTGCACGACAACTTGTAATTACGTAAGCTGAGCGTTACCTTTAATTATCTAACCTTTCGTCAACCCTACCCTGTGCTTTAAATGGTTTAGCGGACCATTTCTCTCCCCTTTAATTTTTATTTGTTTACCTTTTGAATCTCCCCAAATCTTAATCCTCGGATTAGTCAGATATTCCCACGACCCTTTCCATTCTCCGTTTATGCAAACATTTTCGTTTTGTGTGTTGTTGATAGTTTAATTAATAAAACTGTATTTTATTAATGATAGCCATATTATTATCATTTAGCTCAGTTCCACTTCTTAAGCATATTGAAGATAAATAACCTCGGTCAATCAGATTTACCACGCACTCGAAATATAAGAATAATTCCCTCAACGAAAAGTTATATATGGTATAAGGTCGAGAGTCTATTCTACGACAATAGGCTTCAATGTGGCCCGCAAAGCTTCACATAAGCTTCAATGTGGCCAATAAAGCTTTACATACGTTTCAATGTAGCCCGCAAAGCTTTGCATAAGCTTCAATGAGCCCCGCAAAGCTTTACATAAGTTTCAATGTGACCCGCAAATCTTTACATCAGCTTCAATGTCGCCTATAAAGCTTTACATAAGCTTCAATGTAGCCCGCAAAGCTTTACATAAGCTTCAATGAGCCCCGCAAAGCTTTGCATAAGCTTCAATGAGCCCCGCAAAGCTTTACATAAGTTTCAATGTGACCCGCAAATCTTTACATCAGCTTCAATGTCGCCTACAAAGCTTTACATAAGCTTCAATGTAGCCCGCAAAGCTTTACATAAGCTTCAATGAGCCCCGCAAAGCTTTACAAAAGTTTCAATGTCACGTGCAAATCTGTACATAAGCTTCAATGTGGCCTACAAAGCTTTACATAAGCTTCAATGTAGCCCGCAAACTTTAAATAAGCTTCAATGAGCCCCGCAAAGCTTTACATGTGTTTCAATGTGACCCGCAAATCTTTAAATAAGCTTCAATGTGGTCTACAAAGCATTACATAAGCTTCAATGTAGCCCGTAAAGCTTTACATAAGCTTCAATGAGCCCTGCAAAGCTTTACATAAGTTTCAATGTGACCCGCAAATCTTGACACAAGAATCAATGTAGTCCGCAAAGCTTTACATAAGCTTCAATGTGGCTTGCAAAGCTTTACATACTCGTAAGCTTCAATTTGTCTCACAAAGCTTTATATAAGCTTCAAAATGGCCTACAAAGCTTTACATAAGCTTCAATGTGGCCCGCAAAGCTTTACATAAGCTTCACTGAGCCCCGCTAAGCTTTACATAAGTTTCAATGTGACCCGCAAATCCTTACAACAGCTTCAAAGTGGCCCGCAAAGCTTTACATAAGCTTCAATGTAGCTCGCAAAGCTTTAAATAAGCTTCAATGAGCCACGCAAAGCTTACATTATTTTGAATGTAACCCGCAAATCTTTTTCATAAGCTTTAATGTGGCTTACAAAGCTTTACATAAGCTTCAATGCGGCCCATAAAGCTTTACATAAGTTTCACTCTGACCCGCAAATCTTTACATAAGATTCAATGTGTCCCGCAAAGCTTTATATAAGTTCAATGTGGCCTGCAAAGCTTTACATACTCGTAAGCTTCAATGTGGCCCCGCAAAGCTTTATATAATCTTCAATGTGGCCTACAAAGCTTTACATAAGCTTCAATGTAGCCCGCGAAGCTTTACATAAGCTTCAATGAGTCCCGCAAAGCTTCAGATAAGTTTCAATGTGACCTGCAAATCTTTACATAAGATTCAATGTGGCCCGCGAAGCTTTACATAAACTTCAATATAGCCCGCAAAGCTTTAAATAAGCTTTAATGAGCCCCGCAAAGCTTTACAAAAGTTTCAATGTGACCCGCAAATCTTTACATCAGCTTCAATGTGGCCTACAAAGCTTTACATAGGCATTAATGTAGCCCGTAAAGATTTACATAAGCTTCAATGAGCCCCGCAAAACTTTACATAAGTTTCACTCTGACCCGCAAAGCTTTATATAAGCTTCAATGTGACCTGCAAAGCTTTACATACTCCTAAGCTTCAATGTGGCCCACAAAGCTTTATATATGCTTCAATGTGGCCTACAAAGCTTTAAATAAGCTTCAATGTAGCCCGCAAAGCTTTACATAAGTTTCAATGTCACCCGCAAATCTTGACATAAGCTTCAATGTGGCCTACAAAGCTCTACATAAGCTTCAATGTAACCCCTAAAGCGTTACATAAGCTTCAATGAGCGCCGCAAAGCTTTACATAAGTTTCAATGTGACCCGCAAATCTTTACATCAGCTTCAATGTCGCCTACAAAGCTTTACATAAGCTTCAATGTAGCCCATAAAGCTTTACATAAGCTTCAATGAGCCCTGCAAAGCTTTACAAAAGTTTCAATGTCACCCGCAAATCATTACATAAGTTTCAATGTGGCCTACAAAGCATTACATAAGCTTCAATGTAGCCTGCAAAGCTTTAAAAAAAGCTTCAATGAGCCCCGCAAAGCTTTACATGAGATTCGATGTGACCCGCAAATCTTTAAATAACTTCACTGTGGCCGTCAAAGCATTACATAAGCTTTAATGTAGCCCGTAAAGCTTTACATAAGCTTCAATGAGCCCTGCAAAGCTTTACATAAGTTTCACTCTGACCTGCAAATCTGTACATAAGATTCAATGTGGCCCACAAAGCTTTATATAAGCTTTAATGTGGCCTGCAAAGCTTTACATACTCGTAAGCTTCAATTTGTCCCGCAAAGCTTTATATAAGCTTTAATGTGGCCTACAAAGCTTTACATAAGCTTCAATGTGGCCCGCAACGCTTTACATAAGCTTCAATGAGCCCCGCAAAGCTTTACATAAGTTTCAATGTGACCCGCAAATCTTTACATAAGCTTCAATGTGGCCCGCAAAGCTTTACATAAGCTTCAATGTAGCCCGCAAAGCTTTAAATAAGCTTCAATGAGCCCCGGTAAGCTTTACATGAGTTTCAATGTAACCCCCAAATCTTTACATAAGCTTCAATGTGGCCTACAAAGTTTTACATAAGCTCCAATGTGGCCCGTAAAGTTTTACATAAGCTTCAATGAGGCCCGCAAAGCTTTACATAAGTTTCACTCTTACCCGCAAATCTTTACATAAGATTCAATGTGGCCCGCAAAGCTTTATATAAGCTTCAATGTGACCTGCAAAGCTTTACATACTCCTAAGCTTCAATGTGGCCCGCAAAGCTTTATATATGCTTCAATGTGGCCTACAAAGCTTTACATAAGCTTCAATGTAGCCCGCAAAGCTTTACATAAGCTTCAATGTGACCTGAAAATCTTGACATAAGCTTCAATGTGGCCTACAAAGCTTTACATAAGCTTCAATGTAGCCCGTAAAGCGTTACATAAGCTTCAATGAGCCCCGCAAAGCTCTACATAAGTTTCAATGTGACCCGCAAATCTTTACATAAGCTTCAATGTGGCCTACAATGCTTTACATAAGCTTCAATGTAGCCCGTAAAGCTTTACATAAGCTTCAATGAGCCTCGCAAAGCTTTACATAAGTTTCAATGTGACCCGCAAATCTTTACATAAGATTCAATGTGGCCCGCAAAGCTTTATATAAGCTTCAATGTGGCCTGCAAAGCTTTACATAATCTTCAATGTAGCCCGTAAAGCTTTACATAAGCTTCAATAAGCCCCGCAAAGCTTTACATAAGTTTCAATGTGACCCGCAAATCTTGACACAAGATTCATTGTAGTCCGCAAAGCTTTATATAAGCTTCAATGTGGCCTGCAAAGCTTTATATAAGCTTCAATGTAGCCCGTAAAGCTTTACATAAGCTTCAATGAGCCCCGCAAAGCTTTACATAAGTTTCAATGTGACCCGCAAATCTTTACATAAGCTTCGATGTGGCCTACAAAGCTTTACATAAGCTTAAATGTAGCCCGTAAAGCTTTACATTAGCTTCAATGAGCCCTGCAAAGCTTTACATAAGTTTCAATGTAACCCGCAAATCTTTACATAAGCTTCAATGTGGCCTACAAAGCTTTACATAAGCGTCAATGTAGCCCGTAAAGCTTTACATAAGCTTCAATGAGCCCCGCAAAGCTTTACATAAGTTTCAATGTGACCCGCAAATCTTTACATAAGATTCAATGTGGCCTGCAAAGCTCTATATAAGCTTCAATGTGGCCTGCAAAGCTTTACATACTCGTAATCTTTAATGTGGCCCGCAAATCTTTATATAAGCTTCAATGTGGCCCGCTGTTTAAAATTATTGCCCATCGCTATATTAGAGTGAAATTTAAGAGAGAATTCTTTCTGTTAAGCTCAGTTGGCTGATTTTTATTTTCTCTCATAGTACATTTTTATGCACAGTTTATCTTAAATGATATTGATGAAATGTTAACTTTATTTAATTTTGAAAAGATTTATGAGTAAAAGGGGAACGAGGAAATTGGAAGCAATGTATATACTAAATAAAGTATTTTAACAGTGATTGAATTGGAAAGTTATGTATAAATAGTCTCAAGAACGGAGATTAACGTTACTGTTACTGCCTTTTCGCTGTATCAAATAAGGAGAAACTTAAAATGTGGAGGGCTATAAACTGCTTTGGGTGGGAGTAAAATGAAGAGGCGCTGTTTTTCGTTGGTTATATTTGTAATAGTAAAAAAAGGAGGTTGTATCAGCGTTTCAGGTCGGGTTTTTGTTTGATATAAGATGCATGCAACAATCGAAGATGCGCTTCATTGACTCCAGTGTCTAAAATGGAAGACGATTCTAAAAGTGTATTCAGATGGATTAATTATGCGGATTAGTGATCGCTGGTTCTGTTCTCGACCCTGGGTATTAGTTTTCATAGTTAATATTGCAGAATTTTAATATTTTTAAACCTACTTTTAGAAAATTCAGTTTGTATAAATTCAGATGGAGAGGCAATTTTCAGAATCAGCGAAATTGAATATTTTCAGAAAAAGTATTTTAAACTAAATTCGCATTTTTTTACTGAAACATGAGAAGAGCTCAATAAAAGGAATATCGTTTTAATTGAGTTTAATGGATTAAAATCGATATATTAAAATAACCACAATATTTTTAGTGCATATTTATGATTCTAATGAATACATTTGCTTAATTAAGGAAGTCAAGCTGGTAATTGAGGCTATTTATTAACGCAGAGGCCTCGCCGGCTAATAACTTCTATATATTTTTAATAGATATTTCGTGGGTGTTTTTTATTTTACAAGTAAGGATTGACTTAGCCGACTCTTTTATTGCCTTCCATATATCAGTTTTGGATAAATATGGCTCGCTGCTTTACCAATTTGCTACCAGGCACAGCATTCAAAAGGTCACTCAATCAATTTCAGGATCTCCCCATGTTAGAAGATGGATAAAGGATTTTTGACTAAATATTTTAGCCACTCACAATTAAAGGATCCTTTATCCATACACATATGTGAAGACGCAGCAACTGTTCTGCTTGTTGTGAAAGACCATCGCAGTGCTTTTACCATTTTTTATCTCTGACTTTCAAAACCCTTTTGAAGACAGAAGGGGCTAAGAGAAATTTGTATGTCTATGAGCATTTTCGACTGGAACAGGAGTTTTAAAGGCAAGATATTGGGCAAGTGGAAGAGATTCCAAGGCAAAAAGAGCAAAATACAGCTCAACAAAGCCAATCCATCCACGAGGAGACAGGAATTTAACTCCGAAAAGAAATACTCTGACCAGTAGTCGAATCCAGGTCATCCAAATAGGTTGTGTGATCTACCATCAAGGCTAAATTGATCTATAATAAATTATAAATAAAAGAAAGTTGGGATTAGGGACCCCCATCCACTAAAACTTACTTTCCGTTGTGTTTCCTGAGATTTTCAAAAGTTTAAAATGGAAACAAATGGTATTCAGAATTGGAGGGAGATATTTCAGACACTTTCGCTTTGCTGATGACATCATATTACTTGCCTCAGCTGCGAACAATTGAAGTCAATAGTAACGGAATGATTACAAGCCAGTATTGATTGAAGCTTTTCAAAGAAAATAATGATAATGGTTTTCCAAAGGACACAAATTAGAATTAACCATCAAACTTTAGGGCACTGGTGACTCCAGAAGGAAGTATGGAAATAGAAATTGGATGTTAGCTGTAGGAATCTTGGCTACATTATTCGAAGATAGATTCCGTTATTCTTAAACCCCCCAAAAATTAATCAATGCATTTTACCAGTTTCAATGTATTGGAGTGAAACTGAGGACAATTTAGAGACAGAAAAAGACGCTGAGAAGAGATAGAAATTCAAACAAAAGCCAAAATGCAGAGTTTGGGAAAAATGATTAGAAGTGTTAAAAAAAGATAAAGGAATTTCGAGTCATAAGTCAAAAAACAGCAAAACGACAAACATTCAAAAACAAAAACTAGTCTCTAATTACCCATACAAACTATTTTTAACTACACTTGATGGAGTATTGCTTAGAAAGGACTTAAATATTAATTTACAAGCTGCAAAATATTCTAGAAGGCTTATTTTAAAACACAACCTACCAAACCTATCAACACTTAGAAGTGTTTAATGATATTTAATGTGTAATGATTCGAATGTTCTTAAGTGTTGATGGCTATGATTCTGTACAACCAGGCCATCTGAACACGGCTGGACTGCGGTATTCATTAGAGATAGGATACTTTGGGAAGAAAAAGCTTCCCATTTGTTGTTTTTGTAAAAAAAAAAGGATTTATTTTAGAAACTAATCTTTCAGTCATCTTTAAAAATCCTTTTCAATTTTATATTTGTCCTAGTCTATGACTTTTTTTAGTTTGCTATTAAAGTTAGGTAAACCCGTATATGTAATTAGTTTTCCAATATCGTGTTCAAAACTGAGTATCTATTTCTATTTAGTCTCATTGACTAACCTTAGTCTAAAGCAGAGTTTCACTTCACCTTACTTTACTACTATGTTTAGAAGCCTCTCCTATTCCAGTGTCTATTCTGTGATGTGATCACAATTAGTAGTTTGTGAGGAGACATGGCGATGGTGTAAGGCGAGAAGGAAGATATCCATTTATACAAGATTTTAACAGACATATTCTTTATTCTGGCAATCACAGTTTTAAAGTGAACCCCAAACAAGTATTTTAAATGCATATTTTCTAATTAATTTTGAATTGTTTACCAAACAACTCACTCGGAACCGGTGCCATCATTATTTTTTGTTTACGGGAAAGGCCTTATGTCAGTTTTTAGGAGCGCTTGGAGGTCCGGTACTCTTGTTCCCTTTCCTGATAGGAAAAAAATCCCCATAATTACCTCTTCTATCAAATCCTTCATGTTCTAAGTACTAAAATTACATATTTTTTTATTTGAAGTACATCCGTGATAATTTGATATCCGTTGCCAAATGGTGAACATATGTAGATGATACGTTTCCATTGTTAAAAGTGAGGCTGTCATCGCACCCATTTCTTGAACTATTTGGGGTTTACTCCTTTAAATGTCGCCCTTACTAAAGATTTACACAACCACAACGAATGACATATCCAAGCAGTTTCATTCCCTCACAAACTGTCAAACGTGGAGTCATTTCAGGTCTAGTTCTCAGAGTCCTGTGCCTTTATGACCAAGAATATTTGGACGACGAACTAAAATATATCCATTATATTTCCCTATAAAAGGCTCGATACAAAGATGGCTTCCCTTTGCAACCCCCCGCATAGTTCCTAATAATATTAAGGTTGTGCTTTGCATTCCCTGAATGCAAAATAATTGCTGTCAAAAATGCATTGGCGAAACGATAGACCTGGGAACCCGCATCCACTAACACAAATATGTAAATCATGGATATAAATTCGGTGCTTATTTTGCCAAGCAGATTTACCATAAAAACTATTATATAAATTTAAATTACTTGTCTACACAATAGAAACAAAGGCACATTTAAATTAGGACAGCTCTGTCTCAATAATTTTATAGAATTTGACGATTTATAGGAATATTATCAAATATGGGCGAGTTCGACTTTCATAGTAATTGGCACTTGATGAACCTCTCCTTTCATTGCAATGTCCTAAATTTTGAATGGGGCTCATATCAGGCAGATTCTAGCTCGAATGGTGGAATGATATTCCTTAAAAGCATGTGACGGGGGCATAAGACGGACTCGTGTTGGAATAGCCATGGTGATGTGCCAAATTATTCAGATTAAATACAAATTAACGTTTTGTATAAATTTAATGTAGAGTTGCTGTTGCATTTTGCATTTAAAATACGTAACCAAATAGTTCTATTTGCTAAAAAGGTTCTACATACCATTACTACTTTGGCAAGTTTACTATCTTTTTTAGGCATTCTAGCAAATATCTGTATCTGTAGATACAGATATTGTTGACAAAAATTCCAAATTTATAATTTATTCTTCCCATCTTCTGTTGTTACTGTTAGTAATGTGTTCTCAACATTTTCATGTTAGAACTAGTATCGACCTTGTTTATTTTCTTGCCCAAGAATAATTTTATGTTGAGAGATTTATTCCTGACATGTTCGTTCTGTTTCTTGGCTTTTGTTTAGTTCTGCATCTTTTTTGTATTCAGTACCCAAATTGTTCTTCCATAAGTTAGATATGATAAGAAACAGTGTTAAATAAAAAAAATGATAAAGGGTTTAAAAATAATTGGCATTCGTGTTGAGGCCTATTTTACTCATTGTGAACCTTCAGCTTAACGTGAAGTGGACCCGAAATGAGAGTTGATCGAGCAGCTAACTTCAATCAATTTTGCTTAGCTGCGCTGATTTTGATTGAATACTATGTCTTAAACATAGAGGAAGGTCGCTTCTAAGGGCCAATTATGCTTTCTTTACTCTTTCCAGCCTAATTTTGTTGTTAATATTTTTCCCAAAATGGCACGATGAATCACAAGCGCTCTTCAGTGTACCTATTATTTTAACTAATCTAAAATTTGATTGTCAAATCTAATTGGATTCTGTTACCCATTATAACTCTGGCTACAATAAGTCCATTATTTTTATTCCTTGTGACCAGTTTGTGATGAATCAAATATCAATGACGAAAATCTTCCTGAGTAAAATAAGCACGTCATCATCAAAGTGAAGACGACTTATCTCTTGTATGTTCTGATTTCCTTTTTGTACCGCTTTAAAATCGTGTAATTCTCCTCATCTGCTGCTTTAAATATTAGGAATTTCAGGAAAATGGGGTCACCTTGTCTAAGTTGTAGATAAATTTCTAATTTTGGACTGATTGGGAAACTTAAATGACAATGTGCCGAGGTTGTATATGCAGGTGAGTATATCAATATAGGCCACATGATTTTCTTGTTTATGAAGGGATCTTATAATGGAATCGTTGTTTAGTAAATCGAAGGCATTTGCAATGTGTTGAAATGTAGAGATGCATTCCAAATGCATTCGTGTGGCACAATAAGTGTCAAATAGCATGAAGAATATCACATGTAATATAGTTACTCCAGAAACCTGACAGCTCACGTGGCTGGATGCAGATGAAAGATTTGTGATTTTTACCTTATTTCCTGTTGATTCTTTAAAATAAAGTATGACTCATATCATAAAAATGAAAACTTCTTTTCTTATAAACATTTTTACAAAGCTTGTTCAAGGTCTAATGGTGCACTACTTCAATGTGATTTACCATTTTTCATTGACTTTTTCTCTGTTTGTATTGCAGTAATCCGTTAAACCTTTTTTCTGCTTTGTGGTCTGCTAAATGGAAGGAACTCGTATATAAATTTCCTTCTTCTTTTTGATACATTTTTGTTCACTAAGAAATGATAGCCATCGAAAGGTGAAGTTTAACTAGTATATTACTAATCGCACCTGCCTTTGCAATGCTCTTTATCATTATTTCAATTTATAAAATAGAGTAACACTCGAAAACTTCATGATAATTGGTGCTGTAAGCAAAATCTCAGACTTAATATATTCCATTACATTAAAAAACTTCAACCCTGTTTTCAATAATAAATCTTTATTTGTTCCATTAAATATAGTCACATTTTAAAAGGTATGTTAATTTGTTAGGTATTCACATTCTTTTGTAAAATATTAATTATTTTTTTTTTACTCATTTTCATATCGTGTGAAGTTTGAGTCCATCAGTTCTCTTGCCACCTATCTATCTATCTATCTATTTATCTATATATCTATTAATATATATGGATATGCGAAACTAATAAAGAAGCTCGTGAGTTGAGCAATAATTGCAACAATCCTCACAAGAGACCCCGTAAGGGGCGCGGCGATTTGCCATCCTGGCCGCAGTGCTGACGCGACTCAGCACCCCGTCTGACCCCAGCTTAGCCTTTTCTCCTTCCTTTAAAAAACTTGTTTCCTTGCTTTCCATACAACCTCTCCCAAAACTTTCTCTGGTCAGCCTCTAATTTCACAGGGTAGATGCTGACCTTCTTCTCAGCCAACCGTCCAGGATCGGGGCTGAGGGGGCAGGGAACAATGTTCCCTAACCCTTGAGCTCCGGTCTGGGGTGGCTGGTTTTTAACAACCTGCTTCATCCCCACCCATACCTTCCTCACATCCCTTTTCCTCTCCTCTTCACATTCTATCAATTTTACGCCGTGTTTAAGGTGGAGCCGCCATGCCGATGGCCTGCCAGGCCACCAGGCGGAAAGGGTGGTCCTAAATGGTAGGCGCCTGGCTTTGCTAGGCCTGTAAGCACCTCTTGCAGTGCGGGCAACTGCGAGAGGTGATGAGCTATTTCTTCCCGTATGAAAAAGAGGGTCACCATGCCCATGTATGCCAAAAAAAGAAAACCCAAATCTCTCCCCATTCCCCCTTGTACATCGACGGAGCCACCCTCGGGTAGCTCCACCGAAAAAAATTGTGGTCGTTTCCCCTGTGCTTGCGCAGGGGACCCTTTCATATTTCTTTAACCGGAGAGGAGACTTACTCTTTTCCTACGCCTACGGGTGAAGGGGACTCCCCCTTATCCCCTTCTCTGAAGGTGCTTAAGGGAACCTCCCTATTTCCAGCGGCAGTCCCTCCTTTTCTTTCAAGGAGACTGCCAAGAAAGCCAGCAGGCAGCCCATTGCAGAGCACCCCTCGTGTAAGCGGCTCGGTAGGGCAAACCCCCTTAGGGGGAAGAGGGAAGCCAGGATCCTTCGGTCGCTTCTCTCAAAAGACCTGCTAGCAAGAATTTTAAACCTTGTCGGGGTCAAGGCCTGTGCCTCCCCAAACAAGGCTGGTGACGCTGCCAAGGGAACCTGCGATTTCCTGGGATGGGATGGCCAACTGGAGGTCCCTCCTGTGATAGACATGGTCTTTGAGGAAACCCAGCCTCAGACGGTAGGGCCTTCCATAGGTGGGAATCCAGGCTCGGCGTCAAGCACCACACCTGAATCCGCCCCTATGCAAGGTCCTCCTCAAATGGCTAGGGGCTCCCGAGTCAGTACAAAGAGGGGAAGGATCTCCTCTGACCGGTGCACCCTCGACCACCAGAACCTTCTCCATTTCGAAGAGAGACCTCGCTGAGGCCGGTCAATCTGGGCTAGGGGCTTCTGCCGGCGGAGGTGAGAAGCGGGTTCATTCCCCGTCCTCCTCTCCTAAAAAGAAGACTAAAAAGACTATGGGCTCCTCTGCATCCGCGGGTGCTGCGAGGACGGATGGGTCTGCTGCCACTTTGGTAGGCGACCAAGCCAAGATCGGCACATCCGGCCTCTCTGCCCCCTCGAGGTGCGGAGCCCCTGACTATGACAAAGACCAAAAGTGCACAGGGCGGAGCCTCGATAACATCGGGGCCCCTCATTCAGAGGTTACCTAGCGTTTTTCAGCCCGCTGGCTTGAAACGCTTCTTCGTTATTTGCTCCACTGATGACACCATGTCGGCCAAGGGCAACATCATCCATCAGAGGAGAGAATTAGCTAGTGCAATTGGTAGATAGCCGAGGGTGACGGGAGCCTTCTGGTGAATGAGGCGAATCCCGCCGAGGCAGCCAAGATAAGTGCTCTTAGGACACTTCATGGCACCTCGGTGAGTGTGATGCCGCACTCGACCATGAATTCTGTGAAAGGAGTAGTTTATGCGAAGAAACTCGTTGAATACTCCATTGAGGACATCACCTTAGAGCTGGCCGACCATGGGGCGGTCAAGGTCGAACGTGTGATGAGAAAACGGGGAGGGGCCTCGAGACCCACCCCTACACTCTTCGTCACGTTCGACTGTGACAAGCGCCCTGAGTCGGTGCGTGTCGGTTGGTACCGCTACCACGTGAAGGCATTCGTGCCACTGCCGCGGTGGTGCTATTACTGTCACGGCTTCGGCCATACGAACCGTTCTTGTAGACGTGCAAAGTCGGGGTAAATTGCTCCAAGGCCGCACACGATAAGTCTAAATCGTGTGTGGCCAAGTGTGTCAATTGCGGAGAGCCACACCCCGCTTCTTCGAAACAATGTGGTGCATATCTCCATGAGAAAGAAATCCTGGCCGTTCAGGCACGGGATCGACTCTCATTCCGCGAGGCTAAGGACTTAGTTCGGGCGCGCCCGGCTCTGCCTAGGACGTCATATGCCTCAATAGTTAGAAAGGCACCCTCTGTTCCTGGCCCATCCAGGCCAACGAGCACGGTTGTTTCCGCGCCCATTCGGAGCCATTCTGTTGCGTCTACTCAACTTGGGCGCTTCCCTAGTACAGCTGGCGGAAAAGGGGTTCATCCCCAGCGTCGGCTTAAACCAGGGCTTTTCCCTCTTCCCCCAGTGTGACCGTTTCCCGTAAGGCGAGACGGTCACGTGCCTCCACGGAGTCGTTAGACTCACAGGAGTCAACACCGCTGAAGTTGGTCTCTAGGCCATCTTCCGGGGTTCCTAAAGCTTTTTCCCGAAAGGAGGAAAGCAATAAAGGAGCTTTGGAGACGGTGGTAACTCGAAAAGATGGCCACCCGCCTCCGAAGCCGCAACGCTCGCCTAAGGTTTTGAGGCGGCGGGAGGAAAAGACTCGCGTGGCGAGCCCACCCTGCCCCAATAAGTCCACGAAGGCGAAAGCGCAGTCAGCGCTTTGTCCAGCTAAGAGCGCCCGGGGTTCTGCCTCCGGGAAGCATACGGCCATTCCCGTTAGGGTCTTCTGTTTGAGGAGGGCCCCCGCATCTCCTCCGAGCTAGGCCTGGAGGGCATATTCCTTCAATGGAATTGCCGTGGACTCCGGACCAACTGGAAGGAGCTGCGGAGGCTCGTCTAGTCCCGTTCCCTGTTAGCTATCTTTCTGCAGGAGACCATGCTAGGCGCGTGCCCCCTTCCCGCCCTCCCAGGGTATAAGGGTCGTGCGACTCCACCAGCAGGAGATGGCTGGGCTGTGGAATGCGCAGTTTACACCCGGTATGATGTCTCCATTCTTCCTTTCTCTTCAGATATCTCCTTTCAGGCAGTGGCTGTGCAGCTGCACCTGGATAAGAAATATACTATCATTTCTTCGTACATTCTACCGTCAGCTAACTTTGACGCGGGGGACTTTCGCCAGGTCGTGGTACGGTTGCCGAGGCCCTTTCTCTTGCTTGGAGATCTGAACAGCAGGCATACTCTCTGGAAAGATTACTCAATAAATCCCAGGGGACAAGTCCATGCCGATTTGATCGAAGAGCTTGTGATGGATTTTCTAAATGTAGCTGAGTTTACACATCACTGCCCGAGAACCACTTCATTTTCTTGCGTTGACCTATCTTTGTGCTCTTCGGATGCACAGCTTGATTTCGATTGGGGGGTAGTCGATGACCTCCATGGTAATGATCACTTTCCCATTCATTTATCATTTTCAGGGCAACTGCCACCTGAGAGCCCACCTCGGTGGTGCTTGGCGCGGGTGCGGTGACCTGCATTTCAGGAAATGACTGAATTCTCTATCTTAGTAGAGGAGTTTAGGTCAGTAGATGAGGCCGTTGAGTTCTTCTTCGGCAACCTCATCGCCCCGGGCCTGACTAATACTCCTAGAACGTCTGGCCGTTTGGCACGCTGACCACTCCCATGGTGGTCGACCGAGTGTGAGACGGCCCTCAAACAGAAGCGTTATGCCTACATGCGCTATAAGCGCCGCGCGAACGATTTCACTGTCGCTAAATTTCGTCGGGCTAGGGCTAGGTTCCGGTATATTTCGAAGCACGCCCGCCGCTCTTCTTGGCGGGCATACGTGTCTTCACTTAACGGAAAGACAACTTTAGCAGAGGTGTGTAAGCGAGTCAAAAGGATTTGGGCAAGTTCTCGCAGGACCCCCCTCCCGTTCTCCAGGAGAATGGGACCGCAATCTCAGACCCCGCGTCCGTGGCGGAATCCTTTGCGACCGCTTTTTCCGCATTCTCTAGCCAGGATGCTGTTCCGCCAGCATTCAATGCTCGTCGTCATGTCGCGGAAGGCCGCCGGCTGGACTTTACCATCAAAAGGCGGAGAACCCTTGACGACAGGTTTAGTGTGAGTGAGTTGCGTTCCGCTCTCGCTTCATGCGCAGACACCGCACATGGTCCGAACGATGTCACGTACGCCATGCTTCGACACCTGAATGAGCAAGGCATAGCCTTTCTGTTAGATTTGTTCAACAGCATTTGGGTGGAGGGTCTTCTCCCAGATTCCTGGCGAATCGCTACTGTGCTCGCCTTTCGCTAGCCAAGAAGATATCACTCTTCTTCGATCTGTTTTCACCCAATCTCTCTAACCTCTTGCGTGTGCAAGTTGATGGAGAAATTGGTAAATGTTGGCTTAGCCTTTTTCCTGGACAGCAAAAGCCATCTGTCTTCTGCACAGTTCAGCTTCCGCAATTTCCACTCAACTTCGGATGATATGCTTCGACTGGAAAATGCCGTCTGCGAGGCTTTCCTTCGTAGACAGCACTACGCTACGGTGTTTTTCGATCTGGAGAAGGCTTATAATACCGCATGGTGATACGGTATCATGGATACTATCCACACGATGCGGGCGAGGGGACGCCTCCCAGTCTTTATATCTGAATTTTTGCGAGATCGTCGATTCCGCGTACTGGTATGGGGAGCTCTCTCCGGCCCAAACGAGAAAAAAGAGGGTGTCTGGCAGGGGAGTGTTCTCAGTGTCACACTCTTTGTTCTAAGCATCAACATCATCACCTCGGTGCTGCCGGAAGATGTTCTCACTACGCTCTACGTGGAAGACCTTTCGATCTCTTTTGGCGCGGCCCAGATGCCAACTTTGGAGTGTCGACTCCAACAGGCATTGAACCGCGTCTCTTGCTATGCCGAAGCACACATGTTTCGGTTTTCTTTGGCCAAAACTAAAGTGGTACACTTCTGCCGCCATCAACGGCTAAACCCCGACCCAGATTTGTTTTTTAATGGGGTGCGGCTAAAAGTGGTTGAGTCACACCGTTTCCTTGGTCTTGTATTCGACCGACGCCTTCCAGGGGAGGCTTATATTCGCAGCCTTAGGGTCTCTTGTACCCGTGCCATGGATATTCTCCGTTCCGTGACGTTCAGCGCTTAGGGCGCTGATAGGGCCACTGCCCTACTTTTTTATTGATCCTTTGTTCGTTCGAAGCTCGACTACGGATGCGAATTTTATGCATCCGCAGCCGAGCGTTTATTGCGGGAGGTGGATTCGATCACCCACACCAGCCTTCGCCTTGCGACAGGTACCTTCCGCACTTCCCCCATTGGCAGCCTGTTGGTCGATGCTGGGGAGATGCCACTCGATCTGCGCCGCGTGCAGTGCATCACTCGCCTGTACGCGCGAGCCCGGGGCCTCCTTCAGTCGCCAACAGCTTTCACTGCATCCGCAGCTGATCTCGATGGTGCATATGCCGCCGAGAAATGCCAGTTATACCCTAAGCCCTTTGGGTTTAGGGCCAGTAAACTCCTTCGAGAGCTAGATATAGGTCTCGGGCCGGTAGCGTCCCTGTTTCTGCCCAGGACGCCGCCCTGGAGGGTACCACATTTGGCTATTTGTCGCCACGCCTCTGCTCCCAAAGCTTGTATGGCGCCGGGAGTATTGCTTTCAACCTTTTTGGAGCACACCTCGTGTCGCGGTGGAACCGTGCCAGTGTATACGGATGGCTCCAAGTCCCAAGATGGGGTCGGCTTCCAACCCGTATCCCCTCTGTTTGAGGTCAGCGGGGCTCTGCCAGGCGCTGCGTCTGTCTTCACGGCCGAGCTGGTGGCAATACACCACTCGGTATGGGAGATTACGCGACGTGCCTGGTTCGGAGACCGGATTGTGATCTATAGCGACTCACAAAGCACCCTGAGTGCTCTCGGGGCATTGGAATCTCCGCATCCCCTGGTTCGCGATATCCGTGACGCCACGGTTTTGGCGAGCCAGGCAGATGTCGAGATTATCTTCTGCTGGGTTCCTGGACATGTAGGAATTGCGGGGAATGAGCACGCCGATGAGGGCGCCAAAGAGTCCGCGAGGACTCTGCGACCGGACCAGCGTTTCGCTCTTCCTCATACCGTCTACATGGCAGGAATACGGGCACCTCTTCGGACTGCTTGGCAAAGAAGATGGGAGACGGTCGAAGGGAACTTAAGGTTGCGGGCCATTGCGCCGCGACTGTTTCCAGGGACCTATCCTCCAATGTCGCGACGGCTTCAGTTCGCTTTCTGTCGTCTCCGAATCGGACACACTCGTGTGACGCATAGCTATTTGATGCAGCGCTCGCCTGTGCCCTATTGCGACGACTGCGTCGTCCCCGAGACTGTTCGGCACATTCTTGTCGAATGTTCCAGTCTGGGTGATCTTCGCACGTTACCTGTCATGGTACCGGGATGGGCGGGGTCGCTACTTCATGTCCTCTGTACTCGGGACGAGTGCATGCACATTGACTGGTGGACTTGTTGACTTTTGGGGGGAGACCGGCCTTCTCCCTTTCATTTAACTAGGTTTAGTTGTTGTTTTTTTATTGTTTTGTTTTATTGTTATTATTATTGCTTCCTAATTGTTATTTCTTTTTATTGGTGTTTTCTTTTAAAAATTTTTAAAGTATCCTAGAACTAGGCTGTTTGTTTACGGCGACTTATGACTAAGTGGGCAGTCGCCAGATAGCCCCTTACAAAAAAAATCTCACAAAAGAGATGAAAGGCGGAATCCAATTACTTTCTAACTTTAATCAGTTCATTCTCAAGGAATACATAAAGAATTATTTTACAAGAATCCTAAATATAGGATAAAAATAAGCGTTGCTCCGCCTTCGTACAACGAAAGGAGACACCCCCGCAACCCACAGAATTCTTAGATCATGAGTTCCTTACTTTCTTGCTGTCTACCCAGATTCGGGGAAACAGACTTTTAATGGAACTAAAATCACTCATGCATTTAATTTTAAGAATTCTCTTGTTTTTTCGTTTTCTGGGGCCTTTTTCACTCTTCCCCGTCTCCACAAATGTTTAAATATTTCGGTCGTGTTTAAGTATGAGTCTACCAGGCAATGGCTTTGCTACTAAGATTAAATTTAAAATCTAAAAAAAGGCTGCTATGGTTAAATTGGTATAAATTTTCTGAATTTCGCCAATTATAATCATCATCATCATCATCATCATCCTCCTCATCATCATCATCACTATCTCTATAATTTTAGAAGGGTATTTTTTGAGTATTTGAATAATAATTTCATCTTAGTTTGGTTTTGACTTATGTTTTTTATTAAAGTTATTTCAAATAATTCTGCACCGAAGAATTACAAATGGTTTCTATAACTATATTTTAGCAACGTGATATTTTGAAAGGAGGGAAATTTAGTTTAGAGTTCTTTTTTAAAATTATTATAATTGGCGAAGTTCAGAAGATTTATAGAAATTTAACCATGGTTGATTTTTTTTTATTTCAAATTTTAATCTTAGTAGCGAAGTTTAAGCTACCCCTCCCCCGTAGGGGGAAATGGCAAAACCATTGCCTTGTAATTTTAAAAAGGAACTCTAAATAAAATTTCCCCCCTTTCAAAATATCACGTTGCTAAAATATAGAGTTATAGAAGAAGAAGATATATAAAAATAAATTTTCTGTACTTCACCATTTGTAATTCTTTGGGGTTTAAAAAATTCACAAAATTTCGATACTTATATTTATTCTGAACTTCACCATTTTGTTTTTTGATATTATAAAAGAATTATTAGAAATAACATTGATAAAAAAACATCAATAAGTCATAACCAAACTAAGATGATTTTTTATTAAAATACTCAGAAACATCCCCTTCCTAAATTAAAGAGTTAGTGATGATCATGATGAAGTGATGATTATGTACAAAATGTTGGTTCACAATAAGAGCAAGGATATAGGAATTTATTCTGTCGATTGTGCAGTTTGCCCTCAACGTTACTTTAAGCAAACTGGAAAATCATGAAATGGTTTTTGTCCCAACAAAAGTATAATATTAGAAGCGGCGAACGCAATAATGCCTTGTTTGTTTAACTGAACATGATCATCCTATCAATTGAAATACTGCTAATTTTATTTACCACTCAGAGGATTATATTAAAATAAATATTGTTGAATGCTCATTCATTAACTCCTCTCCTATCTTCAAACTTGATCATGTCATAAAAAGCTTATTTTAAATTAAGTTTTGCTTGTTAATTCTTAGCACTTTGATTTATTTATCTTGTCATATTTCTTTTGTTTACTGAACAATGTATTTATATTTACGTAATAATGTATTCATGGTTATGTTACTTATATGTCTACATTTCACACACACTCTCTCACATTTTGGTATTGTGGTAGAGACTTTATCTTTATGTCTTTACTCTTTCTGTACCTGCTTTTAATCCCTCTTTTCTGATAATGTAGTTCTATTTTTCTTGCCCACTCTCTTTTGTATCCTTTCGTTGTATGTAAGTGGACCATCGCTTATCTTGCTTCTATATATAGGATCCTTGTAAAATAATTCCTTATGTATTCCTTGAGAATGAACTGAATAAAGTTAGAAAGTACTTTGATTCGGATTTTCTGATTTCATCTTTTCTCTCGGATGTTTATATATATATATATATATATATATATATATATATATATATATATATATATATATATATATATATATATATATATATATATATATATATATATATATATATATATATATATATATATATATATCTATATATATATATATATATATATATATATATATATATATATATATATATATTATATATATATATATATATATATATATATATATATATATATAATTTCACCAGGAATGAAAGTACACAGAATGCGGAAAAATTTATCTTCATTTATTAGAATATTAAAAGTGTTGACAAATATTTACAAAAAAAGAGTGAATTCTCTTTTCTTATAATAGAGAATTCAGAAGAATGTTTTCTAAATTATTTAAACGGTATTTTTACCATACAAATTTCAAATTAGTATTGGTAATAAACTCAATATTGGCAGTTGGTCCAGCCCAAAGGATAAACCTCCTCTAAAGATACATAAGCAGCACGATTCGCTTCCTGAGAGCAAGGTTCTCCTCACACGTGGCCATCAGCGCCCGTACTGGAAAACTACTTGATCGCAAAGAATCATCTCCTCTCAGAGCATATGCAATCAAATGCAACGCGGATATAACTATAGATAATTTTACAATATTGATCAAGATAACAATGAGCAAAGCTTAAGAATACTAGAATCCCTTTATATTAAATCCCGTGCCCCTAGTCTTGATTGTGACTCGTCCGCTGCTCCCATACTTATGATATAACTCTACTACCAATACACTTTTACCTATGGCCACTTCAATTCGCCCCCTCCCCACTTTTCTTTGGAGTTAGATCAAAATAGGTGAGTGTTTTGATGGTTCTGCCTTATATTCCTCTAGGATTTTTAATATTCTAACTAATTATAAATAATGTAGGTTCTTAAGCTTTGTATTATAAGAAAATAAAATTCCCTCATTTTTTATAGATAATTATTGTCATCACTTTTAATATTCTAATTCCTACACATTTTTCAATATTATATTAATTGTAAATTATGTATTCCTTTCTACTTTGATATTACAGAACCCGAAGATGAGCGGACAGCTCGAAAAAAATGAAGATAAATTTCTGGTGAAATTAAAGATTCGCCTGGCTGGCACAACCCCATCGATTATATATATATATATATATATATATATATATATATATATATATATATATATATATATAGATATATATATATATATATTTGCTTACTATCTAAATCACATAAAAAATATAATGCAAAAGTTATACAGTAGTAACACTTCATGACGCCCAGCGTGTGCCTGCAATAGGCGTGGAAATTATTTCTATCAAGTTAGATTCGTGAAAAGTTGAACTAAAGGTTATCCTTCAGATCTTATTATACTGGCAGCCATTTTCAGACATATAGACTTATAAAAGACGTATCTCTCAAATTTATCAAGATCTCTGTCGTGTTCTTTGATAGACTTTTAAAATTTAAAGGTTAATTCTCTCATAATTGCAACTAGTTGACCCTATCCTCCCTTCCCTGCTCAACATCTGCGCCTCTTTTTTCCTATATCTACGTTATGTTATTTTTATTTCTCAATGCGGCTGATGATCGCTTCTATCCCTTCTTCAAATGGTCATTGCTCTTACCCTGCCTCATTCGATGTATAAGCTGATGAACTCAAACGTGCTACACCGGATAGAGACTACCGGAGAACCTGTCCTTCCTTCAAATAGACGCTTAGCTCAGATTGGCTCTTTAATGCGAAAGGTGCTCGAATATATGCGCCATAATAAGAGTGCCCATGTTTTTAGATCTCCTTTAGATTTTTCTCGTGCATGTCATTCTGAAGTCTAGTTCTAGTGACTTTCCGCCAGTGGGAAAATATAGCGCTTTGGAAGCTTTTAGTGTGATGACATATACGTATTACCGTATTTACTATCCAAATTTATCTCTTTTCACTATGTTTTTTCTATCTATCTTCCTCTCTATGTTTTTGTGTTTTTAAATGCCCCTGCTACCTAATGAGTTTATAGACGCCCTGAGTCCACACTCAGCTTGGCCTAAAACGCGTCCTCCAATCATGTAATCGCGATGCTAAGGCACAAGATTTATGGCTCTTGCAAACTCCTTGCTTTCTTCTTTCGCTTTTTTGCTCCTTCCCAAAAGAGGTATAGTACATTCTCTCATGACCTAAATGGATTGTACCTCACCACCCGACCGATAGTAGGACCCAGGCTTTTCCCACACAATTCGCATACACTCACACGGGTCATCCCTGTTGATCATGGGAAACTTCTGGCAGAGGGAGTGAAAAAATAATGTTCTCCGCGTTTCTTAGATATCATTCTTGTTGTTTTCCTTTCTTTATTTTTAAGGAAACATTATATGTTAATGCAAAGTTCTCTTCGCTTGGAGTTGCTAGAGCCCACAACCTGAGGGAAATAAAACCAGCATTTGGTTGCAGAGAGTCAAATCCAGACAGACTTCGTCCCATTTCTCATTCTCTCGAAATAACGCCTTCCATCTGAGACGTCTTTGTCTCATGCTGGTATCCATGGTAAAGTTTTCTACCCTACGAGCTAGTATATCCTTGATGTATTTCAAGGTCAAACTGTGCCGTTAATCACTTTTCTCATCATCGTCGAGTGACCTCAAATCGAAGACGTCATTCTTTCATTGCTCGCGAAGTATAATCTCAGCAAACTCAAAGACCACTTAATTTACTCTTAGTCTTTACAATATTTAGCATACGGTGAAAATCATATTATCAATTCCTATATAATTACAATATTTCCACAGTGTCTAAAGGAAGCGAATAAATTTATTCAATTATCCTCCAAATAATTTTTATTAGCATTTCTCATATAAGTAAATAATACCATATTTTACGAGTATATCTTACTATTTTATTTAAGCGTACTTAATTAATATGGTTAAATTAATTAGTAAGTTTAAGAAAACAGAATCTTTTTATCTTCAAACCGCTGGAATGAAGATTAATTATTCATTTTATGTCATCAAATTCATTCTGAGCAGTCAATACCCTCGCTGGTTTCAAAGGTGAATTTGAAGTAAAAGCAAATATGGATATCCAACTGGCTGACATTTTAGAGGCAGTAATTATTACAGCAATTAGTGCTGCGTGTACCACTACTGGCCACAATAATTGGGTTCAGAAGCTACAGTCAATTGGTTGGCTGATTAGCCACTAATTACACACTTGGCACTAATATTTGTAGTCATCATTGACTCTTAAATGTCTGCCATTTGGAGCGACATATTTGTTTATGCTTTTAATTCACCTTTGAAACCTGCGAGGGTATTGACTGCTCGGAATGAATTTGAAAGAGATAGAATAAAAAAAAATTATTTTCTCTGACTATTTGCAAGGAAATAGAGCGAATCTTCTGTTTTATTAATAGTAATAATAATTTAGGTTTTAGAGGTCGCGTTTCAGGACCTTGAAGCCTTCGTCGGGCATCCGTCCATCAATTAGAAAAAAGCCTAAAAAAAGAAATGTTTTTTCAGAGCCCCATTGAAAGGGTCATGCGATGGGGAGAAGCAGATTCAAGCAAAGAAATCATTCCATAGTTTAGAAGCAACTACAGAGAAGGCACGATCATAAATGCATCAGAGACGTGTGCGTGGAACTGAAAGCAGGAGGGCACAGCCAGTATGGAGGACAGGTAAGGGGGAACAGCGATGTTTAGGATTTTAAATGAGAGAAGGAGGATTTTAAAAGTAATTTGAAGTTTAATGGTTAGCTAGGTCAGTTCACAGAGTAAGAGTGTGGTACGGGAGAACCGTCCTCTACGGAGAAAACATCGAGCCGCAAAGTTCTGGAAGAGTTGAAGGGGACGAATTGTTGTTTTGTGGGCTCCAGTGAGGAGAGAATTACACTAATCAAAGGGGAAGGTAAGAATGACCTGGATGGCTATCTCGAAACTGTTTCGGTCAAAGTTGGAAACAGAGAGACTATTTGCTGATATTTACAAAATACGATTTGAAATCGAGTTTTTTAAAAAATCAATTGAAATTTCGTTCTATGGAGCCCATCGAGGATTCTACTCGCTGCCCAATCGAGAAATTGCGCATACCCTTACCCCTTGTACCAGGAAAGTGACACCGAGTTATGAATTAGGCAGTGTGAAGCCAGTTTTTGCTATCCATAATGATGCGAGTGATAAGGAGAAATAGGCGCACACTATCTCTTTGATATCATCTTATGCAGCCACGAGCGTGTGCGAGATAATCCTATCCCTTAAAGGTACAGGCAGAGACAAGTCTCTCAAGAAGGCCTAATAACGTCCACTACAACCTTTAAGTATCATTAAAAATGGTGGAAGAAAACAATACCATCAAAGTTTTTGCTCCAAATCTTCGCTAATGATCTTGATTGAAGCCATCTATTCCTCTCTTGAGGCCCAAATTAGCTGTAAATCATTTACACTACACTCCTTTTCAATCTATAATCGAAGTGATCACCATTTTTTATCGCAATCCTACGCTTTATCTCTTTAAACCCGTTCCTGTCAACTTCCTAAATGTACGTTTAATCTTTTGTAATTTCTTATTACATATTGCATGCTTCAACGTTTGTAACTACAATTTAATTGTATAAATAAATTAATTTTTCGAAAATTCCCCTTTGTTCCTGAGGAGAATAAGTGTAGTGTCAAAACGCAGCAGATAAAATAGTCTATTTATCAGAGAGTAAGATGTCTTCATACTCACATCCTGAAGATAAAAATCTTATTAAGTGCCACAAAACTTTGGTGAAATAATCCAGTTATTCAATCCAGATGCAAAAGCGAATATCCGACAGATCGGTAATCACAATAACACGTGACACAGTAGATGCTCATTAAACCATAGTAAATATGGAAATATGATACACCAAACAAAGATCATACTTAGCTGAAAACATAAGGACGAGAGATAAAGAGATAGCAAACGGAATAAAATAATATAACCTATTTTACCTGTTAAAGAAAAAGAAATAATAGGTTTAGTTCGAACTTATGCCATCGAGATCTCTTAGCTTTTACGGCCACCACGCAAACCACTCGGATGATTAGCGTAGTAAATATTGGCGGTAACCAAACAAAATCTTTTGTTACCAGAGTAAAATTAATATTAAAGGCAAATTAAGCTGCCCTTAACGATTCTCCCTTAAGTTTGAATTCTATATTCATAACGATATTGACTCCCTCCCTCCTCCCCAGTCCTCTTCATATCATTCCAAATAACGAGGTTACGTTGGGTTCCATGTGGAAGCATGAAATTGTTTGATATATAATGCGACCGTATTTCAGGCATAAACTCCCCTTGGGTTAATGAAGCAATTGCTTCCTAAATTTTAATATCATCTTCCGTAATCTACTCCAGGAGAAATTGCTGCCAAGGGAAATCTAGCCAAGGGTTTAAATGATGCTTTTTAAATTCGTCTTATATGGTACATTTAAATAATAATAATAATACGGTTTTCAGAGGGGCAAGAAAATAGCTCAGGTTGATATGTGTCCAGGGTGATATTATGAAGTGCTGGGCTTGTGTTAATTGTGTTTAGTTGGACTGATAAATTTAAGTCCGGATTAATTATTATTGAAGATGATTTAAGTTATGAGAGAGTACGGTCTGTGGTTGATGTTAGTTTGGAATGAACGTAACCTAACCAACCTATCAATTTTGCCCTAAACAAATAAAGGTAGATAATGACGAAAATATAAATAATGATCACTAATTATTAAATGAATCCCTAATAAAATGACACAGTAAATAGCTTTTTAGATTATTTGGATAAATAATTATTAATAACATAACATATATTGTATGGTAGTAACTTTACTCAGATTAGCTATTTATTTCTATTTCTTGGAAAATGTTAGCTCGCTATGTACTTAGTTCCCATGGAGTTACATTTACAATGGCTAATGAGTTAATGATTAAACAGAGGTTTCCAAATGACTCAAAGTGTACGCCCAGGGGTTACACCACCGGTGTGACAGGAGCAATACCAATGCTATAATTGAAACCTGAAGTAGCTGCACGCCGTTCCGACCCCAGTACTGCAAGAGAAAGTAGTGCTCGCTCTCTCTCAGATCATTATTTAAACCTCTTTTAAATTTTCCACGATCTTTTTCGCGCCTGTTTAGACTCTTCTCTCGGAAATTCAGATGAAGGCGCAAAGGGGTCGAAGGAAAGAACTCTTTGGGACCGAAAGATATCGATGAGGCCGAGTCGATGTCGCACGATCTTGAGCGAAATCGCTTTTACTTTCACTTCTATAGGAATAAGATTGATGAAAGAAAGTAATTTTGGTGCTTTATAAGACATCGTCTTGTTTGAAGGGGAAATCCATCTAGCAGCTAATAATACCATTGACCGAGCGGAATGTTTTAAGTTACATTCAAAAATCCTCACTAAGCATCATTAGGATTATATTAAGAAACATGAGAAACTTATTTTTGAATGCAAGTATTCGAAATAAATTAAAAATCGAAGAGCTCAAACACGGGAAAATAATAAACAAATCATTTTAGAAAAAAACTGAATAACTTTTTGACATACTTTATTCAATATCAAAGAAGAAGATAAGTTGTTCCTGAAATATAAAAAGAGGAGAGGACGTACAGGTTTTCTTTGTGGGTTGGACAAAAAATAGGACTCAAACAAAAAAAAAGAAACAAGACGATCACAATAAACATGTGATTAGACATCAATGTTCACAATGTGCAAATGAAATCTAATCTGAAATAGCTATACCGAAAAGCAACAGGTGCATTGTTAAGGAAGACAAGTAGGTTGAGACACAAGATCCCAGCTCAACCTCTGACCACTTTTCCCTTCCCTTAAATATAAGAGAGTTCTCAAAAAGGTTAATTCTGATGTAAAGGCAGCTATGCTTGACCAGAATAATCTTAGCGACAAAGCTGCCACCATAGCAAAGTTGGAGCTTTAGGTCAAGCTCCACTACAAATTGCATTAAACAAAAGAAATATTCAATGTCGGCGTAAACAACACGGAAAGAAATGTTTACAACAATAAAGAAACCATTCAATCTTGACACAATACTGTCCATTCTTTGGGACAGTAAACTTATGTCTGATCTATCAGACGGATAGAATTTCTATTTCGATGTCGACAATTGGTAACAACAAGTTATTGGAAAGTTTAAAGATAACCATTGAAAGTGAAGATGCTACTGCGTATTAAGGTGTGTTCAATGCTATATGCAATTGGGGTATAAAAAAGTTGTTCGAGCCATTTGATCTGATACAACATTCAGGAGCACGTACTTTTCTTAAACAATTATTAAATCATAAATTCTAAATACAATTTGCATGTAATTATCATATTTTAGAGTTAGTCTTGGGGCCGCTTTCACACAGTGGATTGGACAGATCAATTTGCCGACATTATAATTATTCTTCGTTTTCAAATAGAAATTAAAATACCTAATGCATAATAAGTTGAAAAATTCCCTTGGGAGAAAACTACTGTCAATACACCTATGACTGGAAAAAAACTCTATACTTGCTCTTATGGGCTCGAAAAATATTTCTCAGTGGATTAGAATAAAGGTAATTGACATATTGTATACATTAAAGCAAAATCGTCATTTAACCTGAATTCAGCAGTTACAAAAGGAAAAAAGAAGAACTAAAGTTCAAAAAAACTCTTACTATGATGCTCTTGGAGATTTTTAAGGCTTATGGTTAAGAACAATATCGAATCTCAATTTCTGGAAATTATAAAAGCAATCTTCACTTTACGTTTGGCTTCACATTAATAAAATAAATGATACCAGTTGTCACGAGGGGTTCTCACAATTGGGCTTAAATTTCACTTTTCAAAGGCGAAAACAATGGTAAAAGGTTTTGAAGAAGATGCAGTAAATTAAAATTGGCGATCAAATTTTAGAGAAAATGAGAGAACACGTGTGTTTAGGACAGCTTATGGCTTCCTATGGAAATATGGAAAAGAAATCAGCAGAATAGATAATAGGAAGAAAGTTCAGCTATATATTCAGAATTTTTTCTTGAAATCGAAATACTAAACCAATAGATCTTAGCAATTTTAATATTCTGAAGATGTTTGTGGACACAATCATAACATGATCACAAACCTGATGACTAAAAAAAAAATAGAACGATAAGGTTAGACAAAAACAGCGTGTAATGGTTTGCACTGGAGAACAATGTATTTGGTGAATTGACAAAAGTACATTTTCCTACCTAATTCGAGCATACTGAATTCAAATCTGAAATCAGATTCTCTCTAAATGCTACAGATTTGTCCTAATATCAATAACTAATATTATACATTAATTTTCACTTTATCTCGCCTATCATCATGCCCTGAAGTAATTTTGAATCATCCTTTTGCTTTATTTATAGTAAAGCAGGTTATTTTGCACAAACATTTTATTTCATATGCGAAGAAACTTGAATTACACATTTGGATTACAAATACTACATGTAATCAAATAGATGCTAATTTATTAATGACCGCACATCAGGCCGAAGGACCGCTTCTTGATTTCAATCGGGCAAAAATTTTCGTTTCTAACTCTTTCTCTTGTAAGTCTTCTCTGCCTGATCTCTTCTAATCGTCCAGCAGTAGTCAGCCATCACGTGTCTATCCCAGTGACTTTGGTAGCGCTCTTCCAGCATCATCAAATCCTGATGGAAGCGTTTCCCTTGTTAGTCGCTCTCGGCTCCAAGGTTCTCTGGGAATCAGGCGAGGTGACTATTTAGGAAATGCAGCTTCACACTCATGTTGCATCCCAGATCACGATATGCTAAAAGCATATTAGTAACCAGATCCTCGTAATTATGCGCTTTTTTTGTTTCCCAAGAAGTTACGAACAACGGCAGAAAATGAGAGCTAAGCTGCCTTCTCTTTTTCATTCATGGTGTTTACGAATCCAGAATCACTCAGAAGTCTTCGAATTTGGGGACCATCAAATACTCCTGCTTTTATTTTTTCGTATGACAAAGCAGGAAACGCGAATACAATGTACTGAAAACCATCATTGTCAGTGCTCAACGCCTTGACATACTGATTCATCAACCCCAGTTTGAGATGAAGTGGAGGGAAAACGATCTTATCTCCACTTACGATTGGCTCATTAACAATGTTTGGCATTCCTGCTTCCAAAGTTTCCCGAACTGGCCAATCATTTTGGGACCAGTGTTTGTCACTGGCTCGACTGTCCCACATACAGATATAGCATAGAAACTTTGTATATCCCTTCTGCTGGCCAAGGAGGAAGTTGGCCGTCTTAAGGTCTACCCATATGATCTAATTGTGTTCATGGTACTTAAGTAAATCCATGACCATTCTTATATCATTGTATGTTTCTCGGAGATGGACAGAGTAACAGAGAGGAACGCCACTAAATTCATTGCCATTAGGCCAAAGGACACACTTGAGGCTACGCTTGAAGCTTCCAAAAACAGTCTCCACTCAGCAAGGTTATAGGTGCCAAGCCCAATTCGGTAAACAGACCAGGAACATCGTGGCAGTATACAAATTGTTTGTCCTGAGAGAAATACTTAACAAATGTACTTTCCCTTGTTCGGTAATATGATACCCATAGCGACCTGTCAAGCATATGTTTTTCACACAACCTGGAGGCGAAAGGTTCTGCAGCTTTCTTGGGGAGTGCCAAATCACTTATCATGTCATTCAAATCCTTTTGATTGAAACAATAAGGAGCTAATGATTATTCAGCATCTAATAATGAATCTGCAGACTTTGAATCCATTTCGAGGACGTCCATATCAGGTACATCAATTTTATCCTCGAAGGAAGCATATCCACTGAAAATCGGAACTCGTAAAGACTCAAAATGAGCTACTAGCCGGATCGCGGAGGGAATGTTGGGGTAGTCGATCTTGTGCCGATTTTTCTTGCCAATCCCTTTAGTATTCACCAGACAGAAATACAGCCACATATGTATCAGAAGGTGTCTAGATCATTAACGCAATTTCCTCTTGACGAAGCCATCACTCTAACATGAGACCTGAAAAAAGAAACAATAATGTCAATATTTTGCACAATAACACCGTGAAGTATTTGCTTTCTACAAGCACCCTCTCTTTCCGTCCGGAGGGCAGTTTTCGGAGAAACAGGAAAATAGAAATTACAGAATAACTATAGCAGGTAGGTAAAAATGGATTATATATTTGAAATCAGCCTGAAAACCAAATTAAAATTGGCAGAAAATTTAAGTCACCAGAAAATGTGATTAAAATTGTTTTCATGTGTTATCAAAGCAATTCTCAAAAAAAAACACAAACATGAGCAAGACAATGGTACAAAAACAAACAAAACCTGAAGAAAGAAGTCATAAGTTAGACACCTACTTATCTATTAAGAGACCAAGAAGAGAACCTCGTAGAGGAAGAAGGCGAGAAAGTCGCTCATGGTTAAAATGAACATGACAAACTCGAAAGCTGGACCCTGAGCTGAGCAAACTTCTTGGAGGGAGTAACAAGGAAAAGAAGTACCGTAGGAGACCTTACGGTCCATTCAAGGAGGGTATATTTGGACTAGCAATCGAGCGGGCACATGGCTGCTCAATTGTTTTGCGTCCCTAAACGGCCACTTTCCAAGACTTTGTCTAGTCTTGACTTGAACTGGTCAACAGATTCACTGTTGACAACTTCCACTGGAAGTGCGTTCCACATACCGCAGATACTGTAAGTGAAAAATTTCCAACACAGATCACGGTGGTATCGCTTCAGTTCAGGTTTAAAGCCGTGATTTCTTGTTCTCTTCTCGCTGAGCTGGAAAATATCCCCGTAGTCCAGTCTATCGAAGCCTTTAAGTATTTTAAACACCTTGATTAGCTCACCACGTAGTTTTCGGGTCTCGAATGAGAACATATCAAATTCTCTCAATCTATCTTCATAACTTTTATGTCTGATAGAGGGAATCAGTTTCGTTGCCCTGGCTTGCACGCGTTCCAATCTCGCGATGTCCTTTCTAAATGAAGGACTCCAAAATTGTACGGCATACTCCAGGTGCGGTCAGACGAGGGAGTTGTATAAACACAGTACTATCTCCTTGTTACGGTATCCAAACTGGCGCTTTGATGTAGCCTAACATCCTTTGGGCTTTCTTCTCTGCCTCGATGCACTGTTTCGACAACTTGAGGTCGCTAGTGATAGTAACACCCAAGTCTTTCTCAGTGTCACTCGATTCAAGAGCAGTGCCCTCAAGGATATAATGAGATTGGGGGTTTCTGTGGCCGATATGCATTACTTTGTATTTGTTCACGTTAAAAGGCATTTGCCACGTTTCTGACCACTCCCCAATCTTCCCAAGATCTTCCTGCAGGCGGGCAGTATTTCCATCATTTGCAACGTTTATACCAAGCTTGGTATCGTCGGCAAATTTATAAATCTTGGCAACCATGTCACCGTCCATGTCGTTGTCGTAGATGATGAATAGTAGTGGTCCCAGGACAGAACCTTGAGGCACCCCGCTAGTAACGGGCACCCACTCAGAAGACTGTCCATTAAACAACACCCGTTGCCGTCTGCCACTTAGCCAGTTCTCGATCCAGCTGGCTATATTATCGTCTATGCCCAGCGCTCGCACTTTCCGGAGAAGGCGGCGGTGTGGTACCTTATCAAAGGCTTTCTGAAAGTCTAAGTAAACCACATCCACCGCCTTGTCCCGATCGTGCTCATTGAACACGAAGTGAAAGAATTCCACAAGGTTCGTCAGGCATGACCGTTGCCTTCGGAAGCCTTGCTGAGAACTCCTCAGTAGCAGGGTTGACTCTAAATACATACAACGTTATTTTGTCCGCCATCATGCTTTCCATGAGTTTACCGACTATCGAAGTCAGACTGATAGGTCAGTAGTTTGACGGATGGCTGGGGTCTCCTTTCTTAAAGATCGGAGTCACCTCCGCCTCACGCCAGTCTCTAGGAACGCATCCGGTCCGGATTGACATGTTAAAGATAGCGCACAGATGTCGTGATACTTCATCGCACACTTCCTTCAACACCTTGGGTAGAAACCCGTTTGGTCGAGGGGACTTATTCGTCTTTAGGTCAGCGATCTTTTTCTTTATTTCTCCTTCAGGGAAGTCCATTGCCTCCAGCTTTTCCCCCAAGTAGGAATTCGTGGGCTGGGGGATGGGACCACACTCTTTAGTAAATTGTGAGGAAAAGTAGTCATTGAGAAGGTTAGCATTTTCTGCATCTGACTGAGTTAATGCACCCTCCTCGTCCACTAAGGGCCCAATCCTACGATGGATTGGTTTACGGCTATTTACATAGCAGAACTCCTTGGTATTCTCCTTGCAGAGTCTCGCCACTCGGAGCTCCTCAGTACGCTTAGCCGCCCTTATGCTGGACTTCACTCTCCTGGCTAGCCTCCGGTACTCGTCAAAAGCCCTCGAAATCTTTGATCGCCGGTACGCATTTCTCTTCTCCCTAAGCAGTTGGCAGATTTCTCGATTAAACCACTTTGGTTGAATAGAAGACCGACGAAGGCATTTCAGAGGGATGCAACTTGATTGAAGACTCATGAATTTATTTTTAAAATTGTTCCACGAATCCTCAACCTCTTCGCATACCGCTAGCCTTACATAAGTCAGCCCAGCACGAAGGCTTGCAAAGTCTGCTCTTCTCAAGTCAAGTTTCCTTGATTGATGGCAACAGACCTTACCTTCGGGATCTTGACGCTAAATCTAACTAGCTGGTGATCACTGCCACCGAGCTCTTCGCCTAAAGAGACATCCTCAACGATATCATCCTCAGAGGTGAAGACCAAGTCGAGGATATTGTCTCCTATCGTCGGTTCTCTGACCCATTGAGTGAGGAACTCGTTGTTGGCGAACTCCAGGAGTAGCGTGCTCTCGCCACAGGCTGCTCTGGTTTCCCAGTCAACTTGTCTGTTGAAGTCGCACATAACGATGCACACTCTGCCTTGAACAAGCTTACCCAGCAGCTAGTACAGTTTCCTGTCCTTCTCAACGGGTTGGGAAGGGGGTCTGTAAAGCACCACGGTCCTGTATCTGACAGGACCTATATGACAGGACCTATCTCTAGGTCAACGCCTAGGAGCTCGTGATCGGATATAATGTTGGAGTTCGTAGATTTGATTGTATCCTTGACATACAACATTACACCGCCACCCTCTCTGCCCGGCCTATCTTTGTGGAAGAGTTGGTAGCCAGGAACCGTGAATTCGCCTTCAAAGTCTCGGTTTGAGGTTTTTAGCCACGATTCTGTTATGGCTACCATTTCAGGTTCTTCCGTCGCTACGAGGCCACGGATGTCAGGAAACTTGTTCCTGATTGACTTTGCATTAAACAGAAGAACTTTCAGGGAGTCCCCGACTGTAGGACTCCCTACGCTTTTCCGTTTCCCGGCTTGTTTGTTGGCCAGGCACCCCTTTTTGCGACCTCTGAGAAGGTCGTTCCTGGAGTAACACGGGCGTGCTGGCGTACGTCCGCCCTCACTCTGGGCCGGATACTCCTTTTAGTCCTCTATACGACATCCTGGATCATGTTCGACAGAAAGGCCTTTTCTTTAGAGGAAAGATGTACCCCATCCCTTTAGTAGAGATCATTTCTACCATAAAAGGTGCGGTATGGGTCCACAAAACAGACCCTCTCTGCCGTACACAAATCTGCCAGGCGCCGGTTTAAAGACTCATTCATCGAGTGAGCGGTCCGTGTTGGACCTCTCCTTGGGAGCATGTCGACTACCACACGCTTGCGGGTTTTCAGACCACAGTCGTCCACGGCACCCAGGACCGTGTGGAGGATTTTATCTGTAGGGCCTACCCTACCTCCTCTCAGGTAGAGGTCGTTTCCACTGTGATTTCTCAGGCTCTACTTTGATGTAGTGGTTACCACATTCTAGCAGGCAGCTTACCTTCACACTAGTGCGAAGGCGGGCCGCTAGCAGGGACTGCAGGCCCCGTGCTTGAGAATCACCAATAAGGGTGACTCTTGCACATTGGTCAGCAGGCGACTTATTCTTTTCCCTCGGAAGCGACTTGCCGCTTTTCTCTTGTATCTCTACATTTTTCTTTTTTTTCTTCTTCATCTTATTTTTTTTGTCTTCATTTGTTTTCTCTTCTCCCGTTTCTCTTTTCTCTTCTTCTCTTTCCACTTTCTCTTGCGCACCAGTAACGCTCGAATCCTCTACACTGGGGTGAGCAGCATTAAGGTCCTTTTTCTTTTTTTCTTTTTCTTCTTCTCATTCGCTCTGCATGGCAGAAGTGGGGCTGCCAATGCAGTTTCACCTCCTTGGGCTAGGGTCACATCGGCGGAACCACCCAAGTCAGTGGGACTTTCGTCTCAAACTTGAGCTGACTGGGCCTCTAGTTTTCGAGGCTAGCTCTAGGATGTTTTCCTCGAGACGCCGAATCTGAAGCGCGTACTGCGTTTCTAGCGTCTGTACTTTACTTTCCAGCACCCTAGATTTTTCTTCAGAGGTTGTGAAGAGATCCTTGAGTTCATTGCAGTATGTCACTGCCTCTCGGACCTCTTCTTTAAGGATGCAGTCAGTGCATATACTTCCCGGGTGGCATTTCGAAAAACATCCTTCCGGCAAGTCCACGCACCACTTATCCTTCTGGCATATCGCATATGTATATTTGAGTGCAGCTGGACCTTTTTCCCTGTCATTTTGAACACTTTCTCTCTTTCAAAACTTTGTGACCAATCAATATAAAAAAGGGGATGGTGAGTTCTCCCCGTGTGAGTCGCTCCCGCCTATCGATCGGAGACGTTTCTGATCTTTTAGAAGGCACGCTCCATGTGCTGCTGTTCTTCCGACCGAATCTTCAAGCCTCGGCGTGCCGTGGCTCCCAACCAAGCAGCACAGACGGTCCCTTAAGGGGCCATCGATTTGTCACCAGGTGAATAACAACGAAGCACGCCCCTTACTAAACTCCTACTAGTTCCCTTTACAACGGCCAGGATCTCGGAGCAGCGTTCAATGGATATCTTGCCTCACCAAGAGACTCGACCCAAGGCTTTTTATTGGCCTGGCAACCAATCTGGGAACAAATGGCCGTCACCTCAGACCGATGCTACCAGAGGCACCCGTCAACGGGCACTGGGAACGGTGAATAATTACGCGCTAGGGAAGGGGTTAACGGGGTACTACCCTCATCCCATTCATCGTGCCCCAACGCCTAGGACACCTCTATTCCTAGTCTCTCGCAACCAGTGAGCGTCGATTGGCGTTGTTTATAGAGGTTCCAAAGCCTCTCTTCTGACGCGTGAGGAAGCTGCCAGGTCCATATATGTAGATAGAGGAAAAAAAGGGAAAGAGTCACATGATAGGAGTAGGCTTTTTTTTGTTTTTTTCTTTTTGTATAAGTGGGAGAGATAGGATAAATGTTAAAAAGAGAAGGATAGAGTAGAAAAAGGAATGAATGACGCACTTAGTCTGGAACCTGGTTTCCGACCAAATCGACAAGGGAAGCCCTACCAGGGGTACCCAGAAGAGGTACCCCCGCCGACATAGCTCGAAAAGTCAAAGGTACACACAAGCTCTCTTCCCGCGACAAGGGGGCGTCACCTCTCCCTCTACTTTCATTAAGAGATAGAATTAATGAATCACCCAGTGGAAAAATATCAGTTTATTTAAATGAAAAGGAAAAGCTATAAATTTTAAGAAAAGTCATAAAACTTTCGTTGGCAACTTTTAAATCACTAAAAGGAAAATAGAGTCCATTTTCCTTCTCATTTGATAAGATATATAGTTTTACTTTTACCAATTTTATAGACATTGAATCCAGTTGCCGTAGATAAACTGGCTCATTTTCCTTTTTCTTTTGATTCAAACTTCGATTTTTATTTGAGGAGGAGTCAATTAAGAGTGTGATTGCGAACAACGAGATCGCAAACAACGATCCAGGGGAGCTATACACCCCAGGGCTTCAAAACCTAGTTTTGAGCCTCTTTCTCCCCACGGATTTCTTCGTCGCATTTCGTAACGTTCCGTGGTGTAAGACCTTCTTCTCTTCCCAAGTTTTTAAAGAAGTAGCAGCGAAGCTTATGAGATCATGAAGAAAGCAATTGAAAAGTGAAGCCAAAGACGTCATGAAGAAAACATTCAACAGTAAGAGTGAAGAAAGCAATCATCAATGAATCAAAAGGCATTGTAACGAAAGCAATCCACATTAAAATGATTATTCGGGAAAATATTATTTAAAATTGTAGCCAAAGACGCAATGAAGAAAGTCATTAGCAGTTATAGTGATGAATTCATGAAGAAATAAAATAATAGTGAAGACAAAGCAGCGGTACAAAGCAATCCATTGTAAAGGTGATGATTCATGAAGAAATCAATCAACACTGAAGGCAAAGAAGTTATAACTAAAACAATCAATAATGAAGCCAAAGGTTTCATTGAGAAAGAGCACAAGTGAAGTCACGATTCGTGAAGAAATAAATTAACATTGAAGTCAAAGTTGTCTTGAAGAAATAAATAAATCAATAGTGAAGACAAAGCTGTGATTATAATGAAGTTAAAGACGTCATAGAGAAAGTATTCAAGAGTGTAGCTAAGGACGGCATTAATAAGGAAATCAACAGTGAAACCAAAGATGTTTTGACGACGAAGTCGACAGGGAAGTCAAAGATGTCATGAAGAAAGAATTCAAAAGTGAAGCCTAAAACTTCAGAAAAGAAATAAATCTAAAGTGAAGCCAAAGAGTCGAGAGTGATGAAAACAATTAACAGTGAGAGCGAAGACTTCGCGAAGAAATCAATATATAGTGAAGTAAAGAGTTGGTGAAGAGATAACTCCTTTATTAGAATTTTTTCCTCGCGTCAAAACATCGCCTTCATTGAAATCTTTAGCAGAAAACGCCAGCATTCCTCACCCAACGGAGCGTAACGATTCCATTGCGAACCGCGTCAGTGCTGTGAATTTAGTTGTCCTCCTTTTTTTATTCACTTTATATTGTTGCTATCAGCGTTTTTGATTGTGGTTCTTTAAATAATTTCATCTTACTAATTAGAATTTAATTTAATTTATTTTTTTTACATTATTATATTATATTATATTAAGTGTAGTTATATTTTGGTTTTATTGTTTATGCCAATTAAATTTATTTTTTTATTGCAAGACACTATGAGACGGATGTCTGTAAAATCCACATCGAGCAAAAACTTGACTTCCTAAACATAATACAGTGACAATATATTTTATTTTATAACTCCTATAAAACATTTGCTTTCTTTCTACACTGCTACCTATTCTTTTCCAAGGTTCCTAATTTTAATTACTAAGTTTTTCTAATGAATCGTATAATACCTATTTTTTATTTTTTAAATATTTATACGAATAAAAATTCTTTCGCTCTTCATTTTAGGGTTAAGTCAATTACTGAAATACTGAAAGTCGAACTTGTCAGAAACATTACATTTATATCACTGAATCAAGAAATCAACTTGTATTGTTGATCTTTGTCTAAATATTCAGAGAAAGGGTTGTGCGACTCTTCTCCGGGGTCATTCTGAGATACATTTATCATCATCATCATCACTAATTCTATAATTTAAGAAGGGGATTTTTTTGAGTATTTGAATAATAATTTCATCTTAGTTTGGTTAGAACACATTTTTTCTAAAATTTATTTCTAATCATTTTTTATAATATCCAAAAACAAAATGGTGAAGTTCAGAAATAAATATAAGTATCGAAATTTTGTGATTCTTTTAAAACCCACAAGAATTACGAATGGTGAAGTTCAGAAAACTTACTTTTATATATCTTCTTCTATAAATATATTTTACCAACGCGATATTTTGAAAGGGAAGAAATTTACTTTAGAGTTCCTTTTTAAATTATTATAATTGGCGATGTTCAGAAAATTTCTAAAAATTTAACCATGGCTGATTTTTTTTTAGATTTTAAATTTTAATTTTATTAGCTAAATGCAAGCTCCCGTGGCGAAGCCATTGCCTGGTAATTAATATATAATTATTATCCAAACGTAGCGATTCCGAACTTCCAAATAATGCTTAAGTCTTTCAAATTATTGCTCGCAGAAACAACTTAATTCCTTTGTTCTTATGTAAAATCAAACCAAACTTATCCACTTTTACCTACAAGGCATTAATTTGGATTTTATAAATTAACTTCCATCTGCCAATTAGATGTTAAAACTACTAATCACTCCAAATCATACTTCATACTTTCTACAATCTAGGAAGTCATTCTTGGCCTCTAAAACCAAAGATAGCTAATTGGTTTTAGCTAATTGGTAATCACGTTTCTTCATTAATACAAAATGAATCAAGGTAATTAAATCGACATTAAGAATTCCATTAAAATGCACTAATAGGTGGAAGTTAGCTCTAAACAATAATGATATATTAGATTTCGCGAAAGTTACTATTATAATGGAGATCGCGAGCGGAAGAATTTAGATTGTGTGAAATATTGTGAATATCAGCGTTGGATGGGAAGAGGCGACTTGCAGACTATCCGAAAGATGCAAGCGATGGTTTTATCTTCTCCTCTCGGTCTCTTCTATCCTTGTCCCTTCCTCTTTCCCTCTCACAAATCTATCTCCTTTTTTTGTCACTTTCCCGCTCACTACGAATATCTCTCTCACTCTCAGCCACACACTTTCAATCTGATAGTCATTCTAACTTATTTTCACTCTCACTGACATACACTCCCACTCTTACATGCACACACTATATTACTTTCTCTCTCACTATCTATCTCACTTTATTTCATTATCTCTATCTCATTCTATTTTATTCTCTCGCTTTTAATCACTCTAACTTACTCTCTTCCACTCTCTTACGCTCACTTTACCAAATATACACTCCTCTATCTCTTACTCTCCTTTATCACTCTCACTCTTTTTCACTATCTCTTACTCTTAATCACTCTAATACTTCCACCTTCTTACTCTCTTCCGATCTCATATTCTCACTCTAACTCACCTGTACATACACTCTAGCTATATCCCACTTTCTCAGTGTCACTATCTCTCACTCTCATTCCCACTCAATCTCTCACTCTCTTTCACTTTCTTTCTCTTCCCCCTCTCTCACTTCTTCGTTTCCTCTCATGTTCTGTAACTTACTAATGAAAAACAACATTCCAGACAAGCAAATTGAATTTAAAGGCTACTAATGTAATGTACTAATTCCAATCCCTTAATGACAACTACAATCTTCACCCCAATAGGGGTGAAGATTACTAGGATTACCCTCAGTCTACGCTTAACAATGCACCTCCATGAAGGCGGAAGCAAATCACATTTTTTATAAGCAGTTCAACTAGCAAGTAACAAGAAAACTACCTGTTGAAACCATTACCATTCTCCAAGAAAACTCTAATGTTCAAGGCTGAAAAATCCTTAATGTTAGCTTATTAAAGAATTTAGTAGAGGCGCCTAATAGTAATCGGACTTATTAGTTAGGTCGGTCGAGGGGTGCTACGTAGAAGTAGAAGGTATTTAGTGACCCAGAGGAAGTTTAAAAGAATAGAACTTCTCTACCTATCTCTCCTTTTCAGATTTATCTGAGGAGTGAGCTGGCAATACACAAAAAGAAGAGCACACAAAATAAAAAAGAGCATTCTGGGTGTTCGACAGGAGGACGGCAGTGATACCACCTGTGAATCGTAATTGAGTGAGGCTCAAATACTTCTCAGACCTCTAAAGAACATTATGCAAGAAGCACCAAAACTGGACAAAAGAAAATTATTCGGAGCAATATAGTGACACTTGAAGGTTACATTTATAAGGATTATAGATGTCGCAAACGGATACGTCATGTGAAAACACTTCAAAAATTAGTACTAACACCAAGGATACCATAGCAAATTACCACTAACAGAAGCTTCGTATTCAGAAAGTTCGAGCTATGTGTAGGTTCGCATACGAAAAAGGAAATTAAGACAAAAATTGAAAACAACTACCAAAAGCCAAGATCACGAAATTGATAAAATTCGAACTCACTCACATGTATTTTAGAGAGTGTGTGTAACAACATAGATTACAAATAAATTTGTTCAAAATTGACTCATTGTTCAATATGAGAATTCCCCCAGAACATATGGAACGAGAGAATCATATATTAATCCAGATATGCTTCAATTGCTACCAAATGGAAGACCATATTACAAATTAATGTCAAAAGAAGGAGCATATACGAGTATGTTCTGATTGGGAAAAACCGGACATAAAGGGAGAAACTACAAGGAAACAGAAAGAAAATGTATCAACTGGGGAGGATCACACAAACCATATCAATGGCTTGATCCCATACGCAAAGAAGTTATCGAAAGAAAAGGAAACGAAGAAAAGGAACAGCAAGGGAAGAAAAGAAACACCATCTATGCAAAAGATGTGAAAACCACCTTCAATGTAATAAGGGAGGCAAAAACGTTCGTGACGGTACGAAATGCCGCATCGCAGGAAGTATTGACGTGCAACTTATACGCTTACGTCATGAATATTGCAAGACCAGGGACGTTTAAATCAACAGTAAATGACATGCTTGAGAAGAACGGCATGAAGCTGTGGTTCCCTCAGTCTTCAGAAATACTAAAGCTAAGCGGGGAAAAAAAGTCTGAGGCATAACATACCAGAATATATGATAACTATAACTATTAAAGAAGGAACAAGCCCCGAAATTACAAGAAAAGAAAAAGCAACAGAAGAAAATGCAAGAGAAGAAAGTAGGACTACTGTAACCAAAATGATTGAGGTCGCCGAGTTCAGGCTCCAAATCTTTATCAGCAATGACTTCCTCATCTTGAGAGAAAAGAAAAGAGCTGAGATAATAAAAGGGCTAAAGGAGGGCACAAGCAAGTGCTTTTTCAAAGGTAAAACCGGTAATGAAAATGAACGTGAGGTAGAAGAGATGAACATGGAGGACAAAGTCAGGGTATATATACCCTGGAAATTAATACAAATGGATGGATCAGAAAAACATCAACACTTGGCAGCATTTTCTGGAAAATCGATCCAGACATAATTTTAATATCTGAACATGGAGCAAACTCATATAGAACAGCAATTAAAAATGCTAAATTATACTTTATTTAAAGTTAAACTAACAGGGGAGCGCACGATTGAACTGCTGGGGCATTTAGAAAAACATAAATTAAAAAATAAATCAATGGCTTTGATGAAGCCTAGTTACACTTTAGAATTGAAACAAGTATCACCAATTATAATAGCTACTGGATACCAACAGCTGAACCGCACTTTCATTCGTATTCACAATATGCTGACACTCTTCAGCAGAGAGCTGCTACCAACAAAATTCATAGGAGACCTGAATGCAAGGTGCAGAGCTAATGGCTACCAAGAGAAAATTCGCTCTGGCAAGAACTAAGAAATATTAATGGAAAGAAACATATTCAAAAGTATCTGTAGAGGAATAATAAGAGTTTAGTATATATATATATATATATATATCGAGGCCAAGGAAATAATAACAAAAGATGTCTGGGTTAGCTTTGCCCCTCCGATGTTCTCCGGTAACATAGGAGAATGGGCAAAAGGGTAAATGATACAAGACTGATTCCTGACCTCAGCCTTAAAGGCAGGCCCTTCGAGGGTGCAATTATAAACAATCCATTCAAAAGTGCATACTGCTGATCTCGTCGTATTACCCTCTATCCTGAGGTCTCACCTTGCGAGTCCACCCATCCCCCCCCCCTTCCGCGGGATTAATTGGTGTATATAACAAGTTGACCCTAGTAAGCCAGACTTTTTGTTCGATCTAACGGAAGAGACAAGTAAGTCACCGGTTGGGAGATTTTTCGAGTTTGAGCAGCAAACAGAAAAATCACCGGTAGAAAGTTTTCTTCAAGTTAAGGAGAATTTGCAGTCCTTGTACAAAACCAGAGTGTACCAAGGAAGTTCAACGAAGTTCGAGCCCCAAGATTATAGAGGATCAGGCTACCAAGTTTAAAGACTCTAAATTCTACTCTATCTGAGTTGGACAAACCCCAACTAGATAGAAAAATAAAAAGAAGACAACGATTTTATCTCATCCAGAAGCAAAGTAAAAGGGCTAAGCTTTAGCTTGATTTGCCTCTAACCAAGACCCCTCGTGACATCACCCGTCAACTCGCCAGGCAAGTCGACGAACGCCATCTAGCGAACAAACAACCAACTCCGATCGAAAATCTCCAAGGATAGTCTAACTGGGCGCGAGTATTTAACTCCATTACCTTATGTGAGTAAAAAATAATCCTGTTGTTTATGTTCCCGTGCATAATAATTAGTTTAGTGTATGTCTGGCCAAAGACAGCGATATTAACTTAAAAATTGCCCCCCCCCCTCCTCGTAAAATTTTATCTCTAAGCGAGCTGCGAGAGCTCACCCATTAATCCCATTTTCTCTTTGTTTAAGTGTATTAGATCTGTATTTGTGTTATATTATTTAGTGAGATGGTTTATGTTCATTAAAGTCTATTTATTTAGTAAAAGTACTGCTTTAATTATCCTCGAGCGAGTTGAAGTGGCAATATTTATTCACTAGAATAAAAATAAAGATTAGCACTCTTAGAGCCCGATCCTCAAGCAATCACCGAGGCACGGACCTCCGTCTCATGTCGCAGTTTATTTGGTTTATTAAAAATTAATAAAACAAATAAATATATATATATATATATATATATATATATATATATATATAAGCTCGGCTAACCTACGACATATTTAATTGGTGTCAGGTTATTGCGGTAAAGTCAGATAAAGAAGGGACGGAAAGGGAAATAAGGAGAGAAGAAGCTCATGGCAGGCAGAAGAGAGAAAGATACAGATGGAAGCAGAAAAGAGAAAGAGACAGATAGAGGCAGAAGAGAGAAAGTTACAGATGAAAGCAGAAGAGAGGGAACAGATAAGAGAACACGAGAGAGCATTGAGCACGGACCAAGTGGAATTGCAGTCCGTGGGGTTCAGCACTAGAACATCGCAGGTCCTAACTATGAAACTGACCGCGTACACGGACGAAGACGACCTATACGCGTACCTCTTGCACTTTGAAATATTTTTTGAAGTGAATCACTGGTATATCGAAACTGACGGTATCGGCAGATTACTTTTCCCCTCTCAGTACCCGGGTAAGAGACATACTCTTGTCTCTACCATCTGATGCGACCATAGACTACTCTACTCTAAAAGCAGGACTACTGGGAGCCATTAACTTGAATCGTAAAGACTATAGGATAAAATTTAGGCAGGCCAGAATTTAGCCTGGACAAACCTACCGATAATTTGTTTTTTTTTCTCAGGAGATACTTCCAATTTTGGTTAGAGTCAGCCAGAGTGAGAAATGATTTCGACTCACTCATCGAATTCATACTGAAGGACCAGCTATTATGGACGCTGCCTCCAGAATTAAGGTCCTTTGTCAAGGACAGGAGAGCAGAGTTCTTTGATGAATGTGTGTCAGAAGCCGACTTAAATTCGTCAAACCATAGGTTATATCCGAGAGAGTGTAATAAAAACAAGCCCTCGTCCCTCAAGAAAGGTGGGTATCATCAGAAACCCTTTTCCCTAAAGCAAGGGGATTATCCCCAGAAACCCCCGGAAAATAACTCCCCTAAGTTCGTCAGGAACGCCGTAAACCCCATAACCTGCTATAGTTGTGGCACCCAAGGCCACTTTAGCTATAATTACCTCCAAAACCCGAGGTTAAGTCACCCTCAAACCCGCAGGTACATAACCTGAAGGCAACGTTGGAATCAGAACAACCTTCGAATCCCTCACCTCCTTTGACCACAGCGAATTCCCCTGAACAGCAGGTGAATTTTGTATACAGCAAAAATTCTCCCTAAGGATTAAAATTGGAGACTGGGGCCGTAAATAGTCACCGAGTCTCAACCATGTTACGCGATACGGGGTGTACCTGTATCGTTGTAGCAAACAAATTGCTTTCCCCTTTCAGCCCCCAGCACCAGAAATTCGTGGTCGTCCAGGATCCCCTGGGTAGACCCACTAAGTTCCCTGTCGTCCGATGCCACATACAGTCGAAGTATTTTTCTGGCTGAACCGACGTAGTAGCAGCGCCTATTTAATTCTGCTGTGTATTAATAGGCCAGAGCGCGCAGCTCTCCCCAAATCCGATAGCTCAATTTGTAGTCACCCGGATGTCCGCGAATGAGAGACACACGGTCTCGACACATTTGTTTTCATCAGTGAAACATGTGGACGAAGAGATATGTTCCCGAGTCGTCAATACGACGACGGATGTGGTGCCGTCCCTCCCAACCCCGGAGTGGAAGGTAGCGAAGAAGGAAAATGAAGAAGAAAAAAGAAGAATAAATATATGAAGAGTAGCACATACGCCTAATAGGTAAGCTGTAGCCAAGCAAGGTCCTCCTAATTACATGGCAATCAAAGAAACTTTTCGTAGAATCGGTTACGATAACGGTTAATTAGGCGCACGGTGGACAGAATTCAATCAATAAGAGTGATGTGAGTGGAGCGTTCCTACTATCGGTTGAGTATTTTGTAAAGATGGTTTAGAAGGGCTCTTTGCGTAGAGCACAGGCAATTCCCCCCTGCCCCCGGATCTCGTAAGGGTGGAGGAATGTAGAGGAATAATAAGAGTTTAGTAAATATATATATATATATATATATATATATATATATATATATATATATATATATATATATATATATAATTATATATATATATATATATATATATATATATATATATATATATATATATATATATATATATATATATATATATATATATATATATATATATAGTATATATATGTATGTGTGTGTATCGAGGCCAAGGATATAATAACATAAGACGTCTAGGTTTAGCTTTGCCCCTCCAATGTTCTCCGGTAACAGGAGAACAGGCAAAAGGGTAAATGATACGAGACTGATTTCTGACCTCAGCTTAAAAGGCAGGCTCTTCGAAGGTGCACTTATAAACAATCCATTTAAAAGTGAAAACTGCCGATCTCGTCGTATTACCCTCTCTCTGAGCCACAAAATGCCAAGCGCGGAAGACCAACCTGAGGTCTCACCTTGCGAGTCCACCCATCTATCCCCCCCTTTCCTCCCCGCGGGAGTAATTAGTGTATATAACAGGTTGACCCGAGTAAGCCAGGCTTTTTGTTCGATCTAACGGAAGAGACAAGTAAGTCACCGGTTGGGAGATTTTTCGAGTTTAAGCAGCAAACAGAAAAATCACCGGTAGAAAGTTTTCTTCAAGTTAAGGAGAATTTGCAGTCCTTGTACAAAACCAGAGTGTACCAAGGAAGTTCGACGCCGTTCATGCCCCAAGATTATAGAGGATCAGGCTACCAAGTTTGAAGACTCTAAATTCTACTCTATCTGAGTTGGACAAACCCCAACTAGATAGAAAAATTAAAAAGAAGACAGCGATTTCATCTCGTCCGGAAGCAAAGTGGAAGGGCTAAGTTTTAGCTTGAAGTCACCTATACGAACGCCATCTAGCGAAAAACAACCAACTCCGATCAAAAATCTCCGAGGATAGTCTAACTGGTCGCCAGTATTTAACTCCATTACCTTATGTGAGTAGAGACTAATCCTGATGTTTATGTCCCCGTGCATAATAATTAGTTTAGTGTATGTCTGGCAAAAGACAACGATATTAACTTAAAAATTGTCCGCCACCCCCATAAAATTTTATCTCGAAGCGAGCTGCGAGAGCTCACCCAGTAATCCCATTTTCTCTTTGTTTAAGTGTATTAGATCTGTATTTGTGTTATATTATTTAGTGAGATGTTTTATGTTCATTAAAGTCTATTTCTATAGTAAAAGTACTGTTTTAATTATCCTCGAACGAGTTGAAGTGGCAATATTTGATAAAGTCAAGAAAGAAACCCCGTTTATTCATTCACTAGAAAAAAAATAAAGATTAGCACTCTTAGAGCCCGATCCTCAAGCGATCACCGAGGCACGAACCTACGCTTTATGTCGCAGTTTATTTGGTTTATTAAAAATTAATAAAACAAATATATATATATATATATATATATATATATATATATATATATATATATATATATATATAAAAAATATATATATATATATATATATATATATATATATATATAAGCTCAGCTAATCTACGACAGTATTGGTCCGGACTTCCCTACGTATCTTACTGACAAGCTACTACAATACGCAGACATAACTCTAAATAGCCACTACATGCCCTGCAACATCTTATTGCAGCCCATCAAGGTAGTATATATTGATCACATAAGAACACTACTGGAAGTAAATCAGAACCCGATATAGATACCGATACAGGAAAGGAAGAGTTACAATAGAGAAAACTTAAACGAATACAAAGAGGATCATAGACAATTCGTACCAGCCGATCTTAGAGAAGCAAACATGGAAAAAAATGATGAAAAAATTGAGCTTATAAAATCAACGCTTATTCAGGCAGAAAATAAGAACATACTAAAAACGAGACCCCCGCACTTTTCATTAACCGAGATAGACAGAATGATGAGGGATATGATCGTAAAATTCAGTAGTGTCTACGACCAAATGGCAATTTTCGGTTCAACCAGAGAAAGATAAACTGTGATTAAAAGAAAGAAAGAAGAATTGAGGCATCCCATAGAAGAATAATAAGAATTATATGGGATAACTTCATCACAAAAATAGACGTATAGTAGAGACATAGGAAAATTGGAAGCTAATAACTCAAATGAAAGGAAGGCCAAAAAAATGCAGACTTCATTCAGCAACAGAAGAGTTAGTTGTTAGTTAACGAAAATCTCAGTAATAACTAAGAAAAAATATCCCAAAACCAGTCATGGAACAACAAAGTGAATAAAATAAGGAACCAAGGACCATAATTACCTTCAAAGAATTAAAGAGCGCTGTAAGGTTATTCAAATAAAAAGCACCAGGCCCTCTGGAATTCACCAGATTCATTGAATCGATCAAAAATATATTCAAGCCAGCCAAAATGATCTCCATCCCCCAAACCAGGCAAACCACCGGATTATCAAGAGAAAAGAAACAGAGACAAAAATAAATAACGGTAATTTGAACAGAAACTCACGCATCAGTGGTAAAGAACAACCAGCAAGGGCCGACAACGCAGCTTAATCTAGATGGAGCACTCGATATAAAAATACTTACGTGTATACTACACGCCACGTGATTAATATTGCAAATCCGGGCAGTTATGCAACTCCAGTAAAGAGCATGCTACAAGAAAACAGTATCAAATTAATGACATTCTCCAAAGAGGGTGAATCATCCATTGGCTAGATTTAAAATCAATATCACGAAAAAGACAAACCAAGTGCTAATCGAAAAAGCGAAAGGAAGTGAACAGACAGTAGAAACAGAAGAGGATATTAAAAAAGAGCACACAGAGGCGGAAACTAACTAAGACAACTCTGAGCAAGAATGCACACTGGCTAATCTCAGGAAAACACAAAGAAATAGGAAGTTTTAATCCGTCAGCAAAGGGAGTCTATCTCCCAGAGATGAATTGCCTGTAGTGCCTCTAACGCAACCAGCTGAATATGGAATATGAAAATTAAGAAATTAAAAATATTACAATTAAACAAGTGCGGAGGAAAAGACAAAGAAATTATGTGAGGAAATATCCAGAAATATTGACCTAGATGTTATACTAATATCATAACATAGAAGAAACACAAATACTTCAGGAGGGACACATGACAGAGCTGCAATAGTTATTAAACAAGGATTGCAGTTCAAAACAGTAAAAGGAATGGAAGATGCTTATTTAGTCATGCAAGTTTAAATGGATTTAAGAAACATTATTGTCCCAACAGGATACCAGCCAGCCAGGCGCCCCCGATTACCGGTGCACAGATTTATTAACCTATTTATCAATAGGACACTGGGCATTTCGATGGGCAATTAAAACACTCATTGTGGGGGATCCAGCTAAAGATCTTTAGGGCTCGTTCTATAAAATAGGTAGACCTCTGGCACCAAATTGCAGGATTTAATAGGCTCAGCGAGAAACTCCACAAATAGACGGTCAGTGGATATATCAAATTCTAAAAGTCGCTATGTGTGTAAATACAGAAAATAATATGACAAGCTAAATAAATAAAGAACCAAAGTGAATTAGGAAATTATAATATATACGAGGGGCGGTCAATAAGTTTTGCGAATCAGTAGGGCAAAGCAGAGGAATGGGGGTGGCTGTTTGTGAGTGTGTTAGGACAAGTTATGACAAGTCAGACCTGCAGCCGCACACTCAGGCCTCTTCTATTTAAGAAGCAGTAGCTGATCGCAAACCGTTAGTCACAAATTTTTTAACAATGGAGAAGGTTGAGCACCGCACATTGATCAAATTTTTTACTAAGAAAGGCAAGAATACAAAAGAGATTCCATGAACGCATGGTTATAGTGTACACCGACACCGCCCCTTATTATGCAACCATTGCTTGCTGGAATAACGAGTTCCGCCATGGTCGTGAGTCCCTGGAAGATGACCTTCGTCCAGGACGCCCGTTAGACTTAACCCAAGAGGACAATGTGGCCCTTGTGGAGAGGATGATACTCGAAAATCGACGGATGAAGGTCGAAGAAATCGAGCGAGAACTTGGAATATCACATGGAAGTGTTATGAACATCATCCACGACAATTTGGCCATGACCAAGGTCTCTGCCCTTTGGGTCCCTAGAAACGTCACGCCCCATAAACGACTTCAACGTCGTCAAAGTCCACAATGCCAGAGTTGCACAAGCTTCCCTGTGCAAGTGCGGATTCGATGATCTTAACCATCCCCCCTACAGTCCAGATATGGCTCCTAGCGACTACCTTTTATTCCGCCAGCTCAAGGCTGCACTGCGTGGACGCCAGTTTGGGGACGATGAAGATGTCCAGCTGGCCGTCCAAGAGTGGATTGAACAGCAGTCGGGAGATTTCTGGTCGTCGGGAATTTGAAGCCTCAGGGACAAGTGGCGCAAGTGCATTGAAGTCGAAGGTAGTTATATTGAAAAATAATAAAACACTTCTCATCATATCTCGTTTCCTTATATCTGAAATGCAAAACTTATTGACCGACCCTCGTATATTTTAAACTGTACAAATAGATCTGAGGCAAGCGGTCATTAGAGTCACGCGGAAACCCACGAACATATCAAGATATCAAAAGTGACCACCTGGATAAATACGAGGATCGCAAACAAACAAACATACCTGAGTTGCGAACATTTATCAGCAGCTAAACCATTATAGGCTCTGATCAGAGAAATTTCACAGAGACTTACAACAAGCGATTCCATAAAATAAAGTAAATATATGGGAAATATGTAGGCACAACAGGTACATAGAACTGTCGGGAACTTTGCCCAAGGGGTAGAAATAACGAACAAACTAGATTAATGGGTCCACCCCACGGGAAATTCAAGGTCACGCCCCATGGAGAAATCCTATCACTATTGAGAAGATAGATTATTTCTGATTCATTAACTCATTTCATTCCCTTAGTAGCGTCATGGAATCCAGTTTAGTCGACTAAGTCCTGCCGCCTCTAGAGTCGATACTTCTCGTAAAACAGTAAGCTACACATTGACTGCAAAGAACTCAAGACGTTTCCGCTTGACCTTTTACTAGGTTAATTCAAGAATTTTAGTTATATTTACTCTGCCGCATCTTTTCAAAGTCCTTAACTTACTTTGATTACCAAGACACCTTCGGTAAGCCCAGCCTAACGCATAACCCTCGTGAGAAATTAAAAGGAATTAGAACCAATTCGACAGAGGCGTAAAGTAGACCCACTCCATAAAGTCCTCGTCACCTGTCGAGCGCAAGAGCAACGAGGACTCTTCAATACACGCCCTTATAATTACCGTCACGCACCCACAAACCGGTAACTTATACTACCATATAAACATGGAGCACCCACCGGTACCAATAACAATCTCCCCCATAGATGTTCAAACAGAGTCTGAACACAACTTAATATACTCATTAACTGACGGATACTACAAAGACTGGGATCCAACTTCCCTACATATCTATGAAGAAAATCTGCTACAAAACCCGCCATCTGCTAGCCAACTCCAATCTGCCATTTTACTATTTTATGTAACAGTAGAGGTCACTTGTATTTACCATACTACAACTCTAATATATATAAACCCTGACCGCAAAATTGACAGTGGAAAAATTGACAGTCAGAAAATTGACAGTGAGAAAAAATGTCAGTAAGAAATATTGACATGCGATTTAATTTAAAATTGAATATATTTTGAGGAAAAAGTGAAAGTAAAAGGTCAAATATTTAATTTAATTAAAAATAGTTACATTAATCCTGTTTTCATGAATACCACGAAAGTTTCATGAATTACTTAGGCTAATTAGGCTAATCCTAAGTTTAAATATTTAAGTATGGAAATCTGAACATGAAAATACAACTTTAAAAATTTAAAAACCAATGAAATTATATCCCACAGAACGATGGAAGGCTAGGAGTAACTTATCATCATCTTCTTTGTATTGGCTTACGATTTTCACTAACTTAACATTGATGTTTTTATACTTCTTTCTTGTGTGAATTTTTTCTCCTTCTTCTTCGTTTTTGAGGGAAAAACGACGTATTTTTAAACTGAAGCTGCTATCATTGTGATAGCATTGTCGAAGTCCAAGATCTGTTATCTTTCTGTCGAGGGATTGAGAAAAATGGAAAAACAGCCAGTGTGTTCAGTAAATGGGTAAACAGCTGTAATTGCATCAATAGAAGCAGTTTCAAAATTGCTCATTATAGAGATTAAATTTCATTGAGGAATAGTAGAAACATAGGGGCGAAGCTGCTCCTTTCCCAATTTATGTGTATAGTAAAAAGGTTATTGAATAGGCACGGCAATGCTTCTTCGGGCAAACACCCGAAGCCATAGAGTAACATCGTTAAAGGAGAAGAATCCTCGAAAGAAGGATTTCCACATCTGCATTCTACGGCTGCTACTCCGTCACCCTATACAAATGCGTTTTTTATTCCTCTTTCAGCTGTTCCGATGTTGCCTTGAGTCTCCCACGTAGCACTGTAGCATACAACTGGTATTATGGCTCTTAATACTCATTCATATACATTTATTCAGTACGAACTTACACTTCGTGATTGTTAATCCGCAACAACTGTGGCCAGCCACACATACAGTTTAGGCCAAAACTTTTGACGTACATAGTTATATTTCAATATCTTGTGATAAATTGCAAAGTTTGTACTCATTTTAATGTATTTGCTTCCTCTACAAGTTTCAATGTGACACATAGTAAATAATTGACATTTGAGTATTCCAAACAATAACAACACGGCATTCACAGAAATATAGGATTGCAACACGCTTTGGTTTCTTTGGCTCAAGCTGTCATTGATGCAAAGTTTGTCATTACATCTCAAAGGAAATTCTTGTCCGGGTTATTGAGTTGATACAGAATCGGTTTGCTTCATCGGCAATACTCGGCGAGAAATGGAAAGAGGTCGGTGTTGAAGCCTCAGGATGAATTGTTCGGATGTGACTCTTGGATGCTGGCTTGCATTCCAGGAGAGCTGCCAAGAAACCACTGTTGACGAAAAAGAATGTGAAGGACACGTTTGAATTTTTTAGTAAATATAAAGAATAGACAGTTGAAGACTGGAAGTTATATTCTCTGACGAAGCTCCCTCTAAATTTTTCGGCACATCAGGAAGATCTTTCATCATGAGGAGAAAAGGCGAGCTCTTCGAAGCTGCCTGTGTCGTTCCCACAGTGAAACATCTAGCCACTGTTCACATCTAGGGTTCCTTCTTTGCAAAAGGAACAGGCGTTTTGCATATCCTCCCACAAAACACTGCTATGATTGCCAAATGGTATGAAAAGGTCCTGATTGAAGAGCTGCTTCCAACTATTGACGACTAATATCCCGACCAAAATTGTATCTTTCAGCATGGCAGGGCTCCTTGCCATAGAACAAAAGTATTTAAATGGTTTCTTGACGATATCAATATCCAACTTCTCACACCTTGGCCAGGAAATTCCTCTGATTTGAATCCTATTGAGAATTTGTGGTCCATTCTCAAACAGTGGATTGACAACAAGAAACAAACAAGAACTGAGGATCTGAAGAGTGTAATTGAGACCGAAAGTAACACAATTAACATGGATATTATTACAAATTTGATCTCCAGCATGCCAAAGAGAATTGCTGAGGTTCTTCGCAGGAGAGGACAACACTGCAAATAATAGCGCAGCAATAAAAAAGGTGTAATTGTCAATTGTCAAATAATTAAGAGGCTTTCATTACTTTTATGATTTTCCTACTACACATCGTGAAACTCAAAATTACATACCAGATATTGCTATGGGTTGACCTAGATTATAATAAAATGAAGTAAATGCCTCTGCGACAAAGGTTTTGGCCAACGTTGTACAATTTACTTTGACATTCGAATCTAAACTATGGTAACTTTTTTCTGTATTAATATATTTATTTTATACATTAGATACTATAATATATAATGTTTTATATATGCTATATATTTCATATATAATATATTTTCCGTATAATATTTTAGACTTTATATAACCTTATATCCTTGTATGGTGAACGACTCACCTTAAGTTCCTCTAACTGCTGAGTCAATTTTTAACTCTCGCATTAATACAATTCGGGTGAAACACAAAGTGATTAGAGAGAAAAAGAAGAATGAGTATCACGAAAATTGAAAGTTAGGTAGGAATTTGAGCAAAATTTTAAATAATAATGAGTAAGTTTATTTCTTAATATTAAATGCTTGGGGTGGTATCGTAAGTGTATACCTTAGCAGCTGTGAAGGCAATTACACCCACGTGGCAAGCGGCCGAAAGATGACCGGCTGTGCGGAGCTAATGAAGTTTGGAAAGTAAGTCTTCCCTGAGTTCGAGGGTGTTCAAAGCGTTTAAATCTATGTGAGTGCTTTATTGTTGGCCGGGGAGTTCTTTAAATGCCAGGTTTCATTCACGGTTATTGAAAGAGTAAAACCGCAAATAATGGTTTAATTACAACAAAATAAGATAAATATGGAAATATACACATAGGAATAAATTAAGAAATAATGTTGGGCTCAAACGAAATAATAATTCAATGACTAAAGAGACAATCAGGGGATAAATGCTTGACTCAGTCAGAAAATATAATAATGACACAAGGGGATAATCTTCGGGGCGGAGTATAAAATGTGAAAATGCTTTTACCTTGTAGACTTGACTCTTGGTGAGGAGGGGGAGAAGGGTGAAACCAAAGCTCGGATTCTTACGGGGTGAGATAATCTTGCTGCATGGGTAAAGTAATCCCAATGGTGGGATTAGATTATCAAGGGCACGAGTGAGGTAATCTTGAATTCTGGGCGAATTACTCTTGAAAGGTTAGGCGAGATATTCTTGAGATCGGAACGAGATGCTCTTAGATGCATGTTAAGTAATCTCAAACGAGAGGGCGAAGTAATCTTGAAAACGGGATGAGATGAGTGAGTCGCGCAATTCGCTGAAGAAATGACGCTTCTCGAATTTGCCTATTGACTGTGGCCAAAATTCACGACAATTAGTCTAGTCAACGAAACCTTCTAACTCTGAGGTTCGCCTCGAGACGAGGGTGTGTATCTTCACGAAAAGCGAGCGGTACTCTCTCTCTCTCTCTCTCTCTCTCTCTCTCTCTCTCTCTATATATATATATATATATATATATATATATATATATATATATATATATATATATATATATATATATATATATATATATATATATATATATATATATATCTCTTTCTATCTCTCTCTCTCTCTCTCTCGAGTAACGGGAGCCCTTAAATTAAACACTCCGTCAGCTTGCTCGCTAGAAGGCCTCCGGGGCATAACAGCCCGGGGGAACATAGTGGCCCTGTTTTTCGTCTACCAAGACGAGATAAGGCGATAGGAAGACGCTCGTTCTGGCGGCAAAACTAGCCTCAAGGGATGGGGGTTAGCTGGAGATTCGTGTCAACGGGGAATTAGTATGTCCGCGGGGCATGCTGTTCTCGGTGAAGGCGTCTCAGCGGGGAATCGGCCGGCTTAAGCAAACACAGTTGTGTACAGTGGCGTTGGCTGTTCCCACGCGAGAATTTCTTTGCTTCCTCTCGTTTTGGAATCCTGTTTAAGGCCACGTTGCTTCTGCTAGAAAGGCGGTGGTCAAGGTGGTCCTTCGAGATCGTTCTCTCACACTGCTCATTATAACCACCAAAATGAAAATGCTGCGTTTTAATGAACTCGTATATAAAGAAGATTTTCATAATTTATGCAAATGGCGATGCTTATTGTATAGAATGAAGTTATTATTTCGCTTGAAGTTATAATAATAGTAGTTGATATAATTTTGTTAGATTTTGTGATGATGGAAATCTATGTGTGGCATTTCCTTCCCTGGCTCTCGAGACTTCCGTCAAATGTTACCACTAATTGACAAATGTCAAAGGGATGAAATTAATGCATTATTAACTGCGAAGTTTGTGTATAGTATGAAATAAAAGTATGGATGAAAATAGTTCATTACACATATCAAAGTGCGATAAAAAAATAAGTAAATTATGCCCAACGTTAGCAAGTTATTTGCTAAAAAGAGGCAAATATATAATTAGCAAACTTTTAGTCTTCCTGAATTTTTTGCCAATGATATTTACGACTCTAAATTTGAAAGTTTTAAATCTGCCTTCCGGAAACTTTGAAAACATTCCACATTTTCAAATAATTGGGGAGCAGAAGAATTACCGCAATTATTTTTTTAGGTCAATTAACATAATTAATCATTTATGATTAGCCCGGTTAATCCTCCTCTATCAAAAGGTGAGATTTAGAAGAAAATACAGATTTTGACTATTTTATAATAAATGATTGCTACAGTGGCGTCACGGAAATTGAACGCTGAACGTATGAAACCCGGAAATTATTTCTCGATTTTGACGGGTACCTCCTATGGTAATTCCTTGTTAGCAAAGCAACCATCCGGACTGACACTAATGACTGATTTATATGATACCAGATGAGGTTCGATAAATTAAGAGAGAAAAACAGAGGGATCGGGGAGTATGCTGTGAATATATATTTGTGTTTCATGAGACAAGTTGAGCCGAGTGGTAATAGTGATAAATAATTGCGTAGAAAATACGATTCAAAGTAAGAGGGAAATGTTGATACATTAATTAAAGAACCTTCTTCATGAAATTGAAAATGAAACGATAGCATGCGACGAGCAGAATGGATTATGGGCTGGGAGAGAAATTATAGAAGCTTCTCATATTTTTAAAAGCTTTATAGGAAGAAAAGCTTTGGATAGAGTTAGAAGTTATTTGAAAAACTAAAATATATGGAAGTAGATCAAGATATATCAAGAATTTTAATGTGCTGCCTTGTTGAGTGAAATAGTCCAGTGCCTTTAAAAGAGAAGGAGTAGCCGCGGAAATGAGCGGAGAAATAAAACTCGCTGTTTTACATGGTAACAGACGACGGATTAAAAAATATAGTGGTAGAAGTGTTGCCTTCCTGGTTTCTGTTCCATTTGGGCATAATACCTGTATTGTATCAGATACACTCTGGTGAAGGCCTTCGTTGATAACGATGTGTTTCAGTGAATAGCATGCCAATCTGCTGCCTATTTATTCTCAGAGGTGTGAAATCGGAAAAGATGACCCTACTATCTTGTGATAGAACGGGTTGAGGCCGCGTTAATTTCAACCCCTATTCCATGTTATTTAAAACCACGATGCTTCCCACGTGCATCTTCGCCTTAATGCTTGGTGCCTTATCGCAGCCACCTGAGTAAATGTTTAAACAAGGAGGTTTATCTTCCCCCCGTTTGCCCCCATACGCCGACCTCGCCAGATTGAGTTAGGCTTATGGGAAGAAAAGGCATTGTTCCCAGGCTCGGCTGTGCATTTCCTCGAAGCTCCCACTCCATTGTCCCCCACGCCAAGGGAGTGTCTCGACTATTTAGATGGAAACTTTACCACTAAGATCAGATTGGAGATCCAGATTTTCGTCGCGAAACATCACCACGACCCTCTCTCACTTTGTGCGCCAAGGGACCTCGACCTCGAGATTCACCATCACTTGTCCAGAAGAAGGACAATATCCCTTGAGTTCCAAGGTTCGAGCCTTCGTGACGCCGAGTCCACAAGGCTTCCCCCTTGTTGTTGAGAAAGAGAACAACGTTAGAACAGCTATTGTTCGTTCGAGCCCGTTGACAAGAGACGGTTCTCACTCCCCCCCCCCTGTTGTTCAAAAGAGAACAACGTAGAACAGCCATTGTTCGTTTGGGCCCGTTCGCCAAGAAACGGTTCTCACCCTTCCCCTGTTGTTCAGAAAGAGACCAACGTTAGAACAGCCATTGTTCGATCGAGCCCGTTGACAAGAAACGGTTCTCACCCCTTCCCCTGTTGTTCAGAAGAAAACAACGTAGAACAGCCATTGTTCTTTTGAGCCCGTTCGCCAAGAAACGGTTCTCACCCTTCCCCCTTGTTGTTCAGAAGAGAACAACATTAGAACAGCCATTGTTCGTTCGAGCCCGTTGACAAGAAACGGTTCTCACCCCTTCCTCTGTTTTTCAGAAGAGAACAACATTAGAACAGCCATTGTTCTTGAGCCCGTAGACAAGAGACGGTTCTCACCCCCCCTGTTATTCAGAAGAGAACAACGTAGAACAGCCATTGTTCTTCAAGCCGTTCGTCGAGAAACGGTTCTCATTCCCAAGACGCCACGTCAGGATCATTTTATCCCCCCCCCTTCGGCTGGAACTCGCCAGCGGACCGAAAATTCCTTCACGTCGACTTCCTCTGCACCACTAGTATAAAATTACGTAAGCCTAACGTTACCTTTGAGTATTTAACCCTTTTGTCAATTCTATCCTGTGCTTTAAATAGTTTAGCGAACCATCCCATCTCTTTAAATTTATATTTGTTTTACCTTTTTAAATCTTTTAATCCTCGGATTAGCCCGAGCCCCCACGACCCTTTCCATTCTCTGTTTATGTCAATATTTTCCATTTTGTGTATTGTTGATAGTTATTGTTAATAAAACTCTATTTTATTAATGATAGCAATATTATTATCCTTGAGCTCAGTTCCACTTCTTAAGCATATCGAAGATACATAATATCGGCCCGCCTGACATCCACGCACTCTAAAGATAATTAAAGAAGTTCCCTCAACGAATAATTATATATGGTATATCGTCGAGAGTCCATTCTACGACATACCTACTTGATGATAAACTGTTCTCTAGACATACTTCGCCTGATGGATATTCGTCTGATTTCCCTCGTTCTTTATTAAGAGAGTTCAGAATGCTGCTCCCAATCTCAATAAGACTTTTAACTTCCCGTTACGATTGTAAAATCTTTGATGAGCTCTGGCAAATAAGAATAATCCCTTTTCTTTTGATTAATAAAGTGCATCTATGAGAACGGATTGATCTCCTAGGCAAGAAAATTGATATCCAGAGTCAACTGAGAACATATAAAATAAAGTAAAATAAATTGCAATAAATTCTAATTACTAATATTGAAACCTCAAAGATTATTAGTGAGGTTTCTGTCTCACTAGTATTTTTCTCAAAACTGTTCAACGTGGCTCAATTGTATGTGTCCGCGAGTTTTCGCGCTGACGTGACCCCCAAAACGGTCTACAAAGCATCATATCTCGCATTTAGTCCTGTTAGATCAAAACTTCCTTCCTTAACTACTCGTTAGAAAGATTCCATTACTACATTTGTAAACACTGTATGTTAACTGTTCTTACCCACAATGCACTCAAAACCAAATTTAATATCTTGTTTTTCACAACTTGGCCACAAGCCGTTTGATGCGCTGCTTCTGTATTACTCTATAACGGTTTTTCCTTTCTTAGTCATAGCTTTTATTGAAATGACAGACACAAATTTACAACTTTTAGCCTTCTTTTCCAAACTCGAATAATACAATAATAGTTGACATGGCGTTAGCAAAAACCAGAGGACTCGTTCCGTCTTGTTTTTGATAAAATACCTTTTACATGAATGACACATTCTGAAGTAAGGGTTACTAACTAGGTTCGATCCCTATTTTCTCTGCCTTCGGTATGATGTAACGAATTTAATAAATCCGTTACAAAGCCATTGTTGACCACTGAAACAATGGTTCGAAAAATTGCTTTGGGTACTTCTTGACTACTGCTCACAGAGTAAGGCTGAGGATTCGATCACTCTTGCCTAAACAATTAATGGCACCCCATTACGCCTTCATGGACAAAAATAAATGATTTATTATACTACCTCCCTACCTATTTAACATTTTACGGAAGACATAAAGATCCACATAAAAAATTTCACCCTGAGTTGTGATACCAAGTTTTCACTTCTTTGGGCCTTTAAACACATCTATTATATATCACGGTGTCATTTGATTTTCGATTATTATAAACAAAAAAGCCCGTACCCCCTGTTACTAGAAGAACACTTGTTTTGTCTCTTACTGGCTAAAAAAATCCTACACTTCGTTATTCAAAAGGCGTAATGAATCAACCTTTTTTGGCGGTTGAGGATGGTAGCTCTGGCGATGAGCGTCATGGTCATTTTAGCGAAAAGCGCTTGATGACACAGGTTCAAATCCAACCTAGTTCCTTTATTCATTTTCATATAACGGTTAAAATAGTTTCCCTATTGTCTGTTTCTATAATTCTCCCATTTTCTTTATTAAGCTAAAATGGAACACATAATTAAATTCCTTAGCATTTTTTTCGGGTTGTGTTACCAGTTTTCATTTCTTTTGGCTTTTAATTACATCTATTATATATCATTGTGTCATGTGATTTTCGATTATTACAGTGCTGTATATATTTATATATATATATATATATATATATATATATATATATATATATATATATATATATATATATATATATATGTATATATATATATATATATATATATATATATATATATATATATAAAATATAAATATATATATATAAAAGCGCAAGTAATTTTAGCGGCTGATAAGAAATACATAGAGGCTTTTGAAGTGGTACTATAATATCCGTCGAGTGATATTAAATGGATTTATTTTAGATTCTAATGATAAAAAAATGAACGGAAATAGGATGGTGATTTCCAAAGTGATAAGTTTACTGAATTAATCTATGCCATTAGCTGTGAGGATGAGTCGCTGACAGAAATGCACAGAAGTTGTGGGACAAAGTTTTATCAGACGGCCTATTATTGAGACATATTGGGTGCTCAAAAAAAATTCTGGCGATTTGCGGCACCCATTTGAATGAATTCAAATACGTTTATCTTTTTCTGATGTGTTGCAGGAACAAGCATATAGTAGTATGTGTTAACTACAGAAATAAAAAATGTATACCTTTTTAATAGATTTAAATCAACATAAAACATAAATTCGTCGTCAGTACTGTTTTCTAGTCCTCTTGCAGGAAGGGCACGTTCAAATGATTCGTTTTCATTTTATAATCTTTGCTCCTTCTTTGGGTTACGTTTAGATAGCTTGTGCCGCTTTGATATCGGGTTTAAACTCATAGAGAAGAGCCTCTCACAATTCATTTTCGTGTCAACCAAGGCGAGCAAAGAAAACATTTACCACTGCGGTAGTACATACAAACAAAGTTCTTATAGAATATATGGCCTAAGAATATCGTTAAGAAATCTAGAATAAATGTTTAAAAAATAAAATCTAAGAATGCTAATTTAAAATATTACCTTAACAAAATAAGAATTATAACACGAGTTATTTGTCCAGCTCTTCTCTTACTTTTACCAATCATTCAAGTCTGAAATACAAAAGATCAAAAATTGTTGCAATACAAAGAGTTCAATATATTCATTAAATATAATTAAACGGTTACTAAAATTCAGAAATTTATCTGCACCTAAAAAGGAAGCACCCATCTGAGTAGCAATGAGTTGTAATAAAAAAAAAAAAAATATATATATATATATATATATATATATATATATACGAAGGGCGGTCAATAAGTTTTGCAATTCGGATATATGGAAACGAGATATAAGGAAAAGTGTTTTATTATTTTTTAATATAACTACCTTCGACTTCAATGCACTTGCGCCTGAGGCTTCGAATTCCCGACAACCAGAAATCTCCCGACTGCTGTTCAATCCACTCCTGGATGGCGAGCTGGACATCTTCATCGTCCCCCAACTGACGTCCACGTAGTGCAGCCTTGAGCTGGCGGAATAAAAAGTGGTCGCTAGGGGCTAGATCTGGATTGTAGGGCGATGGTTGAGCTCTTCGAATCCGCACTCGCGCAGGGCAGCTTGAGCAACTCTAGCTTTGTGTACAGGGGCATTTTCGTGGACGAGCAGGACACCGCGTGTCAACTTGCGGCGCCGCTTCTGAAGGATGCACTTCTTCAACCCAGCCAGTTCCTCGGCGTAATATTGGCCTGTGATGGTCCTTCCACGAGGCGCATAGTCCACCATCAGCACTCCCTCAGAATCCCAGAAGATGGTGGCCATGATCTTTCCAGCTAAGGGTTGGGTCCGGAACTTGATGGGGGTCGGAGAGCCCCTGTGCTTCCAAGCCATGCTTTCGAGATTGGTCTCGGTATCGCAGTGATAGACTCACGTTTCATCACCCGTCACTATTCGTGACCTGAATTCCGCCGGGTCTTGGTTATACATGGGCAGCAGTTCCTTCGAACTTTGACGACGTTGAAGTCGATCATGGGGCGTGAGGTTTCTAGGGACCCAACGGGCAGAGACCTTGGTCATGGAAAAATTGTCGTGGATGATGTTGATAACACTTTCATGTGATATTCCAAGTTCTCGCTCGATTTCTTCGACCTTCACCCGTCGATTTTTGAGGATCATTCTCTCCACACGGGCCGCATTGTTCTCGTTGGTCACGTCTGATGGACGTCCTGGACAGATGTCATCTTCAAGGGACTCACGACCATGGCGGAACTCCCTATTTCAGCGAGCAATGGTTGCATAGGAAGGGGCGGTGTCGGTGTACACTGCAACCATGCGTTCATGGATCTCTTTTGCATTCTTGCCTTCCTTGGTTAAAAATTTGATCACTGCGCGGTGCTCAACCTTCTCCATTGTTGAAAAATTTGTGACTGACGATCTGCGATCAGCTACTGCTTCTTAAATAGACGAGGCAGGAGCGTGCGGCTGCAGGTCCTGCTTTGTCATAACCTGTCCTAACACCCCCACAAACAGCCATCCCCCTTACTCTGTTTTGCCCTATCGATTAGCAAAACTTATTGACCGCCCCTCGTGAATATATATATATATATATATATATATATATATATATACGGGGTATTGCAAACGTCCTGTTACACTCCTCCTTACGACGATCTCAACAAATGACACAATAATAGTTCTGATGCAGTTAGGCACGATTTTTTTGAACATATACGAGTAAATATGTGTCTAAATTAAAATATCTAGCAATGTAGCCACGTTTTACGGCGAGAACACTCTCTAAACAAGATCTGTTGGCCATGAACACGTTGCGAAAGTAGAACTTCCTCATGCTGCCCCACTCGCCCTGAACAGAGGAGTTCAGCTCATCAACGTAGCTGTGGCGGACCTTACAGGCGTTGCCCTCGACAGGCACACACACGTTATATTTAATTGGATTGAGGTTGGAAGACTGCAGTGGCCAAAATTCATTTGACTGATAGTTCATTTTCGACACCAACCTCCTTTGTGAGGTCTTGGCCGTGTGGGCCTGTAACCGGCCGCGAGCCAGACCGGTGTCATCTCCTCGCCATTCGAAGACACGAAGCTGAGCATCATCACGTAGACCGGGTGCTTGGTCTTGAACACGTAATGGTAAGTGTCCTAAATGAAGCTTTACATTCGGTCAGACTTCTTGTTGATGAACGGAACGACCGTGAAGGATTTTTTATAAAAAAAGGAGAACTCGTTTGCTATGAATCTTGAAGTCGCTAAGGAGGCGATGACCGTGCTACCGACGTTGTTCTCGCATACCATTATAAGCAGAGGCTTTATCAATTACCTCGGGCTCTTGCCTTACTCATCCTTGACGGTTCTGGAACTGCGGCTACGCAGATGTTTTTCTTCTTGGCAAGTGCAGACATTTTCAGGTTCGGGGCAATTTCGAAAGTCTTTATTACAGCCAAACGGTTGTAACTTGAGTTCTGCCTGAATGATATCGATATTTGAGTTCTTTTCGTTCCATAAACCTCTCCGTGACTCTGTGAACGGTCATCCTACTTATGTTTAGATACCTGGCAATTTCGGGCTTGTTGTAGCTTGCGCACAAGAGAGCAGAGATCTCGATTCTTTTCACTTCCATCTAAACAAACCTGCACAAAATTGAAAAGATGTTTTAATGAAAAATGCTGGAAAAGTTAATCTTCAAGTTTTGTTGACGGAACTTTGAACTTTTTCTATTGCGCAGGTAAACCTCTCGAAAGATAAAACAAGAAGGAAGGTCCCTCATATGAGCTGCAGCGTTTTGTGATAAGATGATAAATAGTCATTGCATTGATGATTTCCCATGGTTTAAATCACTTAAAAGTGCCATTAAATGGCTAAATGAGGCTCCTGCCACTAGTTGGCGCCATCAAACGTCAAATCCGATGGTGGATTTGAAATCTCCAAAGTGAATAACCCTATGTCCTATGGTCATATGGGTAATTTTATGGCTCTAAATGGGTACAATTGAACTTTACTCTTTTTGAAAAAAAGCGACGCCTTGACCTAGCGCTTCGCCGTAGGTAAAAACCGAGTGGATCAGAACCCTGTATATATATATATATATATATATATATATATATAAGATTTGTTAAAATCGATAGCAATGGCACTTTGGTAAAACTTGGGCTGCAAATTTTTAACCTTTTCAAAGAGTTTATATTCAGAAAGCGAAAAGTATAAAAAAATGCTGGCAAGTGGCATATTTTTATTATCAAAGATGTCTTTCAACCTGTCTCGGCGACTAACTGCGCACCTCTTTGGGGAAGCCATCAAACTCAACACTGCGGATCATCGGATGACCCTCACCCGAGAAATGTTAAATAGAGATACAACTATCATTCTGTGGGAGAGTGAAAGACAACGACTGCGCATGGCTCAGGCCGTCACTGTATGGAAACGAAAACCACAAATTAACATCCAAATCCAGCCAGAAACCAGTTTGCCTACCACATAAGGTCTCAATACCGGCCGCATTAAATCATAGCTCGCTCCATTTACCTTGCCTCCTTTAATTTTTGTATACGCTTTTATTACTCTGATCCAAACTGCCGAGGAATAGGTCACTCCACAGACAATACGTCTATATAAACATATATATATATATATATATATATATATATATATATATATACATCTATTGGTTGGGATAAAAAAGATAAAAGTCACGAGAATATGTATTTATATACAGTTATATACACATATATCCTCGAATGTACGTACGCGTCCTTTGCTACGTACAAGTACGTTCATTTCGTAAAAGTAATCTATTGATTACGAGGAAGAAGAGTGCGATTTTAATACAGGGGCAGATAGCGTTTGATAAGTTTACCAAGTTGCAGTTCAAGGATATATTTCAAGAGTGAAAACCAAAAATATAATTTTTAATAAGTCACTAATTAACATATATATACATACGGGAAATATAGGAAATGTAAACAAGGATAATACTGGCAGAGTATAGAAAATTGGCAATCGGGTAATGTTAATTACTTGTTAATTAGCTTTTAAATGGGATACTATAAATCAGATATACAGAAGGAATATTTAAAAGTCGGAAAGCGGGTCGATTAACGGGAAATACAATCGTTTTACCTTAATGGGATTCCTCGAGAAAGCGGACTCCTTTAGCGAGTCAGTGCGGGGAAATGGAGACGGAAAATGGTAGTGATTCTCGGCTTAATATCCTAATGGTGAAGAGTTTAAGATTCTCCTTGAAGACGGACGAAGCCACATCTGCTCCAGAGAAGTGCAACATCCAAAAATTGAGACTCTGACGCGGCCTGTCGCGAAATCTCACACGGGGAACTGGAGATCCTTGAATGGGAAGGGGGGGGGGGGTCGGATGACACAAGAAGAATCCCGTCCAGTCCTTCGGGGACAAAACGATTCAAGGCTTTGCTCTGAACAGAGTAAGCCTTCACAAAAAGAGATGGATCTGCTCGGTGAGATCCAACCTCGATGGTATACGCGAATATCAGTGACTTGGGAAAAAAGAAACAAGATCTCAACCGAAGGCGACGAGATCTCAACTCAATCTCCCGATCTTTGACGGCCATTTTTCTTCTTGGAAACAGAGCTTTTTACTCCACGTCTAGAGTAGAAGACATAGGGAGGAAAGCAATTCAAGGAACAAAAGAAGTGAGTATTCTTCTTGGCGTCCCCTTTCCCCTACACAAACTGTTTAATCGTTAAAATTTTCTTAAATTTGGATTGGTTAAAATAAATATTCTTATCGAAACATAAAATAAGTTTTCTTTTTCGAGCTTCTGAGAAAGACTTAAATACACTGCTTAGACTTTCACGGCCGCCATTTAACTGATGTAAATTAAAATAATGAATCGTTATGGTATATTTTTTCTGTATCTTGCATTGTTTAAATTTTATTGCCCTTCTATATCAGGGAGGTCATATTGCTGACCCATATATATATATATATATATATATATATATATATATATATATATCTTCAAGTAGCGTGAGAGAATAATGAAAATGAATCCATTAAACCACATTGAAAGGGAAAAAGGAATAACTTTTCCTTGCAGTAATATTTTTATTACCTTTTAACGAAAAAATCCGTGCATGAAGCGATTCAAACCAGACACACTGAGGCAGCGAGCACCGCTTTGATCACAGATAGAAGTATGCCTTTAGTAGACTATGCTACGCATACTAATCAAAGCGGTGCTCGCTGCCTTAGTGTGCCTGGTTTGAATCGCTTCATGCACGGATTTTTTCGTTAAAAAGTAATAAAAATATTACTGTAAGGAAAAATTATTCTGTTTTCACTTTCAATGTAGTTTAATGGATTCATATATATATACGAGGGGGAGTCAAAAAGTTCTCAGTTAAATGGCATAAATTTTTTATTTGTAATAATACTGTAATCATTTTTCTACATAAGCTCCATTAACATCTATACACTTTCTTAATCTATGAATCCAACGGTAAAGACCATCTTTGTAGAATTCACGGGGTTGTCTCTGGCACCAAGTAATGACCTGCTTTTTTGCTTCATCTAATGATTGAAACCGGGTTCCTTTTAGGTGTCCCTTTAAATTTGGAAACAGAAAAAAGTCAGAGGGTACTAAATCAGGGCTATAAGGGGGATGAGCAAGAGTTTCCCATCGAAATTCCCGTAGCTGAGATCTCACAGCTTTGGACGAATGTGCAGGGGCATTGTCATGGTGGAACAAGATTTGCTTGTGGAGCTTTCCTCGTCGTTTTTTGGCTATTGAAGTTTTCAGCTTCCTTAAAACTCCTTCGTAATAGCTGGATGTAACAGTTTTTTGTCCTTCTAAGAAGTCTATTAAAATAATTCCCTCCGAATCCCAAAAAACTGTAGCCATTATCTTCTTAACGGACCTCTCTGTCTTGAACTTGATAGGCCCTGCTGCCCCCCTTGGGTGCCACTCTTTTGATTGATTTTTACTTTCAGGATCAAACTGATACACTCAAGTTTCATCTCCCGTTACGAGGCGCTCAAAAAAACTATCCTCGTTTGCTTCAATCTTGGTCAAAATAGCCAAAGAAAGGTTGGCCCTATGATTCAGCTGGTCTTCTCGCAACGCTTTTGGGACCCAACGTGCTGAAAGCTTGCTCAGGCCAAGATTTTCAGTCAGAATTCCAAATGCTGAGCCATGAGAGATTTCACATGCATTGGCAACTTCATCAATAGTAATACGGCGATCTTTATCCACTAGATTCCTCACAAGCTCGACATTTTCTGGGTTAATGGAGGTGGAGGGTCTCCCTTCACGTGGATCATCTTCAACTTCTTCTCTGCCCCCCTTGAAGCGCTTAATCCAGTCGTAAACTACCGCTCTACATGGCGAAGAGTCACCATAAACCTGTTGTAGAGCGTCAATAATCTTAACAGGCTTCCAATCAAGTTTAGTCAGGAATTTAATGTTCGCTCTTATCTCAAAATTTGCCATTTTATGGGTTCAAAAAAGTAACCTTTTTGAAGCACATCTAATACAAAGAGTCTCGACAAATTGAATGACGAATTTTGTAGGAATTGTTCAGAAAACATGAAAGTCGTGTTTGACCCTGTATTTACTTGTACAAAATCGAACATTTCAATAATCTGGCATTTGTCTGAGAACTTTTTGACTCACCTACGTATATATATATATATATATATATATAAATATATATATATATATATATATATATATATATATATATATATGCGAGGGGCGGACAATAAGTTTTGCGAATCAGTAAGGCAAAACAGGGGAAGGTGGATGACTGTTTGTGGGGGTGTTAGGACAAGTTAGGACAAATCAAGACCTGCAGCCGCACACTTCTGCTTCAGCTATTTAAGAAACAGTAGCTGATCGCAGATCGTCTGTCACAAATTTTTCAAAAATGCAGAAGGTTGAGCACCGCGCACTGATCAAATTTTTTACCAAGGAAGGCAAGAATGCAAAAGAGATCCATGAACGCATGGTTGCAGTGTAAACTGACACCTCCATTTCCTATGGAACCATTGATCGCTGGAATAGGGAGTTCTGCCATGGTCGTGAGTCCCTAGAAGATAACACCTGTCCACGACGCCCATCAGACGTGACCAACGAGGACAATGCGGCTCCTGTGGAGAGGATGATCCTTGAAAATCGACGGGTGAAGGTCGAAGAAATCGAGCGAGAACTTGGAATATTATATGGAAGTGTTATCAACATCATCCACGACAATTTTGCCATGACTAAGGTCTTGCCTGTTGGGTCCCCAGAAACCTCACGCCCCATGATCTACTTTAACATGGTCAAAATCCACATGGCCAGAGTTGTACAAGCTGCCCTGTGCGAGTGCGGATTCGAGGAGCTCAACCATCTCCCCTACACTCCAGATCTGGCCCCTAGCGACGACTTTTTATTCCGCCAGCTCAAAGCTGCACTGCGTGGACGCCAGTTTGGAGACGATGAAGATGTCCATCTTGCCGTCCATGAGTGGATTGAACATCAGTCGGGAGACTTCTGGTTGTTGGAAATTCGAAGCCTCAGGGACAAGTGGTGCAAGTGCATTGAAGTCAAGGGTAGTTATATTGAAAAATAAATAAAACACTTTTTCTCATAACTCGTTTCCCTATATCAAATTGCAAAACTTATTGACCGCCCCTCGTATATATATATATATATATATATATATATATATATATATATCGAGTTTGAAAATTTTCTGATACAATAGTTTATTATCTTTCGTAAGGTTTACGTTTGTAGTGAAAAAAGTTTTGTCAACCAAACTTGAAGGTCAACTTTTCCAGATGTGTCATTAAAACTTATTTTCCATTGTGTGCAGGTTTGTCTAGATGGAAGTTAAAAAGTCGAGATATCTGCTCCCTAGTGCGCGAGCTACAAGTCTGAAATTTTTAATAGCCCCAACGTCAGTCGGATGACCGTCTACAGAGTTGTCGCGAGGCTCATAGATGGGAAAGACCTCAAAGACCGACCTCATTCAAGCAGACATCATTCAAACAGACTTCAAGTTTCAACTGTTTGGCTCTGATAGAGGCCTTTAAAAGTGCTCCCAAGCTCAAAAAGGCTGCACTCGCGAAGAACAAGAATATCTCGGTGGTGACAGTGCCCAGTGCCATCAAGGATGGCGGTAAGAGCTTGAGGTGCTTGGAAAAGCTTCTGCTCAACGACCGCATGTGCGAACAACGTCCAGGGCACTGGCTTCGCATTTTCAGCAACTTGAAGAGTCATGGCAAGCGAATTATCATTTTTTCCCAATGTATAATCAGAATGAGCGATTGGTAAGGTTGGGCAGGTTGTTCCCGAAGTGTGTTACGTGTGCATGACCAAGCACCCAGCCTTCGTGATCATGCTCGGTATCGTGGTTTGAGGCTGGCTACAGGTTCACCATGGCCAATTACAGATACATGTTGGCCATCACATTCATGCTCTGGTTGAGATTGATCAAGTTGAAAGTGGACAACTCTGTCAACAGGAAGGTGACCCGGCCTACACTGCCAAGACCGTGCAGGATGTTTAGGGCCGAACATGAATTACTGGTCGAAGGAAGTTTGGCTAGCTTATTCGCACGACCTTAATCCGGTCGAATACAACGTGTAGGTGCTTATATACGGCCGCGCCTGCAAGGTTTGCGACAGCAACGTCGACAAGCTGAAGTCCTCCGTCGAACGTGAAAGGGCCATCATAAGGAAGAACATCGTCCGCAACATGTTCAAGGCCTTCAGGTCAAATTTTGATAGCATGATCGCCAACGAGGATGGCCACATTGACATATATTTTAAGTTAGGCACATATTTATATGCTTAAACAATAAAAACGTGTTAAACTGCATTAAAATTCTCATTGTATACTTTGGTGTGAGCGATGTAACGAGTGTAACGCAACCTTTTCCACACCCGGTATATCTATCTATCTATCTATATATATATATATATATATATATATATATATATATATATATATATATATATATATATATATATATATATACATATATATATATATATATATATATATATATATATATATATATATATATATATATATATATATATATATATATATATATATAAACATACTTTTTATTCCTACAAATTGCTACTGATATAAAGCAACTCACCCACTCCTCTTTTGTCTCTAATTTTTCTAATGAAAGTAATTTCTATTCAGATGGGTCCTCCTTCCCTTTTGCAGCTTAAGATATATTTCGGGTTTTTTTAATCGTTCTATTATTTTTCTTCGAGGTATTTAACTCTTTGAAAGGCAACAATTTTATATCATTTTCATTCCACACCTGAAGGGTAGGTAAAAATAACAGATAGTCTATACTCAAAATTATTGTTACAATTCTTTTTTATGTAAGGTAATATTTTAAACTAGTATTCATCGACTTTATTTTGTAGACATATTTATTATAGACCTCCTAATAATATTCTTAGGCGAGTAGTTTTATAAGTAGTTTGTTTGTATGTGCTACCGCAGTAGTAAATGCTTTATTTGCTAGCTAGCTTTGATGGACACAAAAATAAATTGTAAAAGGGTCTTCAAAGCAGCACAAGTTATCCAAGAGTAATCCAAAGAGGGGGCGAGTATTGTAAAATGGAAATAAATCATTTGAACATGCCCTTCTAACAGGAAGACTATAAAACAATGATGACGAAAAATTTAATTTTTGTGTATAATTAAATTTACCCGAAATATATCAAATCTTTACTTTAGTAGTTAAGACAGGCTATGAAACAATTCGGCTCTTCCTGTAACACATCAGAAAAAAAAAACGTAATAGAATCCATCCAAATGGGTTCCACAAATCGTCAGAAATTTCTTCGGCACCCGATATATGTCTCAATAATATGCAGTCAGAAAATTATAATATTTGCAGTTTTGATTTAAACTTTGTACCAGATCTTATGTGAATTTAGGCCAGCAAGTATTGTAAACAAAACTTCTGCGTCAGTACCTCTCAACTTAAAATCCCTATCATTAATTCAGGCATGATACTGGCATATGTAATTTACCTCATTTCTTCATCCAACTTAAAGACCTGATCAGAAGGTATATTATATACACCTATGCAGTTATTCTCTATATTATTTAATTTAAATTGACCCATACTGACTTAATAGACATGATATTATCTATTAATTCTTAATATTTAGCTGATAATTATATTGTATGAAAATGGATTGAAACTCGCCCTTTCCTATAATTAATTAAGGAAGACCTATTAATAATACATTAGGAAGGGAATCCAATAAAGTTCCTCTCTAATCCAAGGTCCTATTATAGCTTTAATAATTAAATTTCTAAAGTATAAAATGCTATAATTTCCTCCTTATTCCGAAGCTTCTGGTAATTGTATTAATCTATTTAGGCAAAATTTGTACCAACCTCTGTTTTATAATTAAATATAAAACCTTGTATTTTTATTTCTGTTGAATCCATTTTTACCTTGTTCTTTGTGATAACCTTGACCATCGATATATTAGTTTTCTTGCCTTAAAGGTCAAACTCCTTCCACAACACATCTTGATCATTACTATTCAGATGTACTCCATTCATTGCATATGATTTTTCCTATCATACAGACTCTCTTAAAGAGCCATACACCCCAAACATTTATTTTTACCCAAACTGCTTACATATCATTCTAGATCATATTTCACGGAAAAACATTTATTTCCAACATTCATTCTTAAAACTACGCATCAAACAATATTTACCATTCTAATCTTATCTTTTCGAGCAAACTTTTATACAGCTTCCATTTTTCTATCGAACCTACTTTCTTACCATAATTCATGCCTACCTGAGTCATTACACTGAATTCTTGCTTCTGCAACTACTTAGTCATATCATTTATTCAAGAATCTAACAATCAAACCATTCCTTACACTCTCCTACATCTTCATATCACCCATAGCAATCAAATTAAGGAGACTCTTGTTATCAGCTACTTTCTACCTATCTATATACTTTATATTCTTAGGCAAATGTCAGTAACATCACTTCCAGGCAATTCCCTTCCTTTCTAAGTAATTATATCTATTAATTGAGCTAATGATTGCTTAATTAAATCTTTCTATCGCCGTCTATTAAATCTGGCTTCCTCCATAGAGTAGTGCCAAACGATGAGAATGGGGCTCTATGTCTTACCGTCTCTCCTCAGGAGGTTTCTTACGATATGATTTACCACTTAGATTTTAAAGACAACCTTAAAGTTTAGTTGTTTGAGGAACCATAAATATTAAATGGTTTGAGGAAACACAATCGCCTTATAATTTTAATAAAAATAGACCTCTAAAATACTTTTAAAAAATCAAATAAAAAATATTTTCAAAGTAATTTTCATTAAGTGTCACCATTTGACTAAAGATATTCATAAGATTTATGCACAAATTTAATCAGAATGCTTTTCTTTCTTCCCACTGAAGCTTATTACTGTTAATCCCTCTTCATTAAATACAGAAACTGAACCTGTTAGTTGCTACAACACCAAATAATCCATTGAAAGATATTAAATGGGGAGTGATTGGATTTGTTGTTATTATAGCCACTTGCGACATAAGGAAAATGTCAATTTACTAAATCATTACTATTCTTTTTCCTCGAAGAACAAAAGTGATGGAAAAAGTATCTACCTCACTTGTTATGTGTTATAAACACAGGCGAAAGAGAAGTGAGGTAAGATCTTGTACTCTTTGGCAGCTATTATCTTCATTCACTCAAGTTTTATTATCTCAACTCGAGGCCTTCCTTCAAATCTGTTCTTTTCTTGAACCAACCATCAGAAGGACAAGGAACAAGGACCTTCTTAAGTGTTTTCAAATATTAGTTCGCGCAAGTCTCGCTATATTATGACCCCCTTAGACAATATTCCTTATATTCATTAAGCATCATCTCAGTAGTATTTCCTACTATACTAAGCAATAAACAAAAAATTAGTAACTAACTTTGTATTAAAAAAGGCTCAGCGAATGCAAACAAACTTTCAAGACTAGCTGCAAGGCACAGAAGCATTGCAAATACTGCACACAAGATCCTAAAATAATGATAATCACTGCGTCAAACGCTAATGAACAGATCACTCTTGACGCAACAAAAGAAATAATTTAGCAAAACACTTGTAAAATAAGACACATTCTCAGGATTGTGACTCCCTAATAAGAGGGCTGCAAAGCACATTTAAACACCTCCGTCATGTGTGCAATACAAATAAGCGTAAGAAAAATAGTTGGTTCCATTTAAAAAAAATGAAGAGAGCCCCAGATGAGGGAAGAGAGGAAGGGGAAGAAGAATAAGCAAGGATATGACAAAGACTTAATAGTTGACCATGTTGGTCTGTGGACCTGCTTAACCTGGGACTAGGACGACAGTGTTTTATGTTTTCCTATCTCCCTTAATTTTTATTATTTGCTCTACCTATCCCTGGAGTTAATGTTTGGCCCAACTTTGGATAGCGGTAAATAAGGAAGATGAATGAAGCAGAAAGAAGTTGGGGGCTTGCAGAGAGGTTCAAGTTTGCGTGGAGGTCACGCTAATCTCTCTACTATAAACTAATTTTTAGAGTTAAGTTCGAAATAAGTAAGAATTAAAGTATGTTTGTTTGTTTATATATCTGTTTGTTGTTTTAATGTTATGTGTATATGGGTTAGGTGTTCAAACCGTTATTAGCATTGCTTTATTCTTCAGTTATGTTATTGGCGTTTTTGTGAGTTTTGTAGCAATATTCTCGTATTTGTATGTTTTTCCCTTTTTTATTTATCTTAATGTTTTATTTCCATTTGTCCATTCATTTTGCATTTTTAATTGGTTTTGTCTTTCTTTGTTAGTTTTATGACCAACCTGGTGAGTTTTGTCCTTATTTGTGAGTTTTTGTCTCAATCGGGTGTTCATATTTGGTTTATACGTAAATTTCCTCCTCTTTTCTTTGGTTCTCTTTGTTTTTAGCACTAAGAAACAGCATGTGCTGTCTCCATCCTTCTCCTCGTGCTATTTCTTTATTTAGTTCCTCATATTTTTTCGTGTGTTTTTTCCATAATTTTCTTGGCTTTTTTCTCGATTATTTTATTTTGTGGTTCTATTTTCGATGGCCTTATTAGGCGCACACAGAACAGACCAGAGTGGTAGAGATGACAAATGGCAGTTGTAGCTTCGTTGTTTCTGTAACACCTGAAGCACATTTAGAGGTCAACGAATTCCTGACGTTCAATTTGCTCGGTGCAGATACAGACATTAAGATGATGAGGCCAGTTTCTTTTGCCCACGAGTTATTCCGAAGAATCTCCTCCGTTATTTCGTCAGTAGAGTGGCCTTCAGCCCAGGGGTCGAGGCGGCGGCAGAAAACAAGGAAAATCGTATCTAAGAAGGGTAGAAAAATGGAAAGATGTCCAATGAACAAGAAAAAAACAATTTAGCATGAAACAGCGAAAAAAAGATCCCTCTTGTTTTTCCTCAACTAGCCTTCATCGAGGTCAGTCAAGGCGAAAACGCCGCTTCTAAACGTATCAGGACTTGTAATATTTCAGGTCATGCACAACAAAAGGGTATATAAAAAACAATACACTTCATTCTATTGGAAAATTCAGTCCAAATTGCAAAATATTTCACTGTACCGCGTAAAAGAGTAAGAATAAGCAAAATCCAAATGAAAAGATCAGTCGACATGGCCCCAATTTCCATAACTTTCTTAACTGGTGGGAAAATTCCCGTAGATGAAATATAATGTTATAGAAAGTCAATTTCTTCTCTCGCGAACTCGCACTTTTCTAGGGATAATCGTAGATTGTTATCGACCAGGATTTTGAACAATTAGTCTAAATGATCCAAATAATTGTCAAAATTGACCGAAAAATCATGACGTCTTCTATGTATATAAAAAAACGAACTCTAATTCCAGAAACAAGTTCCGCTTGTGATGCGGGAAAGTGCAACTCACATTCCTGAGGACAAAGGGTAATTTTAAATACTTCCATGACCCAAACGGAGTTACCATCGCAGTTTTTTCTAAGTCCGCCTGTATCATCGGGATCTGAGAATAAGTACGAACCAAATCCAAACAAGAGAAAATTTTCTTCCCATGAAGGTGGTTTGCTACACTTTGTATTATCGATAAGGGATATCAGTCGGGCTTCGTGATTGCATTAAGTGGCGTCTTCTTCGGAATGTGATCTCTACGGTCTCACAACCCCCTCCTTCATTAGTGATTCGAACGTTGCTCTGGCGACTTGTAGTTTCTCCATTGAAAGAGGCCTCGGTCGCGCGACGAAGTTTGTTTGTGTACTGCCGGTTTCGATTGTGCGTGCCACGGAGATAAACGGGAATGGGGCTGGATTAGTGCCGCGGGGTTGTATTGGGTTGAGGAATAAGTTCTGGTGATTTTATCAAATTTATTCATTACCATTAACAATTTGAGAAAAACTTAATTTTTAATTGATAACAATATGCAATTTAATCAATAATGTTTCTCCGTTGTTATTTACGACTTCTTCCCAACGTTCAACAAGTTTTTCGATGCCTCTGCAATAACAATCTCTGGATTTTGACTCGAAGAATTCATCGAACCAGGTTCTTAATTTCACATCAGTATTAAACGAAACGCCGCACAAATTTTTGGAGAGCGATCGGAACAGATGGAAATCTGATGGAGCCAAGTCTGGCGAATATGGAGGATGCGGCAGGATTTCCCAATTAAGCGTTTGTATGGCGTTCTTTGTCATATTGGCAATGTGAGGACGAGTATTGTCGTGTTACACAAGGACTCCATAACGTCGATGAGGTCGCTTTTCACGAATAGCTTCGGCGAGTCGATACATTTGTTGAACGTAGAGTTTCTGCATTGACAATCTTGTTATTCGCAAGGAGCTCATAAAGAATGATGCCTTCACAATCCGACCACACACACACAGCATCGTCTTTCGTGGAAGAAGTCCTTGCTTTAATCGTGGAAGTGGTATTTAATGGGGGCTAAGCCATTGTTTTCGATGGTTCATGTTGACATAAACACCACTTTTCGTCGCCAGTGATGATGTGGTGAAGAAATCTGTCCTTATATCCACGAGTAGCCTTGTGAAGAGCAAGCAAACCTGCGGCAATCGTAGAGCGTTGAAGTTTGTTGCTTTCGCTCAAACCGTGCGGAACCCATGCACCAAGTTTTTTAACTTGTCCCCATTGAATGAAGGTGATTTACTACAGTTTTATGATCACACGCCAATTGTACAGCCAATTCTCTAGTCGATTGATGAGGATTTTCATGAAGAGGGTCGTTCAATCGATCTTCATCCAGCTTAATGGGGCGACCAGAACGTTCTTCGTCATCAAGATTGAAATGACCGTTTTTGAAACGTGAAAACCACCATTGAGCTGTCCTTTCTGATAAAGCATTTTCTCCTTACACAGCACAATTATCGCGACGAACTTTGGCTGTGTTTGCACTGTTCCCGTCTCGATTGAAAATGAATAACAACAAGTGTCAAAATCATTTTGAGGGTACAAAACAAAAATTAAATTAACACAACTTCAAAATTAACCGCAATGACTTATTACTCTATTTCAAGACGTAGCTTAAGCAAAATCCTAATAGTCTACGCTGTTAAGAGACGTAGCCTAACCTTTGCAAATTTTGCTCTCATTCTTTATTATTATTTCTTAATATGTGCACAAATCACGTCAAAAAAACTTAAATCAACAAAACATTAAAAAAAACGCAAGAACTTATTCCTCAACCTAATGAAATGCTTCATATTTCTCTAATACAGCCTTGCAAATGGGCGCTAAATGCTGGAGCTCATTATTTATAATTAGTGCTACTGCAGGTTTTTCCCGGACTGTTTTACTATTGTCATGAGCCTAGTTTGATTATCCATTAGGAGGACACACGCAAAATCCATCAAACGATTAAAGTGCCCCAGTAAGTCAATCCCTAATAATGGCGATATGGTATCCGTAGACACGAATGACCACCTAAATGACAGACGTAAGCTAGGAATAACTTTATCCGCGTGTATTTCACCGTGCACTTATATTTTACCACCATTAGCCGTTGCAATGCTTAAACTGGAATCACTCATCTCACACGTTTGCACCAAATTTACCGGAAATATGGATACATTTGCTCCAGTATCGATTAGAAATTCGCACTTTATCTTATCTAGTTTCGCGGCGACGGTAAACACTGACGGCATGCCGGCAGTCGCACTTGCAACGACATGCCGTGCTGGTTTTCCAAAGGGGGCTAGCGAAGATAGCCTGAGGACGGTTACATCTGCACGTTTTTACCTCTTTTCAACCATCTGCATCAAGGCTCGCAGAATTTCGCACTTTGTCCAAAATATAAATGGTATCGACATGCCAAAGGTCTTTGGTTCCTGCTAAGAGGTCACAGTGCTATCGGTATATTACTGCACGATAGTCGAATCTACGAGACACAAAGTTAGAATGATTGCCACCAGGGTACCCACCTATGGGCAGTGAACACGCATTGACTGAATACTGTACCTGGTTTGCCAGATTTTCACTTCTGTCATTCACACTTAACGCACTTATGTTAGGGAGTGATATATCACTATTTACTTCCTTGCCCCCTTTGTATACCGCAAGGCACTGTGCTTTATAAAAGGACGTTAATTCGTCCGCAATTTTTCATAGTTGAGCAAGGGTGTTAAGTCCCTCTGGATGGCGATGATGGGTGCGATGTTTGACGGCGGGGACTGAATAAACTTGTGCCTCACGACTTCTTCTCCAACTCCTATCTGTAGAGCTGTTCTTTGTAAATCCTCCAGATTGACCAAAGGTCAACCAGTGAGTGGAGAAGAGTCTATGATCTTTTCGAATAGCTCCGGTTTAGTCCTCTCGAACAACCCAAATAGCTAGAGCCTTAGAAGCTGGAAGTTTTGTGTGGATAAGACTGTAGCTAGAAGCCGGTCAACATTCTCAGTAGGCAGTACAGCCAGCATGCGAAAAAAATTGTGTCCTCCTTAATTATGCTTGAGATATGAAATTGAGCCTCTACTATTTTGAACCAACCTAACACCGCTGTCTCATTAAAGATGGGGGACTTGATCGTGATGGCGTTTACGAGTTCCGTTCCTCCTTGCTCTGCCCATTGTTGGTCAAACGATTCCATGTTTTTAGTTACCTCTATTCCGGTCGAATGGAGTCACCAGTTTATGAAGGATGCCTGATTTGCCCTGGGTTAACGGCTGCGGTTTGTTATGCCGTAGAATTGTATCTAACTCCAATTAAAAGTTCAAATTGACCGTTGGTTATCCACTTATAGACTGTGCTAACGGTAATCGATTAACCGATTTATTACTTGCGGACGTAAGGAAATTAGAAAAAATTGCGGTTTGGGAGGATTATTTTTGGTCTTATGGCTGCCTTTTATTTGCGGGCAAGAGAAATCGGTGAGTTACTAGTTTGTAGTATGCTCACGTCCTTATATCTGACTATCGATGTAAAGAGCCTCAATGTCCTTGTACTCTCTCTCTCCCTCTCTCTCTCTCTCTCTCTCTCTCATTCTCTCTCTGTCTCTCTCTCTCTCTTTCTCTCTCTCTCTCTCTCTCTCTCTCTCTTACTGTCTATGTATATCTTTTACAAGCCTATTATTCTAACGCAAGTTTAGGGGAGTGGCTCCGTTTCTCCAATCCGAGAGCTGGGCGGAGCCTATATGATCAGAGGGTATGTACGTGAATTTAGTGTAGGTGCATGAACACCACGAGAGTTTTCCAATTTGGAAATATGAGTGATATCTATCAGACCGATATTCGTAGCAACATAAAACTTCGTTTTTCGCGGGTCCATGTCAAAGCTGGTGCGTCAAACTTCCTCTGGATCAGATTCATTACTTGTCTTTCTTATCGGCGCGGACAAAACGGTAGGCTCGCATTTGTTTTCTAATATGTGTGTAAATGTTTGAGTGTTAGCGTGAGGGCACAGCGATTTCTTTGCATAGCGGTTTTGCATTATTTACAAGTATACATTTTGCTTTGCATTGATACATTAATTATTGACTAGCGGTTTAGCATAATTTACAAGTATACAGTTTGCTTTGCATTAATTAAATATTAGCAATTGGCGTATTATTTTAGTTTTTGGTTTATGTGCTCACATCCAGATTTCATATGGAGAACAGGGTGCTTAATTTGTGAGGTTCCTTGTTGGCTCTGCTCTACCTTGTAATTGGGCACTACATACAGGTCATCTTTTCCGATTTCCCACTTTGTGAATAAATCGACAGCAGAGCACTATGCTTTTCGATCAAGAAAACAATGAACAGCCTTTCTTTCCAGCAAACTGCGTGAGTTTTTATTCCTCGTTCATTTCTTCGTCTACTTTTCTCCCTGGAAGGCAATGGACTATTTCACTCAAGGCAGTACTTTAAAATCTTTAATATATCTGGATCTACTCCCATATTTTTGAGTTGTACAAATATCACAAATATCTTCTAACTCTTTCAAAAGCTTTCCTTGCTATGAAGTTCTATATAATATTAGAAGCCTCTATAATTCCTTTCCCATCCTTAAAATCCCTTCTGCATGCTATCTTTTCATTTTCATTTTCAAGTACAAGGTTCTTTAATTCATGTATAAGTGTTTCCCTCTTACTCTGTATCGTATTTTCAACATAATTATTTACTACTCTCACTACTAGACTCAACTTGTCTCCTGAAACACATACATATGTATATATTCATAGCCTACCCTCCTATTTCCCCTGTTTCTCTCTCTTAATTTATCGAATCTCATCTGGTAACGTATAAATCAGTCATTGCTGGCAGTCCGGATGGTTGCTATGGTAACAAGGAGTAGGTACCCGTAAAAACCTAAAAATAATTTGCGAGATTCATAGTTTGAGGGTTTAGGTTCCTTGAAGCCACTGTAACAATCATTTATTATAAAAATAGTCAAAATCTTTATTTTCTTAGAAATCGGACCTTTTGATAGAATTGGTTAACTGGGTTAATCATCCAAGATTAATTAGTGTAATTGACCTGAATATTCTTTCCTGCAGTAATTCTTCTGCTCCCCCAAATATTTGAAGATTCAGAATTTTTTCAAAGTTGCCGAGAGGCAGATTAAAAAACTTCAAATTTTGATTCGTAAATATCATTGGCAAAAAATTCAGGAAGACTAAAAGTTTGCTAATTATATATTTGCCTCTTTTTAGCAAATAACTTGCTAATGTTGGACATAATTTACTTATTTTTTTATCCCACTTTGATATGTGCAATGAACTATCTTTATCGATTCTTTTCTTTCATACTAGAAAACAAACTTCGTGGTTAATAATGTATTAATTTCATCCCTTTAACATTAGTCAATTTGGAATAACATTTGAAGCAAGTCTCGGGAACAGAGGAAGGAAATGCTATACATAAACTTCAATCAGCACAAAATCCAACAACATTTTATCATGTGCGATTACTATAATTTCAAGGGAAATAATAACTACATCTTACAAAATAAGCATCGTCATTTGCATAAATTATGATGATTTTTTTATAAAAGAGTTCTTTCCATTAAGCGCATCATTTTTATCTTGGCGGTTAGAATGAACATTTAATATTAAGAAATAAATTTCCTCATTATTATTACAATTTGGTGCGAATTCTTGCCTAACTTTCGATTTTGGTTATAAACATTTGTGATTTTCTCTCTAATTACTTAGCTTTTCACCCTAATTGTACTCGGGCGAAAGTTAAATAATGACTCATCAGTTAGAGGAACTTAAGGTGAGTCGTTCACCATACAAAGAAGATGACCAACCAAGGCATCGAACCCTTCTCTCCCGTTGAAATGAATTGCTTCGCGTTTGTAAATGGTATATTATATAAAGTACAAATTATTATATTTAAAATATATTATATATGATTTATATAGGATATATAAAACACTATGTTATAGTATATATTGTATAGATAAATATATTAATACAGAATTAAGTTATCATAGATTAGACTCGGAAGTCGAGGTAAATTGAATGGGTGGCCACATTTGTTGCGGATTAACAATCTCGAAGTGTAAGTTCCAACTATTTAAATGTACATGAATCATTATTAAGTGCAGGGTGATTTTAGAGCCCTGATGCTACCTGCAGACTCAGGGCAACATCGGAATAGCTAACAGGTGCTTGAATAAAAGAGGAATAATAACACGCATTTGGATAAGGTGACGAAGTAGCAGCCGTAGAGTGTAGATGTGGAAATCCTTCCTTCGAGGATTCTTCTCCCTCACGATGAGTTAAGGTATGGCTTCAGGTGTTTGTAAGAGGAGGGCTTATGCATTAAGCAAAGGGTTTGATAGTAATACATGTTAATGTAGAATGCCCACCAATAGGCCGATCCTCTCTGTACTTCCATATAAAATGTAGCGTGATGTTGAAGAGAATTTCGCTTAGGTAGGAGAAAACAGCATATTGAAGGAAAGTATCTCCCGCCTTAAAGAATGATAAGCCCATCTTGGGAAATGATTGATCTGGGTGAGACGCAGGATTTTGGTGCCTTGCTCAAGGAATGGTCGGAAATGCTGCTTGCACCAAATTTATAGTCCCCTTACCCCATACCTAAATCAGCACAATATTACTAGCCACTTATGTCTCAATGCATACGCCTTTTTAGTCGCATGCAGGCGACTAAAATAGAATGGCCTAGAACTGACTTGTAAGGGATCCCGCAAGTTACTGGGGCTAAGTCAGAGTTTATCCTATTTATGACTTTTCGCTGTGAGCGATCGGCGAGCCAGTGTTAAATTTATTTAAGAATTTTCCACACTATTCCTTGCGCTTTAATTTTAAGTAAGAGCCTCTCATATACTACAGTATCAAACACCTTTTTAAATTAGAGGTCAATTATGTCTATTAAACTGGGATTGTCTTATATGGAAATCATTTTGTGAAAAAATTCCGAGAGATTTGTTAGACAGGATCTTCCTGTTCTAAAAAATGCTGATTTTAGAGATTACGGTTTTAGACTCGAGGTCAGCTACTGTCTCTGATTATCGATTCTAAGACTTTACCATTTACCGATGTACGGCTAATACGCCCAAAGTTGCTGGGATCTGATTTGTTTCCCTTTTTAAAGATGGACGTGATATTAGTTCTCATGAACTCTATTTGGACTATCCTTTCACATATATAACGAGTAAAGTTCATGTTCACAGCTTTTCCCGTTTCATTTTTCAATTGCTTAAGGTGCGTCAGGTATACATCTACTGGCTCAGGTGCCTTCGATTGTTTCATTTTATTCACATAGGTAATAATTTCGCATTCACTTACGCGCGCTCTTGAGAGCATCATATTTTTGCTTAAAATGATTTCATAACTTGATGTGATTAACAGCGTCATGTCTTACACAGCAAAAACGCTTGAGTAATGATTGTTTAATACATTAACAATTTATTCCGCACTATCTAATATGTGCTTCTCTTTACTTCTTAACACTCAGATAGTCTCTCTGGTTGAGTCACTATTATAGATAGAGAAAGGAGATGAGGGAGAAAAACCAACAACTCAGCACTATCTACGATCAAATTACAATTTTCGGACACACCAGAAGACGACAAACTTTGCTTAGATGAAAAAAGAAGAATTAAAGCATCTCATAGAAGAACAATAATGAACAATATCGGAAAGTGTCATCAGAGAAATTGACTTATGAAAAATACATAAAGAAACCTTGAGCTTAAAAAAACAAATTAAAGGAAGATCTACAAGAAGTAAAATAGCTCTATAAAATGAGCAAGGAAAAAAATAAGAGAGACAAAACCATCGAGCGTAATTTCAGACGCTCCTGGAAGTCCGTATTTTCCACAACTCATGAAGAAAGTGCAGACTTTAATTAAGCAACAGAAGAGATGGTTCACAAAAATCTCTGCAACCAAGAGGAAAATATCCACCCAACACCAGTCGTAGTAGTACAACGAAGGGAAGAGAATCAGGGACCAGGGGACACAATTACCATCGTAGAAGTAGAGAGCGCTATAAATTAATTCAAACAAAAATAGAATGACCAGATTCACACTTACCATGGGACCGGACAGCAGCAGTATGGAATCTATTAAGAACGTATCCAATTACTGTCTCAACCCCAGATACTTCCCAGACGACTTTAAACTAGCTAAAATGATCTTCATCCTAAGACCAGGCAAACGACCTGATCTCATTTCCTGCTAAAGAACTCTATCTAACGAAACTACTGTACCAGTCAGTTCCACTCAATATATACTTGAGAAGCAAAATGATTCAGATGAAAAGGGTGCAAAATCAAGCCATACGTTTCATCTACAACGCAAGATGGGACGATTATGTCTCGTCAAGGAAGCTTCACATAAGACCCGAGAACGAGACAGTGAATGTATTCCTGTATTCACGAAGCATCGCTATTTGGGACAACCTGGAGGCAACTTTTGCACCAAGTATGGTACAGTAGAAAATTTGTTCAGTCTACAGGACCGGGAGAGATACAAGTCATACAAGTATATGCCTCCAGCAAGTTGTTCGCGAATCAAAAAAATAATAAATATATAAGTCTGACACAAACCAAAATAATCGTTTTAACCTAATACAAACTCGTTAGTGTAAAATCGAAGGTCAATGATCACTATAGTGACATAGACTCTAAAGTACTTGAGTCTCTTTATTATTTTGTATTCTTTCTTATCTATTATATACTCTTGCTCTTTAAGGCATTAATATAATATCCACAATTAATATTTCTCTGTTTCAGCAAAACTTATGATATATATATATATATATATATATATATATATATATATATATATATATATATATATATATATATATATATATATATATATTTATATATATATATAAATATATCAGTGGCAACTCCAGCACTGGGGCTGTTCGGGCTTTTCCCGAGTATAAATCTAGTAAAGTGAACGTGATTTGCGAGCTGCTTTAATTTCTGCCAACACTGACTGACTTCAAGTAAGTAATTGCAACCAATAACTTTGGCTCCTTTTATTGAGCCTAGCTGCAGTTCATATATGTATTTTCGTTCAGCATCTGGCGGTCGTTTTAGAGGTGCCCTGTGTCAAAAAATATATTTCGTGGCAGTCGTTATCTTAACGTCGTTCACACGCGTTTGACTCGAGCTCAGAAATTACAGGCCGAGTTGTTATTTATAATCGTAAAAATTAAAAGTAATTAAAATACAATGTTTTCTTGAAACAATAGATTTCTATAGAGATTAGGATTTAAATTACAATCTATGAAAGGTTTCCGTTCTACAATATTCTTAAGGGAACAAAAAATTGTCCAGCAACTCGGACTAAAAAGAACGAGCCTGGTACGAGGGGCGGTCAATAAGTTTTGCAATTCGGATATAAGGAAACGAGATATGAGGAAAAGTGCTTTATTATTTTTCAATATAATTACCCTTGACTTCAATGCACTTGCGCCACTTGTCCCTGAGGCTTCGAATTCCCGAAAACCAGAAATCTCCCGACTGCTGTTCAATCCACTCCTGGACGGCGTCCATGCAATGCAGCCTTAAGCTGGCGGAATAAAAAGTAGTCGCTAGAGGCCAGATCTGGAGTGTAGGGGGGATGGTTGAGCTCCTCGAACCCGCACGCGCGCAGGGCAGCTTGTGAAACTCTGGCCTTGTGGACGTTGACGACGTTGAAGTCGATCATGGGGCGTGACGGTTCTAGGTACCCAACGGGCAGACACCTTGGTCATGGCAAAATTGTCGTGGATGATGTTGATAACACTTCCATATGATATTCCAAGTTTTCGCTCGATTTCTTCGACCTTCACCTGTCGATTTTCGAGGATCATCCTCTTTACACGGGCCACATTATCCTCGTTGGTCACGTCTGACGGGCGCCTTGGACGGGGTCATATTCAAGGGACTCACGACCATGGCGGAACTCCCTATTTCAGCAAGCAATAGTTGCATAGGAAGGGGCGTTGTCGGTGTACACTGCAACCATGCGTTTATGGATCTCTTTTGCATTCTTGCCTTCCTTGGTCAAGAATTTGATCACTGCGCGGTGCTCAACCTTCTCCATTGTTGAAAAATTTGTGACTGACGATCTACGATCAGCTACTGCTTCTTAAATAGACGAGGCAGGAGCGTGTGGCTGCAGGTCCTGATTTTTCGTAATACCCCCATAAACAGCCATCCCCCTTCCTCTGTTTTGCCCTACCGATTCGCAAAACTTATTGACCACCCCTCGTAGGTGTAAAATACTAAGTGTCATCTCTTGTCAAGAGTACAGTACAAGCTACAGTCAGATTGGTCTCTGAATTATGTTTGTTGTGCACGCCGCTGTCGTTATTTGATTGCTGTTGTTCTCTGCGTCTGTGTGTAAAGATCATTTGTGTTTTGCACGGTCGCTTTATTTTTGCCCTTAATTTAGAAATGAAGAAAGACATAGTGCTCGTATTTCCATCGTGAAAAGCATTTTGAACGACTTGGACAAGTAGAAGGAGCTGCACAGCAGGATATTATACGATTTCGCCATCAAACCGAGACGACTAGAGTTCACGTATAAATGAATTGATTATTTTTTTATATTAAAACTATATTTCTCTCTTATTGTTAAATTATCAGTCCACGTATAAGTCTGCGGTGTGCACTACGTCTCTTACCTTCTTTTATACATGTCTTATACGAAATATGTGATGAGCCTGAGTGACGCTGATGACCTGGATTCGCCTGTGATATATATATATATATATATATATATATATATATATATATATATATATATATATATATATATATATATATATATATAGTAGGAATAGGAAGACCAAAGTGATTAAACTGATCATTTATTGGCCGGACGTTTCGGACCATCACTAGGACCATCTTCAGCGACTCTGTCGACTAATGAGAAGAGAAAGGAATATTTACGATAACAGTTAAAAGAAGTCATTAAACAGTGGCTAAAAAAGCGGATGAAGACAAGTTAAAATGATAAAATTGACATTTATTGAGATTAAAGTAAAAACACAAATACAAATATATGGAATTAATTAATACTATCCAGTATAATTTTAAAAAATAACAGAAAAAAGTGAAGTTATAACATAAACTGACTTGAATATCAAATATTAAAGGTAACTAGAGTAAACAATAAATTACCTATTATATAGATTTATAAAAAAAACGAAAACAAATTAGAATGAATTAAACAGAGTGACTAACCTTTCTCGTGGGATTTGAGAAATCAACTAACTAAAGATATAAAAACTACTAACGAGATTTGTTGGGTTGGTCGGTTGGCTAGTGAATCTATTGAAGTGTTGGTTGGTTATATAGTGAATAGTTCAATTGAGGAGGAGTAATTATTTAGGTTTGGATTTATTTTATTGATGTACAGTGACTCTAAGATTTTCAAATCGAGAGAAGTTAAGGCTGAAGATAATATGGTAAATGAATCAGAATTAAGAGGATGATGGTGATACTCAGAGTGTTGCCTAATGGAAGAGGCTTTGGGTTTAGATATGAGAATACCAGTCGTATGAGACAAACCTAAGTGCTTTGCGGTTGTGCATTCGAGTTGTAAGCCAGTATGGCCTACATAACGACTGTGGCAGGTCGTACATGTATAATTGTAAATTATAGAGGATCGCAAGCCCAAAGGGATTGGTTCCTTATGGAGAAAAAAGGAATTTAACGATACAGGGTTGGAATTTATACAAATTAATTGGCATTGAGGGAAATGATTGTTGAGGGTAGAGAGAAGCAGTTTGTTAAACTCGGATGTCCATTGCCTCGAGATAGGGTAGTCTAAGGAAAACCTTCTGTTTAGAAACAGTAGTAAGAAAGGGTCGATGATAATATATTTTGTAGAGAAATTTGGATACCAACTGGTCGAAAATGAAATCGGGTTAATAATTAAATTTGAAGAAATTCCTTTAATAAGTCAGTTATTCATTAAAGAATATCCAGTTAGAGCATATTTAACCATATATGCTCTAAAGTTCGGCTTTTATTAGTGGATAATTTAAACTGACTAAGAGAGCTACTAAAAAATGTGTACCCAATCTAGTGGTGGTAGGTTTTCCGTAAATGGATGTATTATAAGACGAACCTATTCGGACAACATTAACATCCAAGAACAAGCTTTTGTTGTCCTATTTTGTTGCCATAGAAAACCTTATGTTAGGATGTTGTTAGTTAATATAATTAAGAAATAAGTGTGCATGAACACTATGCTTAAAAATTAGAAAACAGTCATCTATAAATCTTTTAAAGACAATAGGTCTGAATTCTTGAGGACAAATGTCCAGCCACCCAGTTTTGTGGTAACACAAAAAGCTATTGGCCAAGGAGGGACCCAGTGGGGAACCCATATATATGCCTTGGTGTTGTAAATAGAGCTCGTTGATAAAAATAAAATGGTATCACCCACAGCTAGCTTTAAAAGCTTGGAGAAAAGTTGCTTAGTTAAACCCAATATTTCATCTTCGACCAGTTAGTATCCAAATTTCTCTACAAAATATAATATCATCGACCCTTTCTTACGACTGTTTCTAAAAAGAAGGTTTTCATTAGACTACCCTATCTCGAGGCAATGGACATCCGAGTTTAACAAACTGCTTCTCTCTACCCTCAACAATCATTTCCCTCAATGCCAATTAATTTGTATAAATTCCAACCCTGTATCGTTAAATTCCTTTTTTCTCCATAAGGAACCAATCCCTTTGGGCTTGCGATCCTCTATAATTTACAATTATACATGTACGACCTGCCACAGTCGTTATGTAGGCCATACTGGCTTACAACTCGAATGCCCAACCGCAAAGCACTTAGGTTTGTCTCATACGACTGGTATTCCCATATCTAAACCTGAAGCCTCTTCCATTAGGCAACACTCTGAGTATCACCATCATCCTCTTAATTCTGATTCATTTACCATATTATCTTCAGCCTTAACTTCTCTCGATTTGAAAATCTTAGAGTCACTGTACATCAATAAAATAAATCCAAACCTAAATAATTACTCCTCCTCAATTGAACTATTCACTATATAACCAACCAACACTTCAATAGATTCACTAGCCAACCGACCAACCCAACAAATCTCGTTAGTAGTTTTTATATCTTTAGTTAGTTGATTTCTCAAATCCCACGATAAAGGTTAGTCACTCTGTTTAATTCAATCTAATTTGTTTTCGGGTTCTTTGTTGTTTTTTATAATTTAATATAATAGGTTATTTTATTGTTTGCTCTAGTTACCTTTAATATGTGATAATTAACTCAGTTTGTGTTATAACTGTAATTCTTTCTCTTATTTTTTAAAATTACACTAGATAGTATTAATTAATTCTATATATATTTATTTGTGTTTTTACTTTAATCTCAATAAATGTCAATTTTATTATTTTAACTTGTCCTCATCCGCTTTTTTAGCCATTATTTAATGCATTCTTTTAACTGTTAGCGTTAATATTCCTTCCCCTTCTCATTAGTCGATAGAGTCGATGAAGATGGTCCTAGTGAAGGTCCGAAACGTCCGGCTAATAAATGATTAGTGTAATCACTTTGGTCTTAATATTCCTACTATACAGTATATCAGATTTCCAAGGAACGAATCAATTACAAGTATATATATATATATATATATATATATATATACTAAATTATTTAGATACAGGGATGGCCTGATCCCTGGCCTCACTTTCTACTTCCTCTACCTTCTCCTGTTTTTAAGTTTTGCAAGTTTTCTTTTCTTTCTCTGTCCCCATATTCACGAAAACAAGGAGGGGATCCTTCACCTTTTGAACATCTTTCTACATTACTTGAAAAATAAATAAATTATTGTCTAGCAGAAGGCAGTCACTTTGTTTTCCCTCCGTTTACGCCCCGGTAAAGCTACTCAATGATAAAGGAGGAAAGGTCAATCAAAAGAGTTGCAAAAACGTGATTTTTCACGGGAAACCATTTTCTTCAAAACACTGCATTTCAAGTTATATGCGTACTTAGCCTCTTGTTGTTAAATAAGGAGTTATCCCCAAAATAGCGATCATCCCCACTTCGTGCTTTTTACTTTCATATCACGCAACATAACGCAACCCTCACTGCGCCCAGACCTCCTTGGTAGTACGTTGTAGTGAACTCCGCAGCCAAGTCTTGGTAGGGGGAGCTAAGTTAGTTGTTCCTAAAAGACACGAGCCGAAGACATTCGATAAGGGTATATCTGAATAGGTCTATTAAGGTAGGAGTGTTGCGAAGTGCGCGTATAGGAAGGTAATTAAGAAATCAGTAGTTACTCACAGAATTGAGATTATACTTCTAGATTCTGTCATTTTTTGAGTAGTTAAGGCGCAATCCCCCCTTCCCTCACAAAGCGCCAAGGCAACATAATTAATTAAGCGAATCCTCCAACGATTAATGCCAAATGAAAAGAAGTATACATCGCAAGAATTTGCCCAGAGGATTTTCACCCTCATCGTGTGCATAGAATTGTCCCCTGATTTATCGTAGTATGACCCGAAAGCAACGACATGAGGCAATTTCCATCCTCGGAAGTAAGCATCACCCTCAAGAAAAGACCTAGAAACGAAAACTTATCCCACAACACCACCAACTGGAGTGTAGTCTGTCGAAAGATAAAAGCTAATGTTGGATCACATTCACGACGTAATTAAGTTCAGAGAACACAATTACGTATTAAAATCGTGTTTAAAATCACTGAAATGGCCTCTAAGATCATCGAAAACACACCCATTGCATTCTTCATGAGGATCCCCAGACAAACAAACAAATAGAAAATAGGCTCGAGCTAAAAGAAGTTGACTCTTCAGAAATCTTCATTATAAACATAACGGAGAAAACCTCAAATTAATTGATGGAACAAACGAAATAAAAGGAAGGCGAAAAAATAGATACAGAGAAATTCGTCTAAGAAACTAGCACAGATGAATCTGCGCGGCAAGCGAGAGTAACAAGAAGAAAAGCACAAGAAACTAGAAAATCAAAATCAAAGGGAGCGTTACCCAAAGAGAACAAACACCAAACACATTTAACTCCATTTCCTGAAAGAGAAATGCATAATATATGTGTAGACGAGAACAGTCTGAGAGAAAGAAAAAACGCTAAATTCCACCGCTGAGACTACCAGGTACAGGAAACTGTCGAAACCTTCATCATGTATAAACAGAAATTAGAAACTTTACAGATAAATAGAAACGGATGGAAAGATAAAGAATACATCTACAAAAATATTTTTTAGAGAATTAGACCCTAATATATTCTAATATCAGGACCTATAATTGACTTAGAAGTAAAGAGCATGAAAATATGAAACTATGACTTAATAGAAACCAACTCTAAAAAGAGACATTCTATGGAGCCTCCGTTGCGGTCAAAAAGGAGCTGAACTGCAGAACGCAGGTGGAACTAATGGAATTATACTCTGCAATATAAATATATACGACCTTACGATTACTAACTTCATAAATTTGACTTTAAAATGAGATTATAGAACAACTTATTCAAATAATAGAAAAAAAAACACCTCCGCCACTTTGTTGACATAAATTGGAACATCAACGAAGAAATTGGTGCTATCAACAGAAGCATCAGACTCACGAGGAAGAATTACGTAGAAGCGTCTCAACATCTTAAAGGGATTGAAGAACGTTTTAATGGGTCATAAATATAGGCTCATTTTCCTATGACCTTAAAGTGGCGAAAATGATTTTCATAGCAAAAAACTGGAAAATCACCTTGTTGTGCTTAAAAATACCAACATATTTCGCTAGTTGATTTCATCGTGAAAGTATAGGAAAAGACTTTTAAAAGCAGACTCGATCAACACCTTAAGGAAAACAGTCTCTATCTATAATGAGTACTAATTCGGATTCCTGAAAGACAGGCGTAAGGACATGTCAATCAGCCTAACAATCGAAAAACTAGTCAAAGTAAAGAACGAGATGAACATAAACATCGTCTGGAGAGTCGTGTATCATGCTTTTAACAAAGTTTATCAGAGGGGTATCCAGTATAACTAGGAATCAAATAAAAGATTGAGGAATACTGTGCGACTGTTATGAATAGAAATGTGTATATAGATACAGGGAGAAGGTTTTATGCTTAAAGCCCGCGTTCCCAAACGTGCGTGTTTTTTAGTCCAGTATTGTACACTATCTATACCGAAGATATACCATCACCAGCCCCCAAATGACGTGTGATAATGCAGATTGAAAATGATATAACACAATTGATTGTGTCACTATGCAAATGCGGTCAATTCCAAGCGAGAACAACGGGAGAAGAAATAAAAAGAATCGATCAATACGAACAGTAATGGAAGATTAGTACGAACGAGAGAAATTCAAGATTATACCAGTCTACAGGAAAAAGATAGCAGATTTTTATGTAGACGATAAGACATATAGATAGAGCAACGAAGGCAAGGAGTTGTAATTAACAATAACAAAGCCTGGTTAAAAGAACAAACGTAACTGACAGAACAGAAAAATAAAAATTTCAACTTAAACTACTATATAAGCTAAGATCGCTCAAACAAAAGAACAAGAAGAAAATCTATCAATCAATATCCAGCCTACACTAATCTATCCACAATTTTAATGTATTGTAGTGCCACTGTATAAGGTGGAATAGGTTTGACAATGATGCCTCACACCTGAGCATCATGCGAATGAATCCTATGAAGCCTGGCAACAGGCACGCTCACATGCACATGCACATGCAAATAATCTAAAATATGTATAAAGTTTTCATAAATAATAACTCTTTGTGTAAATATTATGTAACATCTCTGTAAAATAATAATCCATAGCTTTTGTAACAAAGAACTTATAACAATATTCTATGTAAATAATAATATATATTTTGCTGGTAAAGGCCAAGGCGAGAAGAATGAATTCGAGACGCTCGCACGTGGGCATTCCTGTGCACATGTACACACACATACACAGTAAAACAAAGTAAAGCGATTTCCACAGTCACGCTAAAAGGTCAGTTGTTTAAACAAGCTTGGTAGCGAGCGCAGAGCCGAAATCACGATAGCAGCGGCCATTATTTGCTAGCGGGAAACCGCGAAAGGCAAAATCGCATCTTTTGGAATTCGAGATAAAATGAATTTCTATCTCCCTGGACACAAATTAACACGGAGTGGAGGAGACTGCCCCCCAAACAAAATCATTGGTTAATGGTTAGCCATGCTCACTGTGTAGGCCACTGTATATACCATCTTGGGTAGACCGAGGGAGGACACTCAGTCAGAGTCACGGACACTTTCACAATTACAGTAACAGTCACAGTTGAATTCGGAGATGAAGACAGTTAACATACCAACTCAAAACAAGGAATAGGCTCGCCTGAATATACAACGTGCACGTTTAGAATTCATCTTACACCGAAGAAACTCGAGTTGTACACCTTGAATAAAGAGTCCAAAATTCCGCCGTTTAGGATTTCTTTTCTTACTGGTAATCCCTATCGATCCTCTTAACCAGCCTACCTAACCTCAAGCTGAGGGAGAGTATTATGTGTCGTCAACCAATTGGCGTCAGCCTCAGGTCAGCGTCAAGTCGAGATCGTCTCTGTTAAGCAACATTGTGTCGGATTAAAACTTTAATGTTCACCGCCAAGGCCGTGGACAACCATACAACTGCATCTCCCCTCAGAGAGCAGCCCCGGTAACTTGTGACGTACACATATTAAAGACACCACAACATAACGCTACCAACCTTATCTCCCATAATAATAATAACAATACCTACCATCTAAGCACCTATGACTGGTGGGCCCTTCGCTAGAACGAGAAGAGGCATCGAAAAGAACAATGGGCTCAGAGAACGAGCAGCGAGCAGAGACCAGTGAGACTTAAGCCGTGAATACGATCTTTATCAAGCCATCGGTTTTTCATGGAACAGCAGTATCAGGATGGTTCAAGATAGCAGAAGCCTAATTTTACATCTTAAAAATAAGTCGGGAAGAAACGAAATTCTTTTACATCTTGACAGCACTATCTCCCGAAACCGTGGACCGCATTCCAGCTATGGTTTTGGCGTCACAGAATTACCAACGCGCTATTCGAGACGACCAAACCAGAATTATTCGAGAAGCTCATAACATCTTCTCCACTGACAGGTCGACGATCGGTGAATCTAGAAGATTGAGAAAGACAGCGCTGCGAGTGGGAATTGGAGAAGAACTGGTAAGGCATAAATTTATACAGTCCCTGCCTCCGAACCTAGTGCCTATCATCATCACTCAGAAGTGCTTTACCCTCGCCCAACTAGGTAAACTCGCGGATATACTAATGCCCTTTTTCAAAAAGCAGTGTTTTAGTATAGATAGTGGTAACAGTAACGATAATAGTGCTAACTCGTTTCCAAAAAGTAGTGCATTAAATATAAATGATAGAGATGATAATCAGGCTAATCATGTGCAATACTCAAATAATGCGCGTTTAGTGCCCATGGGCGTTATTGCGATAACGATATCGGTTATCCGATATTTTTTTCCCTCGTTATCGATTCATCGGTATCGCCTATACTTTTGGTTCCAAACTAGCGATAATAGATAATTTCAGTTTTTGGTTTCAGTTTAACACAGGGGCGAGCCGCGCGTGCCTTGAAGGCAGAAATAGGTAGGTCCGAGCTCGGGAGGAGGATCCTCAAAACCTATGAGGAGATGAAGGAAAGCCTCAGCATGTAAAAAAAATAAGAAACTATTCAAATATTCTTACTATTGTATTATAAAATAACGCTATATATAGTCAATAATCAATATTGTATTATAATTTTGGATTTATCGATTTATCGGTTATCACCTTATTGGGCGATCAATTTATCGCCATTTATCGATTATCGGTTATCGCCGATAAGGTTATCGTTATCGATTTATAGGTTATCGTGGTACATTTTTTCGTTATCGTGCCCACCTATGACATTAATGTTAATCGTAAATATAGTATGAAGAGTGCGCGTAACAAACCTGTGAGACTACGACTTTGTTGTGTCGATCACATTTATATTTCGGTACGAGTGCAAACTTTGTAAGCCTTTGTGTAGATGGCCAAAGTAGTGTGAAGACGTGCAAATGAAATCATCCTTCACGCCATCCTCGCTTGCCTCTTGTAAAACTAAAGCAGCAGCCCGTTGCGAATGTGACTGCCAGCATGCCAACCTTGTTCACTGTCGCTGTTATGTTAAATAACACAAACCGTGGATTCCTAATCGATATAGGGGCAAGTGTGTCTATTATAATGGTTAATTTGATGCAGTAATGTGAAATTCGTAAATCCAGTGTGAATATTGCAACTGCAAATAGAGGAAAAATAAAAGTTCACGGTGAAGTACAGATGGATATAATTATTCCTAGGTTGCGTCGCTCATTTAGATGAATATTCATGGAGGTAGATGCCACATTGCCATTGTTGGGAACTGATTTTCTGGGGCATTTTAATATTTTGGTGGATTGTGAGAGCAGCATCCTTATTGACGGTCAGACGAGGCTCGTTTCCGAAGTAAAACAATCCGGAAGGCCAGTATCTTCACTAATCATTAAAGAATTCCCGCACATGCACCGTTATTGCAGGGCCGTATTAAAAAGTAGGAGTCCCTATACAACTCTACAAGTGTCAATGCAGCTCTTTATCGTATAACTCTGTAGTACACACGAACGAAAATGGCAGTGCCATACCGAACTTTGCGTGACTGAGGCCTCTTTCAATGGAGAAATTACAAGTTGCTAGGGCAAAGTGCGAGACTCTATTAAAGGAGGCGGCAGTTTCCTCGTCAAAATGTCCTTGGGCTTCACTCATTCGTATGGTGCCAAAGAAGAACACAGGAAATTACAGAGTGATTACTGATTTTTATCACTAAACGCGATCAGGAAGGCAGAAGGCTATCCTGTGCCAAGATTCTAAAGTATAACCAATCATCTCCATAACCAGGTGGTTTTATCTCGTTTAGACTTAGTTCAGGCTTACCATCAAATTATAATAAAGCCTGGAAACATAGAGAAAACCGCTGCGGCAACCCCGTGTGGTTTGTTGGAATTTTTTAAGTTACCTTTTGGTCTCAGAAATGCCTGTTTCACTTTCCAGCGTCACATGGACAATTTATTTCGAGGATTAAAGTTCGTCTTTGTATATTAATATTTAAACGACATTCTAATATTTTCTGACCCCCTAGATGACTACTTATACCACTTTAACTAAATATTCAGAATACTGGTTAAAAACAACCTAACCAAATCGATGGAGAAGTGCAAATTTGCAAAGTAAGAAATCGCTTTCCTAGTCATTGTATTTCGGCTGCGGGAGTATGCCCGCCAACTAAGAAAATTATGAAGATCAGCGATACTCCACTACTAACGAACTACAAGGGGTTACGCTGATACATAGGAATGCTTGGCTAGTACAGAAGAATGATACAGAATTTTTCTGCAATTGCGGTGCCTTTAACGGAGCTCGCGTGAATTCAACCTAAGGCTCGGGAGCTAATCTGTAATGATGCTACACTGGAAGCATTTAATGCCTCTAAAACGGTATGACAAACTCAGTCAACTATGTCATCTGCAACCTAACGATTCGCCGTATCAATTAGTGACAAACAGCTCCCAATATGCGGTAGGTTCGAGACGGTGCACATCGACATCGTTGGACCATTGCCGCAATGCAAATTGCATGGAAAATCTTACGCGTCGCATAACCGCTGCCTTCTATCGTGCATATATTAAGCCACAAAGTGGATAGAAGCATCAACGGTTACTTTAGCCTTCTTAGGTGGCTGTATTTTGAGGTTTGGAGTCCCATTATATGTGATAACGGACAGAGGTACTCAGTTCAATTCTGAGTTCTTTGATGAATTGTCGGCCCTCGTTGTTTTTCATCGTCTACCAACCACGGCGTACAGACCAACCACGAACTCTGAAGAGTTCCATTATGTCTCGTCGGCAAGGAGAGTTAATGTTTCTACCCATCTCTTTTGGGCATTCGTTCCTTTCCCAACGATTCTGTTTTTTCGCAATTCACGGCAGTTAATGGCGAAATCATTAGTTTCGTCCGCGTCACCAAAAGCCAATTCCAGGTTCATCAGCAAACTTGCTAAAACAATGTCACAGACAGATTTCACTAGCTATCCAAAGGACACCTGCATTCAATGCTGAAACCATTCATTACTAGAGAACCGCGTGATGCAACGCAGGTGTGGGTCCGAGTGGATCGCGTTCGTAAGCCATTGGAAGCGACATATGCTGGCCTTTTCCCGCTGGTGGAGCTTGACAATAAATTATACAAGCTATGACTTCCCAATTGCAAACGGGAGACAGTCTCGATAGAAAGACTAATTTAGCAAAACTCCTTCAAGTGCAAGTTCTCAGGCGAAAAATATAAGAATTGTCACAACTAGGCCGGAACAAGGAAAAAATCATTTAACAAGGAATCGCGAAGAAGATAATAGCCAAAATCAATTCTTGCCGGTTACATGTGGAAAAGGGAATAATTATTCAAACGTCTCTACGCTATCTGGGAAGCGTGTAAGATTTGAAGGTGACCTCTCAATTTTTTACTTCTCGGAAGCCGAGTGTTCAATTAATTTCAGTATGGAGCCTGTATTCATATGTAGATAAGAGCGATTTGTGATGGCTTATCTGTACCAGAGCCATAGTCCAATAGTACTCTTAGCTATGAAATATAATTTATATAAATATAAAACTTACCCCTCACTTCCAAAATATACATAGTATTGTAAGACATCTAGAAACGAAATTAAACCACATTTAAGTAACGTTTCTTTGGGAACATATATAAAAAACAGATTCATTATATTTTGTTACACTCCGTATCTTGAAATGGACCTTTGTAGTACCACTGTGCAAGGTGGAATAGGTTTGACAATACACCTCACACATGAGCATTATGTGAATCCTATGAAGGCTTTTAACAGGCACGCTCACAACTACATATGCACATGCAGATAATTTAAAATATGCATAGAAGTTTTCATAAATAATAACATCTCTTTGTGTAAATAATATGTAACATCTTTGTAAAAGATCAATGCATAGCTTTCGTAACAACGAACCTATAACAGAGCTTTGAATAATGTTTAGGATCATTATCATGGTGATAGTGAAACTTGTGACTTATAAGACGCTGTTCACTTGATACACCATGTCGGAAGGAAATTTGATGGTATGTTGTCTTGTCTTTTTTCCACTTAATTCTTGCAGATGACAAATTCTTTGAGCATTAAAGTATTCCCAAGCAAATATATTGCTACCTCCATGCTTTATAATTAGAACAATGCAATCTGAATTGTATCTTTCATTTAGTCTTCGTCTGACATAATGACTTTTTTTCAAGTCAGAATGTTCAAATTTGAACTCGTCTGTCCACATAACTTTCATCCACAGCTCAAATGTCCATTCTCTATATTTTTTTCCCCTCTCTCAATATAACTGGTTCCTTGATCTCGTTTTCTAACCAAGCTAGAAACCCAGGTGTTTCCATTGAGAGTCAACTCTATTTCAATTCTCATGTTACAAATATCAGCAAATCATCACTCTGCTTAACCTCGGTTGTATCCGGTCCCACCTTTACCGAAACAGTTTTAAGATAGCTATCCATACCTTTCTGACCTCTCGCCTTGAGTATTGTAACTCCCATTTCACTTGAATCCCCATATCTACAACTCGCCTTCTTCAACCTGTCCAGAAATAGGCGGCTAGAGTTCATCTTCGTCAAGGACTGATCTCTCGGGCCACACTTCTGCTCCGTGAACTTAACTGGCTGCCCATTAACTTCCATATTACTTTTAAAGTCCTCCATCTCACATTTAAAATCCTAAACACCGCAACTCCACCTTACCTTTACCCATCTTCCACACTGGCTGCGTCCAGTCAACAAAAAGCTCTTCTTACTTAAAGTGCACTCCTGCCTTTAGCTACTCACACTATCATCTCTGCTCCATGGATGATTGTGCCTTCTCTGCAGTTGCTCTTAAGCTGTAGAATGTTCTACCTGCTGGCACACGCTACACTTGCTCGTTTGGTGCTATAATGCGGGCTCTGAAAACCCTTCTCTTCTTTAAGGTCTTTTCCAAGTTGATGGACGGACGCCCTGCGAAGGCTTTAAGGTTTTGAAGGAGGCCTATATAAAACCTCTATTATTACTTATTCTTTTTATTATACATTGAAACCGCTTAATTATGTTTGGCTTACTTTGCAATTTTTTCCTGATAGCGACACTACCAAAATAGACATAGTCTTCTCCAAACAGTGGGTCTTGACAAGTTAATATTCTTGTATTTCGAAGGCTGATTTCTGAGTGTTTTTTTTGTCGTCCTTTCCTCTTATTTGTTTGCAAATGTCCAGTTTCTTTGTCTGGGTTAATATTGTATTTTGAAGCATCTATTGTACATTTGATATCTGCAGCATTTTTTAGAAATGTGTAGCCATGAAATTTTAATGTCTTAATTATGCTTATTTAAATAGTAGTTAAATCTTCTCTCGTTGCCATTTAAATTTCCGTTAAAAAGATTTAAATAATAAAATTGGAGCGAAAATTTACTCCTCTGAATTTATCATGATCAAACAGTCATATGATGGATAAACTATAAGTTATCTTAAAAGAAAAGTTTTGTCAAGAGATATAAGCTGCTTGCCGTCGAATTCCTGAATAAACTTTAAAGAAACCAGTTTTATCAATGATAAATTTTTTTTTCTTAGTTCAAGTGTGACTTTGTATGTTATTGTAATTTTATTAAAAACTTTTATCATAATAAAACTTTTTAAAATTAAATTCTATTATACAAAGATTTGTAGTTTTTTTAAAGAAAATGAAGGGAAAAGGCGAGGCGAAGATCTGTAGCGTCAGAAACGCACATCCAGAATCTAGCTCTGGCAATTCTCTTTATTACTCTTTTGATGTGTTTATGTATTGATGTATTAATGTAGCCAGAGGAGGGGGGGAACCAGCCCCTGGAAAAATATAGAGGGTTGGAGTCAGAAATGGGCATCCGTCCGTAAAGTCTCTGCCAAAATCTTAATGGATGAGTCTTTTAACGAATGAAACGACGACCCCAAGTAAGGAAAAGCCGAGAAGAAGAAAAGAGATTTCAAAAATTATCAAAATTAAGGCTAGTTTAGTGTACTATTTAAGTTTAAATAGGATTATGGAATGTATAGGGTTTTAAAAAATATAATAATTTCCAATCGTAAAGTTGAGAAAATGCCTTAAAATTAATGCAGTTTTTCATATATAAAAGCCAATTTAAATGAAATATAAAGAGCTATGAGGATTGTTTTTCCGTATATTAAAAGAAATCCCCTAAAATTTTCTCTCGCCTTTAGGCATAAAAAATACGCATGACATGAAAAAAATAGAGTAAGCGTAACTTATTAGGAGATATTTACAGGAAACATTTTTTTTAACCAAAAACCCGTTGCTAATGACAGAGCTAGGCCGTATATCACAAACAGACTGTCTGCTGCTTGGGCAGCGCAAGCTCTTCCTATAAGAAGGAGTAGCCAAGCCGCTCCACTTATATATATCATTTGCCTCAATATATATATATATATATATATATATATATATATATATATATATATATATATATATATATATATATATATATATATATATCTATATATATATTAAAATCGATATCCCACCATCAAAACTGAGGCCCTTTTGGGTAACCACAACGTCCTGGCATTTTGGCAGCGTAATCCTATTACTTACCCTCCTCCTCTCTCCCTTCGCCTCGAGTATCACCAGAAAGGCTTTCGCCCAACCACAGAATGCACTAATCATTGCATTTCCGTTCAGGCCGGCCTAACATTGGTTAAACCGGAAATATTTCCCCTAAGAGTTGATATTTAATTTCACCTCATATACGAAATTAGAGGAGCTTCTTTCACCTAGCCCCATCGGCACCCGATGGGGCTAGGTGAAAGAAGCTCTGAGAAAAACCGTTAGAGGAGGAGATTAATTTCCACCCTCCTCATCACCATCCCCTCCTTCCCCAACCCCCAGTGGGGTGGCGAGCTATATATGCCGATTACTGCCGAAGAACACAGAAGTTCGAGTTAGTCATCAAAACAACGAAGTCCAGCCAGAAGCCAGGCAACCAACGAAAGGGACACAGAAGAAGCTCATGCTGAGCCAGTTCCTTGTGTTCACACCAAACTTTAAGTTAACTTGTAGTGGGAAACAAGTTTAAATAGTTCTCGTCAGAGAAACCCCCTATCCTGGTGTACAACAAAACCCAGAGATAGTCCTCTCCGTTGAGGAATACTCCAAAGTGAACTTCCTCAAGTACTCCCCTTCCTCAAAGGATTCGGTCGTTTGCTCATCGCTCGTCAGTGTGAATTATTCCCAGATTAACCCGAAGAGTGGAAGAAGCATACTTTCCCCGTCCCGTTGGTCAAATCATCTTACAATGACAACGTGCTTAACGCCATACGTCGCAAGCACCGAATTGTTCTGTGGTTTTAAAAATTATCCTCACGCCAGACAAACATCTGGAAGGGCAGTCCACCCGCCTGCCCGAAAACAACATTCTTGAGGCTACATAAAAATTGAGGCCAAGGTTAGTCTCAAACCAGATTTATTTCCGAGTGTTTTCCTTAGAGGTAAATGAATTCCATCATCTCTTTTATTGGAAGGTCAATTAGTGTTCAATATTAAAGTGAACTTTGGGTCAACCATTACTGTATATTCAATTGTGTAATTTAGTAAGCCTCACTTAAACTTGTTAAATTCAAAACTGTTTAATTTGTTTGTTAGATTTCAATTTTTGTTCATGTTGCAATTAAAGTTCTATTTTCCTAGAAGCATTTAATTCAATCCTATAAACACTGAGCATGGCACTAGAAACACTCAAAGATTAAAAATAACGTAATAATAATAATCATTTCAAAATATATCACACTAAAAGAAAACATAATCAAGGAGTTTTCGAAGTACGTAACAAACCTATACGTACGTACACCCTCACTCGGTCCTTGCAATACCACGACATAAATATTTGGTGTCAGTTTTTATGGGTATTCGACGAACTCAGTATAGTTGTTTGTCTTGCTTTCCCCTAAAGAATAGTAAATACGTGCCTAGCGTCGAGGAAAGGTTAAACATAAAAAGGTCTGTCTGTTCATTGGTGGTTAACTATCGGTGATTACCCTGTTAATGTTATTAATTATTTTTTTGTGGAGTGGTATTCCAATTGGGAGAAAGTGTTATGATAAGGGTGAGTTAAGCAGCGCGCTACTTGGTTGAGGTACCTGTAGCATATCGGTGAGTTGTTGGTACGATCAAACAGGGATAAAATGGAATCGTTCGACAGATTCCACCAACAAGCCCAAGCGTTGAGAAAACGACGCAAGGAACTAGTGGCCTAATTTTCAAGATGAAGCAAATGACGCAAAATAATTCAATCATTTTTCTAAATCCATTTATTCAAATTAACAGCGTTTCTTCGAGCTTGTGCGCTCATCTTCTGGTTTCTAGGAATATGAGAATTCATTAGCAATTTAACAATAATGAAAAATATAGCTTTAGATTACTTACATTAATTAATTGTAATAACTATGGAAATTAGAGTGAATGATTAATTCACTCTATGCAGTTTAAATAAATAATACTAAAAAGTTATGATATACAAAAGGTTTTTTGTAACTATAGTGAAGAACATATCTTAACAGTAAGCAGTGAAATATTTCAACTGACGAATATTTGAACAATATTATTGAGTATGGTTTGGTAGGTTGCCTTCTTAACCATATATATATATATATATATATATATATATATATATATATATGGGGTGAGTGTTTATGTGCGTGAGAGAATAGAAAATTAAATTTGCCAGGATAATGGCTCATCTCTCTCCTCTGGTGTTTCTCTTTTTTATGCTCTTCTAATTGCTTTTCGTATTGTGTTTTGTATTGGTTGCTTCTAAGTTTTTTTTTCTCTGTATTCTTTATTATCTGTCAAAATCTGGATTTTGTTCCTATGTTACCTTTCGGTAACGTTCTTCTAATTCGATTACAAATTCGGTATTCTTACTGTTAATGTTTGCTTTCCTTGCATATTTATGTCAGGTTGTTCTAAATTCCTTTAATTTACCCAGTTATGTCTCTGTTCCTTGTTTTCACGCATTTATGCCTTTGTGATAGTTTTTCCTTGTTTTTTTTATGGTGATTATTGGGTCTTCTTCGCGCCGTAGGCCTAAGCCTACGGCTGGGGAAGAATTGACGGTCTGAATTAATGTTTTTTCCTTTTCTAGAATTTTTCTAGTCTCCTGGTTATTTTCTTAAATTCTTTGCCAAGTTTCTTTTGCTCGTTTCTCAATCATTTTATTTATTGGCTCGACCCCTGCCATATCCATTATTTCGAGTTGTCTTTTTCTTTCTCCGCGCCTTCTATTAGTTATAAGGTAGGCCGCTTTATTTGGTTCTCTTTGTAATTTCTGTTTTTTTTGTCTTATTTGTTTTGTGGAGGGAGATCGGTGGATACACTAGCACGGACTCTACAAATGCTTTGCAGAGGGTCTTTTTTATTTCTGCTCCAGATGTTTCAGGTCTGATTTAGCCCTGGCAATCCTCTCCGTTACGTGGACGTGGTATCCTCTTTCCCTCATCTGCAGGACCAGCACCTTTCCTTCGGTTGTGTACCTGTATTATGTGTCACTGATGGTCATCCTGTCCTTATTTACTCTCATTATTGGTATTATTTTAAATTTATTCAGGTTGGTTTTAATTTTCCATCTCCTTTCGAATTCATATATATTTTGTATCTCTCGCTCTGTTGTCCTAGCTTGCCATCTGGAATTAGGGCCCGAGTGGAGATCATCTGGATGATATTGTCAGCATATTGTACATTCATGCAGCCGGTGTGAATGGAGGTTACATATCCGCGCTGTACATCGAGTACAAAGTGAGGCTCAGGAACCCTCGTTGTGGGACCCCAGTTTTCAGCTGAAATTTGAGTACTTCGTGGTATTCAATGTCAGTGTACGCCTCCCTGTTTATTACGTAGTCAGCCAGGATTCTCTCTATTCGGTTTCCAAAATCGAGTTGGAGGAGATTGTATTTTAACTCCTCCACCTATACCTTATCGAAGGGCTTCTCAACATCCCGGAGTACCACGTCCACATATCCTTTTTCAGATTTGGCCTGTGCCATTTTTTCGGCTATGATCGCGAGTGTCATAGTTGCGTCTCCTCTCTTGCTGAAGCCGTACTGGTGTTCATTCTATTTCCTTGAGTTTTCTAGGTATGCCACCAGTCTCGTATTCAGTATTTTCTCGAATACCTTTCCAAGAAAATTAGCAGCGATATTGGTCTGTAATTTGAAACCAATGGCGGTGTTTTTCTTGGTTTGTGGAGGAAAACCATCTTCGCTACTTTAAAGATTCGTGGTTAGGCACCGATATTCAGGAATGCATTGAATAGATCTTCAATATATATTTGTATCTTTGCAGGCCCCTTTTCGTAGTTTTGTTTTGCGAGCCCGGTATTTCCGGGTGCCTTTTGTGTAAGGGTGGCGATTGTTCTTTTTACCTCCTCCAGAGTGATTAGAGCACCTAATCCCGCCTTCTCGTCTGTACTCACATCGACTCTCCCAAGTGATGTTATTCTCTCATGTTTCTTCTTAGGTTTTCGATGACCATTTCTTCTGTTTTTCTGTCGAATCGTTCATTATCTTCTCCTTCTATTGTATAATTCTTTTTCCCACTATCCTCTAAACTTTTCTTCTATTTCTGCTTTGCTTTTGAGGTATTCATTTTGTTCGTTCTTTATTTTTATTGGCTCTCTTAGTGGTTTTCCTTTGATTGTTTTTATCATTCTCAAAGGCCTCCCTTGGGTTTTCTGTGCCGTCGATTTTGTTAGGGAATTCTAATTCTTTCCAGTTTTTTTCTTGTTGTTCTTTTATCAAAAAGACTGTTTCCTTTTTCAGTCTTTTTAATTCCCTTCTTCTTTGCCTGTTTGTACTGAAGATTTTTTTTTCTGAGTATTTTTCTTTGATTTTTCTTGCTTTCTTCTTCATTTGTTTTTTCCACGTTGGGTGTGGTAGAGCTCTGTATTTGATTTTTGGCACACTTGCTTCGTCTGCTTTCTTTATGTTTTCGATTAGATTTCTGGTTATTTTCTCTAGTTAGTCTCTGTTTTTTCCATTCAGTTCTGGCTGTTCATGACTATTTAACATAGCTGTGTATGTCTTCCAGTTCGATTTTCTGCCGGCTTTTTGAAGCTTGATTGGGACTTGTATCGGGTTTTGATTTACAGTCACCATAACTCCGATATGGTCGCTACAGGGGATGAGTATCGTTTCCATATAAGTATTATACGGGAAGTTCTCTGTCGTCATTATTATGTCCGGTTTAGTTGAAGCTCTTTTGGTGATATATGTTGAGAATTCCAGGCCTATTCTTTTTAATATATTTCTGTCCATTATTGTTTTTAGGTTTCCTCTCAAAATTTACTTATTATAAGCAACGTTAATGTAATGTATTGTTCATAAAATGATCTCTATGCGACATCATATATCAATAATACTTTCAATTTTACCTTTCGGCAGTTAAAAAATCTTTATCCCTTTCTAATCAGAGATTCATAGGGCAAGGAACTAATAGGAAGATTCATGAATAGGAAAATTTTATTATTTGTCATCTGACATGACTAAGGGCACCAGCTTTGTAGTGATGTCGAAGAAAAAGAGCCGGCAGCACCAAATATCTACTATTGTTGTTGCATCCTTAGCCATTTCTAGTTCAAAGACTAAAGTAATGAGGTCATTCACTAAGACAAAAGGAAAAGAAAAATCCTTTTGAAGGAGAGCAAACTTTTCGCCGGCAAAATAATTTAAATTGGCGGAAATTAAGAGAATGCGTCTACAAAGGAGTAATGAAACTTTCAAAGTTGGTAAAATTTCCTACAGACAATTTTTCGTCTGGCCCATGCTTAAACGTAGACTATAACCGAAGGCAATCTTTTTTAGAAAAAAGACTGTTCTGGAAAAGTTCGCAAGACAGAAGTACCAAATTTAGCCATTATCCTTTAAAGAGATTCCTAAATTTTTCTTTCAAAATGGTGTGAATATTTAGGCAGCCTAAAAGATTTGCAGAAATTAGCAAAATTAAAGTTGCTTATCATTTGATCCCAAAAGTAATATTTTTTTAGATTATTAGGTGCGATTCATATTAGTAGGCGTAAAGATAAGGTGGTTGTTTTAGAAAGTGTAATGCAATTTTGTATATGAATAAATATATGAGCGAAGTTGAAATTTTGCAAAGATGAAGGCACTGTGTGGTTGTATAATTTGGACTCTGTAATTATAAAATAGAGGCTGTGAAGAGTTTTTCGAATGTTACGTTAGGAGTGTTGGATAGATTTGCTAATAATGGTTATCAGTTCATTGTGGTAGAAAAGATGAATGTCCTAATTGGTGACAAAGTGAAAGATGAGAAAACTGGATGGTTTAGTATACTTAGAGAAAAGAAACGCTGAGAGAAACTTGTGTGTGACAAACAAACACTAGACCACAAAGATGTGTAGAATACAAATAGGTTGAGCGAATAGAAGAGGTTGAATGTAAGTGAAGATTTGGCGAGTTTCTTGTAAAAATAAATAAGTTGAGTAATGTGTCAGATATGAAGTGTGTGAGGACGATTGAGCTATGCAAGATAAATTGTTTAGCGTGTGAATAAGACATGAGGGAGGGGAAAAAGATTGGAAATGTTCCCTAATAATGTAAGAAATTGTTTCTTTTCTTTTTTTTTATAAATGGCAGAGAGATCGGTATGAAAAAATGCTTGAGAGTATGACCGAGGAAATAAGTGTGAAAAAGTAGATAGAGCAAAAGTAGAGGAAAATTAGGGAAGTAAATGTGGATAATACAACGGCTGAAGGGGGGGTCCTATAAAAGGAAAAAGAAAGTTTATGACTGAATGGTGGAATGAGGGCGTGAAACACACATTTGAGAGGAACGGGTGAAACATACTTACAGAATCTAAATAGTACAGATGAGCATGTCAAGGAGATGCAGTTGATCTGACCTACTAACTTACTGAAGAGTTGTAACTCCAAGCGCTTTTTGAAGATCGTTTTTAATTGGTTTCCTTTTTTCTATGTGCCGTGTGTTTAACATATTGAGATTTTACAACGTTTGTATGCTTAGTGGAGAAATTAAGTTTTTCATGAAAAATAGATTAACTCTGCGCGATTGAATGGGCTGAAGAAAATTAAGTGTTATTTGCTTGTGTTGTTTATTCATAATATTTTTTGTCATTCAGTTAACAGTTTATAACATGTGAATTGGTGTGATGAGTGTTTAGTTAACAATTTTTGGCTTATTTCGTTGTGTTGAATGGTAACTCGTAATTTTCGTCACTCTATTTGGTTTTTCTCTCTAATTTACTTCCTTTGTTTTTGTGTGCATAAGTTTAACAATTTTAAATGACACTATGTATAATGGTTATTTTGAGAGTATTGTGCAAATGAACTCATCAACTCTTAGTTTTTATCTCTCTCTACCTCTACCGCTTATCGTATCGAAGTTTAATCCCATTTTTATTGTCTTTAACTTGGTTTTCTTCTTCCTTCTCTTATGTCAGAGTTTCATTATATATGTCGGTCTCCGAAGGGTGAAATATACAATTTGAGTAGGATCGACCAGGATATTGCGACTTTAAATTTTTGGTCTGCTTATGTTTATTCATCTTTCTTCTCTTGGTTGATTATTTATTTCTCCTCTTCCTTTTTTTCTTTTTTTTAGATATTTACATACATATTTATATATCTCTTTCTCACAGATATACACACACACACATATATATATATATATATATATATATATATATATATATATATATATATATATATATATATACTTTTTCTTATTTTTAAATAATTAAATAAATAAATATATCTCTTTCCTCCGTCGCAGCATTCAAGCCTTCTAAGTCTTTTCTTTGCTATGTATATATATATATATATATATACTTTTCTTTGTTTTTTAATAATAATATATATTTCTACTTTTACCGGTGTTTATCATATCATTTCTCATTTATTCATTTTGTTTGAGTTGTGGGCACTTCGTCTCTTTTTCTTCTTATTTGTTATTTTAATTAGTTAGCTTTAGTAATCTTGATAAAGTAAATAGTCCGATTAGGTTTTCTCAGGAGCAGTTTCTTCCACTCAGGAATGGGGCTCACCTGCTGGCGCGTCCCCTAACTGCTCTCAGAATATCTAAGTCGAGGTTCATGCTGTGGAGTATTTCTTCTTCGATTTTGTTCCAGGTCTTCTCCCTAGCCTTTGGAGATCCATATTCAATGGATTCAGACGTGCTCTTGCGTGTAGATCTGTTTGTCGAATATAGTCCATCCTTTGTGTTCTAGTTATAAGCAGAGTTGATTTGTCCTGCACTCTCTGTATTTGTCTGAGAGAGGTGGAACTCGCAGCCTGCATGACTACTACTGGGTAGACTAAGGTTGAACGTACCAGAGTAGTGTATAGCTTATTAAGAATTATGTAGCTGATGTTTCTGAATCTATACAGTTTTCCGAGCTGTATTTTGGCTAGGAGGATTCTGTCGTTTATGTGCGCTTTGTATCTTTTTGACGTTATACGCATACCTAGAACTTTGCCTTCGTTTTCATACGGGTACACTTTGCCGTTCACTAAGACATCAACACGTTTTTGGCGGTTTACTGGAAGAATCAGGAACTTTCAACGGTTGGTCTTGATTTTCCACTTCCTTTCATATCGACTGATGTTGTCGATTTCGATGGCTCTCTGCCTTGCTCAAAATTCAGCATGTTTCTAGTAACTTGGGATGATCTGTGTGATGTCATCTTTAAACTGCAGGTACATCCCATCCTTTCCTACTGGAGCAATTAAGTCCAGTGTGTACACAAGATACAACAGCAGACTCATACAGCCACCTTGTGGAACACCCGCCTCAAGTTCGAACTCGAGTCCTCTGCAGCTCTCGATTAAAATTTGGGGTTTTCTATGCATGCTGTATTCACAGAGATCCCTTTCCAGGATTGAATTTAACTGGAGGCCTGAGATCTTCTATTGTAGACCTCTTAACCAAACCTTATCGAAGGCCTTTTGTACATCTCGCATCACCACGTTTACGTATTTCCTTTCAGCTTTACAGCAGGAGGGCTTTTCGGTGAGAAGAGCAAGGGCTGCGTTAGTCCCCCTTTTCTTGCGGAACCCGTGTTGCCGAGGGTGGTGAGCTTCCAGCTCGGTCAGCTAATTTTGCAACCTGTTGGCTAGAAGCTTTTCGTAAACTTTGCCTATAATCTCCAAGAAGGATGGGATTTGGCCTGTAGTCCACCAGTTGATCGGGTTTCCTCCCTTTAGGTATAAAGACGAGTTTTGCTATCTTGGAACCGTCTGGGAAGTAGGCCGTATTCAAGGAAACATTGTAGAGGTTCATCATTCCCTGAGTGATCTGCCGAGTGGCATGCACCAAGTTGTTTTTAGTGATTCCCGTCCAGCCTGGAGCCTTTTGTTTAAAGGTTTTATGACTGCCATGACCTCTTCAGGTGTAATAGGTCGGCCATGGTCTGCCAAAACCCTCCCTTCATCGACATAGGCATGTGGGTTTGTGCGATGGACAATCTGATTAAGATCTTAAGATCTGATTAAGAATATGCAGAATCTGTCTTCCAAAACCGCCGATTGTTCCAAGTAGTCATCGCCCTCCTTAATGCGGGTCTTTTCTCTACTTGAAAGACCTTTTAACTTGTTCACAAGTCGCCAGAACTCATCGGGTCTTACATCGCTGTCTACTTGTTCAATCAGGCTGTTCCAGATCTCAGCATGTTGCTGGTTAATAGCCTGCTTCACTTCTTCGCTCAGGTCTCGTAGAATCGAGCTTCTTTCCCGATTTGTACCTTGTCTCCTGATTTCTTCATACACCTCCCTGTGCACTCTAGCGATCTCTCTCATTTCATCAGTGCATCTGGAGGGTAAGGGAGTTTTGTACCTCTTCATCAGTACACTCTCGTGATCCGCGTCGATGATGTGGGCAGTTATCTTCTCCAGCTCCTCGAGGACCTTCTTGAGCCTTGTTCCGCTTAGGTCCGTTGGTTCATATCTAGCAAGGATTTCCTTGTAGCGTTCCCAATTGAACGAAATGTAGCTTTTCAGAAGAAGGATTAGAAGCTGGATTGGCGTGAGTGATATGGTCTTCAAGATCGCTTTGTGGTCGCTGGTAACTGTTGAGCCTGGCTCATTATGGCAGTTGAAGGAGAAGTCATCTCTTGTCATGATTATGTTGGGCTTTGTTGCTGCCCGAGCGGTGATATAGGTTGGAAATTCCGGACCTATCCTCTAGAAGTTTTTTCTTCGCAAAATCATTTTCAAGTTATGGCCTTTTTCATTCGTGTTTCCATAGCCAGTTGTTCGGCATCTGGCATTGAGGTCACCCCCAAAGAACACCATTCTGCCGTGGCCAAACAAGGTGTAGAAGCTTGTGAGAGGAAGGTACCTTCGTTGAGTTAGTTGGTATGCCACCGCGATTATGAGCTTGCCCACTAGAGTGTGAAACTCTACCGCCAAGAAGGACTTATCCAGTTCCGGAAGGTGTCTGAACGAGATATTTCTTCTGAAGGCAACGGCAGCACCGTCGTACCTCTCCTGAGGATGGTTTTCCGAGACCACTCTATAGCCTGGTATCTTCAATTCCCTGGTGGTTGTATAGATACTATGCTCCGTGATTAGTATGATGTTGGGATCAAGCACGCGGAATATGTTTCCGTATGGCGCGGCTTTCCCCTCCCATCCATTCACGTGTAGGGTCAACATCCTTAACCTGTTGTTTTCGGTTTTCTCTATTCTGGCTTAAGTGGATGTCTTAGTGTTTACGAGTTGTTGATTTGCGTTTCCCGTTCATTTTCTTCTTATACTCTGCTGGGGACAGTTCCACAAATGTTTCTCGGTGGAAGGCGATGTTTTGGTTATACAGTGCCTCTCAACCGTTTCCTCGTCGCATTGAGCGTCGTCGAAGTCCCATTTGTAGAACTTTATTTTTATCCCCAAACAGTTTTTATTCATGCTCCAGTCCTCCGGTAAGGGTACCTAGTCTGGGAACGGGAACTGCTCCGTGGTGTAGATGTTGAGGTTAATTCTGTCTGCATCGATTTTCTTCTTATTTTTTTGCTTCCCATTTGGTGGTTTTACTTCACAGGTAGGATCTCCCAAGGTAAGCTACGACTATGCCCGTAAAAAAGCATAAGGTCCATGAACTCCTTTTTCCATACTCACCCCTTATCGAAGCTTGATTGTTAACGATCAAGTTATAAAATCTTCCATGAACTTCTCGTTCTAAGGATAGAGTTGATCTAGAGTTTGATCTCCTGAATTTTTATGATGTAGACAAGTGGCTAATAAGATGTTATTATGAGGAATTTTCAATCTTAAATCACACAAGCGCCAAGCATTTTTTCTCAATCGCTGAGTAGTTCTGCTCTCAGTCTTCGAGTTTTCGGCTGACGTAGGCGACTGGGCTCGGGACTATTTCTGTACTGTATAAGAGCAGGACAAATTGCCAAATCAGAAGCATCTGTTCTAAGATAAAATTGTTGGGAAAGATCTGGATGATTTAAAATTGGAAGGAGTGAAGAGATGTGCAGAGGTTTTATTGTTTGAAAACTTGCCCACTGCTGTTCTTTTTATGCGAGGGGTTCTTTTAATCCCCATTTAAGTAATCTGGCTTATGGGGCTGCAAGTAAAGAAAAAATATTAATGAACCTTTAATAGACCTAGCCTTTTCCAAGAAATCAAGATAGCATTTTGTTCATCTTTGGCAAGCTCATGCTTGAGAAACCTATGAAGCACTTATGATGGCATTGTGTCTGCATCAAATTCGGTTTTAGAATTCCGATCTCTGAAGTCTATTCAAAGTATTTATGAATTATCAGGTTTCCTTAACATCACAACTTAATAAAAATAAGGCCATTGGAATGGTTGTATATCGTTAGGTTGGAAACTTTGTTCTACCTCGTAAGGAACAGTCTCCTTAAGGTGTAATGGAACCGGGTATTTTTTTTCCTAACAGAGATATATTCAGTGTTAGTATAAATCCGTGCACCCAGGTACGTCACTTAATGCATCTTTAAACTTACTTAAAACTTTGTGTAAATTTCCCTCGTTTACTTTTCGAATGAATTCGACATTGATGAAGTCGCCACTTAATTGTTCGTTTTCCACAATGGAAAATTGGACCAAACCAAGAGGGTCGCCTCTTTCACCATGGTCCGATAAACCTTTAATGTCAACTGCGTTATCCTTTCTATGTATGCATTCTTTGACTTCATATGGCCCATTCTCTTTTATTAGGATCTTGTTGCTCTCTGTTGGGATAAAGATGAGTAACTCTTTTCCAGGCTTGAGCCGAAGAGCTTGAGACATTTGATCAAAGTAGTCTTTGTATTGTTTCATCCCTTGGCCGTTTCTTCTGATCTCTGTCGCAAATCAAAAACATACTGGTTTGTGCTCCTAGTTTGCATTCTCCGTAGGGGGACAATTTTAGGATTCTATTCGGGATTTCAAGAACTTCGAATAGAGTTCTGGAATATATTTTTTGCTTATCCTTTGGGTACTCAACGCAAAGCTTTTTCAAAATAGATTTTAGGACCATATTCATTCATTTACAGAGGGCATTACCCTGTGCCTGCTAAGTGGTTTTAAATAAAAGCTTGATAGATAATAGCTTTAAATTTGGCATATTCGTTCCGACGTAAATTGCTTTCCTCTTTCGCTCACAATTTCCCTTGAAATACCTACCCACGCCAAGACAGTAACCAAGGTTTTAGTGACGGAGATCGAGTCTATATATTTAAGCAAACGACCGTTGAGATTAAAGATGGAATTACATATTAGGACATCACCGCACTTAAGATGGTCTATTAGGGACATGGTCTAGCCTGTAAAAATTGGCGATTCATGATAAGATTAGTGGAAGGAACGATTTGAGTAGGCCTAACAAGGATATTGATGAGGCAAGAAAAATTATATACAATATATAAGGAAAATTACCAAAAAAAGCCCCAAAAAATGCAAATGAAGGATTCATAAATGAAAATTAAGCTTTTTAAAATGAATATAGAAAATAAAATGAGGAGATGATGGAATAGAAATGATGAATATATAAATAATTATATACGCCTAATAATTAGAGAGGTGTGCCTATTAAAGGGAGTGTTTCTTGGATGCGGAGACACTGGTTTCTCTTGAATACTTATCTTAATAATTGTATTAATGTTTTATCTACAAGATCCGAAGGACACCTGGCTAGACACGGCCAACTCTAGAGAAAACTCAGGAAAATATTAGGAGCTTAGCGTTTGCAAGTATTCTACCGAGAATAGGTAACGCGAATGTTTTCTATAGAAGAGCTTAATACATTTACAACTCCCTTAGTGTTTTCTGTCAGGAAAAAGGTATGAAATTTACCAATCGGGGGGAGAAATTTAGGGCGAAGTGAGATATTCTGGAAAAACCGGCTCTATCTGAACAGAGTAGGCTCGGTAAGAGTTGGGAGACTTTTAAATATGTGTTTTAGGTATCTTCCGACAGGACTGCATTAGAAAATAGAGAGCACATGGGAGAGTGCACAAATCCAATGTTGAATAAATATAATATTATTTTTTTAGGTTCACAAAATGCACGCTGATTGTAAAACGAGATCGATTAATTAAATGGCTTAATTGTGACAAAGATTTTGATATTATTTTCGCGAATTTCCTGTTTAATTATTAATTATGAACTTGGTCACTGGGAACAATTTGAACAAGAAACCGCGAGAAAAATAATTAAATTAAATTTTAAATGAAAAATAATGACTGTAATATAAACTTAGTAAAAGAATAAAAATCTCCACTTACTTGCTCTGAGGTGGTTAATAAATTTCCCATTCACAGTGTCTAAGTATAATATGCCTAAAAGATCATAATAGGTAGCTATTATTAATAAATGACAGCTAAATATATACTTAGTCTGTGAAATGGTGCTTAATCTTGATCTTGGAGCGAGATAATGGCTTATTTATCCATTAATATTTATGAAACTTAAATCAAAAGTTATTATCATACGGCTTTGCACGCAGTATGAACCAAAACTTGACAATTTGCGGAATTTTTGGTAGATATTTATCGGGGTCTGTATTTATGTCTTGACACTGAGTCGTAGTTGCAGAAAAGAAAAACTGCTTCTCGGTACACCAGGATCTGTGCTAGGTGGCAACTCGAAACAATACACTTTCGCAAAACGCAACGACGCCCACTTATTAAAAGTTAATTAACCCAAGTCATTATTACTACTACTCCCAACTTACTTTATATAACAAGGAAACTAAATTAAAATGAATGTCTATGTATAATTTCCACTTTCGTTTTCGGGAGTAAAAAAATATTTACGACAATTATCGTATTTAGGAAACATGTATAGAAAAAACTTTAAAGGACCTTATTAAAGAATTTAGGTTAAGTTGCGATCGATTTTTAACAAGGATAGGTATAAGGAAAGAGGCGTAGACGTTATTTCATACATTAGCTATTACTCCTTTTAAAAAGCTTACGGCTTTAACAAAAAAAAAAGTAGTGGTAAATTTTGTTTTTCGAAAGTAGCTTTTTTAATGAAATGACGAAAAATCCAAGAAATCGACTTCTAGAATTCATGAATTATAACTTCCTGCCTTTAACAGCAGACGAGCTGGCAAGCGAACAAAATATCTTACATAATTTGGGCAAATAAAAAGAAATTAGTTGTTAAATGCACTTCAGAAGAGAACAGGAAGTTATTATGGAAGACAATGAGAAAGCAAGAAAAGAATAGCTCCGTAAGCATATAAGTTGCGGGATGGTACCTGTGATAGCACGCGAGAAAAAATTGATGATGAGGATATAATCCGTGTGCTGTATCAAACCATGGAACCAATAAATCAGAAAGCACCTGAAATAAAAGCAATTATAACCTTGATGTTAGAAATGGCATTGAAAGTCTTGAGAAATTTGTCCTGTAGTTTTGCTGGAAGGCATCTGAAAGGTGAATTAGTGGTTGTCGATTGGGAAATGCTGTGATCGTACGGAAAGGGAGGAAAAGTTGGATCTAACAACTACAGAAAATAAGTTTCTCGATTGATGTAGGCCTAGTTTAGCGAAACATTCTGTGTGAGCGTGTAAGAAGAATAATAGAAGATAAGCAAGGCAAGTTTAAATTTTATAAAGATGTGTAAATTAGGTATTGGATTTTCGAAAGCCCAGTGATAAGGCAAGCAATGACAGACGTCAGCTCTACTCTGGGCTTACAGATCTGGATAAAGAGTCTGATTGTAATGAAGGGAAGGGGTTACAAAGGACCTAAGAATGTATAGAGTAGGTGTTAAAATGTTTGAAAATTTTAATTATTTTCATGGTAGAAGTAAAACGTGTTCAGGTTCAAAATATTGGAGTGGATGGTGTCGTGAGGAAACGGGATGTCATGTTACTATGGCTGTTAAATACACTTATTGTTGGAATGCTAAAAGAAGTATTTGTGGGAGTGAAGAGCAAATGTTCGGGAGTAGTTTAACAATGGTTAGGAATATATTTTGTCTATATTAGATCATGTTTATATCTAAGATTGATTTGCGAGATTGTGAAGGATTTGATAATACTCATTTAAGCTTTACATGTTTTTTGCTAGGGGGTTGAAAAGTATATGGAGGAATAGGCAAAGTGATGCTTTATTTAGGTGAGGATATGGCGTGATGCAATATTATTATGTGTCATGAGTCTTTAGTAAGTGCAATGTCTATGCTGTGGAACGAGGAGGAAAGAACCATAGTGAGAGGAATTCAACGGAGCCATTTGAGAAAGATCCTGAGTAAGTGAAGGGTAGATTGAGTATGGAACGAACGGACAAGAGAAAAAGAGTGGAAGCTGTAAGTGTTGATGCTTTATTTAGGTGGGGACATGGCGTGATGCAATATTATTATGTGTCATTAACTTTAGTAAGTGCAATGTCTATGCTGTGGAACGAGGAGGAAAGAACGAAAGTGAGAGGAATTCAACGGAACCATTTGAGAAAGATCCTGAGTGAAGGGTAGATTGAGTATGGAACGAACGGACAAGAGAAAGAGAGTGGAAGCTGTAAGTGTTGACTGCTTTTTATAATTAATTTTAAATATATTTACATACCATTAATTAATTTCTATCTTGCAGGTTATTTTAAGATTTATTGAATTTTATAAATCAAGGTAAAAATTCTTAAAAAAACAGGTGATATTTCCGAAAGGTTGAACCTTATTGTCAGCAGATTTGGATGTTCTAAAGCTATAAAACCGTTTTATGAGACAAGCAGTTGTCTTGCAGAAGCGGAAAACACCAGACCCGATCAGTCAAAAGTGAGGGATGGGATGTGACCATGCAAATATTGCCGTAACATAATTTGAAATTCCGTCCAATCAAGATAGCTTAAGGACATCTGCTTTCCGACCCCGCCAAAAAGAAGAGATTTGAAATAGCAAAACTTCTTGATAGCTCCTTGATGGCTCGCGCCTTCAGGTTATATAAATGGACGTGTTTGGGCATAAAATAAAGTGAGATTTTGGTTGAACAGTGGATATCTTTCATGAGACATAAGCCAGCATCGGTGACAGTGTGGACGGGCGTAACATCAACGGGCCAAAAAAAACACTTCTCATCTTCAGGAAAAGTGAGTAAAGATCAATCAGCATGTTTGGTGATTTTGAACTGAAAACGTTATTCCCATGGTAGAAGCCACCATAGCAAATATCGGTATAATCATTTATCAGGAGGAAGCATCTTCACACACAGCAAAATTTCAAGACTGGTCCCAACCAAATTTTAATCGATTTTGGTCAAAGGAGACTTTGTCTCCCAATTCACCAGATATAATAAATCTCATAGACTTTGGAGAGTGGTCGACGCTTGAACAGAAGAGCTGTACCAAATATCATCCAAGTTTTGAAATTCTGAAGTGAAAACTGTAAACTTGCTGGAAGAAAATATAAGCTGAAACTCTGCGTGTCACTTGCGCCTAGGTCATACTTAGACCTTGTCGTGTTATGGATAAAAAAGGTCATCATATTTAATATTAATTTTCATTATCTTGTAACAAATATTTTTCTTTCGTATTCGTCTATGCATGTTGCTGTGGTATTGCAAGGACCGAGTTGGTGTACGTACGTACAGGTTTGTTACGTATATGAAAAAAACTCCTTGATTATGTTTTCTCTAAGAGTGCTATATTATTATAATTACGTTATTTCAATCTTTGAGGATTTCTAGTGTCATGCTCATCGTTTCGAAGATTAAAGTAAATACTTCTAAGAAAATAGATCTTTAATTACAACATAAAAAATGAAATCTAACAAAACAACTATACAACTATGAAAAAAGAAGTTTACGTGAGAATTACTAATTTAAACAAATGAATATAAAGTAATGCTTGACCCAAAGCTCACTTTAATATTGGACGCTAATGGACCTTTAAAAAAATAATGGAATTTATTTACCTTTAAAACAACCACACGTGAATCCGGCTGGGGACTGACTTTGGCCTCAATTTTTATGTGGACGCAAGAATGTTTTTTTTTGCGGCTAGACGCGTGGACGCGTTCACGCACACACCAGCTGTTGGGCTGTCGCAGGTACATGCTTGAAACAACAGGTGATTTTGGTGCGGGCGACGAATGGCGTTAAGCACGTTATCCTAGTCAGATGATTTCAATAACGGAACCGTGAAAGTATGCTTCTTCCAATCTTCTAATTAATCTTGGAATGATTCGCACTGAAGAGCGATGAGCAAACGTGTTTGCGGGAGTTCACTTCGGGGTATTCTTCAATGGCGAGGACTATCTCTGGGTTTTGTTGTAAACCGGGATAGGTGTTTCTCTGATGAGAGATTATTGATCTTGTTTTTCAATACAAAAGAAGCTCAGCATGAGCTTCTTTTGTGTTCCTTTCGTTGGGTTGCCGGACTTCGTCGTCTCGATCGTTAACTCGATCTTCCCTGAGACAAGATGCTAATTTTCGGTGTGACCACCAGGAACTGGCTCAGGATGAGTTTCTTCTCTGTCCCTTTCTTTGGGTTACTTAGCACTCTAGCTGGACTTCGTCGTCTCGATCGTTAACTCGATCTTCCTCGTTCTTCTACAGTCATCCACCTATATACTTCACCACCCCACTGGGGGTAGGGAAAGGAGGGGGGGATATAAAGTCTTAGGAATTAAGCCTTCTCCTCTAACGGCGCTTCTCAATGGGCCTTTCACTTAGCCCTAAAGGAATCTACTGGCTTTTGGTCAACGCTCCTCTAATTTCGTCTATGAAGTCAAATTAAATCCCAACAATTAGGGGAAATATTGCCGGTTTAACCAATGTTAGGCTCGCCGATCCTGAAATCTGATGATTTGAGCATCTTGTAGTTGTGGGGCGGACTTTCTGGTGATCCGCAAGGCAAGGGGAGAGGGGGGGTAAGTAATCGGGTTACGCTGCCAAATGCCAGGCCGTTGCGGTGACCGAACAAGGGCCTCTGTTTTTAGGATGGAATATCGATTTCCCTACACATGTATTAAGTAATATTAGATTGTGTTCCAAAATTAGTTATTAGTCTTCACCTCGTGTTTCCTGTTTTTATCGTGTAAGAAAATATGAATAAGGTTGTGATTGAGTAGGTTTTTGGGTGTTATGTGCGTGTAAGAAAATGATTATTAGAAAAGTCTTGCGAAACGAATATACGAGATTGGTTTTTTTTATAATATGACGTGCACAGTGCCCCCTACCCTATGTTGAATTATGTTTAGACGAGCTGCTATAGCACACTTCTCTCCATCCTCAATATGAAGACTTGATTTAACGTAGAAAATATTGGGGCGGGGGGTTCTTGATAATTCATAAAGGAAGAGCAGTGTGGTATTTATCACCCCTGATACGAGTTTACACCACCTTGTCAGATAGAGTTATACAATCAATTGAAGTTAAAGAACTGAACCCGAACCCTTACGTTTAATCTAAAAAATCGAGTTTGGACAAACTTTTCTTGACACTGGGCAAATGAATTGTTTGAGTAAATCAAATCCCTTCCAACGAACTTACATAATTGTCGTTAAACTATTTTCTCAAATAGTTGCATGTGAAAACCAAACAGAGGGTAAAATTCCAATAAATAAATTTATACAATTTAAAACAACTTATATTTAAAACGCGGACAAATAAGAGAAGAAATATATGACGGTAAAGTTTTGACAACTGGTGGAAATATTGAAAAATATTTCGCCTAAATTTCGGAAAAAGATTTAGTGAATTAAAAAATATTTTCGACAATTTTTATTTATGAAACAGATTAAATTGGTTTGTGGCGTGATTTTGCTTTCGAATAGTTGGATGATAGAAAGAAATAATATTCGATAATAGAATAGATATGTTTTTTTTCTTGTTGAAAATAAAACATTTAAGCAAATAATTCTGATGATGGTTCCAGCGTGTTGCGTTCTCTTCTTTTGTTGCGATAGGAGTCTACAACCCTAGTGATATAATAGGATTTTAGGAGGAAGGGGTTGCTTGTAAACGGGTTAAGGCGTAATTCAGAATGGGCCCGGCGTAACGGTGTTTAGATGATGTTCCCCACCGCTCTTGAACGTAACGTCTTTCGGTTCATTAGTCAGAAGATAAAGAGTCCGGAAGAGAAAAAGACTGGATTATTCCTTCCTTCCTATCCTGTGCTTGGTATTCATTGAAGTAGTTTAATTCCAGTTAAAAATATTTAACTCTTTCAAGGAATTTCATTGGCTGTTTTTTATTTTATTTTTATTCTTTGGTGTTCCATTTTTTGAGCCGCCATTTGTTTCCGTTGTGCAACGGTAACGTAATTTATTATCAATAGTTTTTCCCTCTCTTCGAATTATATGTTTTTAATCATCTTCGAGCCTCCCTCTAAATTTGCTTGTTTAGCTGGGCGTAGCACCCGTTCTAGACGTCACTTTTTTCAAGAAGATTAAAGTTTAATTGTACCCATTTAGAGCCCTGAAAAAACCCATATGACCATGAGACATGTTGTTATTCACCCTGGATATTTCAAAGCTGACATCGCGTTTGACATTGGGTGGCACCATCTAGTGGCAGAAGCCTCATTTAGCCATTTTAAGGTACTTGTAAGTGATTTGAACTATGGGAAACCATCAATGCAATAACCATTTATCATGTCATCATAAAACGTCGCAAGTCATTAGAGGGACTTTCCCTCTTGTTTATAATCCACCTCTAACTCGCTATTTGTCAAGATTAAATAGACTGTGTCAACTGTTCTTCACAGTGAGTCCTTTGATGCTTTCTAGTGTCAATATTCTCTGTTATATACCTTTCTATTCCCAGAGAGATTGACGCTATTAATAATGTGGCCTTTTAATTGCTTGCCTGCTGTGAGTAATTCTGCGTTGGATTCATTGTTCCCTTCAATTTTTTTAAGGATTGAGTTGCCTGGTTGCCAATTTCGATTATCGGTAAGTCAATACCTACCTGGATTGTCATGACTTTTTTTTAAATGAGATTCGTTTGAAGGAAAGTCTTTGCTTGCAATATAAAGCTCGAGGTAGGCTATGAATATCTCGTAGACTCTCACTAGTGAGGCGAGCTTGATGTATTTTGATCCAAAGAAATTGCCGGGGTTAGATCAGACACTAGACCTTTGGTCGTCGGCCGAATATTGGCCAAATACGCTCCCCCGCCAGAGTAGTTTCTCCTGATTACGGTGGCAGAGCCCGAATTCCAAAGTTACCCAAGCCTTTGTTCAAATTCCATCATCCTCCCTTCTGTGATGAAGGATTCTATGACTTTTGCTAAATCTTCTTTCATTCCCAGGCCAGTGTGCCTTCCTCCTTTCCATTTCTAAAGTTCATTCTTTCATCTCTATTCTCCAACTGTATTTGTTTTATTATCTCGGTATCAATCTTATGGTACTACTCGTTATTTTTAACGTGTCTCATGTCATGTAGTTCCTATCGACCTCTATCTAGCTCTATTTAGTTATTCTGTTCATCCAGACATTTCAAGGCTGCAATCGAGTGTCCAAAGTTCCAAGGCGTCGGACTTCTATCGCCTAAGTACCTAGTTCAATCCCAAAAGGAGGGGATTAACTATGAAAGTTCCAGTTCTCGGCAGGAGCTAGCCTCTTATTGGCGGACCCACTGAGCTTGCATGAGGGAAGGCAACTCCATTCGCACACGTCTTCACACAGCAAATTAGAACAACGCTGTATCTTTCCCATCTCCGACACGCAACATATCAGTTCAGCATCCTCGGACTTGACCAGGAGGTTAAGTTCCACTATAAAATTCAAAGTTGAATGGAAAAAGGACAATTGCTTAATTTTTCTTGGTGCATAAGACTTAAGAATAAATAATAAAACATATTTTACCTTCATAACATGTGTGGTAGGTCAGGTTAGATTTCCTGACCTTCGCTTGCTTCCTTTGACTCAGAAGAGAATGTGGCATGCCCGCAGGACACTCTGCGATTGACCTTTTCTTGAATGATGCATTTTAAACGTGGGTTGCCCTAAATCGAGTAAGAGTGACTATTTTTTTTGGCCGAATTAAATCAACTAACTACGAGGTTCTTGATATTAAGCTGGATGAAACAAAATAATCTTTACTACTCTACAAATAAAAATAAAATAATGGATACAACATAGAAATACAAAAGAAAAAAAATAGGCAGAAGGTTTACACACATCAGCTCCAGGCGGGAGCAGTGAGCACGTACACACAAACGTACACGATCGATAAAAGGGAAACTACCATTCGGGTGGATATGCGGCCCGAGGATTTTGTACCCGAGAGAAGGGCTTGGGAGGTGGGGGGATGGGGGGGGGGGGGGGGGGGTATGAGCTCGATTTCTTTCAACGGCACAGTTATGAAGGAGAATACAATCTGTCTTCTAACAACCACTGCTATCCTCGAAAGGAGGGATCGAGGGAGTGTTTCGCCGGGGAAAGGCTGAATCGAATACAGTAGTCTGGGGGTCTCCTCGGTCCTAGTTCTTATTTCTTCTTATTAATCTTTCTTGTCTTCTGGCACTTCGGGTAATGGAGGCCGAAAGAAAGAAATCTTCTGCGTCGCGTCCTCTTTAACAAAATACTAATCTTACCCAGGCCAACGCTTAAAAATTTATACGGGCCCGTCGAAAGTGAATTTTACCGCAGCGCCGGAAGTGGATTTTACTTTATATAACAGAAGTGCCGGGAGTTAATTTAGACCTTCACACCATCTCGTGGAACATTTCGTTGTTTCCATTAGGCTCATTATAGGGCGTCTTATCAAACAGAATTTACCCCCCCCCCCAAAAAAAAGGTGATCGCAGGTTCTTTCTCTCCTAAACGTCTCTCTCTCTCTCTCTCTCTCTCTCTCTCTCTCTCTATATATATATATATATATATATATATATATATATATATATATATATATATATATATATATATAACTGATCTGCATTTCTCTCATCTTTGACAACATGCATGTTCATGTTCATTAAATTAAAATATCCACTCTATTGTATAGATTAAAGCCTATCTAAAGCTAGGGCAATCTTCTACCGTCTCCAACAAAAACATCTTACATATAAAAATAATTGCTTATCGCTACCATATTCCCCCTTGATTAGAGGGCTAAGCTCCATTGTATATCCCAACTTGACCACTTTCAAATATCCACAACTATAAGAAATCTTTCTGTTCCACGAAGCCAAAATCGCAAATTAGGAGGCAGGCATCTATGTAATCCCGTGTAAAGGCCAAAATTGCCCCTCCTTTTATGTCAGAGAGACCAAAAGGTCATTAAATAAACGCATACATGAACATAGGGGTGATATTCATAGAGAAGGCAATACTTTTAACCATGTAAAAAACGCCAATAATATAATAGTTTTCCATAGTTCCCAAATAATTTGCCATCGTAACGATTATATTATAATAGAAATTATTGAATCCTCATTAATCAAAGAAATTCAAAATTTTGATTTGGTAGAAGGGCAGCATAAATGTAGTCGCAATGTATCAAACCTCATTTTAAAGGATATTGTAAATTACCCAAAAGCTAACGCCTCCAGATATTATGGGAAACTTACTTATCGAAACTTGAACCGTTTAAATAAACTTTATGCTCCAAAACAGTGTTTTTTCTTGCATATATATATATATATATATATATATATATATATATATATATATATATATATATATATATCATGAGCACGAGAGAATGATGAAATACATCCAACTTCACCGCAGGAAAGAGAAAACGGAATAATTTTCCTTCGGAAATAGTTATTTCTTACTTCGAAAAATCCGAGGTGCGGGGGGATTCGAACCGTTATATATACTCGTATATATATATATATATATATATATATATATATATATATATATATATATATATATATATATATAGATAGATAGATAGATAGATAGATAGATAGATAGATAGATAGATAGATAGATATATATATATATATATATATATATATATATATATATATATATATATATAGAGAGAGAGAGAGAGAGAGAGAGAGAGAGAGAGAGAGAGAGAGAGAGAGAGAGAGAGAAAAAGTAGGAATATTCAGACCTATGTGATAGTTCCGGATATTTCAGTCATTAACAAGACCATGTGCAGGGAATTAGCATCTAATAGGAATAGAAGGAAGTTGAAAATATTACCATGAGATAAATTGTAAAAGCAGAGCAAACAGTTAGATATAAGTTAAAATGTGAATATATGAAAATTATAATTTAAATTTATTTAAATTACAGGGGGCAGAGATGATTACAAAGCGATAAAAAATATGAGTGACCTAAGAAAGACAAATGCAAAACTTAATTAAAATAATAGGTGAGTAAATGATAAGAAAATAATTATGAAAATAGGAAAAAAAATCGTAATGTAAAAATCATTTGAATTAAAAAAGTGACAAAAAAATTAAATTTAAAATTAAAGACACAAAGAGTCAAAAACGAAACCAACAAAGCAGGGCAAGCAGATAATATCAGTTAAAATACGAATACAGGAAACTATGAACAAATACGAGTATAAGTCTAAACCCATTAAATTACAAGGGCTAAATATCATTCAGTGTGTGACAAAAAAATTATAAATTAAAGTAAAGACAAGAACCAAAAACGAAACCAAGAGATTTTAGACAGAAACTGACTTCATTTTGGAGGAGCTAATAAGAAAACTGAATTATTATACAGAGGCAACAAGCCAAGAGGAAATCTACTTTGGGGAATTTAGTTCTTTATTTGTTTTTCTATTTTCTTATATAGTAAACATTTTTAGGGATGATGAGTAATGATTAAACTTTGTATTTATTTGTTTTATGAATGGAGATTCTAGAATTTTTAATTTAGCAGAAGAGGAAGCGGAAGTTTATAAACTTGAAGAATCAGGATTAGATTTAATGTGTGTTTTTGCGAGTGTTGTCTTATCGAAGAGAATTCAGGTTTATAAATTAGAAGGTTAGTTTTATCTCACAAGTGCTTAGAAATCCTATATTTAGGTTGTAGAATAGTTTGGCCTACATAGCGACTTTGAGAGATCGCACACATAACTTTATCAACAATGAATGATCGTAAGCATAATGGGAGTAATTCTTTGTGGCGAAAGTAGGAATTAAGGAAACGAGGATTAGAAATAATAGGAAATAACTGAAATTGAGGAAAATACTTATTAAGAACCAAGAGTAAATTTTATTGAATTTAGTAGTAAAATGTTCAGGATATGGTAGTTTAAAAAACACTTTTTGTTTAGGACTGTTATTGGTTGAGTTTGGCGAAAAAACTGTTTGGTAAGAAACCCAGTTTCTGCGTTTTATACTCTATAGATCTACTGTATTTCATAAAGAATTTTAATTTTGTGTGGATACTTCAAAGGAAACGGTTTTCCTCGTCTCTAGTGGAAAAACCTATGGCAAAATTTTGAAGCAACCTTTACTAACCCAAATTGAAATTTACAACTGTTTGTAAAGATATCCGTTACGTGGTCAATCAGGATATGTTTTTGTTTTATTTTTTCAAACCCAAGGTTTTAAAAGAAATTACAACTTTAATAAGGAAGTTCTTTCCCATATCAATTTAAAAATAATTTTTAGAAATAAACATTATCTAGGACAATATTTCAATTGCAAAGACAGCATCCCATTTGATGCGAAGTGCTCCGTCAAAATTTACTTAGCCTGATCTAATCTCGGGAAATACATATATTGGCAGTACGGTGTGCTCGCTGAAGGCAAGATTCTGTTCCCATATAGAAATTAGCCAGAAGACTGAGAAAATTTCTTTCAACAAAGATTTCTCAACTGTTCGGCTTCATTCTATCTAGTGTAAAACCGATGTCACCTTTGAACATTTAAAAATTTTGAAAACCATCCCCGATCCTGTATCTAAAATAAAACTATATATATACCTATGTATATAAAATAAAACTATTTTATATACATTGATTCTTAAATTCGTAATGATACAGGATCGGGGATGGTTTTCAAAATTTTTAAATGTTCAATGGTGACATCGGTTTTACACTAGATAGAATGAAGCCGAACATCGGTTTTACACTGGAGTTTTGTCCTTCTCCAAATTCAGATTCCTCTTTCCATTCAAAACTTTTGCTATAAAATATAAACCAACCTCCTAATCTTCTCTTTCTTCTTATGCTTCTCGCGCTTTCCCACTAGTCTGCCTTTCACAGCTGATTGGACAAGGTTAGTGTTTTCTGAATGTGCATCTAGTGTTTACCCAAATTTATATAGGCAAATTATATTAGTTAAATTCTCGAACATAAATTTTAACGCAATAACCTTTAAGTTCCGCATTACTCCCTATATTAACCATTAAATTCTTCCATTAATTCCAATAATTTGAATGTTGCAATTTAAACTTTAAATATTAGTCTATTCAAGAATTTGTATATTTCCATGACAAGGAGATGGGTGAACTTAACACCCGAAACGTTGTTGTTTTAAGAAATGAAATGAATTTCTACCTCTACGTCCTTTCGTTTATCCTACAATGTATATATATATATATATATATATATATATATATATATATATATATATATATATATATATATTGTATGTTCCTTTTTAAATCACTTACCAATGACGTTAAGGTAGACGAAGATGGATGATGGTGGATGAGATGAGACTTGACATTCGAATGCTCCTGAATCGCGAGGCTGAACGTATCGTATGTGCAATTGCCAATCCTGCAAATAAAGAGAGCAGAAATAAGTCAAATAAATCACCTCTGCTTTTCGATCAAATAGCCATTAAATATAGAGCAACAGCAATGAGAATAACAAGAGTCCTGTTTAAGCTGGTGGGTATGATTGATTAAAATATTCTGAAAGTGAAAGCTAAGGTTAAAGTTCTCCAAACCACTGCCGAATTATTAAAAAAAGTCAGCAGGTTTGGTGGTTATAAAATGTAAAAGCTATACCATATAGAATAGTTGTAGGTGATAAAACTATTGTAAATGGCCCTCGGCGCGCTAAAAACTTCCAATTGCGAGTGATGACTTATTTGTTGTTTTCTTCTCAAGTGGTGAGGTTAGACTGAAGTTGAGGTCTCGATGGAAGGGTCACACTGGGTTTAATACACACGCGTTGGTGTTAGACTGTACGGTCTGTCAATTCTCACAAGCTTCTCCTGATATAGGAAATGAAAATTCGCATTCCACGTGGAGTCATATTACATTCATCAAATCGGATTAATTTTGTCTTTCCATTTGCTATGTGCCAATGATAAATACATAATTTTGATTTTTTGGCAAAAGGAATTGCTTAAATTTGTATTTTTCCTTTCTTCATTTTTTTACCAATTCGAGTTCTCAGCTATATAAAATGTTGGACATTTTCATTCACTTAAATTTAAGTCTTTTTTACAAGTGACTTAATAAACACTATAATATTTTCATCGTAAAACAATCTTAAGTTTTTTGTCTAAAATAATGTTCGAAAAATATCTAACAAAGAAAATGCTTGGCTTTTTGTTTTTAGGGCAAAAATCAATTATGTCAAATTCACATTGCACAATTATAAGTATGCTCCATTTCATTTTTCAGATGTCTGAGCTTTACCACAAGATGGATTGTTTTAAGTTAAGACACATTTTCATGCACATAATAATATATGCATACATTGTAGTTACAAATATTTTTATAGCAAATCCCATGACTTCTTTATTCTTGGGCGGACCATTGAAATGCATCCGATTTTCAGATATCTTCCTTAAATAAAAAGTAAATATGCTCCCTGAAAACCATTTATTTGACTTATCTCACGGAACTAATTAGCCAAAGAACGAACGGCACTACACTCTTATATTTTTAACCTGGCAAACCTCTCTCAACAGGACTCTCGACTCGGTCAGCTTTAGCGCGGCCGGTAGGACACAGTATTAGCTACTGGTTCGCTCTAACTGGAATCTACCTCTCCGAGGGACGACTCTTCATGGCGAAGTTTTAAAATAATTTTCTTCTGGAGTCTGTTCTCTGCCATCATCATTTACGGGCCTCACCACTCTGGCTTATCGTCATTTATTAATTGAACAATGAAAACACCGACGTATTTCCAGCACCCAAATTAGAGCTATTTTCAATTTCCCCATTGATTATAATCACTCTGTAATGGTAGTATTAGTAGTGGAAGGATACAGACCGGAAAATAAACTACTCCTAATACTACTACCCTGTAATAGTGTCAGATTTAATTTTATTTCTATACAACTTAGTAATTCATTTGCAAATGCAGAAGTACGCATAGAAAAATTGAAAAGGGATTTATAAGTAATTCTAAACATTATTCAGCTCATTCTTGGAAATCGATTTTCATCTTTCCTGCGGGACATATTTGCACTTTTTGCACTTCTCACACGATAGTTTTTGTTTCACACATTTAATGATACATATTTATAGAAAATACCTCGGTAGTTTATGAATCAAATTACGGAGGTGGAAAGGCATTGTAATGGAAAGAGGGAAAAGGAAAAGGAAAATAAAATAAATGGAATTGAGTGAAGTATAGTAAAGATAATTGATATTGCGCTCAAAAAAGAAACAAGGCGACAAATAAACAGGATAAGATGAAAGGAAGGACGACTAGTGTGAGTGAGAAATTGAGGAAAGAGAGAATTGGTGGAAAGAGGACGGTAAATAAAAATGAGAGGAATCCTGAATATGGCGATAGCACTTGAAAGAGCTTCTGTCATGCTCATTCTTCGAGCTGAGGAAGACGAATTAAATTAGCTGAATAATTTCTCAATTTTCAGACATTTGGGGAATAAAATAAAATCTTTTCATTTTATAAAAATTGCCTACAACGCGAAATTAGGAATTCTTGCTTTTACTAAAAATTCAGTGTGTCTATGTCGTTTCAAAGTCTAGGTTACAACCCAGGTATCATCCACAGCTATTTAGAGATCAACGATGGTGTGTGCACCAGAACTTTGCCCTAGCTAACAGTCACCAGATGGGGTCTTAAAAACAATTGTGGGCAGCACAACTTTTCAAGCAAGATTATACTCCTGCCAACTGAGGCCGAGGGGTGATGAGAGGTTACTTGTTCGAGATGGCTTGTAAGACTCAATTGAATTAACCCCTTTGGCTAAAACACATGTAGAAAAGACTGTCATGTTGCTATCACTTGTCTTTGGGAGGATATACAAGAGGAAGATTTCCACAAGGGCTGCCACTATGTATGTTTCCAAAAGTCGTATCTAACAAGCAAACACTTAGCTCATTTGCCCTGCAATGAGGCTTCATGTATGAAATGATCAACTATGTTACAACTAACATCGAGAGGACAGCGTCGCTTCTCGCTCTAATGACCGAAATGGATTCGTAGATACGAGTGGAATCTTTTATCACTCAAACGTGACTTAAAAGAATAGTCCCTTTTCTCATGTTCCTAATTTGTAACTCTTTTATATCTCCAAATGTCTTTTTACCAATCCTGAACCCTTCCTCTATGTTGTTAAGAGCTTGCTTCTCTTAAGGAAACAAAAAAGTGTTATTCAAAAATCTAGAGATAAATATAAAAGGAACCTGGAACGCATTCCCCCTTACAAGCTCAAAGGAAAGACGGAAATGAGTACCAGCGTCAGGCCACCAAGAGAGTTACCGAATGCGCAGCTTCATCAAACGGAGGCAGGTCGCCAGAAAGCGAGGCTCAGAATGATCCCCTACACGGAACGCACAGGAGCGTGGCAGGATGGGCTTTTTTCTAGGGACTCCGCCCCGATGGCGTGGCCAGTCAGGAGGCGACAAAATGCATTCTTATATCGTTGAGGGATTGTGAAAATTAAATATGATAGCTCACACTCGCACAGCTTCATATGTATTTCTAGGAACCGCTTCACATCACTTACAGGGGGCTGTCTTACATGATGTTGAGGAGGACGTCTCACATCATTTTCAATGGCTGTCCAGGAGCAGTCTCACATCATTTCAAGAGAGAGTCTCATCATCTTCAAGGGCAGTCTCATCGTTTTCACGAAGCTGCCTCTTCTTATTTTCAGGAAATGCCTCACATCACTTTCAAGGAACTCTCTCACATCAATTTCAGGGATCTAACTCATATCATTTTCAAGGAGCTGTCTCACATTATTTTTAAGGAGCTGCCTCAAATTATTTTTAAGGGGTTGTCTCACAACATATTCAAGGGAATGTCTCACATCATTTTTTAAGGAGCTGCCTTAAATCATTTTCAAGGGGTTGTCTCACATCATATTTAACGGGGTGTCTCACATCATTTTCTAAGGAGCTGCCTCAAATCATTTTCAAGAGGTTGTCTCACATCATATTCAAGGGGCTGTCTCACATCCTTTTCCAGGGGCTGTCTTACATCTTTTACAATCGGGCGTCTTACATCCTTTTCAATGGGGTATCTCATATCCTATCTAAATTGCTGCCTCGCCATATTTTCAGAGAGCTGGCTCACGTCATTTTCAGGGAGCGCTCTCGCATCTTGTTAAGGGACTCTCTCACATTAAGTTTAGGGAGCTGTCTGACATTATTTTAAAGGCTCTGTCACATTATTTTAAGTAAACTGTCTTGCACTATTTTCAAGATGCAGTCGTAGAATTTTCAGTAGCTGTTTCATCATTTTCAGAAGGATGTCTCTCATTAATTTTTTTAGGAGCTGCCTTTTCTTATTTTCAGGAACTGCATCACATCACTTTCATGGATATGTCTCACATCATTTGCAGCGGTGCTGTCTCAAATCATTTTCAGGGAGCTATCAAATCATTTTCATGGGCTGTCTCATATCATTTTCAAGGTGCTGTCTCATATAATTTTCAAAGGGCAATCACATAATCTCCAGGTGAGGTCTAATTATTTTCAAAAGGACGCCTAGCATCAATTTCACGATGCTTCCTCTTCTTATTTTCAGGAAATGCCCCAAATCACTTTGATGGAGCCATCTCACATCATTTTGGGGTGCTGTCTCACATCATTATAAATGGACTGTATCACATCATTTGAAGGTAGCTACCTGACATAATTTTCAAGGAGTTGTCTCATATAATTTTTAACCCCTATTTCATATCACTTCCAGGGTTTTATCTTACATCATTTTCAAGTAAATCTCTGTGAGGCAATGCCCTCGAAGGACCACCGTGAGAGGAAACCCTTTGGCAATACCCCTTTATTCTTTCAAGACCACGTGAGCCAGCGTGAGAATTTTAGAAAGTCGAGGAAGAATCCGTCACTTGCTTAATCACCCGTCTCAGCTGTGTTTGTTTTCAGACACCGATCGTCTCCCCCTCCCTTGCGATAACGCCGGGCGTGGCCATATTAACCCTACCCCCATATCGCGAGACGAGTTTGATCGTTTGGAATGACGCGTTATTATGAATTGTGTTTGCCAAGACTGGAGCTAAGTATCCCTTGGGGACGGCAAGGCCATGAGGCATCTAGCAGAGCAGCCACCTTGGTATTTTACCAGAAGTTCACCATCTCTCGAGGAGATTGAAAGCCCGCCATCCACTCCGTCCGGACTGCCGTCTGTTTCCCATGAACCCCCGTAACTCGTTGTCGTACGTCGTCGAAGATCTCGTGTCAGAACATCTACCTTCGTTCAGCTTTGGCCCGTGTTGAGAGGAAAGATACCGAGGCCTCTTCTTTCCGGAGAATTGTGCGGCAAATTCATCTTCACCACCCTATCAAGATTCCCATCTTTCGAGACTGAGACTACCTGCCGATCAGCAGAATCGTCTCGAGTTGAGATTACGTCTCTCTGGAGCAGAGAAAATCTCATTCTTCATTACAAAGTAATCCAATCCCATCTTCAAGTCATCAGAGTTAGGACTCCACGAAGTATCTAGTTGAAGATCTGCGCTGTTGTCTTCTACCCCCATCCAATTAGCCCGCACTTGAAGATAAAGCGATCGTGTATGATCATCCCCAGATTGCTTCGTTAATCTTCACATAATTTATTTAACCACCATAAGTAATTTGTTTCCCCTTTTGTATATATATATATATATATATATATATATATATATATATATATATATATATATATATATATATGTATATATATATATATATATATATATATATATATATATATATATATATATATATATATATTGCCCCCTTTTTGTTATATATATTAAAATTATATTTTGGGGTATTGTATTTATATATCCTTTGAACTGTAACTTGGCAAACCATTAATCTAAACTTGATCAACCGTAATTCGCATTCTTTATTAATCGCCAGACATAACTCAAGCGACCTGTGGCCAGCTGTCTGCCCGTAATTGTCTAAGACTCTGAGCCCCGTGCTAGTTTACACAGGTATACCTCGACATTGTTTCATATCCTTTAACAGGAAGCTCTCACGCATCATTTTCTTGGGGCTGCTGCACATCACTTTCAGTAGTATCACTTATAATTTTTGAAAAGCTGTCTCATATCATTATTTACAAGTTCTGTTTCACATCATTTCCAGGGGGCTGTCTCGCATCATTTTCAAGGAGCTGTCTTACACCATTTCCACGGTGATCTCTTCCAACATTTGAGTTGTTCTTAGCTCGGCCAGGAAGGAAAGAAAAGCTGCATGAACTCAGATAGACGCTGGATTAAACCTTCCGCACTGTGCATGACAGAAATAGAGCACCCGGGAGACGATCGCATGAGGAGACATACATCTTTTGACCACTAAATTTAAATGGATCAAAACTATGTATTATAAACAAAGGTGGCCTTTCAGCGCCTCGCAAATTGAATGGTAATGGATAAAGAATTACAAAGGCACTGGTAAAGATAAATAAGGACTCAAAATTATACAGCTCGCAAGCAAGGTCGATTAAAGGATACGACTCGACTAATACTATGGAAACCATGTTCAGGAAGATATATGCATTGAGCTGATGCCCACGACGACGCCAAATCCCACAATCTTAGTATTATGCAAAGAAATAACTGTACTCTTTGACTTCAAACAATACCTGATTCAGAGAGCGTTCTCCAAAGAGGGCAACATGACAGGATAATAAAGTGATCCATAAAGCATAGCAAGAACACATTCGCTTGCAGCAACTACATAACGTTAATATTCTTGCCAAGAGGATAACTTTGAGAGAGCTCTCCTGTTTCTAGACACGCTCGATATACTCTCGAAAGTCCCCTGAGAAAATGCTTCCTAATAAGAAAGACGGAAACAACTTTTTAGACGGAATGGAGAAACCAACGTCAAGTGAGATCGACCTAAGTCAGACAAAATAATAGAAACGATACTTCCACCGTTGGAGAAGCAAACTAATCTAACATTCTTCAAATGTTTATCATTAAGCGCACAACTAAGATGGACAATTGAAGTGGTATCCATTGGAGAGTGGTTATTCCTAGTTTGCAAAAAAAAATAACGATATAAATCCGACATAATTTGAAAAGATATCCTCAAATAAGATCCTTTAATAAAATGCTGAGAGAAAAACAATACCTCATTCAATTAAGTATTGAATCATGACGTACGGAACAATGCTATTCTTAGGGACTATCTATTTGCATGAAGTGAGAGCGTAAGGAAACTTATTTAGTAAAAACATGAGGCTGAAGTGTCACCAGTTTTATAGTTGGAGTTTAGAGGCATGTGGCAAATATTAGATGTTAAAGCGCAGAATTCCAGCTACAGAAAGGGGTCACAAAGGAATCCGCGATGACAATCTCGCTACGAAAAGAGCGGAAGGAAACTGATGGGAGATAGAACCATGAGCCTTTCTGAAATATATCATTAAGTAAAGACATACCCGTCAAGAACACGTGAAAAAATCAAGTGATCGGTCAGTGGCATTAACACGTAAAAAAATTGCGTCACTCTGCTTAAAGTGCTTAAAGGAATCCTGATGGAAGCGGATGGCTTGCAAAATGGCCTAACTTTAGAAGAATGAAATTAATGCATGCTGAGATAGTGGTGCCGTAGACGAATTCAATGACTTCATTTTCTCGAATGAAATACAAATTTAGATACTATCCAGCAAGATAAAATTGAATGCAAAAGCTATTGCTTGTATGAAGGTCATTAATCACCTTACATTCAACTTCCATTTATTCATAGTAAAATCACAGTTACAGGTCTATATCTAAAAGGAAATAAGTAAAGATACAAGACAAATCTTTCAGTTAACAACTAACTCCAACTCGATCTTGGCCTATGCTATTGGTCATGTAGTCACACTAGAGGAAGCACCTACAGAGTAAACCATTTAGAGTGGCAAAGGGTTTTGAAAATTGACTAACCCGTTAAAGCCTGAATCTTTTTATATTATTTAGGAGGTTTGAATAAACAACAAAAAAGCTCAATTAAGTTATATTTTAAAACTTTACATTGAAGAAATTAAATAAAAGAGTTATATATACATATGCAGCAATAGGCTTTTTCAATATCACTTAACATTGTTTTCTGAAATACTTCACAACATTTGATGCTAACACCTACACTACATTTCTCGCACTTTGTTCTTGTAATAAACGAGCAATTTACGCCAGCACACCTCTTGCATTTATTGTTAGATAAAAACCTTATTAAGTTTTTGCTACCATACAGCCCGATACTATTATAAATGAGATTGTTGATAGGAGGTTCACAATGCCCGTTCAAGTTCATCGTCCTCTTCTCTTTCAGTATTATTCTTAGATTTCTAAGAAATAAGTCACGCCTCTTCCATCTTCCATGTGCTGCTAGTGCTGAGTGATTTTCAAAGGTGTATTTCATAAGTCAGTGAAAACGAAGGGGACTCTGGGCTAATAGGAAGGAGCTAAAAGACTTGTCGTCTCGCGTTTCCAGTTGGCTGTTTCCATTTAGGAGACTAGGCTGTCTAAATTTGCGCTTCCTTCTGTCCAAAGATAAGAGGATTGTGCGACCTTAATCTTCTCGATAAGTCAAATAATGCATGTACGGAATAAAGGAAATCCCTGTCAAATATCAAAGATTGCATTGGAAATATGAAGATGGAAGTTATTGTACCACAAATTTCCCTGGATTTAATCTCTCTATGTCCTACCGATTTCCAAGCATTTTCTCTCACCTAAGGATTGGACACCCACAAATCAAGCATTAACATCGAATGGAAACCCTGCACTGAACACTCGACTCGCTATTGGGTGTCATCATAGTCTGTTTATGAAGCTTGTGATGGATTTTTGCGTGCCAGGTTGCGAGGAACTAGAGTTCTTAAGGAAGATAGTTTAATGATATTTTAGTGAGTATGGGGCATTTCTCATTTGCTTTGATTTGTTGTTTTCCTACTTATATAAATGTATGTATAAATCTTTCATGGACGATGGATTCATCAATGTATTTATATGTGTGATTTTATTTTGTATCTTGAAATGAATTGAAATAATGGCTATGTACGACTTGTCTCGTGACGTTGATTTCCTGAATGGTCGTTTTATCGACCAGATCTTGGAATAATAAAAAAATACGTTCCATAAAAAGAAACTTCATAGCTTCTTCACATTAACACTCTCACTCGCACACTTTCCTTCTCTCTCTCCGCCTATCCCTCCCCCTCCCCACTCCCATCCTACTACCCCTCCCTTTCGCCTTTACCGCCGCCTTCTCCTGAAAGTGTGTGCACTGGGCATAGACGGAAACGTAGCAGGTTGGATAAAGAACTGGCTAAGTGGTGTTAAATGGACAGGCTTCTGAGTGGGTGCCCGTTATTAGCGGTGAAGCTCAAGGTTCTGTCTTGAGACCACTACTGTTCAGTATCTATGTTAACGACATGGATGGTGACATGTTTGCGAATATTTCTAAATTTGAGCATGATACCAAGCTTGGTATGAACATTACAAAAGCTAGGAAATAATACCCACCTACAAGAAGATCTTCGGAAGATTGGGGAGTGGTCGGACACGTGACAAATGCTTTTCAACGTAAACAAAGGCAAAGTGATGCATATCGACCACCGGTACCCCCAATCGCAGTATATCCTTAAGGGCATTGCTCTTGAATGCACTGATACTGAGAAGGACTTGGGTGTGGCTATCACTAGTGACTTCAAGTTCTCGAAGCAGTGTATTGAGGAGGAGAAGAAAGCCCAAAGGATGTTAGACTACATAAAACGACAGTTCGGATATCGGAACGAGGAGATTGTACTTTGTTTGTACAACTCCCTTGTCCAGCCACACTTGGAGTATGCTGTGCAATTTTAGAGTCCTTCATTTCGAAACGACATTACGAGATTGGAACGTGTGCAAGCCAGGGCAACCAAACTGATTTCCTCTATCAGACACAAGAGTTATGAAGATGGCTTACGGGAATTAGATTTGTTCTCGTTGGAGACCCGGAGGCTTCGTGGTCAGCTTATCGAAGTGTTTAAAATGCTTAGAGGCTTCGACAATGTAGACTACGGAGATATTTTCTATCTTAGCAAGAACAAAACCAGAAACCACGGCTACCAACTTGAGCTGAAGCGTTACTACCGTGATATGTGCGGGAAATTTCTCACATACAGCGTTTGTGGTACATATAGCTCAGAGATGGGAATAAAGTTTTATTTTATTAATTTCGAATATAAAGCAATAAGTTGAGCACGAGGAAGTAAATAACGAAGAAAACAGGGAAATCATAATTAATTGTAAAAACGGGAACAAATCACAATATTTCGAAAGAGTTGCACCGTGAAAGCTAATTTTCTTTGCCGATGAAATATTAAGCAAGGATAATGAGGATACTCGCTATTTACGAACTATACAATATTATCCCTATATTTTACCTCAAGCATAATTTTCTATTTCATTTCTCTGTTTATGTAAAACATGATGCTGCCTAAAGCATAGCTTTTAGCATTATGATCAATAAATATATTCTTTATGCTGCTTGAACTTCGTGATTTTGACTTCAGTAAATTCAGGATATAAAGGGTCTTCCAATGAGGACGCTAGAGCTTTGTCAGGCGATAGTAGCCATATTGTTAAAGCTACATCTGGCAACCTCACTATGAACTGTTCAGTAGTACGGGGAAAGTCACAATGGAAGGTTATAGCGTTGAACAGCGTGAGCAAATCATCAAATGTTATTATCAAAATCAGTGCTCCGTTCGACAAACGTTCCGCGCATTGCGTGATTTCTATCCTCTTCAGCCACAAGGCCCATTTTTGGATGAATGGATTTTTAAACAAGCAAAATTGTCGAATTTAGAACGAAAACAATCCCCGTGAGATACACCAGCACCAATTGCATCCCAACAAAGTCACTGTTTTGTGCTGATTTTCGTCTAACGGAATCATCGGTCCGTATTTTTTTGAGAACGAAGATGGGATTGCAATAACCGTCAACGGCGATACCTACAGATAAGCAACTTCTTGAAGCCTCAACTGGATTAAATGCCTGATATGGATACTGACAACATGTGGTTTCAAGAAGACGGCACTACGTGCCACATTGCGCACGCCACGATAGACATTTTGCACCAGCGATTTCAGTGCAGGCTCATCTCGCGCGGCAGCGACGTCAACTGGCCGCCGAGAACATGCGATTTAACGCCATTAAACTACTTTCTTTGGGGCTACCTTAAATCGCAGGTCTATATGAATAATCCACAAACAGTTGATGTCCTCAAAGTCAACATAACGAACACCATCCAGCAAATTTAAAATAAAATAAATTGAGTGCATATATCAGATACAACTTGTTTTTTTTACATTTATAAATTGAGCGACCTTATTAAAAGATCTTTTGTTTTCACTATGTTTCCTGCAAAACTTTCCTGTTAATGATGAATTTAGCGATGTTCGACCTCTAAATTAATAGATAAATCTATATTTTCTTCGCCTTTCCACTTCCTAGCCTGACTATTAGAGTAAAAAACCGTCGGACTCGAGAGAAAAAAGCTCCACTGTCAGTACGAGGCGACTCACAATCTCTCAGTCCTTCTCTTTCACGCATTCGTTCTCTCTTTGGTGCAGTACATAGTTTAAATACACCTAGCAGGATTGTCTAATTTAGTAATTTTTATACATTTCTCACCATAAAATCGCTTGCAAAATGGTTTATCCAGAATAAGACCTGATATTTAGGCCAACTGGCACTTGCATTAGGTTCTTATATGCATGTATGGTTGCACCAATTAATTATGTCATACTTTAGGTTAAATTTCGTTCAGTGACAATTTAATGTTATTATTTAATGACAGATGGAGTGTTTGGTGTATATTTCATTATAAATTAACTATATAGGACAATTACCAATAAAATAAATTTAATTTCGCGAATTTTTAAAATTATTTCAGAATTGTTGAAATTAAACTATGCCCATTAGAGCCTCCCAGAGCTTTTTAACAGTTTGTAATTCTCCACAACTTTCTGGAATAATAGTAAGGCAAACTGCAATATACCTAGGGGTGGTATGCGGTTAGTATGGCAATGAGTAGCAACCTTCACACTGGTCCGGGCACGACTGGACGACGCTCTTCATCCACACCAAGCTACTAAATCCATTACCCCGATCTAACAGCATCCTCCTAGTTGTGCACGATGAAGTGTGAAGGTAATTTGCTATACTAACCGCGGGTCTGGAATAAGTTACGAAGTTGAATTCACTGTAAAGAAGAAATATTCTCTTCTAAGATTGTTACACTACATTTCTGTTACGTCTCCTTCTCATGGGCATATGCACGGGGCATAGCGATGACATAAGAAGGCGCGGTGTTGCATTTCGAGATGCCCGGAACACTTAGGGAGAAACATCCAAGCGAATAAACATCCCACGGACTTCATTCAATTCGGACTATCAGACATGAGTGTATGTAGAGGGACCTGCAAGAGTGAAATCAGCGCCTAAGAAGTGGTAGAAGAGTAAATTATTTTTTGTAAGATTGTTAAATACGACCTTTACTGCAGAGCAATAAAAAAATAACTATGACGAAGTTTAACTGTAACTGGAATTAATGTTTCAAATACGATAGGGAAGAGATTTCTACAGCGAACAGATCAGAAGAAGCCAAATCTTTGTTAAACTCCTGTTGCTGCAAGACTCACGTCTGCAAAGGAACGCATTCACCTTGATAAAACATTTTAGAGGAAAGTAACCTGGAACGAAAAAATGAAAATTCATCTAGTGAGCCATACCATAATTTCGGACACCATACGAAGACATTCGTAAAGTGCTGTTAAGGAAGCATAATGTTGTTATGTTCCTTTTCTGCTAATGTTGAAGGAACATTTGTTAAAATCGATAGAATTATGAAGAAAGAAGCTTATTGGACTATTTTGTAAAGAAAACCTTTTACCATCGGGCAGGAAATTGAAGCTGGGTATTCTGTTTTGCGTTAAACATAATTTCAGTCAAAAACATACGAGCTCTGTAGTAAAGAAATATCATGAAGATTAACAAATTTGTTTCTAAATTGCAAAATTTCTAGTAAAAACTGTTGCAATGTAATAGAAGTCTTTGCCGAATGTTTGACAGCTGTAATTGCAAACAAAAGTTATGCCCACAAAATTTGTAATTCTTATTTATCTGATAAGTATGTAATATTTTGTTGTGTCTAATTTCGTATTGTTGCTGAAATCAAGTTTATGTTCGCCTAGAACACTTTAGAATGATTTTTATGTATTTGCATTGGAACGAAAATACATAGATTATGTCACTAAAATATATGCGAGGAACGTTGAATTTAAACTTCTGCTCTACCTGTAAAATCACTGTCCAAAGTATAATATTTTTGAATGAGGAAAACCAACCAAAATCAGAATATATTTCGAAGGAAATGAAAATAAAATTCAGAGAAATATCGATATCTGTGGTGGAGGATGAGACAATTTTGGGGAGTGGATTATTTTCATAATATTAGGTAAATCATAACAATTTATTTCCAATGAAGCGTGGTTGATGTTTTATATTGGAGATTGCACAAGGGATAAGGTTTTGTTTTTATAGTCGTTGTAATTTGTTTTTTCTTTCAAGATTAAAGAAAAGAGAAAAAGGAAATTCCAATGGGCGAGATTGGAAGATCATTTGGCTCATCCTTGTTTCGAAGATCAGCAAATGACTACTTCTATTTCTCTTCCTTGCACTCAAGGATTATCTGTCCTCTAGGTGGGAAGAGAAAATACGTTCGTGTAGTGTTAGTTCTCGATCTCTCTTTTCACTTTTCCCCTCAAGCAACTTGTATACATGTAAGAAGAAAAATTATACATGATTTACAAAGACTTACGATGAATTGTTAAGTTGTCAAGAATTGGAACCAGTTAACATTTGAAACTCTAAAAAACATTTCCCTATTACATGCACGTAAAAGTTAAGAAGTGAGTTTTAAGAAGCAAAATATCGTGAAATGCTAAGAAGCCGCTAATTTTATACGAAGTCAATGCAATTAAAGTCAGACGAGTTCAATAAATCCGACTTCTGACTTGCCAAAAATAAAAGATTTCTGTCCCAAGCAAGGAAAAGGACAAGGAAGACACAACGGATAATGTATAGATACCAAAAAACGTAAATTTGAGAAGAGGAAAATACCTTACATTTAGCGGTTCTTTCAGGTCGTGTAAAGATGGAGTATCCAATGTTTTTTCCACCCTTATATAACCTAACCTAATCTAACCTAAACAACCTGATCGAGAATGGGCTAGGTTAGTTTAGGTTAAGTAAGATTAGGTTAGGTTAGGCTAGTTTTTATGTTAGGTTAGATTAGTTAGATTAGGTTAGTCTAGGTTAGGTTAGACTAGTTTGGGTTAGATTAAGTTAAGTAAGCTAAGTTGAGTTAAAATGAGTTGAGTTGAGTAGAGTTGAGTTGAGTTAAGTTGAGTTGAGTTGAGTTGAGTTAAGTTGAGTTGATTTGAGTTGACTTAAGTTGAGTTGAGTTGAGTTAAGTTGAGTTGAGTTGATTTAAGTTGAGTTGAGTTGAGTTAAGTTGAGTTGAGTTGAGTTGAGTTAAGTTGAGTTGATTTGAGTTGACTTAAGTTGAGTTGAGTTAAGTTAAGTTGAGTTGAGTTGATTTAAGTTGAGTTGAGTTGAGTTGAGTTAAGTTGAGTTGAGTTGAGTTAAGTTGAGTTGATTTGAGTTGACTTAAGTTGAGTTGAGTTGAGTTAAGTTGAGTTGAGTTGATTTAAGTTGAGTTGAGTTGAGTTGAGTTAAGTTGAGTTGAGTTGAGTTGAGTTAAGTTGAGTTGATTTGAGTTATATTAGGGTCGAAAAAACTTTTGGAATCCTCATCTTTACAAGACCCGTTTTTTTCTTGGTAATGAAACTGATATAGCAAAGGCGTCAATTTGAGAGTTAGAGCAGTGGAAATAGACAATATGAGATAGACGTTTGAGGGCTGAAAGGGTAGAGGTAGAAGAGGAAACGGATAAGAGAGAGGTATTTATGGTCTTAAGAAAAGTAGGAACTATGTTGTGAATGAGTGTTCTGAATGGATGGTAAAGACGTGCAAGTGACAGTGCGCGAAGGGTTGGAAGAGCGAGTATAATGTGGTGGATTAAAAATGTGAGTGAGTGTTAGAGAGAGAAGGGGCCGATCGAGGTGCTATTGAATCGTAACTGTATATGATGTGTATGGAATTTTTTTTTAAGGATAATGGTTAGTTTTGTGCTAAGGCCTGCGAAGGAGTGACAGATGTAGCATGGAAACCATGCAGTAGAGGACATCTGGAGAATCGTGTGTTCTCCAGGTCTTACGAAAGTGGATGCATTCCTACTGGCCCTATTGCCGGTTGAGTGCCATTCCAGAGCCAGGGGTTGAAGGGGGATCTGCGGCTATACATATAGCTTTCACACATTTTAACTTCCCCGCTTTCTTTAAATTTTGACAGACCCAAAATCTTAAAGTTGACGTTTGAAAAAGTCTTCAAAATTGTGCAATATTTTGTCTTTCTGATGACGTAGGGTCATGGCCAAAGATTTTAAGAATAATATATGTTTATTTTTTCAAGGCTATTTTTATAAATTCACATGATAGGAAGAAATATTTTAATATTTAAATTATTCCTTCATTTGAAAATAATAAGAAAAACTTCATTCCTTCACTTAATCCCAAATCGCGTTCTGGTCATGTTCAAATAGCAGGTGAGTTTCAGGCCCTGGAGCTTTGCTATTCGATCAAATGGGTAAAATAATGACAACCATGGTGTAAATGAATGATGTTGTGGAATTATAATTTATTGAGTATTAGTCTTTTGTAAAAATGTTTGAATCTTTTTCAATTCGAGAAATGGTTCTATCCAAAGAAGGCTGTGCAACCATTGTTGCCATGCATAAAAGTGGCCTAAAATGCAACGATATAGTTACTAAGAGTATTGTATCAATAACAACCATCTTTTGAAGCATTAATAACTCTTATAAAGACTGGTTAGACGTGTTAAGAAGTCTTATGGATGCCAAAGAGCTTCAAAATAACGCCAAAATCACTTCCTCATAAGATTCCTTATCAGGGATCGGCTTGCCGCCAGTGCCAAGCTTGCTCACGATTGGAAAGAAGCAGATTTGAACGCTGAAGCACGCTGGGTGAGGTGGAGACTTTTCGACAAAGGGTTCAAATCGAAAAGAGCTGTGAATATGCCTCATCTAACCAAGAATAACCATACGGATAGACTCCACTTTAGTAGGAAATATAAAAAACTGGACTATTGAAGACTGGGGAAAAGTAATATTCTCTTATAAAGCTTTCCTCAACTTGTTTGGAGCTTCTAAAGATTCCTTGTTAGAGGAAAAAATTGGGCTGCTTTCACGAGTCTTGTGCCGTGCACATGATGAAGCATCTGGATACTCTCCTGAGAAATCTAAGCGAACCGGAGAACAAACAATTTTCCCAATAACACTACCATAAACTCAAAATTGTACCAAAACGTTTCATCAGCACTTTACCCAACAGTTCAGGACCAATTTGTCTATGTTAACTGTAATATTCAGAATGATGGCATAACTTCTCACAAAGAAAACAATAAAAACGTGCTTGGCTGAAAATAACATCGAACCTTCGATCCCGTGGCCCGCTAATTTGACAGATTTGAACCCAAAAGAGAATTTGTGGGAGATAATCAAATTGGCTGTTGGTAAAGATAAGCCATCCAATTTTGATCAGTTGCAGGTTCTTATTGAACAAGAATGAAGCAACTCAGTCAATATATCATCATAAATTTGGTCTCCAGCATGCCAAAACGAATATAAGCAGTTCTGAAGAACAAGGGACACCATTGTAAATAATGACTGCACGCATCATTTGAAAGTTTTTATTGATAAAATCGGTCTGGGCTCTTATTTTTTCTATTTGCCTTAAAATTATGATACAAAGATACTAAAGCAAAATGCAACGTTTTCTTAGTTCTATTAACTTTCTTATATGAAAATATTACTAGTCTAACAACCTTTGGCCATGACTTTATGCAGTAAGAAACAAACCCCTTTTTATTCTCTGCTAATATAAGGGACCAAAATGACAAGAAAAGTTATGAAATTGGGGCTTGTATGATTTATTAGACGATTATCCATACCTAATTCCATCACAAACTATTTATTTTCCTCAAAATGGCCCTTAAATGTTGTTTTTTATGAGTGGAATTCAAAGTAATAACAATAAAGAAGGCCTCGAATAATCTGGAGCCAACATTCATTTATTTTATGAAATTAGATTTTTTGTATATCTCAATTGTCTTTTTGAGGACAATTACGCTAATGAAGGGGGCTAATTACAAATTATTTTTAATCAGATCATCTTAAGCAATCCCAGCCATCTTAAAGACAGGAAGCTACGTTTTGAGAAAAGAACAAAAGTTAACAATAACTTAAATTTTGGTAGAGTCGTTGTTTTATTGAAACCTAACTTCCGACCATAAATATACGAGAGAATTTACATATATGAAAAGCTTAAATTCATACGAAATGGAAAGGTCGAACGGCCAATGAGTAATCTCATTATACGAGAGGAAGATAACACGAAAACTGGTTCGTGAAGACCAGTTGTCATCCAAATATGCCTTGCGCAAGCAATCGTTATCCTACGCCTAAACCCAGAATGAAATCTACCTTAAAAGTGAAATCAGAGGTTAAGGGTACACCACATATTCCTATTTTTTCAGTCATTATTCTTTGATATAAAAAGTAATATAGGTAGGAAATTGTAGACCCCCCCCCCCTCCCCTCTCCCGGCGTTTTTCGAATTTCTTTGGCTCACATTAGATTAACTAATTTTGACTAATTTAATCTACCAAACTCATCCGACTTGAAGAAACGGCAACTCTTTTACGAACAATTTTGGATAATGACAAGTCTCGTACACCGAACCCAGAATTAGTTATGTCAAGAATAGCGAATCCAATGTAAATATCATCGAAAGTAAAAAGCTAAACATATTTAATGTTCATTTTATTGATAAAAGGTTAGGTTAGGTTAATTGGATCGTTTCAACAACCCCTCTTAATGCAGAATTTTAATACCGTCCCATTTTAACCTCTTTCCTTCTATTGGGTTGAGGAATAAGTTCCTGCGGTTTTATCATATTTATTCATTACCATTAAAATTTTAGAAAAAGTTCATTTTTAATTGATAACAATATGCAATTTAATCAATAATGTTTCTCCGTTGTTATTTACGACTTCTTCCCAACGTTCAACTAGTTTTTCGATTCCTCTGCAATAAAAATCTCTGAATTTTGACTCGAAGAATTCGTCCAACCAGGTTCTTAATTCCACATCAGTATTAAAAGAAACGCCATGCAAATTGTTGGAGAGCGATCGGAACAGATGGAAATCCGATGGAGCTAATTCTGGCGAATATGGAGGATGCGGCAGGATTTCCCAATCAAGCGTTTGAATAGCGTCTTTTGTCATATTGGCAATGTGAGGACGAGCATTGTCGTGTTTCAGAAGGCCTCCATAACGTAGATGAGGTCGCTTTTCACGAATAGTTTCGGCGAGTCGATACATTTGTTGAACGTAGAGTTCTGCATTGACAATCTCGTTGTTCACAAGGAGCTCATAAAGAATGATGCCTTCACAATCCCACCACACACACAGCATCGTCTTTCGGGGAAGAAGTCCTTGCTTTAATCGCGGAAGTGGTTTTTTATTGGGTATAAGCCATTGTTCTCGATGGTTCATGTTGACATAAACACACCACCTTTCGTCGCCAGTAATGATGCGGTGAAGAAATGTGTCCTTATATCCATGAGTATCCTTGTGACGAGCAAGCAAACCTGCAGCAATCGTGGAGCGTTGAAGTTTTTTGCTTTCACTCAAAGCGTGCGGAACCCATGCACCGAGTTTTTGAACTTTTCCCATCGAATAAAGGTGATTCACTACAGTTTTCTGATCACACGCCAATTGTACAAACAATTCTCTATTTGATTGATGAGGATTTTCATGAAGAGGGTCGTTCAATCGATCTTCATCCAACTTAATGGGGTGACCAGAACGTTCTTCGTCATTAAGCTTGAAATGACCGTTTTTGAAACGTCAAAACCACCATTGTGCTGTCCTTTCTGATAAAGCATTTTCTCCGTACACAGCACAAATATCGCCAGGAGCTTTGGCTGCGTTTGCATTGTTCCCGTCTAAATTGAAAATGAATAACAACAAGTGTCGAAAATGCGCCTTTCTTTCAACTTGACATTCCATTTTGAGGGTACCGAACAAAAATTAAATTAACACAACTTTTAAATAAACCGAAATGACTTATTACTCAACTTCAAGACGTAGCCTAAGCAAAAGCCTAATAGTCTGCGTGTTAAGAGACGTAGCCTAACCTTTGCCTCTTTTGATCTCATTATTTATTATTGTTTCATAATATGTGCTCAAATCACGTCAATAAAACTTAAATCAACACAACATTAAAAAAAAACTCCAGAACTTATTCCTCAACCTAATAATTTAGCCACTTTAACATTCTTCGCTCTAATCTGCCATTATTACATCTTACCCTTAATCTAACCATTTTAACACCCTGCCAGTATTGCAGCCATTTTTACATCCTTCCCTCCTATTAGCCATTTTAGCATCCTACCTCTATTATACCCATTATAACATCCTATGGCAAAACATATTTAGTCTCGCGTCACGATAGCAATCTCTCTCCACATTGATTTTGCATCGAGCCTCTAGGAGGACGCTGTTATCTACAGCAAGTGATAGGTAAAGATTTTCCCGTAAACTTAGATTTAACCCTTAGATTTATGATAAATAAATTATTTGCATCTAGCATCTTAGATACTTCGGCAGTAAAGCCAAAATACCGTGAATGTCTCCATGATTGCCTTCTGGGATCTCAGAAACTGGAAAACCTCACCACTTGGAAGAGCTTCTTAATTTTCTTATTAAAAACAATGAAGTAATCGCTCTTTCTCGAGATAGTTTGGGACGCAGAAATTTAGTCCCTTTTAAAATTAATTTTGAACCCGGTGCCAAACCTATATACATTGCGCCATATCGTATTACCCATTCTCAATTAGAAATCGTAGATGAACAAATTAAATATATGCTTGAACAGGGAACCATAGGGTCAACCTTTTTAGGGGAAGAATTGTGTTAAAGGCTGTAGTTGTCCAACAAATATATATGTGTGTGTGAGAGTGTGACGTGTGTGTGTGTGTGTGGATACTTAGAATTGTACAATATGAAATCGATGTTTGTGCCTTTATCTGTTAATATAAGAAACTAAGCTTATTTCTAATATAAACAAAATGCTTACTTTGCCTAGTCACTTGACAATAGATTTGGGGCCAAAACAAAAAGCTAATCATTTCTTCTAATATATATTTTTTGAACATTGTTTTAGAAAAAGAACCTAAGCTTGTATTAAGATTAAAAAATATTAAAATGGTAATTCAGTCACCTGACATAAATTCGAATTGAAAACAATGGAAAAGCAAGGCATTTACTATAGTTGAAAACTCGACATAGTAAAAAATTCTAAGAAAGAAAATGAAACCTAAAGCAATTTCATTTTGTAAAAAAAATATAAATTAAACGTGATTAGCAAATAGCCGAAGAAAAGAGAAATTTAATGCAATTTAAAAAATGCGATGCCACTCCATGTGGAGTGCGTGTTTTTTTTATTCAAATAAAAGAAGTCTGGAGACTTGACAGATAATCAAGCCTAACACGACGGTCAGAAGAAAACAATCAAACAAGTCCCATCTCCTACTTGGAAAATTTTCTTGAGTTTAAGATCTTTTTACTAATATATTCAAATTTGGAAAGCAAAGGATTAATTAATTGAAGAAATATTCTTTGCTCATTTTAGACTTAACATAATTTTGATGTCGGCTTAAACTGCCATGTTCTCATTGGTTAAGACAGGAATGTTATAATGACTGGAACTCAACTTCCCAAATTTCTTTCTAGGAGAGTCTGTTATAATCCCAAACATTCGCACGACTGACTTCAAGCTTCCATTTAGATACAATATGGAACCAGTAGAGGTAATTTCCCAATAAATTAAAGCTTGCAAGGGTGATCTTTATCCTCAATTGGTTAAGCACCCAGCTCAGGTGGGAAACTACCACCCTATCTCGCTGCTAAATTTTATCGGGAATGGATTCGAAAAGATATTCAATATAGAATAACGAAGTATCTTAAAAACAAAAATCAAGAAAACAACTGCCAATTTGGTTTCAGAAAAAAACACAGAAGCAACGAAATGCCACTGTCATTTTGGGAAATGATTGCAAGAGCAAAACGGGAGAAAAATGAGCACAGACATCGTTTGGCGCGACCTGTCCAAAGCTCTTGACAAAGTATGGCAAAGGTGTATGTAATATGAGATACTGAGACTAATAATTAACAACAAAATATAAAGAACATTATGTGATTATGGAATAGAGAGATATGTTTTTATAGAAATTGGCAACCACCTAGGGAAAAAGTTCGAGATCGCTGCCGGACTCCCACAAGGCGAGAGTCTAAGCTTATCTCTTTATTCCATCTACACCGTAGATATACCGCTAATCGTCATTAAGGGTCGACTTAACTCCACTTTGCTCAGGGCCCATAAAGGGTTTAGCGATGTGTTTCTCTGATCCCCGTGCCTACTGGGCTTAACCTCCTTCCGTATGGTCCCAGTTTGGCTACTCTCTTTTCTTCGGCTAAATTTTACCTGTCTTTTTGTACCAACTCTCTTTTACCTAACCTTCTTCCTTCCATACTCTCCTTTTAATCCCTGCCACTTTCTCTACCCTTTCATCAGCCCCTTCTTCTACTACACATGACCCTCTCAATCATACATAATACTGTGACCTAAAGGAAACTGCACATGAATCACATTTACTTCCCGATGTTTGGCGTGCTGACACTAACCATTCTTAAGACACTCACCTAGCCGAATCCATGATCCCAACCAGCCTACCAGGCTACGTGTAGTTTTTTTCCTAAGGGTGCCGGAGAAGGCGTATCGCAACCCACCTAGTGATAACTGCCTGGGCCAATCAAAAAGCGCCCTGGAGTGCCGTTCGCTTATTGGAGTAAATGTTAGCCTTCACGGGCAGGGGTAGCAAATCATATACAATTGCTAATCTAAATTCAGAAACACCTAAAGATAAACAAACAAACAGACAAGTAAATAACATGACTTCTCATGCTATATAGCAATCCAAACAACAGAAACACAGACAATAGTAAAATCGTGAATTGAAGCTATTAAAAAAAAATAATGACTCTAACCACATTAGAAGAACATTTTAAATACAACGAACAAAAATGGTTGCAACATAAGGGTCAGCACCATAATCCTCAGCAGCATCATGCCAGGTTCTAAAAGTTTAAACGATTTCATATATCGTGTAATCTAAAAGGTATTCAAAGAGGACGACCACAAGATGAAGAGTGTCTCCCTATACGAAAGGAAAAGGCCAAGTTACACAACGCTATTGAAATTGTAAAACTCGTATTCAAACAACAAACGTTACCACAAAACATCAGTTCCCCAAGGGAAATAATTTCAACAAGGGAAGTGCTTCCTGCACCAATGTAGTGCCGCAAATGGCTTCGATTTGGACATAAAATTAAGTTTAAAAATGCTGTACAGAAAGGACAAAAATAACTTATACACCTCAATAGTGTGGTCTGTACTGCTACATCAGGCCGCAGTATTTATTGCACATCATATCAAAATATCAAAGGAGAATGCGAGAGAAGGTACAAAACAAACATGATACATTGTAACAAACACCAAAGGAATCGAAAAAAGAAAACGGATATACCTACTTAGAAGCATTAAAGTGAAAGAAGTTGTTGGCACAGAAACCTATAGATGCAATAGGTGAGAAGAACCTCTAGGGCCATCATATAATGGGGGAAAGCATTAGCTAATTGACAATGAAAATACGACACGATTGTTTCAGTTTGGAAGAAAAATTTCTGCATGCAAAGAAAAGATTTAGACAAATTATATCCCAAGTCTTCGTCATTAGTAGGGTAATAAAATAACGATATATTTTAGATAGCTTAACGTTTTAAGTATGTTTGTTTGTTTGTTATTTAGTTCTCTTAACATTGTTTTAAGTTTGTTTATTAAGCCGTTTGTTTAGACATTAATCGCGGGTGCACTTAACGCCTAGAGAGTTAGATCATCAGTTGTACAACATCATGGTTTTACATCAGTTTAGTGCTGTCCCTTACCTCTGAGAGAAAAACACACTCACTGCTCTTGTAGAAGACACATAGATATAGCTAGCTCAGTGCGAGATGTTACTTGAAGCGTGGTCGGCTTCAATCTGTCTGACTTGTCTGACTTTATGTCTAGTATCCCTTTGCTTCTGTCTTTCTCCAAAAATTGGCAACAAGAGTTTTCCATTAAGGACGAGGTTTTGGGGTTGGAGGAGTGACTCAGTTTACTTTTCCATGCCCCTTATCCACGAGCGTGGAGTCTGTCCCAGTCGCCCACTAGCGAATTTAGAGGCCATACAAATGAACCTCATACGAATGTCTGAGAGAAATAAATCGTGTCTTTGATGACCGTTCATTTGCCTCAAGAATCGACGTGAATTCAAAGGACCAGGACGCAACATGTGTTTGTTTATCTGTGATGGCAGCAAGTTTTATCGTATTTTTTACAGATTTAAGAAGATGTAAGAAAAAATGTTCGAAAAAATGGAAGAAATATTTTTAATATAATGGAAGACAACAAGAAGGAAAGACCCAATCAAAGATATCCAAATTTCTAGTACAAACTTGAAGGAAATGAGGAAGAACGTTAAACATAAAAAAACTGACATAAAAAGTGAAACAGTACATAGAAAAAAGAAAGACTTGTTAAGGAAATGAAAGAAGATCGCCAAAAAACGAGGAGACTACCTTTCCAACCCCGATTACAGACCAATCGCTCGATTAGAAACAGTAACTAACCTATTATGTCACCCGAAATGACCAATGGAGTGGGTATTGGTGGATAAAATGTGTAAGTATTGTACTAATCCATATCCCTCCCCTCTCTTTGCCTGATTTAGCCAGACACAATCCCATGATCAAAATGGATAGAATGCCTTTAACCAAAGGTAAATGAATTCTGAAAAACAAAATAATAATAATAATTAATCACAGAGATTATATTTTTCTCCAAGCAGTAGATAGGAAGTAAACGGGTTGACACCGAAGTGAGGATAAATTTAAAGTGAATGGAGATTAGACAGATTTCACTTTCTCCATTTAGATAAAGAACGCTCGACAAATGAATAAACTCTTGTTCTGATTCTGCGTAATCACTAGATCTTCCCAACCAGTAAAACTCTAAATACAAAAACGACTTTGCTGGGAGAATGCAGCCTATGCTTCTTCGCCTAACCTCCTAAGCCAGACCAACTACAGCACACATTATCACCTCTACTAAGATTTTCACTTTAAGACTTGTCTCTTTTTCTTTAGTCTAAAGGGTTGCAGTCTGTGGAGTTAGGGAGCCAGTGTTCGGAGTGATGTGGTCAAAGCATGAAAATTTTTTCACTAGCTTCACAGCACGTTCCTTCCGTTTGTCCTTCATTTTCGTCGACATAAGATGGCAATTTCTCATCTTGTCTGAGTAGTAACGGATGTCCTCATTCACTAACTTACTAATGAGAAAGTCTGATACTCTCATATACCTCTCTGGCTATATACTTTAATGAGTTGCTTGGATCCTTGTCAAAGGTGGTCTAAATCTCCGCAATAAAAGTAAGGGTTCTTGTTGTATCAGAACGACCAGAGTGAGGTTTCCCTGTACCCTCGGAATCACAGTCAGACTCATCGAACTCTTTCGCGATCTTCTGCACCACCCTCAGATTGACACCAGAGAATTTCGAGATATTCGCCTTAGAGTTCTCGGTTGATTTCCAAGTAAGAAAGCGTACCTTTTCAATATTTTGGGAGGATTAAATTCAGCCATAATATTGCTTCTTTCACAAACGATCAAAAACTAACTCTACTAGGAGAAGAAGAAGAGAAAACCGATGTCAGACAACATTCATGCGCTGAATTCAGAGTTGCGAAAGGCATAAAAATACCCACCGCCTAATATATATATATATATATATATATATATATATATATATATATATATATATATATATATTGTTGAAGAGTATTGTATATTTCACATTGATCAATTTTTTTTAGCAACTTTCTATTCTTATAACTGTATTTTTAAGTCCAACAGCTGCCAAAACTCCTCGAATCTAAAGTTAGGCTGAACATCTTAGAAAACCATCTTAATAAACGAAGAAAATCCGTCCTCAACAGTCAGGTCACAAGCTGGAATCGAACAGTAAAGTTGTTCTAAAGATTCTACTCACCTGATTGGCTCGTTTCCTTTGATGTTACGTTTAAACGAAGCGGAATAAATATCCCTTAAAAATCGTTTTCTTTTGATTTATGTACGGAAACTTATTCAGGAAAATTGACCAAGATGGTATACTAATATCTCAACATGGAAGAAACACAGAAAACGAGTAATTAAAGATATGGAACTACAATGTTATTAACACAAATCTTTCAGGAAAAACTCACGACTGAGCGGCAATAGCTGTCAAGCAAGGATTGAAGTACAAAACAATACAAGGATTGGAGGATGCATATTTAGCTATAGAAATTAAAATGGAATTAAGCAACATCATTGACAAGGATTGGAGGATGCATATTTAGCTATAGAAATTTTAAAATGGAATTAAGCAACATCATTGTCGCAACTGGATACCAGTAACCAAGGTGCCCCCAATTACCGGTACAAAACTTTACTAAACTGTTCAACCATAGGATACCGGTCATTTTGAGGGGCGATTCAAACGTCCATTGCGGGGTTTCTGGGTATAGAAATAAAAACAGAGTCGGAAGACAACTCAACACGTTTATCAATAGACGTATACTGCAAAGACTGGGACCCAATTTCCATACATACTTAAGAAGAGAACACACAACAAAATCGGACATCTGCCAGGCTAGTTTCAATCTGCCCTTTAACTATTTTATGGAACCAGTGGATGTTCCTTGTACTGACCACACTGTGACTCTAATGCACATAAACAAGAATCCTATACAAATCCCTTTTAAGAAATGGAAGGCATACCATAGAGCGGATTGGGATAAGTACAAAGAATTACTTCACACATACGTGCCCAGCCCGCTCAGGAAAGCCACTCTAGAGGAAATAGACGGGGAGTTGGATAAGATCAGAGAAGAAATTAAAAGGGAAGAGAAGGGAGCCGTCCCTATTAACTCGTTTCAAGCCATTAAAAAATTTAGGTAGACACTAGAAATGGTGGCTTTGAGCGAAGATATCGGCCGGGCGGCCGAAAATATAAGAAGATTCGGAACATCAAGGGAAGTATAAAACGCACTAAGGAGACAGAAAAGAGAACTAATAGTACTAATTTATTAAAAACAGAAAGAAAATTGGAATCAGCACATCGAGAAAATAGATGTGCAAACATCACTATGGGAATTTTGGAAGCATATCAACAGATTAAAGACACAGACAGCAAAAGATCAAAGGAAAATTAAGGATGCAGGTAACAATATTTTAGGAGATGAAGAAGAAATAGAGGCATTATTTAGAGAGCACTGAAGAAATGTATTCCAAATTAGCGAAGAAGAGAACGATGAATATGACATTGAATTCGAACATCAGATCGTGGACGAACTCAATGGAGAGATCGAAAGGACATGCCCCTTGCATTTTGTCGAGGAATGGAGAAACAACAACGACGGAATATACGCAATCATTACATCTGAGGAATTAAAAGAAACGATAAAGAACTCACAAGAATAAATTACCTTGAAGCACCCCCGAACATACTGGAGGGAGTGAGAAACGTCTTCAACGCGTGCTTGAACAGGAGATACTTTCCTGATGAACTGAAAGTGGCAAGGATGATATTGATACCCAAGGCGGGAAAACCTCGGTAAGGTATTGGAAATAGCCGGAGAAACAGTTGCCAATTTGGCTTCAGGAAAAACAGAAGCACGCAGATGGCTCTTGGAATCATCCTTGAAAAAATAGCGAAATCAAAGAGAGAAAAAATGAGCGTAAACATCATATGCCGGAACGTGTCCAAGGCATTCGACAAAGTATGGGAGAAGGGTATGCAACTTAAGATACTCAGATTAGGAATGAACAACAAGATCGAAAGGATTTTATGTGATTATGTAATTGAAAGACGTGCTTATGTGGAAATAGGACGGCATCAGGAAGAAATATTCGAGCTAGCTGCGGGTTTTCCCCAAGGCAGATGTCTGAGTCCGTCTCTTTATTTAATCTACACAGCAGATATACCACTACCAAGAAATGAGGGCTGCTTGAACATCCAGTTTGCCGACAACATCACCCAGATCGTAGTTTGCCCCTACAGGAACGGCCCACTGCAAGCTAGGATTACTGCAGAAGAGATAAGAAGCATTAATAGATACGAAGAAAAATGGAAATTCAAGACCAACACGGATAAATTTAAAATGGTACCCGTGTACAGGAGGAGCATCTCAGATGTATATGTAGAAGGAGAGCGCTACAAACAACGACAAAGCATGTAAGGTGCTTGGACTAACCATTACGAAATCAGGTTATAAAAAGCACGTAACTGAGAGGGTAAATCAAGGAAAAGGTGGCCTGGCATTACTGTACAAGTTAGTTAACCTAAGCATGAAAAAAAAGGAAAATTCATCAAGCCATAGTATAGTCCGCGATTATTTATCCACCCATAGCGATGTACACGATCTCAAGAAGTAACCTATTAAGACTCCAAAAAGTCCAAAACAAAGCCATGTACTTATAAACAAACACTAGAAGAGGAAGAAGAAGACTATGATACTTGCACAGGGAAGCAAAGATAAAGCCACGCAACAAAATAATTGCTAAAAAGAGCAAGGAGGGTCATAGAAAAGACACATAATAAAGTAGGAGTTGAATTAACCAACCAAATTTGCCAAAGATCACAGAGATTATTCCCAAGTTTCCCAAGAATAGTAGAAGGAGGAGAAGATGATAACGAAGAAGAAACCTACACCTATATAAAGAGAATAATACTCGACGACGACTAAGAGTAATTAAATAACTGAAGCATCACCAGAGAATAGCTTATAGTCAATTATAACTAGGGTAGGAACAAGAAAGAATAGATAGAGACATACAAACCTACACCAGTTTTTAGTAAGAATAATTACTAATAACGGTTTGAACGTCTCATAAATACAAACGCTACTTAGACATATTAAAAATAGATACATATAAAAAAATAAACAAAAAAAAACAGCAATGCCGGACACTTACGCAAATACAAATTTTCTAACTTTATCACGTTAGCTATAACTACCTATAATGGACAGAGATAAGCCTGATCTCCAGGCAACTAGCACCTCTTACTTCCTTCAGCCTTCAACAAAATTTGCATTCAAGAAAAACTGCTACCCATCTACACTAATATATATATATATATATATATATATATATATATATATATATATATATATATATATATATATATATATGGAATATGAAGACACATACAATAGTTCTTAAACATTATATTTTCCCGAAGTTTCGGTACTCAACAGAGACCGTTTTCGGAGACTAAGCATCTAGTGATACTACACAATAAATCTCAAATAATACAAGTGCGTGCCATTAAAAATAACCACATGAATATATAAATATAAAACTATTAAAATGTCAAAAGTAAAAAGCTCTTAAATCACAACGGGGAGCCAAAGTATTAAAAAGTTTTCAAGAAACAAAAACAAACAACAATTCAAATACAAAATCGTAAAAGTATTAATATTGCTCAAAATGCTCTGAACAAAGTAAAACAAATTTAAGATACAATAGTTGCAAGATACAAATAAAGAAAACAAAATCATTCAAAAAACAAGAAAACAGAAAGTAACCTTTACCGTTGCAGCTGATAAGAAAACAGAATTATCGAGAAAAATAGCCAAAAGGGAAGCTCTGCTGGTGGAGTTTTGTTGGTTGGCTGAATCATTTAGTTTTGGATTTATTTGCTTAATTTCTAAAGATAAAAGATACAGAATGAACGTGTGGCTATATTTTTGAGAACATTTTCTAATTGAAGCTAATTCAGGTGTAGAAAAGGGAAGGTTGATTCTATGTGATCGCCCCCATTGTTTTGCGATCCTTCACTTATATACAATAGAGGATCGCAAGTGCACCGGGATAGATTCTTTGTGGTCTAAGTAAGAAGTAATAGAACCGAGATTAGAATTGACTGGAATTGAGAGAAGCAGTTATTAAGAACAGAGATTAAAATTTATTAGTGTAATCTTCAAGATGTCAATTTAGGGAACTTTTTTTGTTTAAGGCCTATTAATAATTTAATTTTGAGAAAGAAATGTTTTGATAAAAATTTAGAGGTCAGCTTGTTAAATAAATAATCTGAGAAAAAAATAAAATGAAAAAAAGTTTCTCAGAAATTCTCTTTGTATTCTGTGTAGATACGACTTTTGAAATTGGCTAGTTTGAAATGTGTGGGAGTGCTGCTGAAACATGAGGGCCAAGTAAACTATGAACTATGAGCGATGTAAGTGGGTATGTGTGGGTAGCGAATAAAGAAAGGGTGTGGGGACAGACATTGGAAAATAAACAAGTGATGAAAAATGAAAGAAGTTTGGTTGGGTGCAAAGAGATGCTAAGTGCCTGGTGATCAGGCCTATCGCTATTAAATATTTTCTTGTTTTGTGGTTCCTTTGTTGTCTTTGGGATAGTTGATATTATTATGGCGTGCAAGCCATTTGTCTTCAAAGAATTAATGTTCTTGGATATGTTATGCGCATTTGCTGTTGTAGTAATAAATTACTTTAATCACTTTAATATTATGCTTAGTGTCTGTTTTTTTTGTATAGCTTGTAGTGAGTGTAAATCGTGTCTTTGTTTTTTCTTTAATGTCTTCTTCGTTATAGTTGGGTCTTCTTCAATTAATTTTCTGTCGATATTCCGTGAATTCTTGTATAAATTGGTGAGGTTTCGTAATTACATTATCTTTTCTTGGTCGGTTTTCTTGGCTTGTGTAAAAACATTCTTATGCGGAGCTCGGAAATCTGGCGCGACTTATACCTCTTCTGTTGTGGTTAACATTTAGACGATATCATCGTTCAATTCTCGATTAACCAGTTCCTGCATATTCCTTGTCTGTTCTTCTATGGCAACGTTAATACACCAATCCCGCCTCTCGGTGAAGCTTTTCCTGGCGTCTTCTTTCTCGCCTGAATGTACCTGTAATTAAGTACACTCATTTGTTCTGCACCACTTGTAGTTTTCTCCTAAACCCGAGTTAATATGGGTTGAAAACGGAGTTCTCCTCCAGGTGAGACATGGGTCTTCGGTTGAAGATCTTCTCGAAGAGCTTCCCGCCAAATTCTAGAATTGAAATTGGCCGGTAGCTCTCCTTCAACGTCGGGTCCTTTCCGTACTTAGGCAAAAAAATCATCTTAAGCGTTTTATAAGCATCTGGAAAGTATCCCGTTTCCAGATACGCGTTAAATATCCTTGTCATCCCTTCGATGACATTGGCTGGTGCCTTTACAAAGTTTAACTTTGTAAGGCCCGATTGCCCTGGGGCTTTCTGTCGGAATGAAAGGAGCGCGCCGAGCTCTTCTTCGGTAATCTCGGAGTCTCCATCGCGCTGCCTATCCACCTGTTGCTGAGGGTACGTCTTGTGTATTTGGTCGTTAAGCTCGTCTAAGATGTTGGTTTCAAACTCTAGATCATAGTCTTCGTTTTCCTCCTCAATTATACTGAAGATCTTTTCCAAATAACTTCGGAATAGCTCTTCAATTCTTCCTTTTTCTGTTTCGATGTTTTCGTCTTCCTTTGGTAGTTTGACCTTCTTCTTCCCAGCCGATCCTTTGTGACATCTAAAGTTATTCCAAAATTCTTTGGGAGTTGCTTCCTGATCTAGGCTATCAATCGCATCATCCCATCGTCTCCATTGTTGTTCGAGGATCAACTGGTTCAGCTCTTCTTTGATTTCTTTACTTCGTTGCATTGAGTGAACTGATGCATTTCTGATGTTGATCTCATACAATAATTCTAGCTCATCGTATAAATCCTCAATGTATTCGGTCCATCTGTAGGGAAAGATGGTCTTATACCTGGATTTAGAGAGACGAGCCCTATCTCCGATGATGAGATGGTTATTGAGGTCTTCGAGTGCCTCGTCAATTTCCTCGAGAATTGCATCGTCCAAGTTGGGCGGATCGTAGGCCTCGAGAAGGCGCGTGTACCGTGTCAAATCTGCTCTTCTGTAATTCTTTCTGACTACAGCTGAAACTTGTATAGGGTTTCTGTTGATAGTGAGTAGGATCCCTATATGATCACTACGTGGTACCTGGAATGGTTCCATGTAGTAATTTAACGGTAGCTGACGATTCGCCAGACAGATGTCTGGTTTGTGTCACTTCCTCCTCTGACAAAGGTGGGAAAGTCGGGCCTATTCGCTGGCAAATGTTTATGTCCAGCAATAGGTCCAGGCTTCTTTCTATACCGTTGAAGGTCCGGTAACCGGAGTCTCGTTATCTGGCGTTCAGATCCCTGATTAATATAGTGGGGGCTCTTCTGCCAAATAGGCCAGTGAGAGTGTGAATTGGTAACACGTGTCTCCCTGGTGGTTGATATCCGGTAGCTATAACCAACTTTCTTATGTCGAGTTCAACCTCAATCGCGAGGTATTATTCTTCTAATTTTCTTATTTGCTTGTATTTAATCCTTTTCTTTATTGCAATAGCATCACCGTCAAACCACTCCTGCGAATAATTCGTGATCAACGCGTCGTAGTTCCAGATTTTTATTTCTGCATTACGCGTGTCGATCCCGGGTTCTGATATTAAGATGATGTCTGCTTCAATTTCTCTGAATACATTTCCGTAAAGAGACATTTTCGTCGTCCAGCTCTTGGTATTAATTTCCAGTATCTTCAGTGCGTTCCGTAACATGGTGAATTGTTTTTCCTATGCTTCTTCTTTTTTCTTCTTGGGGGCTGGCTGGGCGGTTTTACTGTGCCCATGGTTTTCCTTCTTCAGTGGGGGGCTTTGGGTTTTGCACCTGCTCTTCGTAGCTCGTGCACGGGGGCCTGGGTCCTCGTCGTTATCTGAAGAGGAGGATCTCTCCTCATTTTCAGTTTTTGCTTTTTCTTCTTCCTCTTCGGATTCCTCCGATGAGGGAGCTTCGATGATCTTCTCCATCCAAATTTAACAGTGTTATTTCTTATGATGGATTCTTTGGATACCTTGGAGCATTCAGGATCCGCAGGCATGATCAGTGAAGGAAGATTATTTGCCTTTAAGAGTGCAGTGAGGACCTGGTTGTACCAGCTAAGCTTCACTGCATTAGCCACATTTGCGTAAATAATGCAGATCAGAATCTTTGCACTCTGATCTCCTGTGATGTTCATCTGCGCAGGTGTAGTCTTCACTTCCCCATTTTTTTGGCGGCGCTTGCGTATGTCACCTCCTTAGCTTTCTTCTCTTCTTTTTCCTTCTTTTTGATGATATCTCGGCGCTTTGGGAAGTTCAGGGCCATGGTCCTCTGTTCCCTTTTGCAGTTGAGACATTTATTCCTAGTGCTCTCGCACTTATCGAACCGATTTCTTTCTGTGGCGCATTCACTGCACCACAGTTTTTTCTTGTCCTGGCAAGTCGTGGTTGTGTGTTCTTCTAGTTTATAGCATATAAAGCACATCTGTATGCTTTTAAACCTCTCCTGCTGGATGGTATCTCCTGGGATTCGCATATTAAAGACCAAGATTCCGTCGGTTTTCGCTTTCCTGGCCATGTCAGTGGTAGAGAAGGTTTTTATTTGTAGTATGTAAACAACCCATACGTACGAACTACTTCCATCACTCGGTCCTTCCTATACCATGATATATATATGTGTATATATATATATGTGTATATATATATATATGTATATATATATATATATATATATATATATATATATATATATATATATATATATATATATATATATATATTATATATGAAACTACCAGAATCGGATGCTACAGGTTTTCATCTTCAGGCTAGAATAAGTTTACTAAAGTAAATACATTTGAAGAAAACATGAAAAGGCCAACAAGACATTGAATTATTTTAAAAGGTGACAAATTAAATCCATCATTCACTCTCTAGGATGGATGTACTTTAGTAAGTACAAAAATTAACCGTTTGTATATTGAATGTGTTTAACTCTTACAGTTTTAAAAAAAATAAAAACAAAGTTTAAATTTATTATTTTTAACTATTGCCAGGTAAATTTCTCTTATAGTTTTTAATTAATTTCTGAAATAAACTTTAAATTTATTAACTACTTGTTTGAGTCAGTTTTAAAGCAAATTTAACTATTGCCAAGTCATATTTAAAATTATAACTTATAGTCCATTTTATTCATATTTTATAATTGGTCACCTTTTAAGATAATTCAATGTCTTGTTGGCCTTTTCCTGTTTTCTTCAAATGTATTTACTTTAGTAAACTTATTCGAGCCTGAAGATGAAAACTTGTAGTTTTTGAAACTTAGTAAGAAATGAAAAGATGTTGCATCCGTTTCTGGTAGCTCCATATAAAATATATATACATATATATATATATATATATATATATATATATATATATATATATATATATATATATATATATATATCAAGGTATAGAAAGGAATAAGTGATGGAAGGAGTTCGTACGTATGGGTTGTTTACGTACTACCCATAAAAACTCAGTGATTAACGTTATATCTCTCTAAGAGTGCTATATAAGTTTGATTATTATTATCTTGATTATTGAGTATTTAAACTAGGAGGGTTCCTTGTGCCGGATAGAATAAAATTTGTTAAAACAAACTAAAACTTTAATTAAAACAAAAAAATAAACATGAACCAAAGAAATATTACTCACTAAATACACAGAAATAACTTCAATAATTTTTTAAGTAAGGCTTTCTAAATTGACCTGCTCGAAATTATAATGACGGTTGACCCAACACCCACTTCAATATAAAAACAAATGCTAACGGCCTTTACCTGCCGGATACCGGAGTTTAAATACCTTTTTTCCTCTTGCGACGGGTTTGAGTCTGACCTTGAACTCAATGAGCTACGTCACGTCAGGAATCTTGTTGTTTAGTTGACGTGGGCCTCGGCCAGATGGGGGGGGTGTGGACGGAATAGCTTTTAAAGCCCCGAAAGACTTTGGCGAGTGTGGCAGTTGGGAGAGACACACGCCTGCGGCAGGAAGTGATATCACCACGGGATAGTGAAAAAATGTTCCTTTCTCCTCGTCGGAATAATTCGTACTGGCTAGCGATGAACCAAGACTTGAATACTTTGACTCAGGGGAGTGCTGGAAGAAGTGCACTCGAGAGCCTTCCTCAAGGGCAGGAACTAGTTCGAGGATGAGCTTCTTCTTCTTAGTTCCAGTATTCCTCCTCAAGGGCAGGGACTAGCTCGGTTCTTTGGGCTCCACCAGAATAAGTGGGGGGGGGCTCTGACGAGAGTAAGTTGAACTTGATTCTTAAATCAAGTTAACTTAAAGTTCGGTGTGACCACCTGGAACTAGCTCGAGGGTGAACTTCTTCTTCTTAGTTGCAGTATTCCTCAAGTGCGAGGACTAGCTCAGTGCTTTTTGCTACACCAGGATAGGGGGGAGGTCTCTAACGAGAATAAGTTGAACTTGTTCAAGCTAACTTAAAGTTCGGTGTCGTTACCAGGAACTAGCTCGAGGATGAGCTGCTTCTTAGTTCCTTCTCTTGGTAGCCCAGACCTTTGCCGGGAACTTCGTAGCCTGCTGACTCACGTATTCTACCTCGTTTTTCCAAAGATTTTGGTATATACGTCGTCACTCCATTGAGGTAGGGGTAGGAGGGGGTAGGGATTTGGGGACAGACTGCATGAAGGTTCCGCCTCCAACGGTTTTTCTCAGGGGGTTGTACCTCTGGTCTTGAGGGACCTTCGGGCTTGAGGGAGACGCGTCTCCATTTTCGCATTTGAGGTGAAATTGAATACCAGCTCTTAGGGATATTTTTCAGTTTTAACCATTCTGCTTTTTATCCGAACGAGGGGCGAGGGAGCTGTGGTTACTATGAGTTTTGACCATGGCGTCTACACTGCCAGGATGTTTATGGTCAACGTCCCGTGGCTCAACTGAGAGAGGAGGGAGAGTATCGATTCCTCTACAAACCTTCCTTCGAAGAACTTAATGGGGGAAGGGGAACTCCAGTGAACTACAAAACAACTAACTCAACCTAGTCGAAAAAAAGCAAAGTGTATGTCCTTGAACCTTCTCTGAATTATCACGACTAACTGGGGTCAACCCTATTCTTACTTTAAGTTTCTTTAAACTTGGTGCACACCCTCGCGCGTACAAAGGCATTGGGTCGAAATAGATCTCGCGAGCCTACTGTGGGTATGTTTTACAATACAATTTAACAATTACAACACAATTTAATCTTCAAACAAAACTAAAGCCTAATTCATCGATTACACGCAACAACAACAAAAACAAGAAAACAAGCTACTTCCTTACATTTTTAAGCTTTTAAGAACTTGAATCCTAACGATAACTACTAAAAAGAAAAACAAATGAAAACATGGTTTCACGCTTACTAGGTGCTGAAATAACTCTCAATGGTATTTTGACTCAGCTTATAGGGCGGCGTTACTTTATCGGCCCCTTTGATGTAGCTAATATTATACCGCTGCTCTATGACCATTACCTTACCGCACCTGAGTCGGCCGTTCGATTTATTGAGTCTACCCAAGCAAGTCACAAAATGGTAGTGGTACTCCAACCTACGTGAACTACCCATTTTATGCTACTTGGATAATTTTAAACTAACCCCCATGGCTAGAGCATCCTGTTGCGGTGTGGCATAAATGATTGGAGTCCAGAAGAGCAGTTTTCTAATTATGCCATTATCTTAACGGCACCAATTTGTCTAGGATATTTTTCCATCTTTCGAGCGTTTTCGCTAGTCAACGCTGTTAATATATTAATAATAACAGTTTTTGTGATGGTAAGCGAGAAGACATAAAGGAGTGACTTTGAAATCAGCTTTTGGGGGCTGACGGATAATAATAATAATAATAATGTCTTTTGTAATGCGCTCTTCAAGGCCTGAGGCCTTCCCAGAGCGCACGTTGTGCTGAGAAGAGAGTGGAAATTCAATTGAAATTTAAGAGGTGGAGAAGGCAATACTGAAAAGATGCGTTTTCAGGAGACGCTTAAATGTGGTAAGAGAGGTAAAAGACCTGATTTCAGCCGGAAGAGCATTCCACAACTTAGGGGCGCAGATTGAGAAGGAACAGTCCCCCATTGAGTAGAGGGATGAACGAGAAATATTCAAATGAGGTGCATGTGATGACCGGAGGGCCCGAGGGACATAGCGTGACGAGAGGGCAGAAGAGAGGTAAGATGGGGCCTTGTTGTTTAGGGCCTTAAATGTGAAGAGGAGTATCTTGAAGTGAGTACGGGATCTGACAGGGAGCCAGTGCAGTTGATGTAGCAAGGGTTTTGAGGGAGAGAAGCGAGGGCGATGGAGGAGAAGCCGGGTGGCATAGTTCTGTACAAGTTGAAGGGGGCAGATAGAGAAGGATGGCAGATTCACAAGCCGAGAGTTACAGTTTTCAAGGCGTTAGATAATGAAGGCATGAACAGCAGTCTCAAGACTTTGGCGATCAAAGTGAGAGCGAATGCAAGAGAAGTTACGAAGGAAACATAGAAAGGATTTGCTGACATTGTGGATATGAGGCTTAAAGGAGAGATGCTCATCAAAAACAACACCCATATTCCTAACGCAGTCAGAGAAAATGATAGTATTACCGCCTAGAGTAAGCAAGGGAAAGAGAGATTTAGATTTTTTGACAAAAGCAGAGGTGCCGACGAGGAGGACGTCAGTTTTGGAGTAATCAAGCCTGAGGAAGTTGGTAGAGAGCCAGTCAGAAAGGGAGGAGTAGGCAGCCAGGATGTCAGTGATAGAGTAGGCAAGAGACGTGGGGGATGAGGAAACGAAACTTTGAGTGTCATCAGCATAGAGGTGGAAGGATAGACCGATAATACGGAGAAGGGAACTAAGAGGGAGAAGGTAGATACGAAATAGTAGAGGACCAAGGACAGAGCCTTGTGGCACTCCAAAGCTAATGGGGGTAGAGTCGGATGAAACGTCGTCAATCACAACGGATTGGGTACGAGACGAGAGGTAAGAGCGGAACCAGTCAAGCACGGTGCCTGATATGGCGAGGAAAGAGTGGAGACGATCAAGTAGGACGGTATGGTCAATAATATCGAAGGCTGAGGAGAGGTCGAGTAGGACGAAGATGGAAACACAACCCCTGTCCCGGCTCTTCGTAAGCAATCGGACACATTGAGAAGGGCGGTTTCTGTGTAGTGACCTGAATTGAAACCAGATTGATAGGTTTCATCAATGTTACAGGCCACCATGTGACTGTTGATGCGTGAAGCAACCACTCTCTCCAGAACCTTAGAGAGGAAAAGAAGTTGTAAAATGGGGCGATAATTGGAAGGGTCAGTGATGTTCAGTTGAGGCTTTTTAAGATTCGGAGGATAGGATCACCCGCTGGACCTGAAGCAAAGCAGTTGTCTAATTATGCTATTATCTTAACAACACCAATTTATACATGCCTGCTCCGGGTAATGCTTGAAAAATATACAGAAACAGAAGAGAATAGATCTTTGAGGAGATGACACCAAATATCACACCTCTAGTTATATAGAACATGGTTCTACCGATCGAGCTATCGGATTCAACAGCAGCCATGTGACATTTTCCCAAAAGAAACTTTTCGTCAAAGTCAAATGGTTTGCTTTGGTTTTAAAGGCTCAAAAATTGTGATTTTATGTATGAAAATGTGCAGGTGACGTCATAAACATTTCTTAAGATCCTTTACTTATCAAGCTGAGCTATGCTACTGCAATGTTGTATCTAGTCTGCCTGATGCAATTCAAATTAAATGTAATCCTGATGACTGTAGGTTCTTCATTGATAGTTTCCCAATAAGCATCAAAGCTGTAATTCTCCATAATTTGAATAAGCATCCATCCCTTTCCTTGGCTTAGGCAGTATATCTCAAGGATGACTTCAACTGTGCCAAACCCGTGATAGAAGCTCTAAATTATAAAGAGTATATCTGGAAAGTGATTGAAGACTTCAAGTGGTAAAATTTTGATGTGTCTCCCGTGAGGTTTTACCAAATTTTCCGGTTATCTCTGTCTTTGCGACAATGGAGCTACCACAACATATTTCCGCAAGAAGCATTGGCCATGAGTGATTGAGTTATCTGTTGGAGGGCATAATAACAGGCATGAGCAATTGTAGACCGTCAAACGCCTTTGTTCCCTCCATTGTATTTAAAAACTAGGTACATGAAGTATTTTGCTAGAGCTCATAACAAAGATTCTAGAGCCTTCAAGTTCCTTCAAAATTTCTTTTGTAAACTCTCTTAGGCAAAGTTAAAAACTGGAGCCTTTTTTGGACCCAACTCAGGGCAATCATAAAGTCTTCCGAATTCCCGGAAAAGCTTAGTAAAATTGTAAAAGAAGCCTGGAAGAGTTTCGTTTTGGTGAGTCGGGATTTTGGGGGTAACTAAGACACACACACTTATGTGTAACTGCTTGAGAACTTAGTTAAAAGCACATTTTTAACTCCTTTTATTAAAAAACAATCGAAAATAGCCATTATTTGCATTAAACACAGCTTTTATCCCTGAAAATACACATCCTTGGTGCTCATCTTGACAAATTCAAAGAGAATATGGGAGGATACTTAGAGGAGTAAGGGAAGAACTTCTATCTAGATATACTGAACTTAAAAAAATGTGGCTATTTTGGGAATTATTTCATCATAGGAGGCAAAAAAGCTATGTTTAATGCAAATAATGGCTATGTTTTATTTTTTGAGTAAAAGGAGTTGGAAATGTGACACTAAAATTGTGTTACATAGATATTCTAAGCATTATTCTAATTCCATTTATTCAGAGTAACTACGTTTCGAGCAAGTGCGCTCATACTTTTTAAACTGTACAATTAGTCACTCTATCACTGATAGAGTGATTAATTATTTATTTATTAAACTATGAAATTGACTGTAAATCGAAGCTTATAGGACAATTATCTACTGTCGTCTTGGAATTGCGCTCTATCCTAAAATGTGAATTAACCCTCGTTGATTTTCTCCTATATGTCAACTTTAAAGAATCTGATCTTTAAGAATGATTAGTAAAACAAAAAATCTAAAACGAAACTGAATTTTTAAGATTTCTCTTCACCTAAATTGTATAAACCAAGAAAGCTCATTTGAAATCTCTCTAATTATATTCTATATCCGCGTGATAAGTTCCTCCTTGCACCATTAGAACCTTCTTTCCTCTTGCTTTTTGAAAGATATCCAACGATTCACTCTGTCTTCCAAAGAAGTAAGCCTCTAACCAAACCTATCGTCAGTAAAAAGATCAAAAATTCAATACTGAAATATGCTGTTTCGGGGGATGAAGATTGTGAGAGACTTCATTGCAGCGACGAAAGTAAATTTAATTTAGTTGGATCTGATGGCAGACGCTTTGGGAGACGCGGCGCTGTGAGTGGCAGACTTAGCCTCAAATGTGTTAAAAGGTCTGACAAGCATAAAGAAGACTGTGCTATAGTATGGGGGATGTTTCCTTCTAAAACGGTTGGTCCGCTAGTGCAAATAATTGGAATGATGAATGTGAATGTGAACCTAAATCTCGAACAACAACATGTAATACCTTCACTCCGAGCATCTATAAACCAGCCAGCAGTATTTATGGAGGACAACGAGCCATGCCATACTGCAAAGCGAGTAAAATACTATTTTGAATAAAAAGATATCTAAGTAATGAAGTGGCCTGCTCAGAGCCATCACCTGAACCCAATAGTGAACCTCTGGAAGATCTTTGGCTAAGCAATTCTGTGAATTAAGCGTTCTCTTATTTTGGGCATGTCATTATCTTATTATGTTAGTTTATTTAGTATAATTTCCTTAATATACTATTGTATTATATTGAATCTAAATAAAATAAATTAAATGCATGCCTTTATTTATCATGGAAATTTCATTTACTGATTCATCCTTCTTTTTGAAATATTGAAATATTTTAATAAAGTAAAATTGTTCTATTACTTTTGCACACAATTTGGTCAATGAGATAGATAACAATGCCTGTGATATTGATTTAATAATATACTACCTGCTAGAGTCAGTACAAAGGAGGGCAACAAAAATAATACCTTCCCTGAAGCACCTTGGATATGAAGATAGACTGAGGGTACTAAATATGTTCTCATTTGAAAGAAGATGTGTGAGGGGGAGATATGATTGAGCTTTTTAAATTCTGTTCTGGGATGGATAAGTTGGATTTTAGCAAGTTATTTGAGTTGGAAGGTAGTAATAGGACTAGGGGTCACCATTTAAAAATTAAAAAACAGAGGTGCAGACGGTAGACAGTCCAAACTTGAATGTTTTCAACTGCAGATTATATGATTATATAGGGAGGGAGAGTTAACTTTGAGGGGTATTCTGGAGTCATTCCTGTGAATGCAGTTTTTTATTATTGTATATTACGATTGATTTGGATTTTGACAACTCTTGATGATGATGCTTTTTGTTTTTGACACATTCTTGTGGATGGTTCTAATTGTATATTGTAGATGGATGATCGGACACAATCCAATGGATGCATTTTGTGGTTGGGTTTTAACAGATGCGGATGACTTTGATAAGCCCTGGTGGCTTTTGTAATCTGTGAAATTATGTTATGTTATGTTAATAATAGTATCATCTCAAATTAATGAATGCTTAATAGAAGTTAACATTTTTCTTATCGTTTATTGCAAACCTATTTCCTGATTCATCATAGCCAGTTTATTTATACAGACGTGGGCTCTATCTCTCATTGCTATCATCTCTTTTTTGATAACATCTGGTCTGTTCTTTAAGATGTTTATTTCATTTGTGATGCAATTTCTTAAGTCATCTAAATTATGAGATGGTGTTGAAGAAACTCTACTCTTCAAATTACCTCATAAAATGAAATCACTTGGGGTCAAATTAGGGCTCCTGGTAGGCTATTTGGTTGTATGACCCACTGTAGTTATTTGCTTTTGGAATACTTTCTGCAACCGATTCTTAATAATCAGTGTTCTGTGAACGGGAGCACGGTCTTAAATTCACCAAACACGATTAAATCTGGCTCCATAAGCAGCATGTACTCGTAATTTTGGAATAATATCTTAAGTTCCTATTAATAAAAATTGGAGCAATTAACGATCCATTACCACACAGTCGTACCTACAAAGACAACTTTTATCTAGGGATACGCTTTTCGTACACGTAATATTCGGGCGGTTGGATTCTTGGTTCTTAGTGCCGAGAGTTTTGTCTGTTTACTTGACCATTCATATGGATGCAGCCTCATCCCCAACAACTAATTGTTCAATGAATCTTCTTGGGCGCCCGAGAAACCATTGGACAAATCTGAGAGGACGAGGAAAAACATTTTCATGGAGTCCGTGTTTAATAAGTAGTTTAAATGGATAGAATTGCAAGTCTTTACGAACAATTCGCAGAAATGACATTTCTGAAAATCGTGCACGATTTTACTAATAATTAATTGACGAACACGATCAATGTTGTCTTCGTTCCTTACAGTTTTCTGTTGTCCTGAATGTCCTTTATTTAAATTGGGAATATTTTCCTTTCCTTTAAACCTTTCAACAGTTTTCCAAATAGTACGTTTAGTTGGATATGCATTTTGAGAAATTCCTGTTCGAAAAGTGCTGCACTTGCATTAAGTTTTTGGTTTCTAGATAATTCTTGATGAGGTAGAGGTGTGATTTTTTTTGTAAACTGCATATTAATGTTTTCAAGCAATTCATAAATCTAAAAATTAATACATCTTACAGACGTGATTCATTGCGTGGTCATGCACTAGAAACATATTTTTTTGAAACACAAATAATTTATGTTGTTTAAATAAAAACAACTAGCTTCACATTATCCTAAACTTGGATGCGACACGGAGCAAAGAACCCAAATTTCCACACATGATTTTGAAAGGGAGTAAGGTTAAATGCAAGAACAATATAGTAACTATTGCATAGTTGAAAAAATCGGATACCTGCATCTGACTTTCATACTTAGGATACAAATATTTACATATATAGATAGATAATTAGATATTTAGATCCATAGATAAATAAATATATATGAAGTAAGCGCTCAAAAGTTTGCTTAATGCACATTATATTTCAAATTCAACCGTTCGCAAGATATGACACGCTGATCAAATTATCTATTTGTTTTGTTTTTTTCAAATCCAACGAACCCACACAGCAAAAACGCGCCATATAAGCAGCAAACCCATGATACAGCTAAATATTCCTTTTTTTATATATTTCTCTAACAAAACATTGGTATTTACTAAAAGATCAAAATCCTTTTATGCTTGAGGTCATATGTTTCCGATGCCACCCCAATTTCAAGAATGGGTAGTAAAACTATATTCCGCCCACTGGTCCTAAAAGCAGCAAATCAACGTAGCATTAGTAAACTCTCTTCCAAACCTTTAAAACTTACTCCCTCCTAATATAAGATTGGAAGACTCTTATTAAATTAAACAATAGCTCTTCGAAATTAAAATGTTATTGGTAAACCATTTTTTGAGATGAACCCTAACTCCTTCCATACAAGTCTTGTATGAAAAAAAAAACTTGTAAAGTTTGGTTCGAGGAGAACTGTGGGAGTAAAGGTTCATTTATTTGTTTGTGCAAAGGTAACCAATTTGTGGGTGCGTGGTCGGTAATTATACGGGTGTGTAATGAAGGGTCCTTTTTGTCGTTGCACTGCTAAAATCACCAGTTTCCGCGAGACTCTGACGAACCGCTTGATATATATTTATTTGATAGATGTACAATTTGATATATATATATTTTGTTTCGTTTTCTAATTCTCTTTGGTTCTTTATTTATTACACATGGCATATTATTTCCAAAATTTACACAAATAGCCTCCTTTTTTAGGAATTGCTAGATTTACCGAACATCCAGTGGGGAGTTCCTCGCTGGGCTTATTAAATCCTGCAACTGTGGCACCACAGGCCTACCTATTTTACAACATGAACACCACAGAACAACCCTAAAAATCCTGTAATCTCAATAAAACTTAAAGATATACAGCCCCTTTTGCTCTCCGCCACTGCACCGTACGAGGTCTTTATCAAAGAAGGGCAAGCACTAGGTCGAGTCGCTGCGAACACTTGGATTTAAATCAGAATTTGGCTCAAATAATCTTGAGAATCCTTATAACACACTTATTCAATGAATCTACAACTAGCCTCAACGAATGTTTCGATTCGGTGTCTGAAGAGTTGACATGACTGAATCAGATGATCTTATCAATTTCAGTCATCATCTTTGTTATAGCAGACTTTATAGATTAAATGTTATGGGACGTTGACTAAACACTCCCTCGACGGGCCCCATAGCTAATAGTCCAGTGGATTGAAGTGGGGTTAGCTAGGGAGCCATTTGTCTTGGAGAATATGGTCGTGGAAATTGGCCCGATCCAAGTTTGGGTTGTTCTAGCCTTATTAAATGGTGCACTGACCTGTTGGAAGAAGTATGGTTAGGCAGAAGCATTGACTCTTAAAACTTGTGAAAATGGTGAGGGGCATGATATCTACCTCACACCTAACGAATCCCAGAACCATCACAGTTACTGGAAACTTGGTATGCATTACACTATATGCATAACCATCTGGTATTGTTTGGGATTACCTTTTGGTTCTGGTCAAAGTTTTTCTTATCAGATAAAAAGATATTAACTGATATCTCCGCATCACATAGGATTTGTATCGGATATCTTCATACACAACTCTTCTGATAGTGCATTCTGAAAACTTGAGTTCCATTGTAAGGGCTTTGATCGACTTTCGAGGATTTCTTGAAAACTTTATCTACTTTCGGAACAAGTTCTTGGATTCTAATGGTAATAGAACCATTTGCATGTGTGAGTTTTGCTGTTAATGTTGGATCCCTATCAGCAGCTCCCAGGTCTTTTATAACTTTGGCAACGAAGGGTCGGGCAACTTGCAGAAAGCGAGAAATCTCTAGATCATTAGATTGAAATTGTATGGAAACGATTGTAGCGTGCCTTTACATTTACTTCATCGCTTTAATGCCATTCATTATTAATCTGAAAAACAAATAAATAAAGAGTTTTAAGAAAATTAGAGCTATTCAAAGGTACCTGTCCATCATTCTAAGGAGTTCCTTTGGGGGGATTGATATAAGCACCGACTCTATCCACCCCTAGAACTACCTACATAACCATGGTATGGTCTCTCTATTCAGAAAAAAACGCATAGTAGTTTTCGCTGGGAACATAAAAGCGAATAGCAGGACAGCTAGAATCGCACGAGGCGTCGAATGAGGGAGAAATCTGGATTTCCTTAAGAGAAGAAGCATTACAGAAAGAATTAAGGCTGTCTTCCCTATTTCTGATCTCCAGGGACATATAAGAACCCTGGTGTCGTTCTCACCGACGTACATGTCTCTTTCCAGCACTATATTAGAGCTGAGCCACTAAAACAGTGTGACCATATTCTCTTGGTCGTTACTGTGGAAGCTGCTTCCATCCTAATCTCTTTACCACCCAGGAGGTGATACATGAAGGCTGAGTTGAATCCGTACAAACGAGTGTTCCCTGAGGAACTTTCAGACCTTAACAACGAATCTGCTGACGTTCTCGACTTAGAACTGTCTATCATCACTACATAGCTTCATCTCTAAGGAAGATAAAACAGCCATCCCGCAAACCTCTCAGAAGATCCTACTCTAAACTCACCCGCACTGGAGAGGATGGTTCTTCAACAGAAGTACACACTGATCTATAACAACTTCCTTAATATAAGCTAGGCCAATCCAATGGACATCCCAGTAATCAACAGCTCAGACAGCAGTTTAGCTCAGAGTTAGCTAAAAGTCGAGAGAAAATTCGCCCGAGTATTTGAGAAAATTGACGTAGAAAAGAAACCCTAAATCTTTCTATGCGACTGTCAAAAAAACTGAAAGGACAAATAACAGAGTAGAACCAGAGGACGATTGTGCAAAATAACTAGACGCCGAACTCTCTCGGGTATAAGTATTTTGAGGACATACAACAAATAAGACAAAAAGGAAAAAATCAAAATAAAGAATATAATGTGATGCCCCCCTACTAGGGCAAAATACCCCTCCTCACTTTAAATTTAACCCACTTTTATCTACTACTATCCAATCATCTAGTAAATTGAGTATGCCATCTTCTTCTTGGAAGAAATCTACAAGAAAATTGAGATTCACCGAAAAGTTTACAGCTGGCAAAGGAGGAAAAGGCGAGGGGAAGTCAATTGAAGAAAACGCCATCGATTTTTACCTTTTTTCCACGGGGACTTCAAGAACAAAATCTATTTTGTACTTTGCCACGTATAGCCCACCCATGATATAGTACTGCATACTGGGGAGTTTAACTTCCTATTTACGAAAGAGAAATACTAAAACACGGGAAGTTTATCTTTTTATTTACTAAAGAGAAATACTAAAAAGCGGGAAGTTTATCTTCCTATTTATAAGGTTCAATGTGTGAGCCGTTTAAAATTTTCAAACGAATGTTTCCCTACGTTCGACCCCCACAATGGATCAAATTGTCGCAGTCTCACTCTAGTCGGGCTAGTCAATCCGTAGAATGTGTGAAGTTAATGTGAGGTGTGCATACAATGAGGGAGATAGGTAGTGGGTGTGTTGAAAAATTGCGAAATTGAGGCAGAATGTGAGGCTTTGTATATTGGAATGCGTTTAGTTGTTACTTGTGGTGGCAGAGGTCAGGATGGAAGCGGCCGTACCATTGAGGGAAAAGTGGCTTGATTGACTTGTTGAAATGTGTGTTGATTTGGGAGTTATATAAAAGAATTTAAGATGCGTTAGGGTGAAACTGAGTGTGGTGTGGGTTAAATTACAGAAAATGATAAAGATGAGCTGATTACATAGAGTTTGTAGAATGAGTTTGGTGGATTAAATCGGGAAGAAGTAGTACCAGTTGTATGAAATTTGTTTGGACGAAAAGTTGAAGGTATGAGAAGAAAAGTGGAGGTTTTGGTATAACTATAAAAGATGAACGTGTAGATAAAAGTTGCAAACACTTTTTTCAGCACAAATATGGACATAAATAAGTATGGGTTGGACGAAGAAGAGACGATGAATGTAAGACGAATACGCCCTTGACGAGAAAGAATATCTAAGGAAGGGGTATTTTGAAGTGTGGCATTGAGGGGTGTGAGTATGGAGTTATTTGACTACATGTTTGTGATGTATTAATGTAAATTGGTTAATGTTTCGTAGCAAGGGGTGAGAAGGTAGATAAAAATTAATGGAGAATTAAAAGTGAGAGTTTCTTGAATCAGCGAGTGTTAAATGAGAAAGTGTGAGACTAAGAGGAAGTGAGAAAGAGGAAATTGTACCCAGAGAAATGTAAAGCAAATTCAAGAATTGACATCCGTAAGTGCAATGGAAGTATGAACATGTGTTAAAGTAGAAAAGAGAAAGCGGAATGTAGAATGATGAGATTTAAAGGTGGAAGAAATTGAAGGCACGGTTGCAGTTGATACTGCTAAGGAACATGTCAGTAAGATGCGGAGTAATGAATATAAGTTAGGGGGAAAAGCAGTGAAACGAGTGAGTATTGAAGTTAAAAAAATAAGAAAATTAATCATTTGTACAAAAGATAAATGGAGACCCAATATAATAGAATTGTTAGGGGTTTTATCTGGCCGCCAATGACGAGGTTCAGGCAACCGGAACAACAACAAAGGGAAATTTAACATTAACTAACAGTCGTCTAATTCAACAATGACATATTATAAATATACAAACATGGTAACAATTACAACAACAATTGTATAACGAGAAAATTGAATAGGAGACACTTTCAGGTGCATTAAGGGATCCCCGCTCCGCTCAGGGACCCAAACAGGCAGCAAAAGATATTCAGATAGTATGAAAGAGTCCCCCCATCCCTTCCACTTTTCTCCAAAATATGTGGCACCATACTCTGCTGTGCAAGAGCCATCATCCACCAGCAGGGAAGAGCGGTAATGACCTAGCTCATTACGATACCTGGACAGAAACTAACTTGTCCCAGATTAGAAGATTTACCAGAATGTGTCGTCCATCTGGAGGTAATAAGCAGTCTTCCCAAAGGCGTTCACAGGATTACACCTTCCGATGGCACTGCGTTCCACGAGTGTTTCAGATTAGAAGACGGAGAAAATGACTAGATAGCGTCGAGGTATTGGGGCATAGGCCCACGAAAAATATCTAGGCACAATGGCATGTAACGTTAAAATCCCTGTCATCATCTTCTTTCTTCTTTTTTTCACGCAACTCGAAGAGCCGAATTAATACTTACCCAGTAGTGAGTGTGGAAAAGAGCAAAATGCCAGTCCGGTTGATCTCTGGGTGTATACAACCCCACTCCCTAGTCATTGCGTTTTTTTAGCAACCATTACATGTCCGTGAAACGTGTAGAAAACAGCGATATTACCTGATTCATAAGCGAAGACATCAGGGTTACTGCGAACAAGGGGTTATGAAGATTATAATGTATAGAAGGCAATTTTCGTGATCTGTGAATTGATATGGAATGAAAAAGCTATTAAATCGGGCATGACGTGTAATTTCTTGTACTGAGCGTTAAATTGCAACCAGCTCGGCTATGAAGACGGACGCAGCATTCGGAAATCCCCGCCAGCTTCAAATAAGGCGAATATAATTGGGAAGCCCTGCGAACTTAGAGTTATCACGGTACCCCATCACGGCTACAAGGTGACACGATGTATGCACTATGAAATAATAACGCAATACTTTCCCTGGAAGTATAGGCGTAGCAAGAAAGGCTCAAATGTAATATCCTCCAGGAAGGACCCTTTGGCAAAGCCATTAGTACCGCTAGTCTGAGAGTTACAAAAAAATCTCCAAGGAGTTTCTTAGTTCTGGAACCGAAACGTTTAGGACAAGATTCACCTTTCTCGTCGGCATAGGGACCGCTGGCAGCCATTGGGAATCGGAGGAGGTGATGAATACGCGCGTAACAGCACATAATGCACTGCATACGATACAAAGCGAGTGTACCTTCCCGGCATCGAACATGATGATCTCTGTTGGAACGTGCGGAAGCCACCAGCCATCAACGAGAGACAAGCATAAAGGAAGGAAGAGTCATGGACGAGTCATATGTAGTTTTTCTATGTTTGTTTCTTTTTGTGTAGCTAGCGTGTTCTTCTTATTGTTAGTGTCTTAATTCTTGTTTACTAATTTTGGGATTGAATTCTTTAGCATTTAAGCCTTTAAGCTGTTAGCTCAGCAATTTACCTGTGTTGTTTTAATGTTATGTTATTTGGTCTCTCTGTTTTTTATTTCGGTTAAACTCTGTTAGTTTTTTCTTTTCCTGTTATGTGTATATGGATGAAATGTTTTCCTGTGAGCAGAACTTAGTATTTGGGAACTGGCCACGACGTGAGACTTTCTTTCGCAGTCATGCCGGTGTATATTAAGTCAGCCACCAGTTCCCTATAATTCCGGAATGACATCGTTCGTAAGAGTTACTCAGACACTTCTTCCCAATTTCTGGGTGAGATGTTAATATGGTCGAGTTTTTTCGTTGTATGGAGATCCCTCTACCGATGTTGGTCACGCCTTCTGGCTTTAATAACTATTAGGGATGCGGATTTCTGAACTCGTTGCAGTTTTCTCATTGAGGTCTTGCTTGCCGCTTGAGTCACTACTGCGGGGTAGGTGAGCTTAGCCCGGACGTACATCAGGTATATTTTCCTAATGCTAGCTGAGCTAAGATCTATAAACCTGTATAGGTTGTAGATTTCTCTCTTTGCCAGGTTGCGCCTCTCCGTGTAGTGTCTCCGTGGTCGGAGATCTTTAGTCCCAAGACAGTGCCTTCGGCGGAGTAGCCTATCCCATCCCATCGATGATGATGGGTCACGTCAACGTGCGGCTCAGTGGGACGATTTTTAACTAGTCCCTATTAGTTCTTATCTTCCAGCGTCTCTCGTAGCGGTTGAACTTGTTGATTTCCACTATTGCATGCATTTCCTGATACCTTGCTTTCTGCACTGGGCACGGAACGACTTGGGTGACGTCATCTGCAAATTGCAGATATATCGTGTATTTGTGCACCGGTGTTGGTAGGTCGATGGTAAAGACCAAGTAAAGCAGTGGACTCAGGCAACTTCCCTGTGGAACGCCCGCCTTTAGTTCTAATTCGGGTCGACTGTATCCTTCGATCATGAGACATGCCCTTCTGTCCATGGCAAAGTCACAAAAGATCCTTTCCAGGATTGGATCTTGCTGGATGTTCAGAACGCACTACTCCTGGAGTTCGCGAACAAAGAGTTCCTCACTCAATGGGTGAGAGAGCCAACGAGAGAAGACAATATCCTCGACTTGGTTTTCACCTCTGAGGATGACATCGTTGAGGACCTCTCTGTTGGCGAAGAGCTCGGTGGCAGTGACCACCGACTAATTAGATTTGTAGTCAAAGTGCCCAAGGCAGAGCCTGCAACTAGTAAATCGAGGAAACCTGATTTGAGAAGGACAGACTTTGCAGGTCTACGCGCTGGACTGACTGACGCGAGGCTAAAAGAGTGTGAGGCTGTTGAAGACTCGTGGAACAGTTTCAAAACCACATTCATGAGTCTTCAGTCGCGTTTCATCCCTCTAAAATGCCCCCGTCGGTCTTCTGTTCAACCAAAGTGGTTTAATCGAGAAATCGGAGAACTGCTTAGGGAGAAGAGAAATGTGTACCGGCAATCGAAGATCTTAGGTGACTTTGACGAATACCGGAGGCTAGCGAAGAGAGTAAAACCAGCATAAGGGCGGCTAAGTGGTCTGAGGAACTCCGAGTGGCGAGACTCTGTAAATAGGATCCCAAGGAGTTCTTTGGATATGTAAACAGCCGTGGACCAATCCGTCTAACGATTGGCCATTTGAGGAATGAGGAGGAGACATTAAATCACTCAGATGCAGAAAATGCTAACCTCCTCAACGACTACTTCTCTTCAGTGTTTACGGAAGAGTGTGGTCCCATCCCTCAGCCGACGGATTCCTAATCGGGGGAAAAGCTGGAGGATATGGACTTCACCGAAGGAGAAATAAAAAAGAAGATCAGTGACCTAATGACGAATAAGTCACCTGGCACGGATGGGTTTCTACCTAAAGTGTTGAAAGAAGTGCGCTATCGAGTGTCACGACACCTGAGCGCAATCTTCAACGTGTCAATCCGGACCAAATGCGTTCCAAGAGACTGGCATTCATAGTATTAACCAATCCCTGGATGATTTGCCTCGGGACATTCACGAGGTTGTTTTTCGTGAGCCTAGACCAGCCTGGTGCCCTTTGCTTGAAGGACCTTATGGTGTTCAAGGCCTCTTCGAAAGTTATTGGGCATCCGTGGCCAGCCATCAGTTTCCTGAGATACTTGTGGGTGGGGTGGGTTCTATGTATCACTGTGCCGAGGTCCTCGAGCAGTTGGTCTTCGAATTCCTGGTCAAAGTCGTCGTTCTCCTCAGGAGTTATACCGAAAAGCTTTTTCTAGCGTGTTCTGAATTTTTTTTCGAGAGACTCTGAATCGTTAGTGATTTCATCATATTTTATTTGTGCTCTGGCTTTGGTGGGCAGTCCCCTAAGTCTTCGGATGCTATTTCAAAAACTTACTGGATTGTCCTCCATGTTCAGCCTACCAATGATGTCATTACAGATTTCCTTCTGTTTCTCTGTGATTGTGTGTTTTAGTTCCTCGCTTAGTTGTCTCATTCTGGCTGTCCTTTCCCAATTTGAGCCTGTCCTGCCTATTTCTTTAAAGATTTCCCTATGTTCCCGAATGATATCCCTCATTTAGTTCGTCCCCCTAGGTTGTAAAAGCATTTTATGGGAGATCCTGGGGATGCATCTCTCGTCGGCTTGAATGAGGAAATTAGTGATGGAGTTTATCTCCTCATCTACCTCTTGGAGATTGGCGTCTTTCAGGTCAGCTGGTTTATATTCAATGAGTATCTCTCTATATAGCTCGCAGTTAGCTTTCGCAGAACTCTTCATAAGTGGGACGGGCTTGAGAATTGGTGCAAGTGAGATTGTTGTAAGGATCGGGATATGGTCGCTCGGTAACACCGGTTCGGGCTCATTGCTGATGTTAAAGGAAGGTCACCGCTCGCTAAAACTATTCCCAGTTTAGTTGCCGAACGATGTGTTAGGAAGGTCGGGAAATCCGGTCCTACTCTCAGAGTCTGTCTCTTTCGGAAAGTATTTCCAGATTCCTTTTCCTTTGGTTGGGGTCACCGTAACCAGATACTGTGCATCTGGCGTTTATTTTACCACCCAGCAACGCCATATTTCCTCGCCCAAAGATGTTAAAAAAGTTGGGAATCGGCTGGTATTTTCGGTAGGGCGGCTGATAGGCCACCTCCACAGTTAGGTATCCCACCAGGGTTGGAATTTTGACAGTCACGAATGATTCTTCTAAGTATGGAAGTGTTTTGTATGTTATGTTTTTTCGGATCGCGATGGCTGCGCCGTCGTACTGTTCTTGTGTATGTTTTTTTGCGATCACAGTGTAATTTGGTATTTTTATTGTGGTAGTTTCTGTGTTTACACCGTGTTCGGAAATGAGGATCAGGTCGGGATCCACTGTACGGAATATGTTTTCGTAGGGAATGGATTTCCCTTCCCATCCGTTAATGTTTAGTGAGAGTATATTTAGCGGTTTTTTTGTGTGTTTTCCATGTTTTGTTTGTTTGGCGTTCTTTTAGTCTATATGACTGTATGTGTTTCCCTTTACTTCTTATCCCGTCTGTTTTTGACATTTCTTATTTTTGTCATACTTTGCTTCACTAATGGTAAGGCAGGAGTCCTTGTGTAGTTTAATCTTTGCCGCCATAAGCGCCTTATCTACTGTTGCCTCTTGCACCTGCTCATCGTAGGTCCACTTTAATTGGCCTGTTTTTACCCCTCCAACAATCTCCCTAATGGTGGGGTTGCCTGGGAATGGGGTCTGATCAGTCTTGTAGAATTGCATTTTCAACTCTTCATCAAATTTAGTGGTTTGTTGTGGGGCCTTTCCCCTGCTCCTACTCCTAGACCTCTTGCTTTCTTTTGAGGGTTGGATCTGTTCCTCTTCGTCTTCAGAGGAGGATGCGGAGCTTGAGAGGTTACCCTCAACTTGCTTTATTTTCCTTGCTTCTTTTTTCCTCTGTATTTCCCGGGTTTTTTGGCCTCTATTCTTGGGTCCCTATATTTTATTTTTGATGGGTTGGGTGGTCTCCTTGTTTTCATTTACTTCCACTCTATCTTCAATTGGTGGATAGGGCGTCGCTAGGGCTTCTTCCTCCGGCTTGGTATTTCAGTTGCAGGACGTCCCCCGATGGAAGGTTGTCCGGGAACCACATTTCTTCGAGACCATTCTTTTTAAGCATGGTGCTCAACTCGGTCGCGAAGCAGCCTGGATTAATAAGGTTTCTCACATGCGTGTAAAAAATACACCTGAGGATTTTCGTGGAGTTTTTATTCCATACCTTCAGGTAGGTCTTTGGAGCGGCACTTTCTACGGTTCTTGCGGGGGTGGCTTTTGCCGCTTGGGCAAAGAAGGTATTCGCTCTCCTTAATCCCTCCGCCTTTTTTTCGTCTGATTTTATTTTCAATACCTCCTTCTTCTTTGGGCAAGACATGGCCATAGCCCCGTGCTTTTTTGCACAGTTTGGGCATTTTTCTTTGGATGCTAGGCATTCCCGCAAGCCATGTCCTTTACCGCTGTATCTAGAGTAGGTTATTTCCTGCTCCTGGCAATCTTTTGCGGTGTGGTGTTCTAATTTAAAACACCTGAAGAAGATTTGAACTGGGATAAACTCCTCCCTCTCGATCTGTTCCCAGTTTATTTTGGCGTTGAAGGGCAGTAGTCCACTGTCCTTCGTCTTGGCTTCCATGGTGGTATCGCCAAATATGATCTTAAACACTTGGTTCGCTAATGTTCGCCCACTGCTGGTTCCTCTCGATTTCTCCTTTAATCTCCTTCTTTGTATGTTGGCCTATCCATGGGTCCAGCTTTCGGCATATCACACTTCTGTGTGCCTGGATCTGGGGAGGGGTACTGGGTTGAAGGTTTATTCCCCTCAGGATATTTATGCCAACTTCCTTTGTGAGGGACTCAACGTCCTTTACCTTCTCGCATATAGCGACATATACTGTCGGTTAGTCGATCAGGCGAAGGACTGCCACATTTAGGCTTCCGAATAAGGTTTCGTAAACCTTCCCCTTACTCGGTTTTTCTAAGCTACTTACTGTTCTTACCGGTACCCTTGCAGCACTGCAGTCCGCCATTTCAGATTGTAGGCAGCCCCTTGTGGAGAGAGGTGCACTTGCTTTCTGTCTTACCTTATTATCCTTGTATTTTGAGCGTGTACCTACCAATCTGTGTAATTCAGTTTTAGGTTTTTACGTATTTTGGATTATTTGCCTTAGAGAGAAGTAAGCCCCCTCGTTTGCCCACCGCCTCGACGGAAGAAGGAATTGCCTTTTAGGGTGAATGATAACGATGGATGAGATGAATCCTGGTGGGATCCTCTCAGGGGTGTGGTGTATGACGGACTTTTGACAACGCCACCCCTGAGGATGTTTTAATCGCGACCGCATCACAACATACCATAGAGACGATTGTATATCCCTCTATGGCTCTGAAGGGGCCTTCACTGTGATGAGAGTGGAGGTAGCAGTCCGTCCCTTGTCCGGAATTATTTCTGACATTGTTCTCGGCTGTGGGCTACTCCTCAAACCAGCTTCTTCCAATGCCCCTCAAATTATGTCGTGGCAAGAGCTCGACATAGTTGGGACGAAATATGATTGGAAATCCCTCCTCACATCTGGCAGCAGCTCACGTAGGGGAGCAAGGCTGGGGACTTAAGCAGACATTTGCTAAAGTGGGGCCTCTAGAAAGAAAGATGAATATTATTAGTAATGAATGAATGGTCATGAGTATATATCTTAGGCGTCTTTTGGAAAATAATCCCCAAACTTTACCTCCTTTGCCGAGTTCTGAGGTAAATCTGCCAGTAATTTTTCTAAGATTTCCGAGAGAAGGAGGCCCGCGGGCGACTTGCTTCTGGAGAAACTCCCCACACTTCTGAATCTCAGCTCAAGTGAACCAATAGTGAAATGCTTAATGGGAAGTCCGAAACAAGCTTTAAAAGAGGGTTTATAGTGAGAGACGGAAAGTTTTGAGTTAAAAGAGGACAGATTGGTGAGGAGACAGATTGAGCAACCTCGGTAGTCAAAAGGTGGAAAGATTGAAATAACCTTGCCCGAGGGACAAGGGGGACCTGCTGATTAACGTGGATTCCGAACCATTGTCATGCATTTAATCATCATTCATCATGCTTACTTCATTCCTCACACTTTACCACCTATGTTCCTCATACAGAAGCGGGAAGACCGTCTAATCTCTGTCCCCTTATTCTCTTCATCTTCCACTCAAGTGTTTATTGTAGCATTCATGCCGTTTTGAGTTATCTTAGCTCTGAGATTTGTTTATGTATTGTTATGTTACTGGTTTTTACTTTCCTTACTTTGTTTCACTTTCTTTTGTTATCATTTTTTCACTTTAGTTTCACTTTGTTCACTTGTTTTACTATTAACTTCCACTTCACTATCATTTTTGTTATCACTTAACCCAGCCTACGAAACAAAACTACAAGAGAGAGAATACCTTACGACAGACCCTATAACTGGTGACCCCTCTTTGTCGAACGAAATACGTGATCATACAACAAAATGGATTAGCTAGGAGACTCATCAAGATATCAATAAACTACTCATTTTCTTCCACACCAAGAAGTGGAACTCGCGAACGCGATCTCCATCAGACCTCTTGTTTTTAATGAAGCAGCAGTCTCAGTATGGTTCAAAATCCTGGAAGCGCAATTTCACATATCAAGAATACAACGAGAAGAGGCAAAATTTTACCATATTCTGGCTGCGTTGCCTCCCGAGACGGTCGATCGTCTCCCAGCTGCAGTCCTCTCGTCGCAAAATTATTCGCTCCTAAGAAAAGAAATCGTGGGACTTTTGAGAGGACGAAACTTGAGCTCTTCGTGAAGTTATTCGCGTCTTCTCCGCAGACTGAAAAACCTTCAGTGAATCTTGAAGAGCTACGGAAGACGGCTCTGCAAGTTGGAGTAGGGGAGTACTTGGTGAGACACAAGTTCATCCATTCTTTACCTCCAAACATCGCCCCCATCATCGCCACGCAAAAGTACTTAACTCTTGCCTAATAGGGGAAACTAACTGATGAACTCATGCCGTTTTACAAGGCACAGTGCTATAATATAAACAGTGAAACTAGTAAATAATTATGCGCTCCCCGATATAAGTGCTCTTAGTGTCAACCAACCGGTAAATAATGTGCAATTTGTCTAATTCGTTTTCCGTGCCCGTCGGCGTATATCCTAGAGGTAATCAATCTAGGTTTGTGCATAATAATTATGATAGTGATAATAATTATTCAAAAGGTGTAACGTTTGGGTTACGCCCCTTCCGTCGTAATTAAAAACCAGTGGTGTGCCGTTCACACTTATACTTTGGGTCGAGTGCGAAGTACTGTAAACCGTGGCGCAGTTGGCCAAAGCGAGTTGAGAACCTTTAAATGTAACCATCGGCAGGCCGCTGTAAATGCGACGACTGGCGTGCCGACTCTTTTCACTGTCACTGCCCGTACTAATGAAAGGAAGTGCGAATTTCTGATAGACACTGGAGCGAGCGTTTCCTTAATTCCATTTAATATAGTGCAATTATGTGTGATGCGCAAATCATGTGTTAACATCGCGACAGCTAATGGAGGGAAGCTAAGAGTGCATAGAGAACTCCAACTGGAAATAGGCATCCCAAACCTGCGACGTTCATTTAGATGGACGTTCGTAGTTGCAGATATTACATCGCCATTCTTAGTAGCCGATTTTCTTGCTCATTTTAATTTCTTAGTAGACTGTGCTCGTGGTGCCCTAATTGATAACAAGACTAGCCTAGTTTCTAAAGTGAAGCAGTCAAGCGAACCAGTCATCTCATTATTTATTAATGACCTCTTGCATATCCCACCTGATTGCAGGCCAGTTCTCTGCAAATATGAGAGTATATTTACCCGAAGTGTGTTAACATTAGTTCACCAACGGCTAATTCTTTTGTTCACACCAATGAGACGGGTAGCGCCCCACCAACTTTCACCCACCCAAGGCCACTTCCAATGGAGAAACTACAAATTGCAAAAGCAACATTTGAGACTTTGTTGAAAAAAGATGTGGTGGGGCCGTTGAAATCTTCATGGCCTTTACCCATTCAAATGGTGCAGAAGAAGACCCCAGGCGAGTATAGAGTTGTAGGTGACTTTCGATCCCTCAATGTTACAACTAAACCGGACAGATATCCCCTGCCAAGGATTCAGAGCATCGTAGACCATCTTCATTGCAAGAAAGTTTTCTCTCGTCTGGATTTAGTCCGAGCCTACCACCAGATTCCAATGAATCCAGCGTACATTGAGAAGAATGCTGTTTCAACTCCTTTTGGGCTGTGGGAATTTTTAAGGCTAACGTTTGGTCTCAAGAATGCTAGTTTCACCTTCCCACGCCACATGGACAATTTATTTCTAGGCTTGGCGTTCGTTTTTGTGTATGCCGATGATATTTTAATATTTTTCGGAAAATATAGACGAGTATGTGGAGCATATAGATCAAGTTTTCAAAATATTGGCAGAAAACAACCTTCGAATTATTTCTATGGAAAAGTGCGAATTCATGAAGGAAGAAATCGATTTCATGGGCCACCATGTCTTAGCTGCAGGACTGACCCCTCCAGCTAGGAAGGTCTCCGAGATCACCGAAATGCCCTTACCAACTGAGTTCAAAGAACTTCGTCAATATTTGGGTTGTCCCTTTGAATGAACTCGCACGGCTTCAAACTAAGACACGGCAACTTGTTTGGAATGATGCTGCACGGAAAGCATTTGAAGCTACTAAGGAGGCCCTGGCAAATTCCGTTAAGTTACGCAACCCATTACCCAATGACTCTCCGTACCAATTGGTGACGGACAGCTCCAAATTCGCAGTTAATGCTGCGCTGTATCAGATGGTGGATGGGTTTTCCCCAGCCAGTGGCATTCTTCTCTGGAAAGTTGAGTAAAACACAGCCAACGTACTCTACTTATGACAAGGAACTCCTAACTGCGTATCTTGCTGTGCTTTACTTCAGGCATATGATCGAAGGTCGCCAAATGACTTCATGCATGGACCACAAGCGACTAGTCTCTGCCTTCTCCTCGCCACTACGGGCAAAAAACGGACGGGCAACAACGGAACTGGACCGCAAACTTGGAGTATTTCAATGACATAGCTTATGTACGTGGTGAGGGCAATGTGGTTGCTGACTGCCTATCTTGGAATATCATTTCGGTCCAGGTGGACTCATTTGATCTCCGTTCTTTGGCAGGAGCACAAGAGCATGACGAAGAAATGAAGTCGTTTCGATCTGGACTGAGGGCATTTCCTCTTTCCGGTGATTCCCAACTCTGGTGTGAGGTAACATCTAAATACCAACGACCGTTTGTTCCTTCACCCTGCAGATCAGCTATTTTCAAGCAACTTCATTATATTTCACATCCAGGGATTAAGGCATCGCTTCGGTTGGTGAAAGCGAGGTATTTCAGCCCAATATGGAGAGAGATATACGTTCATGGACTTATGAATGCCTCTCCTGCCAAGCTGCTAAAGTAAATCGCCACACTAAGTCCCCAGTCCTGTAAATTAGTATGCCTACTTCGAGATTTGAGACGGTTTACATCGACATAGTTGGTCCACTCCCGCCGTGTACCCTGCCTGGGCAGTCATAGCCCTCTCATAACCGCTACCTGCTGTCATGCATAGACAGAGCCACCAGGTGGATTAAAGCAATACCGATTCTAGACATCAGTGCTGCAACGGTTGCTTTAGCCTTCTTAGGCCGCTGGATATCCAGGTTTGGCGTTCCCTTATACGTGATCACCGACAGAGGAGAGCAATTTGAGTCCGAACTCTTCAAAAAATTATCAGCCCTCGTTGGTTTTTATCGCTTGCGAACTACGGCGTGCAGACCTACCACTAACGGGATCGTGGAAAGGTCGCATCAGAGTTTGAAGAGCTCTATAATGGATCGCCGACAAGGTTAGTTAATGGCCTTACCAATCGTTCTTCTGGGCATCCGGTGCTTAACTAATGATTCAGGTTTTTCACCCTTTACAGCGGTCACAGGGATGACCCTTCTTTGCCTAAAACCCTCGGTCGCCTCTTCTTCGTCCAAAGCTGATTAGAGATTCATCTCTGAACTAGCGAAAACCATGTCGCAGATATAGTTCACACAAATCTCTGAAGGCCACCTGCACTCGATACCAAAAACGTTTGTACCCAAAGAATTAAGTGACGCCACGCATGTGTGGGTCCGTGATGATTGCCTTCGGAAGCTACTAGAAGCGCCTTATGCAGGCCCGTTCTGTATTGTCGAACACGACGACAAAGTTTTCAAGTTAGAATTCCCGGATGGCCATCAGAACACGGTGTCTATAGACAGAGTGAAACCAGCTGTATTGCCTAATGTATATAATGAGAGAAATATAAACTGTTCGCGAACAACAAACAATTAACCTGTTGTAAGTAATCCTTTAGAATTAGATACCACGCTGCAAAATGAGAAGTATCATCGGAAGGTAGTGGCAGAAATTACAGTTACGTGGAATCTGTTCCAAATACGCAGGATAATGGTAGTGAATCGAGCGTTTATACGCGTTCCGGTAGACGCGTAAAATTTGCGAGAAATCCCTCATACCATTATTTTTGACTACGTCATAGCATATTAAAATATGTTTATAATTGTAAAGCCTAGATATTACTTTTGTATTAAACGCACTCCACGTTCTCGCAACGAATTCCTGTGGTGCTGGAACCACATTATAGAGTCGAATAGGACTCAAAAATACCTCAAAGATGAGCATTTTGAAGTCTTAGAAAATTCTATAATTCTTTCACAGTAAACCATAGCATATTAAAATATATTTGTATATATATATATATATATATATATATATATATATTTGTTTATAAATGTAAGGCGTAGATATTAATTATGTATTAAAAACTCCGTTTTCTCGGGCCGTAGTACTGTGGGGGTCGAACCTAGTAAACATTCGTTTGAAAATTTTAAACGGTTCACAAATTGAACCTTATAAATACGAAGATACACTTCCCGCTTATTTAGTATTTCTCTTTTGTAAATAGGAAGATAAACTTCCTGTTTTTTAGTATTTCATTTTCGTAAATGAGAAGATAAACTTCCCGCCGTTTTAGTATTCCTCTTTTGTAAATAGGAAGTTAAACTTCATAGTATGCAATACTATATCATGTGTCGGTTATATGTGGCTCCGTACAAAATAGATCTTGTTCTTGAAGTCTCGATTGGGAAAAGGTTAAATCCGATGGCGTTTTCTTGAAATAACACCCTTTCGCCTTTTCCTCCTTTGCCAGCTGTGAAATTTTCGATGAGTTTAATTTCCTTGTAGATTTCTTCCAAGTTTAAAAATTGGGAAAATTGATTTCAGCCGTGTTTATGTGTAAACGGTTGGAGCGTTAGTGACATTTTAAATCTATCATGGCACTGATTGGACAAATATTATAGTGCTTATGTCTAAAAGCTTATTGGTCAATTTCTCAAGGCTAAGGCTGTCATTCCAAGAAGGCAGCATAATTTCACTTGAAAAGTCGACGCTGAGAAGATCTCATTTCTGATAAAGGAGGAAAAGTCGGAGGCAAAGGAAGCTCAAAACGCCATTTTTTGGAGCCTCATCATCCTTACGGGGAGAATTCATTAACGAATTTTACACCGGCACCTAGAAGACTAGATGTCGTGCTACCCCCCCCCCCCCCCCCTCCCTCTACGGAGTCGCGACGCTGAAATGAACTGAACTGCCACTCATCTAGTCTCGCCACAACTATGTCGGTCCAATTTGATCGACATAATTGGGGACGTAAAGGAAAGCAGGTTTGAGGATTAGCCCACTGTGGAACTCTACGGAAGAGACCGCCCGGTTACGAGGCGATGCTGAAAGCTTTGGGAAAGAGTTCGCTCTAATCTCTAAGGGTAACTTCCGGCCAGGACCACAGGGGGACACACAACCGTCCCTGTGTAAGTTGGAAACAGCATCGATATCCAAACCCCAGATGGGGCGGCACCCCGGGTGGTGGTAGTTGATTCTAACACCACCCATCATCAAGTCCGCCACTCATCACCCATCTGAGGGGCCTCGCCCGGGTTCACCCTCCATCATTCATCCCCCCCATTTGGCAATAAAGTTCACGTAAGCTTAGAGGCGAAGTAGAGGGAGCCCCCCTCAAATAAACCAACACAGAAGAACACGTAGAAGAAGAGGTGCACCATACTGATCAACAGCAAGTTCCCCCACAACGAGAGCATCTGGTGCAACCAATCATCAACGCTAAGGGGCCACTCTCTAGAAGAGATGGCCCAAGATCACACGACCCGGATTCCTCTGCGGGTTGTCGAAGGGCAACCCAAGCCCAGCAGGGAATCCACCTTCGAGGCCGTGTATGGTAAACTGGGAATTGCCATGGTAAGACTCCTGGACATTCCGTCGGGCTATATCGCAATATGCGAAACCGAAAAGGATATCGAAGATATTGCCAAGGAGAAGGCAGTCGAAGCCCTTCGGGCCATAGGACTGCAGCCTGCAGTGCCACCCCAGATCCTGGCGCACAGGAGTGTTGTATGCCGCCGGATCGATCCGTGGATTGGGCAGCATACAGCAAGCGAGATGAGAGAGGAGATAGAGCTACGGCAGGCCTGGGCTAAGGTAGCTGAAATTATAAAATTCAAGAATCGGAGGGACGGCAGCGATTACTCGCACGTGTTTAAGGTAGTCTTCACGGAGACTACCATGGCACAGAAGGCGAAGGAGCAGAGTCTCCTCATGTTTAACGCCAAAATTAGCGGTGAGCAGGTGGAAAAGGGTGAGTTCACCCCGGTCCAATACTGCTTCAAGTGCTATAAGATGGAGACCCACGCCCCCAGGACTGCAAGGAGCCACAGGAGACCTGCTCCAAATGCAGCCAGCTTGGCCACAATTGGCGGAATTGTGTCAGCACAACTGAAAAATGCGTGAGTTGCGGGCAGGGCCACCGAACGATGGCCATGTCTTGTCCCGCCAAAAAAGAAGTTATGAGGAATAAACAGGAGGCAAAGAGGAATGAGGTCACACGTAGGGCGAACACGTCCTACGCACAAGCGGCAAACGGCAGCCATCTCAGAGGTGGATGCCAGAAGAACATACCTCAAAATTGAAAATGAGGGATCTACGAAAATCATGACGTGCATACTTCATGCGCACGTCATGAATCTGGCTCGCCCAGGCACATTCGCCACCGTGTTGAACCAGATGTTGGCCAAAAACGGGATGGAACAAATGTGGTTCCCGGATAACCCCCCTTCTGGGGACGTACTGCATTTGCAGATGACCCCAAAAGCCCAGCAGACTAAGGTGCAAGCTAACCCAAGTAAACAACAACCCGAAAAAACGAGTAACGCAGCAGTCGAGACGAAAACTCCTGCTCCCACCCAATCTATGACAAGCACGGCGAAACAAGCGAGCTCGGAAACGAGCAGCTCATCAGAGTCTTCGGACTCCTCAGACGCGAAAGCATCCAAACCCCTGGAAAAGAAGGGTAAAAAGAAGAAATCCAAGAGATTGCGGGCGAACTACATCAACCTGAGGGTTCTACGCCTGCGATCAATTCCCCTTCCCAGAGGAAATGGAGCCTAGTCGTATTTTCCAAGGGATTAAAGCAAAAATCTATAAATGGGAGTACGACTCTGAGATAGACCCTGGTACAGTGGAAGAGGCCCTGCTCGCACAGAATGTGATCCTTCATCAGAACACATGCGAGCAACTCTCTAACGCTGAATTCAGGAAGAAGAAGAATGGGAGGAAGAAGAACGTCACCCAAAAACACTAGGTGACTCAAGATGGAAAGAGTAAGCAATAAAATGAGGATTCTGACACTCAATGTGAATGGTTGGGAGGAGAAGGCCACGGCATATGGTAACATATTCCGTGTGCTCGACCCCGACATTATTCTCATCACAGAGCACGGTATCGACACAACAGCTGGTCGCATAAAAATACCGGGCTACAGAGTGCTCATGAAGAATCATTCCCAGGAAAGGTTTGATGGTGCTGCAATAGCTGTCAAGAGGAACATCTCCTTCAAACAACTGCCAGAACTCGATGAGTCCTTTGTGGCAATCGAGGTTCACACCCTGGTCGGAGACCTCGTGATAGCTGCGGCATATCAACCCCCTCGACGAGCATATCTCCCGTTATGTAATTTTTATACACTGTTTGGGCACCGCAGAATGGCATTCTTAGGGGAAGACCTCAATGCCAGATGCCGAACGGCGGGCTATGGTAGCACCAACGATAGAGGCCGAAACTTGGAATTGATTATGGGAAGAAAAAACATCCAAAGGATAGGGCCGGATTTTCCGACCTATATCACTTCCCGGTCAGCCACTAAACCTGACATAATCTTGACAAGTGAAGGCTTCCCCTTCAACTACCATAGCGAGCCAGGCCCAACAGTCCCTAGTGATCACATCGCGATTCTCACAACAATATCTCTCGCACCAATCCAGCTCCCAGCCCCTCTCCGGAAAAACTACGCCATGGCCAACTGGGATCGCTACAAGCAGCGACTCAGCGACTATGCGCCAGCTGACCTCAGCACGGCGTCGTTAGAGGAGATTGACAGGGAGTTGGAAAGGATAACAACGTCCATACTAAACGCGGACCGCGAGAGCATACCCGTAACAGGGTATAAAACACCTCCTCAGCCCAGATGGACCGAGGAGATGAGAGATATCGCTCGTGCTCACAGGGAAGTGTATGAGGATGTAAGACGGGAGGGTCCCAGCCGGGAAAGGAGCTTGCTGCTTCGACGCCTAAGTTCAGAGCTTAGAGAGGCTATCAACCTCCAACAGGAGGACATATGGAACACCTTGATAGCCAAAATCGACAGCGAGCTTAGCCCGGCTAAGTTCTGGCGCCAAGTCAGGAACTTAAAGGGACTTACTCCAAGACCCAAAGCTCGGATAAAGGAGAACGATGACTACATAGAGAACCCGGTGGTTCTCGAGGATAGGTTCAGGAACTTCTGGAAAAGCGTTTTCAGGATTACCCCCGAGGAAAACGCTGAGTTCGACCAGGAATTCGAAGGTCAACTGATTGAACAACTAAATCAGGAAATACATCGCACGCATCCACTACAGCAAGCCAACGAGGGCAAAGAGATGGCGGGTCATGGACGCCCCATAACATCAGAGGACGTCATGGCCACTGTGAAAGCCTTTCGCCAAAAGGCACCAGGCTGGACGGGTATCACCAGAAATAACTTGGTTAACGCCCCACAGCAGATCATTCAGGGTATCGTTAACGTCTACAACGCTTCCCTGAATACGGGCTACTTCCCGGAAGGTTGGAAGATTGCGAAGATGATCTTCATACCCAAGGGAGGTAAACCCCCTGATCAACTGGTAAACTACAGGCCCATCGCCCTGCTGGAATTCGTTGCGAAAATCTACGAGAGACTCCTAGCTAACAGGCTCCAAGAACAACTTGCCGAGCTGGGAGTCCACAACCCTCAGCAGCACGGGTTCCGCAAGGGACGAGGAACGGAAACGGCCCTCGCCCTCCTTGCGGAGAAACTCGCCTGCAGTAAAGCTGAGAGGCGGTATGTAGACGTAGTGCTGCGTGATGTAAAGAAGGCCTTCGATAAGGTTTGGCTGAGAGGACTACAATACAAGATCCTTAACCTCCAGCTTATCCCACTCCTGGAAAGGATCCTTTGCAATTATATCTCCGATAGGAGAGCCCGAATTTCAATCGAGGGCTGCAAAGGACCCGAATTCGAACTCGAGGCGGGAGTTCCACAAGGCAGCTGTCTCAGTCCTCTGCTGTACCTAGTGTACACTATAGACCTACCTGCTCCAGTGAGGTTCGATTCGATGTATCTGCAATATGCAGACGACATCACCCAAATCGTCCTAAGTCCATTCCGGAACTCTGGTAGTCAGGCGAGGGCGACAGCTGTCGAAATTGATAATATCAACAGATATGAAAGAAAGTGGAAGATCAAAACAAACCGCCAGAAGTTCACGATCATTCCGATGAACCGCCGGAAAGTTGATGACGTCATCGTCAACAATGAACACTACCCATACTCCAATGAAGGTAATGTCCTGGGATTGCGACTCTACAAATCTGGATATTCGAATCATATGAAAACCAGAGTCTCCCTAGCCAAACGAGAGCTGAAGAAACTTTACCGTTTCCGAGGCCTCAGCGTGCCTAATATCAAAAAACTGTACATGGCCTTGGTACGCTCAGTCCTGGTGTACCCGGCCGTGATCACGCAGATGGCAAGCTATACATCTCTCAGAACGATGCAGAGAGTACAGAATAGTGCCACGCTGCTGATAACAGGCACGCGTAGGATCGACCGTATTCGGCAATCGATTCTACACCAGAGAATCAACCTAAAGCCGATCAACACGGAGATCCAACGGCTAGGGAGAAAAACTTGGGACAAGATAGACCAGACTATACTCCCAAACTTAAACCTAAACATCAATATACGTGCCAACCGGAGACGCGCTATAGGTAGAACTGCTCTGTTCCCGAGCAGTAGAACCTGCGCGAGAGAAGCGGTACTACCCATGTTTACATAGGGTTAGTCCACTCCTCTAATAGGTCCACGCCTTAAGAACCTAAAGGTTGACAAGTAGTCCAACAGTGGTATCGATTCTTACAATTTTTAACAACCAATCGAAAAAGAGGCGAAGTGCCCACATTAAAGTCCCCTCCCCCCCCCCCTATAGTTACATAGCAAGTATTAATAAAATAATACCAAAATTAAATATAAAAGAGGCGAAGTGCCCACACCTAAAAGTCAAAAGTAAAGAATTAAAAGAGGCGAAGTGCCCAACTCCCCAACACCCATGTTACAATTAATTAGTTGAAAGTCAAGAATTAAAAGAGGCGAAGTGCCCAACTCCCCAATTCCCATTTGTCAAAAGTCAAGAATTAAAAGAGGCGAAGTGCCCAACTCCCCAATACCCATTGTCAACAAATAACCCAACAAGTCAACGAATACCAAACTAAGACAAGGGCTAAATGCCCACATTAAAAGGAATTGAAGAATAATCAACACTGAGATTCATTCAGCTAGAAAAGTCAACCTTGAAAGGCTTGAATGCTTCGAAGGTGGAAATACTTATTACACAGAGATTTATTTATATAGATTTATACGGAGGAAACTGACTGTCAATGACAGTCAGCTACTTTTTTGACGGAGGAATTTTTTTTTTAGTTAACCACGACATGAAGAATGCTAGTGATGCCCTAACACCAGGGCAAACTAGAAAACTTATTCACACCTTTATATACCTACCACACAATTTCACCACTTTAACCTAAAGTAAAGTAAAGTAAAAGTCATTCCAAGAATGAACGTAAGAATGACTATTAAATGTATATCAATCCTGATTGGTTGAATTTTTGTAGTGTTATGAGTAGATGAAATAACTATTTATATAGGTGTATTTTTGTGAAAAAGACAGTCAGAAAAGTTATTATTATTCAAGAAGAAAAGTTATATTTCCTGTTCGCCATTTCGAAGCTTATTCCAGCTATATACCTAGGAATGAAGAATCCATATAAATATATTTTCCTCCATCCCATAAGGAAGCGGTTGATCACTTAATCCAGCCTACTAAACAAAACTAGAAGAGAGAGAATACCTTACTACAGTCTCTATAACATTACACCATTTCGTATAGGTCAGTGAGAAAGTAGATCGAGGGCGCGTGTCTTCCCTTAACCAAATTTGGTCGCCTTTTGCTATACTCACGGAAGACGATCTGAGTATTTGCTCAATCCGTATGTTACAGGGAAGTTGCAGTGGGCCAAATTTATATAGACAGAATTTAAACGATTATAAAAACACAGCAAACCTCAAAGTTAAGGAATGAAAGGTAAAATTTATCTTAACTATTTTATAATGAATTTGATATAGTTTTGTCCACTGATTTCTAAAGTGCAATCCATTTTCTTATTTGACATCTAGATTCCGTGATAATTATTTTTGTGTATTATTTTGTATGCGGATTTGTGATAATATTGAGATAATCCTTATTTATGTTATATACATGGTTCATTCACTCCTAATATCGCCTCCCATCGATAATGAAATCAAGATCTACCGGTTGCCCTTTAAGCTGCCCTCTTGCGGATCAAGGGAGTAAATGGCCGCTACATGTCGTGTCTACAGATATTAAATGGATTACGCGATTGGTTGAACAAGAGTAAAAAGCCAATGCCCTTTCCCATTTCTATAATATGGAAAAAGCAAAAGAAAAGGTATGTATTGGTATTTCTGCATATCATCGTGACTAAAGTTTCAGTTAAGAACCAACACAAGAATGTTTACTTTAGTTTGGAATCCAAGTTACGACCAGTGCCGCAAAACAAAGATCCTCCAATTCCGCTACCACAGTATGTAAGCATTGAAATAATGATGGTGAAGACGTGTATAGTGACGAAGCCCGTAATAGTATAGGTGAAACAAGTAGGGACGCAGATTTTGTAGCTGATAAGGAAGACGCGTCAAAACAGTTCTTTCAAGCAATATTAAATGATTTGATCGGAGATTTTTGCACTCCATAGGATAAAGCTAAATTTTTGCCTTCTTCAGTAAACACGTTGAAGAAATAAATTTCAGAAAAAAAGAGTCAAATTCTAATTTTATATTTTACATTTTACGGGAAATTATATTTTGAATCGACATTGATGGATTATTCCGCAGCCCATGGCAAGAGAATGATCTATCTCAGTCGCGCTTATTTAACGATTCTTCGAAGAGAAGGCTAAAGGCTGTTTTGCTACAATAAACCCTCTGTGCCTATAGAAATTTTAGTGCACATGAGTGTTATGAGAAGATTAAGGCATTTCTATATGCCACACAATACCAGAAATATAATGGGAAGTTATGTGAGGACTTGAAAGTCATTGGTATGCTGATGCAAATGCAGTTAGGATTCACAAAACACTGCTGTTTTATATACTTCAGGGACAGCTGAGCGACTACCTCACATTTACATTAAGTTAACTTATATAAAGCTGGGCTTAGTAAAGCAATTGTGAGAACATTTAGGAAAAGAAACTCGAAAGAATCCGAGTACGTCGGATGTAAATTTCCGCAGATCATTGGCAAGGCTGAAAGAAGGCATTTCCATCGCTTCACAGATTGAGAAACTCTAAAGGATCCAAACTTTAGCACACTCCTAGATAATCTGGATTCGGGAGACTGAAACTCATTTGAGTGGATTCGCGAAAGTTTCTTTGGAAAAAATAGAGGTTTTTTGATTTTTTTCAAATGACGTTAATAGACTGTTAACATCTTATGTTATTATTAACTATAGGATTTATCTTAAAGTTTGTTCCCTTCATTCACATCTGGACCCTTTGAAGAGAACTTGGCATCATTGTATGATGAAAAAGAAGAGCGCTTCAGTCAAGATTTCAGCCTGATGGAGCATCGATGCCAAATGAAATCCAACTTCAACAGTTTAAAGGTAACCATGTGCTTGGATTCTTTTTTAAATGTTTTAAAGTGTGCCAATATATAATCTTATGCGATTGTAACCTTAAAATTTCAGTTCGTGAGAATTTATCGAGTTTGTTCTATTTTATACTTACTAAGCATTTATACTGATATATGTTGCCTTGAAATATCTTGCGCAAGAAAATTTGTAGACAAGACAAATCTAATAAACATAGGAGTGACAGCCTTTAGCTCGTATGATCTTGCTAAATTCACTCGAGGACTTTTTATAGTCCTTTTGTAGTAATGTATAGAGGTTTCTTGGTGTAAGAGAGCAAGATTGTGAAGAACACATATACTCTACTTTTTAAGATCTTCTTGTCTGATGGCATCCGTTTGCACGTGAATTCAATAGTGCTGCAAAGATGTCCTCAACTGCATCTAAGATTTTTTATTTTCGTAGACTTGGATTATTCTTAGGGGTTACTTGTTATTTAATTGCGATATCCATCCCTATTCAATCTTGAATGAGAACCATGAAACTAGTATGAAATTAAAATAAAGATAGGAATGACAATCGCCGGCAAACCCTAAGGCACAAGAGAACAGTTCTCGGTGGAAAGAAAGGCTCTTAAATAGTGTTTTCACACTAAGCAGCAAGCAAGAGCCCGTCAGGGTCATGCGTTTCATGTGGGAGGAATGTGGATGTAAAACTCCTTTGGCATGTTCCGAAAATAAGAGGTAGGAAAATACAGCGCTGTTGTGATTGGCTATGTGTAAGATTCGATACGCGGTGGCAGGTGACCGCAAGTATGGTTAATACCTGCCGAACCGAGTGGTATTATTTGTTTTGTTTTTTGAAATTAAATGGCCATCCTGAAGATAGCTTACATATTCTAAGGTCGCCGTAATATTATATTAGCCTATTAGTGAGGCTACATAAAAAGACGAACAAAACAAAAACAAACATGGACCACCCAAAAAAGAAACAACAAAAATCCACAAAGCCAAACCAAACGTCACACAAAAAAAAACAAATAAAATGCAAAAGAAAGCCTGCTCCGGCGTCTGAAGTCAGGCTCACTACCCTCCCCCTTCCGGTGCCAGAACATGCACTTAGCATCAAAATAGCTGAATAAAATGGAGGAAGTCATCCTCCTCCAAAGAGTCATACAGTCCGAAAGTATTTGTAAAAGAAAACATCCTTAGTACAAGGAACCAGCAGAACGACCCCGCTTGTCCCGGTACCGAAAGATGTAACATAGGCGTAGATCACTAGAATGTGAAAATTGACAAGAAAGTGCCGGACACTCAGGGAAACTACGCGGTCGTCGCTGTAAGGTGCAGGGGAGCGTTCCATCAAATCGTGGTACGTCGTTTAAGTCTGCCTTATTGGAAGAAAAAAAGAGACCTGAAGCCACCAAGGTATTGGAATGGTAGGTGTATGGAAAAGTTGTGGCAAGATGGCGCACAACTTTAAATTCTAAGCGGTTGTCTCCCAACTTCTTTGCCAAATAACACTGAAGACGGACTTATTCCTGGGCCTTTATCGGTGTGTTCATTCCCAGCAATCACTTCATGTACAGGAACGCAGCAGACGATAATCTCCACATCCACCGTGTTCTCGGGAACCGTGATGACACTGATACCTAGAAACGGAATGCAAAGATTCCAATACTTCCAGAGAACTCAGGGCGCTCTGTGAGTAGCTATATATCACGATCCGGTCTTAAAACTGAGTAGAATGCGTGATCTTCCGCTCCGAAAAGTCTATTGCAACCAGTTCGCTCCTCCCTGTAGATAGAAATAGCGCACGTTGAGCCTCATGGACTTCAGACTGATGGGATATGGTTTGGAAGCCGAGCACTTCTTTGGACTTAGAGTAATCCGTGTATACCACACGGGTCCAGCGTGACATGATAGGTCTAATGCAATAGTCCCGCTGTTGTACATAGATGCTTTGGAAGCAGAGGCGTGGCGATAAATAGCCAAATGTGCTGTTCTCAAGGATGATGTCCTAAGCAGAACCAGAGGCGCTATAGCGGGCCAAAAATCTACCTTAAACTCCCAATCGATCCAATCCGGCTCCTACACTAAATTGTACGTGAAAACCAGAGGGAGAATGAAACGATTAGATATACAGTTCTGTATTCACAAAGAATTATAATAATATTTATAAGAGATATGGGGGAAATAAATTTTAGATCTCGTTACTTAAAAAAAATCCTATCACCAAACAATCTTTTATACAATAGACGAGATGAAAGCCTATCAACTACACTGGTATTCAATAACAAAAGAAAAGGCCTCACGTGCTACCCCCGGGGGGAAGTCTTGCTGGCTGCCACTCGAGTGTTCACAATTGTTGCCTAGGTCTTACCCCAAAGAAAGCTGGCGCCTCCGATCTCGGTATAATAATGCGATCCGGTCGCGCTTTCAAGGCTATGAAAACCCCTCCCTTCAAATGGGACGTAGAATAACTTCAATTAATTTAGTGCCAACTTTCGATCTCAGCCACTCTTTACGAAAGGCAGTAATAGTAGAGTGGCTATTTTGACAAAAGAATTATATCAAAGAAACTATCTGCAAAGAGACAAAAGACATTTTAAACAAAACATGAAAATCCATAATAAATATATATATATATATATATATAAAAAATCTCTCCATTCATACACACATTCTTACAGAGGGAGGGAGAGGGTATACGAAAAGGGGTTTGGAGAATGGCCCTTCACACACACTCACATTCGCTCCACTACACCCCTCCGTCCTTAGGCCATTCGACCACAGTCACTCAGAATACACTCTCAATCTTTACTCATGGTTCCTTTTATACTCTATCGCACCCTTCTGCACCCATTCACACTTGTCTACTAGTGCCTGGCTACGCTTAGCTATCTATCGGGGTTGTTCGTCAGTCGTCCTGTTAGTGTGCTCGTCACTATTGACCATGTCGTTCACCACAAGCTTAGCCTTCATTACCAGCACTCCCATCTCTCGACAGAACTTTTTCATACTTTTCCGTTCAGAACCTTCACTCTTCATACCCCCATTCATCAGCTCCTCACTCACAGCTCTCATCCAACTCAAAGTACACTCCTGCGAAACAGACAAATCACTCACATTCCCTCTACTCTCAGCAGATATACCAGAAAACCCTTCAATTGGTTCCCACCAGGAGACAGAAAATCAAGTTACCTCCTAATTCTCCACATCAAACTCACTTATACCATTACCATTCGTAAAACCCGAAAAATCAGCAACACTAGGTTCATTCTACCCAAACACACTATCATTCATACTGTTCCCAAAACCAGAAAAATCAGCCACAGGCAGCTCACTCAATCTTTGCTTATATCAGCCAAATCACTCACCTGCTTATGCAAACACTCAATCTCTCTTTCAAGCTCCCTCATACCAGAAAGACTCTGCCAGAATTTCATTCGTACTTGCATTTTTCCTTTCAATCTTCTTTGTACGCTTTCTACTCCTCGAGACCAAGACAAGCTCTTTCTCAGACAGATCCATACTATCACACTCCATATTATCATCATGTACCTTATCTCTCTCTACACAGTTCATACACTGGATGGCTCACCAGGTAGTCAGGAGGTTCTCTCTACCTCCTCAACTGACTCTGATGAGCCCGCACTCTCTCAGTCACACCTTCATTCAAACTCTCCAAAAAATACGTCACATCATTCCCCCATACTCTCACAACTCTATACGGTCCTTAAAACTTTTCACTCATCTTCGAAACATTGAATCTACCTTTTACTTCTTTTACCTTCAATAGTTTGCACCTATTTCAAACGAACGAAACCTTTCATGTGCCTTACGCCATACACTCTGCTCACCTTTACTCAAACAAAACCTATCTTTCACTCGCCTTTCAAATTTCATAACAAACTGATACGGGGACACCCCAGTTGCACTATGCACCGTCGAATTATACGCCCATAACACTCTTCTCAACCATACATCCCAGTAATTCAATGTCGTACTTATCATTCTCAACATCTCACACAATTGTACCTTCAGCCAACCCATTCGAAGACAGTACATACAAGAGTCATCATCACATGCTCCACACCATTCTCTCTCAACATTCGCTCAAACACTTCACTCGCAAATTCAGGCCCATTCTCACTCAGACATCTTCTAGGCTTCCATGCACACATAGGCAAAAACAACTGCTCAACCACACGCGCAACAGTTACACTCCTTTTCTCTCTCATAGGCACCACATACACAAACTTACTTTTATGATCAACAATCACACCTATACCAATATTCCCAGCACTCGTACACGGTAAAGACACAATCAATCACTACCGATTAAAACGGTTCTTTCGCATCAACTTTCAACCTTCGCGGCTTCACCTTTCACATCAGTCGCAACATCATTCACAACAGACCTCAGAAACGGATGGAACATATGCTCCTTCATACACTCCCACAAATTATACTTACCCATATGTCCATAATTATCATGCACAATTTTCATCAGATCAATCATACCAGCTAAGGACATCACAGGTAAATACATATCATCCCCATCCTTCATAGGCCTCACAAAATATACAACATCCATACAAACAACAAAATCTTTAGCATACGTTTTAAAATCACTCGAACACTCAGGCCATTCATTCAAATAACACACATCATCACACACCTCTTAAACTCACTGAGAAAAGGACACATCTCTTGCATCTCTAGAATATCATCATCACTTAAAATCTCATTATCATCATCCATAATAATTCGATCATACTGTAAAATTTGACATTCTTCGCACACTCATTCAACCTCATCACTTCACATTCACCTTTCATAACACAATCCTTATCAGCATCCAAAGACAAATTATTCAATTTCATAAAGTCTACACCAAGCAAGAAACAACACAGCATTCGCTCATATTTCAGAATCACAAAGTCATGCATCACATTCACGCCACTGCCCAAACTCACTTTCAGACTAACCTGTTCCCATGCCACTATTATTCCATTACCCAATCCACTTCTCCGTAATTTCACAGGCTTACACTCACATGATCTAAACTCATCGTACTTAGTCCGAATCCTCTCTCTCACTAACGACACTAACGCCACAGTAACAATCAAACCACAGAAGAACCTTTCACCAACTTTCACTCTCGCTTCCATCATATCAGGTGTTCCATGCTCGCAATACACAGAAGGAACAACCACACCAACATCAGCACTGACATCCACATTGTCATTAACTCCCACATCATCATTCACCATACACTGATCTTCATCCAGACAATCATTCTTCTCCCTTATATACGAACACTTTTCAATCACCCAATTATAATGCACACCGCTCAAACACTGCAGATGCACGACATTAGCATTCAAACCCTCCACTTTCTTATCCTTGTACACAATCCGCCTTTCACCACTAAATTGCACATAAACAATCATTCCATACAAAAGACTCACTACAATCAACACTTCCTGAAACGGCAGGACCCCTGGCAAACACATCGCTCTCAATTCGTTCATAAAGTTCCGCACCCTCGCCATACTAATACTTTTAGGCTTCCTGCCTCCTTCACTCATTACCTCCTTCCTTAAGTCATCCACAGTATCTAGCACTCTCACATCTACTCCATCACTCTTCAAATCTTGAAAACCATTCCATACGCTCTCAAACAAGGAATCGCTACCACCCTTACTCTCCTTTCCATTCATAATCCCTTTCGGCAAATACTCAGGATCACTCACTCCGCACACATTTTCATTATTTGTACCAGGATACCTTGACATCAAATCAGCCACTCCAGTCCGTTCACCATGCACGTACTCAATCACATGGTCAAATTACTCAAATCTTCCAAAGTCCCTGCAATCCTACTATCAGCTCATTTCATACGTTGCATATACACAAGAGATTGTGATCTGTTTTAATCACGAACTTAACACCATACAAAAACGGATGCAACACTCTCAAACAATACCTTATCGCAGCCAACTCTCGCTCCACAGTCGTATACTTTCGCTCTGTTGCATTCATAGCCTTGGATGCATACCCAATTATTCGCCTGACATTCTTTCCATTTAAACGCTGCTCTTGCATCAGAAAACCTCCCATACAGTACCCACTCACATCCGTATATAATTCAAGCATCTTAGCATTCACACTATAGTCCGGGTATGCCAATTCATTATCTTCAGCCGCTGCCCCTTTCAGTCTCTCATATGCTTTATTCATCTTATCATTCCACCTGACAATCGTACTACCTTTCTTGCCCATTCACTCAGTCAAAGGCTTACTCACACCCGAACAATCACGTATAAACTTTCGCTGAAACTCAATCAAACCCAGAAACGACTTCAGCTGCTTTACAGTCACCAGTTTCCGAAACATTCGCACCTTCTCAAAATACTCCGGCGACTTTCGCAACCCATTCTCACTGTAGAGGAATCGTCACTTTCCCCCCTCCCGTTCTCTCGTGGTGGAGTCACGAGGCGGTTACCCCACAGACATCCGGCCACAGGCATCGGTGGGTCAAGCGCGTAACCGCAGCGTCACACCACTGGGCGCTATGAAAGACCTAAAGGTTAAAATGCAAGATCTCCCCCAGGAGAGAGAGATTCAATTTTACGTCAAATAAGAAATTGGAGACGTGTTTCTCCCAAGCTCGAAGCCTAACAAGGAGCTGATTTAAAACTTGGTGGAAGAAACCGTTTGGCATAAGAACCCTCCTGGGGCCGTCCTCAAGCCCCTACCCCCCTTACCACTCCCTCAGTGGGGTGACAAGGTATAAATGAGAAACAATGAGGAAAATCGTGGTAGAATACGTCAGTCTCTAGGTGACGAAGTCCCCGAATTAAGATCGGGCTACCGAGACTGGAGAGGTAGATTACTTGGCTCGCCAGACCAAAAAGTACCCTGCAAGAGAGGCAGGGCTACCTACCTTGAGGGTCTAAGAAGCAGCTCAGCCTCGAGCTAGTCCCTGGTTATCAAACCAAACGTTAAGTTAACTTTGTTAAGTTTAACTTACTCTCGTCAGAGAGACTCCTCATATCCTGGTGCATCTTAAACACCAGGGGTATTCCTCGTCCTTAAGGAATTAAGAAAAGAAGAAGGAAAAGGCTCCTCCTTGAGCCTGTTACTCAGTGGCCACACCGAACTCATAAGTTAACTTGGTTGAGAAACCAAGTTCAACTTATTCTCGTCAGAGAAATCCCCCTCCGTTATACTCACTCTTGAGAAAGACTGGAACTAAGAAGAAGCTCATCCTTGAGCTAGTTTCTGGTTACCAAACCGAACTTTAAGTAACTTATTCTCGTCAGAGAAACACCCTCCGTTATCCTCGCCCTTGAAGAAGACCATCCCTGAGTTTAGTCCTCGCCCATGAGGAATTAAGTAACGAAGGAGAAAAGCTCCCCCTCGAGCTCGTTACTCGGTGGTTACACCGCACTCCAAGTTAACTTGGTTTAAGAACCAAGTTCGACTCACTCTCGCCAGAGAGACCACGAATACCTTGGTGCCGCATAAAGCACCGTAATTGTTCTCGTCCTTGAAGAATCCCCCACGGAATACCGTCTGGACCCCCCAGCTACTACCCTCGCCAAAAGGACATCGTGATCTCGCCCACCTACATCTGGCCAAGCGGCACTCGTGGTGAGACCATAACATGCCTGAGGGATTTAAACTCCAGTTGAGTCCGTAAGCCTAAATCTTATATTATTGAGGTGTGTAGCGAAATTAACCAATTTTAGAGGGTCAAACTAATTGAATTAATTCTTGTTTATGATAATATTCAGAGTATTGCTGTAGTTAATGTTTAAATGTTGTGTATTTAATTGTTAAAATTAAAATATAAGTTTATTTTGGGAATTATTGTGCGTTTCTCTATATCCTTACGTGATTCAAACGGCTCTATTCTTTAAGATATTATTATAATATCAATATATTAGCACTCTTAGCACTCTTAGAACAAAAAGGGGGGGCATTCTACGACACTCACTCACCATATGCCCAAGGAACTCCATTTCTATCGCAAACCATTCACACTTCACTACTTTCACCTTACACCAACACTCTCCAACGTTCTCAACACGTCATTCACCAATCTCATATGCTCTTTAAAGCTCTCAGTCATAATCAAAATATCATCTATAAACACAATCACATTTTAACTCGTAAACTTACTCAACACAACATTCCTTGCCCGCTAGAAGGCCCGGGATCATTAGCTAACCCAAACTGAGATTCCGGAACTGATAATGCCTTTTCGTAGACGAAAAGGCAGTCACCGGCCGGCTCTCTTCAGCAATGGGCATCTGGTAATACCCCCGTAGCAGATCCAGCTTTTTAAATCACTTCACCCATGCATACTATACACACACTCCAGATACCACACACATCAGAAACCTTTCTTTCACAGTCCTTTCGTTCCCCTTTTAATAATCCACACTCAGACGCAATCTTCCATCCTGCTTACGTATAGGCACAATCATACTATACAATGCACTCTCACTTTCTTCCATCGCCCCCAATCGTTCTAATTTGGACGCGGGAAGTGTCTTGGCCGCTGATAGATTAGGGTGTCCTCCTTCAGGATAAGCTTGAATTCCAGAAACTTCGCAACCCCGAAATCCAGATTGCCCTTACTAACGACCCCCTTTCGTTCAAACAGCATTCGATAAACATCCCCCCTTTCATACTCAGTCAAACATTCATTCAATTCCACCATCCTTTCCACTTCATTATACGTCCATTCACACGTCTATTCATTTGCAACATTTACCCTGACATCCGTGCTATCATCCATACCTACCTCACTGACAGTGGAGAGGTGACCTAATACATCACCAACTTGGATCCCTCTCACCTGCCCTTTCACTCTGGGATCCGCCTGCACACACAAAAGGATCATTCATTCTCACCAAGCTATCAAACACACAAGCAAAACGGTTACTTTATAACACGCATTCTTTCCATCTAATATCACGGTGTTCTCACCTACATTCAAACTCACATCCTTACTCCAACTCACTCTAACAGACACCCTTTAACCCTTTACAAGCCTTACACTCTCCATAGCAGTCATCTCAATACCGCCAAACACACTCCTCAAAACACTCCCCTCTTTACCTACATACAACTTATACACCCCACTTTTACCAATCTTTGTCTTAATCTGATCACTCGCAGGATGCACAACCATACGGTTTACTTTAATAAAATCATACCCCCAAATCACAACATAACCACTAGTCACCTTATCAATCACAGATAATTCACATTCATTCATCAACATACCATGCATTCGAACAGCTGACCTTATCATTACAATCTCATTTACTTTCATACCACTAATCCTCCCAAACTATCTTTACACTCAGACAGGAGGGCTTTATCACTTATATACCAAGCTCGTCTTGCACCCAGAATCTATCAAGGCCAAACACTCAATCTCGTACAATTCCACCTTCACACTCAGACACTCAGAATTCCTACTAGACAGCACTTTCGCACTAGACAGACTTACCAACCCAATACACGCACTCATGCACCCAAAGGATACTTCACCAGGTACCCTCTTACAATTTAGTTTCCCGCTTCAGACTTTCCATTCACACCTTGCGCTCTCAGTCTAATCCAACACTTTTCACAATAGCTACATACATTCCTCTGGTCATGAAACATCCTCCCATAATGACCAGCCTTTCCGCAATTACCATAAACATGCTTCATACTTCCCCCATCAGTTGCTCCACCATTCAACTTCCAACAGTCTCTCTTCAAATGGCCTCCTTCTTTACATTTGAAACACTCTTTCACACTTTCCTGGCAATCCTTTATCATATTAGGGTGTCCACACCCAAAACATGCACCAGACATCCACCTTCATTCCGTCAACTTATGCCCCTTCTTTCCACACCTACGAGATTTCATTGTCTTTTTCACACCATTTAACCTCTCATTTGCTGGGACATACGTCGGTTTCTCACTCATATACCCATTCATGCGCTTACCACTCATCTGTAACCTTCCATTGGCCCATCCTCCATTCGCCAATCCAATCTGCCGACCCAGGAAGATTGACATCACCCCAGCTGGTGCAGCCCTCACGACATCCCGATAGCTGACAAACTGCTGGGGTGGAGGAAAGCTCCTGGGCTTCTTACCCCTATCATTCACACTGTACCATCCATCCTCGTCTAAGTTACTTTCCTCATCAAATCGCCCGTCTCCCAACAGTTCTAACCTATCCTCCCACACCAACCCTTCACTTGTCAGCCTCATTCTCTCCTTTCTTTTCGTATTCAGCCATTCACCTATCTTTCGCGGGACCGTATCAAGGAACTTTCTCATCAATTGTTTACACTCATTCACACCATCATCACCATACCTCTTTCTCGCCATAGTCTCAAGCCTATGCGCATACATATTCACACTTTCACTCTTCCCCATGTGATCTTTCTCAAATTCATTCACCCTTTTATACTTCACACTCTCTTTCATTGGTTTCACTTGCCCAATCAATCGCTTCTTCACCACCTCATACCTTGGCTCACCCACACGTGATCACGCAGAAAAACTCTAGCACCTTCCCTTTCAAGCACTCTCCTAATAATTTCACCCAATATCCCTTATTCTCCGGGCACTTGAGCTTAAAATACCGCTCAAATTCCCCGAAGAATTCATCCACACTCTTCACATCATGTAACCTAAACTTATCAATCTTTTGCACTCCTCTTATCGAAATACCTTTCCCTAAATTCACTACACTCTCACTTGAGCTGCTCTCACTCTCACTCATGCCAATCATACCATCACTCTCTCTTTCATCCGAGTACAACGAGTCCACACTCTTCCCTTCATCTTCCGATCCTTCCCCTTTGACCCAGTTTTCTTTCCTCCCTTGCGTTCCATTCTCTCCCATTATCCGTCTTTACTATCATTCACAATCATCCTGTCCTCTCTAGACTCGCACACACTCCCATTGATCCAATTAGTCTTAACCCCTTCGGTTGGAGCGGAGGTCAGGCTTCAGGGTCCTGGGGCCGGTCTTGACCCCTTCATCATGTCATAGAGGTCCTTTATTCGTTGGTCGACCTGCTTCTGTCTCTAGTCCATTTATTTCCTCATCCTGTCTGTCTTATCATACATATTCATCATATCACTCTTCAATCCCTCAATCACGCTCCTCATTGGTTTCACTTGCCCAATCAATCGCTTCTTCACCACCTCATACCTTGGCTCAACAAACGTGATCACGCAGAAAAACTCTAGCACCTTCCCTTTCAAGCACTCTCCTAATAATTTCATCCAATATCCCTTATTCTCCGGGCACTTGAGCTTAAAATACCGCTCAAATTCCCCGAAGAATTCATCCACACTCTTCACATCATGTAACCTAAACTTATCAATCTTTGGCACTCCTCTTATCGAAATACCTTTCCCTAAATTCACTACACTCTCACTCATGCCAATCATACCATCACTCTCTCTTTCATCCGAGTACAACGAGTCCGCACTCTTCCCTTCATCTTCCGATCCTTCCCCTTTGACCCAGTTTTCTTTCCTCTCTTGCGTTCCATTCTCTTCCATTATCCGTCTTTCCTATCATTCACAATCATCCTGTCCTCTCTAGACTCGCACACACTCCCATTGATCCAATTAGTCTTAACCCCTTTGGTTGGAGCGGAGGTCAGGCTTCAGGGTCCTGGGGCCGGTCTTGACCCCTTCATCATGTCATAGAGGTCCTTTATTCGTTGGTCGACCTGCTTCTGTCTCTAGTCCATTTATTTCCTCATCCTGTCTGTCTTATCATACATATTCATCATATCACTCTTCAATCCCTCAATCACGCTCCTCAACATCGTACATTCCTCCTCTTTCTGTCTCAGCTCCAGTCTCAGCCTGACAATTTTATCATTGAGGCCCTGTTCCAGAGAAGCCATAATCCCAGGTTAGTATGAAAGGACAGAAGAAGGAAATAAACAATCACTACGTCCAATCCGATGACTGACTTTAATCCAATGCTAAAAATGCTTCCGGTTCGAGATCTCACCTCCCTGTTCGGGCGCCAGATGTAGCGGGCCACGAATCTACACTAAACTCTCAATCGATGCAACCCTCTTTCTACACTAAGTTGGACATGAAGACCCGAGGGAGAATGAAATGATTGGATATACAGTCCTGTATTCAGAAAAAAACTACAATAATATTTACAAGAGATATGGGGTAAATAAATTTGAGATCTCGTTACTTAAAAAAAAATCCTATCACCAAACAATCTTTTATACAATAGACGAGATAAAATAATACGAAACCGTACCAAGGAGGCCTATCAACCACACTGGTATTCAATAACCAAAGAAAAGTCCTCACGTGCTACCACCAGGGGAAGTCCTGCCGGCTGCCACTCAAGAGTGCACAATTGTTGCCTAGGTCTTAATCCAAAAAAGGCTGGCACCTCCGAGCTTGGTATAATAATGTGATTCGGTCGCTTTTTCGAGGCTCTTAAAAGCCCTCCCTTCAATTAAGACAAACAATAAATTAAATTAATTTACTGCCATCTTACGTTCCCAGCCTCTCTTTACAAAAGGCTCTAATAGTAGATTGGCTTTTTTGACAAAAGAATTATATCAAAGAAAAACACTTTTTTAAAAATAATTTTAGCAAAGAAACTATCTGCAAAGAGACAAAGGAGATTTTAAACAAAACATGAAAATCCATAATAAATATATACAGTAAACCATCTATATAACGAACTATATGGGGCGGAGGGTCGTTCGTTAAAGCCGAAAGTTCGTTAAACCCGATGGTAGTTAAAAGCTATGGAAATAACGAACTAAGTTCGTTATATCCGATGGTTCGTTCGTTGATCTGTATACGTAAATATTTATATAAAGACTGTATTGTATGGATATGTAATACGTATGTAATTACTAATATTACTAATAAAGTTAAGGAGACTACACAACATAGTATTGATACAAACCTTGCACTGTAGGAGACATGTGACACACCAACCCTCACTCAGGCTGGTCGGAACAACACTCACAGACAAGGGAGGGCGAATAAACACAGGACTGGTAACGCGAGGCTTTATTTGGTATAATAATAGTGTATGTACATAGGTACATGAAAAACTTCTAAAATCTGTGGTAAAGGACACACACACACACATTCACTCACACACACACACTCACTCACACATACACACACACACTATACACTTCATCATCTGAGGGGTCAAAAATGTTTTTAGATAGCTCCAGTGTGATGTATGTTGTAGGGGAAGTTGTGCTGCTGCTGCTGGGTAGGCTAGGTAGGCTGATAGATGATGCAGAAACATTGGAGGCCTCTGAGTCAGCCGTCTACCTCTTGCCAACGGGTGAGGGGACAGGTTTGAAGAAGGCAGAGATCTTCTTCTGCACCGTCTTTTCCTGCCACTGCTTCATTAAATCCAACTGGATTATTCGAAGCACCTCTCAAAACTTTGACCCAGATGTCCCCCATAAGTATCTGCCACATACAGCAGAGTGTCAACTGCATCCACACATGCAGACAGAAAAGCCTTAGGAAGCTGCTGCTGCTGATGCTGTTCCTCTCCATCTGCTTTCTCCTCCAGAGAGGAAGTTATTTCTTTAACAATTTCTTCATCTGTCTGATGGTGGTATCCTGGCATAGGAGCATCCTCGTCCAGCCACTCCTCAATCTCCTCTTCATTGACTGTTCCCTGCCCAGCTTGGGCCAGCAACCGCACTGCCCTGGGTGCCACAAACCCTTGAAAGTTGTGAGGCAGGGCTGGTGTTTTGGGGGTCCTGAGGATCTTGCAATAAGCATTCCTCAATGTTGTGACAGGCACTTTCTTCCAGGCCTCTGCCCAGTTGTAGATGGCATTCTTGATGGTGTAGGCCTTAAAGTTCTCCAGTGTCTTCTTCTCCCTTGTGTCTTCATAGGTTACCTCATCCATCCCATCCTCAGTCACGACAAGTCACAGCTGCAGGAAGAGGTTACGTTAGTACCTTTTGTCACTCTCAATGACGCCCTGGTGCATGGGTTGAATCAAGGACGTTGTGTCTGGTGACAGGAACATGACCTTGATTTTCCCGTCCTTGCTGCTGAGCTTTGTTGAGGATGGGTAGGATAGGGCATTGTCAAGAAGAAGGACAGCCTTTGTATCGTCCTTGGCAACACCCTAGAACGTGGTCTGGTGATGACGAACTTTTGGGTCGAACACCTTGTGGAACCAATCAGTCATAATGTCTTGAGTAAACCATGCTGACTTGTTGTGATAGTACACAACAGGCAGGCGGTCTAATATATTTTTGAGTGCCCTAGGCTTAGCACTCATGCTTACCACAACAGCCTTGAGTCTGTGGCACCCATTAGCATTCGCACAGACCATGATCGAGAGCCGATCCTTCACCGACTTCCTGCCAGGAGTGCTACTCAGGTCTTTGAAAGCCTGAGCTGTGAGCCAGTGAGTGGATGTGCCGCGGCGCAGCGTGTAGCGCTTGCTTGACAGAACATAATGCGACGACCCAACCCCGCATCGGATTTAACGAACATAAGGTCGTTAAATCCGATGTAGTTCAGCCAGGAAAGTTGGTTCGTTATATCCGAAATTCGTTATATTTAGGTTCGTTATATCGAAGGTTTACTGTATATAAAAAAAAACATCTCTCCATTCACACACACATTCTTACAGATGGAGGAAGAGGGTATTGGAAAAGGGGTGGGAGAATGGCCCTTCACACACACTTACATTCGCTCCACTACATCGCCACCGAGACGAGAACTACATTGAGCCATCTTTTTCTTCTTAATTTTTTTCAACACTGGAGGACAGTTCGTCATTAATGACATAAAGTACTCAAAGACAGGTACTAGAATTTCATCGCATTGCGCTAAAGGAAGAATTGCTGATTAAAGATCAAGATACTTGACGCTGCTGTTCCGGTTCTTAATCTTGATCTCATTCAAATCCTAGCTTAGAAGTAGCAGACAGTGCCATGGTTTGTCGCTCCTTCCTAACCAAAATCCAGACAAGTCTTCTTGCCCTTTGTTTAAGGAAGCAGATACACGGTGAATGTCGTGCATACCATCTGTGGTGCCCAACTTTATCCTGGTCACCAAGTTTCATACCAAAATAAGCATAGTAAGTACGCTTTAGGAAACTTGTTACTGGACCAGATGTACCAGAATAGATCAGGCTTATTTTTGCAAGATCTTCTGGCCGAATCATTTTAATTCACCTGCAACAGATAAATACCAGTTAGTCAAAATTGTCGCTTGTAAATTATTCAAAATTCTTTTTTTGAAGGAATAAGACAGAGTTTTGCATCATATGAATAGAAAATGCCAGTATATGTAAATATAATGTAAAAAACATCGTGTGACTAAAAATATAAGAGTTTACCCGATTGAGCAAAATCAATCTGATTTTTGGATTCAGCAGATAAAATTTATCAATAATCAGCTAAAAAAACTTAGACAATAAAGTTGGTGCTGCCAGAGTAATTAATAAAAATAATTAATCATAATAGAAAACGGCGAAGAGGAATGTACCTTTAAGACCTACAAGAAAATTGAGAAAACCGGTATTGGTGTTTTGTAACGGTTTAGGTATCGATTTTCAAACCTGGTATTTACTGGCATTTCAATTCAAGGTTACCTCCGCTAGTTCTACTAGCAGATGAGTACAAAATTATACCCCATATTCTACGCAAGGTCTGAAAATTGGTGTATATTATGGAAGAATAGTATATTTTTATTTCAATACAAAACTCGTGGCAGTGTAACCTAGAAATCATTTCGCTTTAGGAGCTGCTACAACACATTGCTATCAAACGTTTAGGACGCTCAAAATTAATACCTTCAAACCGAACCCTCCCTACATTAGGACTGACTGCCCATTTTGTATACTACCCAGAGATTTAAAGGTCCTACCTTGCCAATTTCGGCCCATTGCACTACTGTAAGTAGCTTTGTCAATTTAATCAATATCAGCGATATTTGAATCAAATCCCTAATTTTGTATCATCTGTTTTTTTTTTTAATTTTGCATAATAAGTTACTGTCAAAACCGTTAATATTGCTCGTAAACAACAATGGACCAAGAAATGACACAAGAGGGATATCGCTAATGAATAACTGATGTCAATTTACCATTACTCTGCCTGTGATTGGCAAACCAGTTTGAGATTTGAATTTAACACAAGTTTCTTATGCCATACAATATCGTACTCTATTTGAAAATCAAGATAAACTAATGGGTTGAGGAATAGGTTCTTGCGAGTTTAGCAAATTTATTCATTATCATTAACAATTTTAGAAAAACTTCATTTTTAATTGATAACAATATGCAATTTAATCAATAATGTATCCTCCGTTGTTATTTACGACTTCTTTCCAACGTTCAACTAGTTTTTCGATGCCTCTGCAATAAAAATCTCTGAATTTTGACTCGAAGAATTCGTCTAACCAGGTTCTTGATTCCACATCAGTAGTGAACGAAACGCCGCGCAAATTGTTGGGGAGCGATCGGAACAGATGGAAATCCGATGGAGCCAAGTCTGGCGAAAATGGAGGATGTGGCAGGATTTCCCAATTAAGCGTTTTGATGGCGTCTTTTGTCATATTGGCAATGTGAAGACGAGCATTGTCGTGTTGCAGAAGGCCTCCATAACGTTGATGAGGTCGCTTTTCACGAATAGCTTCGGCGAGTCGATACATTTGTTGAACGTAGAGTTCTGCATTGACAATCGTGAAGCGTTGAAGTTTGTTTCTTTCGCTCAAAGGGTGCGTAACCCATGCACCGAGTTTTTGAACTTTTCCCAACGAATGAAGGTGATTCACTACAGTTTTCTGATCACACGCCAATTGTACAGCCAATTCTCTAGTCGATTGACGAGGATTTTCATAAAGAAGGTCGTTTAATCGATCTTCATCCATCTTAATGAGTTACCAGAACGTTCTTCGTCATTAAGAGACAAATGACCGTTTTTGAAACGTGAAAACCACCATTGAGCTGTCCTTTCTGATAAAGTATTTTCTCCGTACACAGCACAAATATCGCGACGAGCTTTGGCTGCGATGCATTGTTCCCGTCTCGATTGAAAATGAATAACCAAAAAATGTCGAAAATGCGCCTTTCTTTCAACTTGACATTCCATTTTGAGGGTACAGAACAAAAATTAAATTAACACAACTTTTAATTTACCCGCAATGACTTATTACTCAGCTTCAAGGCGTAGTCTAAGCAAAAGCCTAATAGTCTAGGCTGTTAAGAGACGTAACCTAACCTTTGCAAATTTTGCTCTTATTATAAATTATTGTTTCTTAATATGTGCACAAATCACGTCAACAAAACTTAAATCAACCCAACATTAAAAAAAAACGCAAGAACTTATTCCTCCACCTAATATATCAACAGCTTAATCGTGGTAAAAGGATGAAATCCTTTCGGAAAATAGTTCTAACAAATTACTTAAGCACGAGCCCTGCCGCTGAAATCCATGTTGATTCTGAATATTACTATGTAGCAAAATTTTACTTTTTTCTTGATCCTGGATTAATAGTGTTAATTTCGAGTTTTTGGAAACTAAAGTTAATGAAAAAGATTTTTGATTCGCAAACTTTGCTTTTGTAGGCAAGGAGCTAAATTTATAAATTTGAAAAACCATGATACGACATAATTAATTTCAGGAAAAAAATGAATATATATATATTTATATATATATATATATATATATATATATATATATATATATATATATATATATATATATATATATATATATATATATATGATTGACCAGAAAGTCTTGACTCACATAAGAAACGGAAAGAAAACTAAATTTTATGAAGCAACACCAACATTTATTCTTCAAAATATAGATCATCATTCTCTACGATCTTATTTTTCAGCGATCAGCAAGCATCCGAATCTGTCCCATATACCAGTCAGCTGGCTTTGAATAAAAAAAAACTATAAACAAGTTTCCTTCACTCCATCAAAGGTGATGAATCACTGGTCTCAGAGAAAGTGTGCCATTGAGCGGAATAGGCCATATTCACTCGGAGCAGTATTGGGACTGAATAGTGGCTGTTGAAGAATCTCAACACCGTCCAGCTGTTGGAACTTCTTCATAATCAATCGGAAGTGTGTGGCTTAGCATTGTATTGTTGGAACAAAGCTTGAACCCGATTGATCAAAGGAGCATTATTCTTCTTTAGTTTGTCGTACACGGGTTCTAGCTGCCAGCAATAATGCTTAGTGTTGATGGCGCAACCATGTGGAATAAGCTCGAATTGCAGTACTTGCAAATTCCACCAGACAAAAATCATGACTTTCTTGTCAAACCGTTCCGTTGTGGAGCGGATGCTAGTTGTTCACCTCACGGAACCCATTTTCTCTCCCGATCGTGATTAACTAAATACACCTAATTCTCATCTGATGTGACAATTCGCCTTCAGAATCGGCTGTCCATTGGGTTATTGAGAATTTAGCTGCAAATCTCTACTCTACGCACACTTTGTGCCTTGGTGAGGTCATATGGATAAAATTGAGGCTTATTGTGAACAAAATCGATTTGATGCAATTGGTTCAGCACAGTCTGATGGATGACACTTCAACAAATTTCGCAATATCAACTTTCAATGCTGCCACTAAAGCCTTGCTGTTGAAGCTTGATGTTTGGACAAAACAGAGTTGATCGTCTGTACCACCTCGAAACCTTCGCCTGAAGAACTGTGCCTTCTCCTTCAGTATTGCAAATTTCTTTCATAGCAACTCTTGTAGAAAGTTTTTGCTTGTAACGGTAGTGAACTAACCTCTAATTTTACTTTCTTCCAAACTCATTTCTGTCAATTGAGGCTTACACAAAGAAAGATAAAGTGTGCAGGAACAACAAACAACAGCAGCGTACGAAGGCTGCTAATCGAATGAGTAATAGTAAAATAACCTAATGTGGTCGAGTGAGTAAATAAGGCTAACATAAGCTAATGTAGTCGAATGAGTAAGGCTAACCTAACCTAAAGTTAATGTTGCTCGGTAAACTCTTGTTATTTTCTTTCCTCTTCTTAATTGATCAGGACTTTCTGGCCAACTATATAATAAGCTGTAGTCTTTAAATATTTTCAAAGCATGGCAGAAAATTGTCAATCTTATTTTAAAAAAACAGTGGAATTATGTAAAATAATACATATTTATTTTAAGCAAACCTTCCAAAACATTCTGGATTTAATGAGAAAATTATAGAATTTAATCAAATTTTCTAAGTTTCATGAATGCCCCAGAACTTGCCAGAACACACCCCTGGAAACCTTTAGAACCTTCTTGTGATAGAACGGTCTGAGGCCGCTTAAATTCAGCCGCTATCACATGGTTAGAAACATTGCTACCCACGTGCATTTTCGAGAGCAAGTAAGGCGCGTTATCGCCCCCTGAGTCAATATTTAACCAAGGAGGTCATTTCCCTCCCCCGTTTCGCCTCCATTCGTCGATCTCGCCAGATTGAGTTAGGCTTACGGGCAGATAAGGTATTTTCCCAGGCGTGACCGGAGCATTCCCCCAGGCCTCCCACTCAATTGTCCCCTACGCCAAGGAGATGGCTCCGGGTACTTATACAAGAGCATTTCCCAATAAGATCAGATCAGATCCAGATTATCTTCGCGAGGCATCACGCCGATCCGGTCTCACCTTTTGCACCTCGAGATCCACCATTATTGTCCAGAAGAGGACAATATCCCTTGAGTGCCAAGGTTCGTGCCTTCGAGACGCCAAGTTAATAAGGCCATCCCTGTTGTTCAGAAAGAGACCAACGTTAGAACAGCCATTGTTCTTTGAGCCCGTTTACAAGAAACGGATCTCCCCCTCTCCCCTGTTGTTCAGAAAGAGAACAACTTTAGAACAGCCATTGTTCTTTGAGCCCGTTGACAAGAGACGGTTCTCGCCCCCTCTGTTGTTCAGAAGAGAGCAACGTTAGAACAGCCATTGTTCTTCAAGCCCGTTCGTCAAAAAACGGTTCTCATTCCCAAGACATCACGTCAAGATAATTTAATTCCCCCTTTTTAACGTTTTTCAAAAGGACGATTGGTTTCAACGATAACCTTCATTGTTCATCTAGAACATGCCATGTTTGCTGTCACAAAGATTGCTCGTATCTCCGAGTCCCACTTCGCTCTCACTCTTCGAAGACAGTCCTTTCCCTTCACTAAGGGCAACCCCCGAAGAACCCTTCTGCTGGAACTCGCCAGTGGACCGAAGATTCTTTCGCATCGCCTTCCTCTGCACAACAACTTTTTAATTACGTAAGCTAAGCATTACCTTCAATTATCTAACTTTTTGTCAATCCTACCCTGTGCTTTAAATGCTTTAGCGAACCATCCCATCCCTTTAATTTTTATTTGTTTACCTTTTTAAATCTCTCCTAATCTTAATCCTCGGATTAGTCAGATTTTTCCACGACCCTTTCCATTTTCCGTTTATGTAAACATTTTCTTTTGTGTGTTGTTGATAGTTTAATTAATAAAACTCTATTTTATTAATGATAGCCATATTATTATCCTTGAACTCAGTTCCACTTTTTAAGCATATTGAAGATAAATAACCTCGATCAATCAGATTACCACGCACTCGAAATATTTGAATAATTCCCTCAACGAATAATTATATATGGTATATCGTCGAGAGTCTATTCTACGACACTTCTGAAATATTACTTTAGAATTATTTATGCTGAGATGCACATATGTTCTATAATTTCAGCTCTAGCTACCATAGCAAATAGATCAGAAGAAAAAAAATGGCATCAAGAGGTTGCAATCATTCCCCAGATGCATCCTGTTATATTTGTGGGCAGTTCATCAGAACCTGAGCAAAAACGTTCGGTGTGACATCATCTATGGGAATATTTGAAGCTTACGAAGCATACTTGGGTATTCCAGTTGGGAACCAAGAAAAAACCTGGAAACCTACCTCATTTTGCTTGTGAAGTCTACAAGAAAAGTTTAGAAGGTAAGAAAATTGTTTGTTGCAAATATTAAAGTCAAAAGAGTAATGAGGTATATTTTTTACTTTTACTGGATGGTATAGAGTGAAAAGAAGACCCATGAAGTTTTCCATTTCCAGGATTTGGGTAAAATCACTGACCAATCAATCAACTGCTATTTCTGCATAGTGGACCTTTTCAAATTTCAAAGTGGCAAAATTCACTTGTTATTTCCGATAACGATCTTTCCTTATCCCGATCTTCCAACCACATTTGCACCAGTACAACACAAATCTTCATGTCGACCAATCCAGGAAGGAATAAGCCACCCTCAGAAGAAAGCAACAATTCAGAAGCTAAAAAGATCAGTAAAGATAAAGACTAGCGTCAGAGATATGGGAGGAATCCTTGCTATTCAAACCTAATAAACTTCAATAACATTGTCGGAGATCTTGGCTTGTCAAAGTCAAATGCTGAGCTTTTGATTTCCAGGCTCAAACAATGGGATTTGTTCGATAAAAATGTAGAAGTAACAAGCCAAGATTCTTTACTTATCAAGCTGGTCTATGCTACTGCAATTATGTATCTGATCTGTTTGATGCAAATGGAATTACATGTAATCCAGATGAGTGGAGGAGCTTCATTTACAGCTCCTCAAGAAACATTAAAATTGTATTTCTCCACAATTAGAATAAACAGCTCTTCTTCACTTGGGTTATTCAGTATATCTCAAGGAGGAATACAACTGCGTCAAGTTCTTGCTAGAAGCTTTGAATCATATGGAGTATGGCTGGGAAGTGATTGGAGACTTCAAAATGGTAAAACTTTCATGGGTCTCCAGCGAGGTTTTACCAAATTTCCATGACATATCTGTCTTTGAGACAGTAGAGATACCATGGAACATTACCACAAGAAACATTCGCCATAAACAACTAAAAGTACACATCCTTGATGCCCATCTTGACAAGTTCAAGGAGAATATGGTAGCATAACTAGAGGAGCAGGAGGAGCGCTTCCATTAAGATATACTGAACTTTGTACATAGATACAAGGAATATAAAATAAAAACATGATAGGAGACTATATTTGGAGATTTGTACGGGGAAGCAATTTACATTACTAACGGAAATCGATAAAAACTGTTCAGTGCTAACTTTCTTTCATTGTTTTCTATATATTTCTTGTGGAAGTCTCAATAGAATTGTATAAATCTAAACCTGTGATTGTTTTTTTAACCGCCAAAAACCCAAGTTTAAGAAATAATTGCTATTTTCTATTGTTTTGTAATATAAGGAGTTGGAAAATAACACTGGCTAGGAACAAAAATTGTGTTAAATAATGTATCATTAGGTTTTTGGGACTCATAAGGCTCCACGATTTCTCTAATCATAGACTCTAACAGCTTGCTTATAACTGAAGTTAAGGAAATTGGTCTAAACTCTAAAGTTTCCAGGATTAGTTTTAATGCATTTTTTGAAATCGGGGTCACATTTGTCTATTGATTTTTCTACAAATCCAATTCTACCGAGTGTATATAACCTACAAGGCATCACACTACACAATGTCGTAGATAAAATTAAAAATAAAGATATTATACATTTCAACTGTTGAATATTTTATTCATAATTAACATATTATTTGGAATATACTTTTAGGTTCTGGTGCACTTTGAAAGAGGTGAAGGAGATTCATTAAGGAATAAAGGAAGCATGTGACAAATAAGAGTCAGAATCACTTTATTGGACCCAACGCAACACCTGAAGCTCAAATTGTTCTTGGCTCTAGTGTTTGGTTAAACCTCTGACACGGCAAACAGCCATAAATTGATTGATAAATTAACACATCAAATCCTCACGTCTGTTTTATAGTTTTTTATAGTTATTACAAATTCTTCAGGTAATATGAGTGCATATTTCTAGAACACGGTTAGAATAGCAATGCGTAGCCATCTTCATACTAGATCAGGCCCCCTAGGAGGAGGGCTCTTCTTCCAGCAAGTAACTATCCAATATACCAATTTAACGATGCAATGTGAAGGTGTCTATTAATTGCTATACTAACTGCATACCATCAATGCGTATATTGGAGTTTAATATTTCTACAAACTAACTTTGTAAACAACTAATTATTTTTATTATTTCCTTTAAAAGTTTTCAGTAATAAATGTAAAAATTGTTATTCCCGCTTTACCTCTTCCTCCGCCCATTTTGAACCATGGCCAAAAATCTCTCATCAATCAAAATGGACCATTGTGAAGATTCTCTTGGTCATTACTATCGTAAGTACTCACCGCATACCAGGGGCCTTAGAACACGCAGAGCAGTGAGCACCAACCAAGGAAGTGGGCAGGTAGGAACAATAAAGTGGGCTGCTAAGAACCCTTTGGTTTAGGGACTCTGTTAAGCCCAATATCTTGGCATTTAAAGGACGCTTCACGAAGCTACGGGAGAAATAAGGAGGAATTTTTTCGGGATTTCGCAATGACACTAACACTGGACGCCCGTTGGTGTCCCAACGTTGCGGTACCTGGTTTGATTCCGAAACCCGTCATGAGCGGACACAAACTTCAGCGCAGGAAGAGATCTGGCTACCGAGTGGCGGACGCGCTGTGCTCACCCTGTTTTCGGGTGGGTAGATCTTACACTTCTCACCACACGCATAGCTGATTACAACACTGCCTTCTTTCCTCTCCCGTTTTCACTTCAAAACACACACACTCTGTTCCAAGGAATCTAGCCGATGGGTATCTATATCCAAATACCTCTGACGCGGAAAAGGGTCCCTCTGCCCAAAGGCGGCGACGAAGGTTCCACCCGAACGCTGTTTGGTGTCAAAAAAATAATACTTCATGGCACCTCTCCCCAAAGAGGACTGGCTCCTGGTGCCCTCGGGCCGACCAGCGATTGCCATACTGACCTTCATGTAGATTTTATTATCTGGTTGGGGATCCTCCTGGATCAAGAAAGGATTGGCGTTGACTAACTAACTAACTAAGGAGGGAGGAATAGGACATCGTTAGCCCCGGCCAAGTATTCAGGAAAGAAGAAGAACTGAGAGAATGAAAAGATGATTACATAGAAAAGACACTAGTAATGCATAATTTCTTACACAAAGAAAGGTACCGAGTTCGAATCCGGGCGATACCTAACACAAAAAAATCTGGGCCTCGCTGGCAAAGACCGCCACTCGCCAGAATCCCAATTCGATTGAAATGAAAATATGTAAAGACTTAGTCATTGGATTGACCTGAACTCCCAAGCGATAGCTGGACAATCTGGTGCGTTCCTCCTTTTCCTTCTATACACCTACTTCTTTCGACGAAAACAGGTGAATAGGCTAGCCGGAACCATAAACCTTTTCCTTTACCTCTTTAATTACCCTTTTCATTGGCCCTATTTCGGTCCAAGTGACTCAGAACTCTCCATGGCCAGTCACCAAGCCGGATCCGCCACTCCGACCTACCTACTCCGCCATCTGTAGGATTTGGTATAAGATCAACAAGGAGTAGCATTCATGGCGTATAATTCCCGTCACAACAGCATCAGCTGCGGGACTTAAGAGGCTTCACTAGACTCATCCCTTATTGGGGACAAATTAGGGCCGCCACGGGCCTGGGCTGCGAATTTTCTCTCTAAAGCAATCAGCGAATATATTGCTAGAGAGAACAAATTGTCTAACCTTGGTGTTGTGGTGATGAAGAGGGCGACGAAAGCATCTTCAACTGTTGAAGGGACTCCCCACTCACTATTCTGCATTGGTAAAAAGATTTCACTTTTAAGATTTTAACAGCCGTCCGCGGGTATCTCCACTTGTGCTTTCTCATAGACCTTTCCAAGAGTCTCGTAGTGAAAAGTAGATTACCCCTCTTCAAATGATACACGTTTGAGCATTTATCCCTTGTGCCATTGGTAGAGTTGCCACCGCGCGACTCTATTCTAACTACAGGTTCATCTTTGATTTGTCAGGGGACCACAAAGAACATAAGGAATCAGAGAAATCGCTATCTCGGGTCCTAACCCCGATGGGTGTAGGTGATCCAGTTATTCCATTTAGAAAGGTAAGGGGCGGCGTCGTCATCTTCTATCCCTTAACAAGCTATCCCTTCAACCCGAGATATGTGAGTGTGATCGCAGCCGGTATGCCCGCTTCTCACTTTATTTCTAATGGAGCTCGGTCTGCTGGACCAAATAACGCGTGTAATCGGCCATATGCCCTCTGAGTCCACAAACGGGACACTAGAAACCTTGCGGAGAGAAATTGAAACTACTTCTGAAGAGAAAGTGGTTGACTTCCACTGTAGTGTGGCACAGATGCAGAAAGCTCTTTCTCCTCGTGGATTCGAATGACATGCGGCCCTTCTAGGAGGATTACATGAACATTCCTAAGGGTGAAGTGCTTGCAGAACTGGTCGAAGAGTGGGAGAGAGATTCTCGAGAACCGCTTCGTTTCTTGACTTGAACTTTCCCATTAAAATATTATTTTAAGGGATACTGCTTCCCAAAAGGGCTAAATGATCTTGTTCGTGATCTCACCTCATCAAGTCATCTGCCGGGTTGTTGCCATCCAGATTGAAGTAATAAACCTCATTTATCACAATCTCACATCACCTTCTAACGTAACAGACATCAAGAGTACCTCCGTCTTTCCCTGAAGAGAAGGAGCTAGTATACTTAATAGATATTGTGCAGCTTTTGCACAAGCTTGGAGTGCCATAGTACCAACCTAATGATTGACTGCTGTCCATTGACCGCAACAAGCGATCGCTGAAATGTGTTTTGCTGCACAATTACAAACAGTTTGGCTCTGTAGCCCTCGCTCACTCGAATACACTAAAAGAGAAGTATGAAGCGGTGAAGTACTTGCTGGAGAAAATTCGTTATGATCAGCCTGAGTGTTTGATTTCTATTGAGCTGGAGATGGTAAACTTTTGGGGGAAACAGACCGGGTTCACCAAATACCTGTGATTTCTGTGTATGTGAGATAGTAGCGACGGAGCTCAGCATTACACGAAAAAGGACTGGACTGTTTGGGAGGAATTGGTGACTTATAGAGCAAGGAGCGCCATAAACCACCCTCTGGTAGACAGAGCGAGGATACTCCTCCCACCGCTGCACAACAAGCTCGGTTTAATAAAACAGTTCACCCAAATCTGAGCAAAAATGGTGGCTGCTTCACATACATGTGCCACGCTTTCCCAGGATTGACCATAGAGAAGTTGAAAGCTGGCATATTTGATGGTCCTCAACTCCCTCAGCTCATCAGAGATCCCAAGTGTAAAAACTCAATGAAGAAAGTGAAGCTGGAAATGTGGAAGTCATTTGTTCTGGTTATGAAAAACTTTATTGGCAACAAGAAGACCAGCAGGTACAAAGAACTTGTCACCAATGTGCTGACTGCTTCTAGAAACCTCGGATGCAATATGATCATCAAAATGTATTACTTATCCTCACATCGGCATCGGTTTCTTTAGAATCTGCGATCAATGCGCGACGAGCAGGGGGAGAAATTCCATGAGGACATGAAATAAGTAAAGAGCGTGTATCAGGGAAGCTGGGATCCAAGGATGATGGTTGATTACTGTTGGACTTTGAAGAAAGAGATCCCTACCGCTGAGCATTCTAGGAGTTCAAATATACGGAAGGTCATGCCTTGAATTGTGAACAATGATGACCAAATATCCAATTCATATGTACTTAGCTTTATTAATGTCTACTATCCAATGTACACTAATCCATTTTTGTAACATTTAATTAATAAATTTTGTTAGAAAACAATGTTTTTTTATCTTAAAACCCTATTTTGGTTGAGAAATATTGACAAAATCAACCTAAAATGTTACAAAAATGTAATCGATTTAGTTATAAGATTGGATTTTTAAAAAATCGACTTAGCACAAAAACCTGACCTGATCGAAGAAAACGGATGTCATTTTCGTTTTCAGTGGTGCCAAATGGTCCTAAATCATTTGAAAAACTTAGAAATAATTCTTATAACCCAGTGCTATTAACTACCATTTTTATTTAATCAATATTATTTTTAACGGATCATTATCAACGTTTCGAAATATTCGAATAACTGGAGAAGAGTAGGAAAGCTATATAAAATATAGGAATTAAAGTAATAAAATTTTTCGCTCAGACAGCAGAACGTAATCCAATGTTGTTTCAACTGGTAGAAAGTTCTTAAGGTATAATATAAACGGTACCTCTGTTTAGTGGACTATAGTGAGTTTTTTAATTCTTTGCTCGGATGCTTCACTGAATTATTAGTTTTGTTCCAATCTGTGTAAAGTATAAGCAAAATAAACCCTTACTATGTACAATAAAACTCAAATGCGTTGCAATTGCTTTCCAAAAAAGTAAAGAAGCTAAATGCCTTATTATTTTTCATATTTTGAAAAGTGCCGATGGCTCAACGTCTGGCTCGAAGATTCATGCCATTAAAGTTCATGCCATTGATTTTGAAGGTTAAACCAGTGCATATTTTTGCAAGAGACAAGTAACTTTGGAGCAGTTAATTCCTAAAACATATGTTTATTAAGTTATTGGAAAATGGTCCTGCATTTAATAAATTAATTTAAAGCAGTTACACGAAAAATTTGTACGATAAGAGCCCGCCGTATTAATTAAACGGCATTAAATTTACGGCCTAAGTTATTATAAAACGAAGAAAACTGTTAGCCGAATACTTTTCAAGCCAAATTGAAGCTGTATTTCGCTATTCACTTTCACTTGTAGACTGTACATCCTCTAAAAATCGTCGGTTCATGAATATCAATGTAAAGGATGTGAACCTTGCTCATTGTGTTTAGTGAGCATTTAATGATCATTAAATATTAAGAGAATTAGAAAAGTCTTAAAGCAGCGATTAAGTGAATTTAAATGGAGTAACTCTCAGTGTTTCTTCAGAAGGCGCTTCTGTCATAGTCAAATTTGGTACAGAAAATTAAATCATTGATCACTTTTTTCTAGCTCATGGAATTTATTTGAGGGTTTGCGGTATTTTTTACAACATCATCAGCCTGAAAAAAAATACTGAAGAAATAAATACTAGGGATGAGGAACAAGAAAAAGTCTATAAATCATTGAAGATCGGGACGCTTATGATACACCTTTAGACACAGCCCTTAACTTATTGAAACAAATCAGTATTCTAGATATTCAGGGGAGTTTAGGTCAGATAATATCAAAATTCAAAAGAACTTGCCAAAGGTTATGTACATCAACATTGAAAATTGATTATCCAAAAGAAATTTTGAAGGCTGCTTTTAAGGGAAAAGAAATTTTAAAGCCTGATTCGAGGGGAAAAGAGATGAAACTTGTGCTTTATACAAGGACAAGGAGTAATTTCAAAGATCAATTCTTGTTAGTAAATCATAAATTTCAAAATGTGTAGCGAAAACTACATTAGAAAGGTCATTTCTATCTGATGACGTGCAGAAAACAAAAAAAAAGTGGTGAAGATAACATTTTCGTTTCCGATTGTTTAGTTAGCAAATCCAGTGATTCAGTGCTCCAGAGACATTCACTGACGTGGCCAGCAAAAATAGGAAACCAAAAGTTTCTTATTTTGCTACTTTCTACTTAACCGATAAAATGAAACTGCATGAGGCAATGAGGAAGATGGCTGGTCGTTTGAAACAACTTTCGTTGGGATTAGCAACAATACGAGCAAAGAGCGTCGAATCTGAGAGGGCATTTTCGTCTGGAGGGTATTTTGTTTAAAAGATTTGTAATTAATTGTGTCACCATATGGTGACATTAAATGTTTTTTTATATTTTAGATGTTTAGCATTTTTCATTTCATACCCCTCGAGTGCCATGAAGTGAATTAAAACGTGTGCAACGAAATACCCGGAAATTTGAGATGTATTTTGGCTATTAAACATAAATCCTTAGATTATTGTATATTATGCTCCTACACAATTTTTTTTTTATTTTACCTAAGGAATGTTGTCATGTAGTTGTACTTTGTATTCTATGTGAGTGTGAGGAAGGCTCATTTCACTTTTGTTAGAGGGGTGACAAGAAAATGATTAAAAGGAGTGTGTAATTGAAAACGGTCTATATAAAGTCGACATAAGTGTATTCCATTAAAAAGAAACCACTAAATCTGTTGGAAACGGGTGATTTGAGAATTCCGTCGGTAATTAAGCGGTATTGACAGTGTCAATAATTTCCCCTACCCTTCTTAGAACGCGTTCCACAGCAAGCGACCAATTAAATCCTTCAACTTAGCAATAAATCCTTCAAAGGGAGACTGAGAAATTAATTCGATTTCGCTTTAAAATCGTCGTCTTCATTGTCAGCTTCTTGAAGTCTTTAAACTACTAAATTCTTCAACTAGTATCAATTAATGGTTGCTATTTGAGTTAACCGAATTCACACTATAAATGGCGTCTTAAAGCTTAATAACAAGAGATTTAACACTGCTAAGATCGCACAGAACTTTTTCTCGTGCAAAATTATTCAGATGTTGAATTATTTACCCCATTACTATATTATTATTTATTTAATAAAATATAAAAAAAATTAAAGAGTAATATTTCGTATAATTGACTAGCATAGGTCCCCGCCGTTGCCCGGGATAAAAGTCCTGTCGCTAATAAATACAAATACATATTCTTAGAAATTGTTATATCGTGGCACAAAGATATCTTTACAGCGTATTGCTGATCATTATTATTATTATTATTATTTATAGGGTGAAGGAAGATTCAGGAGAGTTGCGCACTTTCCCTATCATATGATATCATATACTCGTAATATATTTACAATGAGTAAACGTTTCACCGCATGGCAGTATACGCGCACGCGTCAACTACCTTTAGTTATGAGCAACAACGTTGTGGCCGCAGGAACAGATCGAGCGTCTTATCGATACAGAATTTATATATATATATATATATATATATATATATATATATATATATATATATATATATATATATATATATATATATATATATATTCTATAGGTTGCCTTCTAAGAAGGCTTATTTTCAGGTTGAGGATGAATCCCAAAATGAGACATGTAAAATTTCTCATTTAATTAAGTACAACGTTTCGGGCACCTTACCCATCTTCTGGTCTATAAGATAGATTTAGAACACGTTTAAAATTACAAAAATAATAATACACACAAGAATTAGAAATAAATTATTTATTTAATTGAAATTATGACAAATCGTTTAAAAACTATTGAAACTTTAGATATGGATACTTTAAATATGGATAAATATAACACTAATTAATGCGATTATTGGTTGGCACAGGTATTAGTCACTTAATGAAGCAGAAATAGTAATAAATTATTTAATAAATTGAAAATGTGAAAAAATCATTTGAAAACTTGACACTAAATATAGATGGAATAAATATGGATAAATATAAAAAATATACTAATTGGGGCAATTAATTGGTACACAAAAATATTAGTCACCTTTAGTGGACGGCAAAAGCGAAGAGACTGAGGAAAGATTATAAAAGGAACCGATTAAAAATTGGTAAGTTGTAGAAATATTTTGAGTGGTTTATGAAATGAGAAGGGGAAAAGCAGTTGAATCAGAATTTAAACTGGGATTTAGTTGTTTTATAAATAATGATTCGAGAATGCGGAGGGAAGTGGAGTCCTTTGCATGTCCTATAATTTGAAAGTTTTTGTGGGAAATTTCTGTCTTACATTTAATTGAATGATCTCGAATTGGAGAAGTTTCTTTATTGGTCAAGGTGGAGCCAGTGCGAGAGCTAATACCAAGATGAGAACAGACCCTAGCCCTAAGTGAGCGAACAGTGCTGCCAATGTAGATCCCCTGGTGGCACCTGGGGCAAATGAATTTATAGACAACTGAACAGCTCATTTCAGGTGGGAGTCTGTCTTTAGTTCTGAAAAATTGTCCAATATGAAAGTTGTTAAGGAAAACTATTTTGAAGTTGGTATGTGTGTAAAATTTTTTCAAAAGCTTATTAAGTTTTCGGCGTAAGGGTAGGTTGAGTGGGCCAATATCAGGGAGAAGACAATAGCGGACATTCTTGGGGACAGATGGTATATTTTATAAAAGAATTGACGGATACATTTTTGTACAAGTGAGGGCTGGAAACAATTCCTTTGAAAATAACCCATAAGAAAACTGAATTCTGAATGAACAAGAAAATAATCAGATGAAAGCTGAAAGCCACGGTGAAGGGGGGTTTTGATGTGTTGATCTTATATGAAATATCACAAAAAATGTAAAAGTTCATGCCGAGACCAGAAAAGGAGGATTTACGATAGACGGAAGTGGTGAAGTTGGGCGAGGAGCGTGATATGAGAAAATTCAAAAATGGTAATTTTCCATCTTTTTCTTTATCAATTGTGAATTTTATATTTGAATGGCGATGATTCAAATATTCAAAGAATGAAAGAAACTGTTGTTCTGTTTTAAATATTAGAACCGTATCGTCAACAAAACGACGGTAAAATATCGGTTTCAAATCAGGAGGGCATTCTCGCAAAGCAACTTCTTCGAAGTTGGACATAAAAATGTCAGCAAGAAGAGGACCCATGGGGGAACCCATTCCAACACCATCAATTTGTTGATAGATGGAGTTGTTAAACAGAAAACAGTTGTCTCTAATGGTAAGTTCAAGAAGAGACCGTAAAAGCGACGGTGTTAATTTATGAAAGGTCGAATCCAGTTTTGGAAAGGCGTTTGGATGATTAGGTCTATGGTTTCATTTACGTGGATATTTGTGAAAAGGGAGACGATATCAAAGCTACACAAAAAGTGAGGACCAGGAAGTTTCAAGTTCCTGAATTCTTCCGACAGAGAATAACTATTGTTAACTTTGTATTGATTAATGGTAAAAGGGTTAAGTAGAGGTACTAGATATTTAGCCAACTTGTAGGTTGCCATTGGGTATGCAGCAAGTATGGGGCGGAGGGGAACATTAGGCTTGTGGATTTTGGCAAGGCCATACATAAGTCCGGGATTAGAGCCAGAGGAGAAAAGTTGTTTATAAGTTCCATCGTCAATGATATTAAGAGTTTTAAGTTTAGAAAGCAAGCGATTAACTTTATTATCCAGAATTTGGGAAGGTTTCGAGGGATCTTTGTTAAGTTTAAATTTAGATGAACCAGAGAGGATGTGATTCATTTTGTTAATATAATAAAATTTTTTGAGAATCACAACACCGTTACCTTTATCAGGCCGGGTGACAAGAATATCAGGATTGTTTCCGAGGTCACGAAGAAGCTGAAAATCGTTCTTTTGTATGAAAAGGGAACTAAATCGAAGATTTTTAATTTTTATGTAAAATAGTTTTCCTTAACAACTTTCATATTGGACAATTTTTCAGAAGTAAAGACAGACTGCCACCTAAAATAAGCTGTTCAGTTGTCTATAAATTCATTTGCCCCGGGTGCCACCAGGGGATCTACATTGGCAGCACTGTTCACTCACTTAGGGCTAGGGTCTGTTCTCATCTTGGTATTGGCTCTCGTACTGGCTCCACCTTGACCAATAAAGAAATTTCTCCCATTCGAGATCATTCAATTAAATGTAAGACAGAAATTTCCTACAAAAACTTTCAAATTATAGGACATGCAAAGGACTCCACTTCCCTCCGCATTCTCGGATCATTATTTATAAAACAACTAAATCCCAGTTTAAATTCTGATTCAACTGCTTTTCCCCTTCTCATTTCATAAGCCACTCAAAATATTTTCACAACCTACCAATCTTTAATCGGTTCCTTCTATAATCTTTTCTCAGTCTCTCCGCTTTTGCAGTCCACTAAAGGTGACTAATATTTTTGTGTACCAATTAATTGCCCCAATTAGTATATTTTTTATATTTATCCATATTTATACCATCTATATTTAGTGTCAAGTTTTCAAATGATTTTTTCACATTTTCAATTTATTAAATAATTTATTACTATTTCTGCTTCATTAAGTGACTAATACCTGTGCCAACCAATAATCGCATTAATTAGTGTTATATTTATCCATATATAAAGTATCCATATCTAAAGTTTCAATAGTTTTCAAACGATTTGGAATAATTTCATTTAACTAAATAATTTATTTCTAATTCTTGTGTGTATTATTATTTTTGTATTTTTAAACGTGTTCTAAATCTATCTTATAGACCAGAAGATGGGTAAGGTACCCTTTACATGTCTCATTTTGGGATTTATCCTCAACCTATATATATATATATATATATATATATATATATATATATATATATATATATATATATATATATATATATATATATATATGTGTGTGTGTGTGTGTGTGTGTCTGTGCATATTTGATATCCATTTTCCGTCAATTGTGGTGTTCTTTCCTCCTTTCTCCTCCTTTCTTAAAGGCGCAGAGCGAATCCTTGGGTTTTATCGGTCTGTAATTCTGGTCTCCGTGAGGAAACGTTGCAAATATTTGGCCTTGAAACCGACAGAGACGCCTGAATATAAGTCAAATTTCGAATCGCTTCCGTAGAAGCTAACAAGGAATCTGTTAATCCCTGCTCACCAGAGGCAGGCTAAGAGATAGGGAAAACATGTTACAACAAAACCCGGCACATCCATCCATCACTTAAAAACTTCTTGTCTGATCCTTCAATGATCAACGAGTAAATGTAAAAAGACCTTTTCAAAATGCTTCCAATAAACAATCACATAATCAAAAAGTGGAAGGTTTTCTTCATCTATGTGCAATTGGGTAGAAAGAGAGTGATTAATAATTACATTTAAATTTAACATCTATTTGCATAATATTTGAAACTGATAGTAAAAGCTATTTGCCTAACCTTTTCTCACATTTGGAAAAGAGAATTACATGAAATTATGCCAAAGAGAATTAAAACTTCATTGCAAAAGTGCAGGAGATATTGACGATGCTGAGAGAAATGAGATTTACCGGCATAGACTGCACTCTAGCACTCGTAAGAGGCGTCAGGAAGGAGAAGTAGCTCATTGCGTCCGTGAATAAAAGCTCAAAGCACGCTTCATACCTCTTCACACTATATTTCATCAGCTATTGTCAGATATCCAATATTTTCGGATTGTTTGACAGAATCATACGACAGTAAACAGTCTTTTTCACCTCTCTCTCTCTCTATATATATATATATATATATATATATATATATATATATATATATATATAAATATTTATATATTTATTGGGTGCCCACCAACAATGTATACACACTTTAACAGCTGATAGCTTAATTGATGTTTTTTCCTTTCCAGTTAAACCCATTAGAATTAATAAATAATGCAGTCAGACTAAGAATTGAACAAAAGTAATTCCTTCTAAAAGACTACCCAAAGTGTAAAAACGAAGTTGAAGTGCAAAGATAGCTTAGCAGGGAGTTTCAAATAGATCCACCAACGCGACCTACCATACCTTGAATTAGAGATAAGTTTGAAGCCAAAGAAACTGTTGAGAATGTCCACAAGAAGCGTTTCAGAAGACGAGGGACATCATCAAACCCCACAAAGCAAGAATGAGTACTAGAAACGTATTATCGGAGTCCAAGTAAATCTGTGCGGCATGCGAGACGTGAGGTGGATGTTTCAAAATCGTCTTTCCAACGCATTTTGAAGTGCTGTCAATGGAAAAGTTACATTCCAAGCTTATTTTCATGCTATTAATAAAGGTGATACGTACTGAAGAGTGGAATATTGCGAGAGGTACTTGGCACGATGTCTATAAGATTCACAATTTCCAACAGAGATTGTGCGGAGTCATGAGGCTACATTTAAATTAAATGGTTCAATTAGCCGCCACAATTGCACCTACTGGGGACGTGAGAATTGTCATGTTATGGTGGAACATCATCGTAATTTGCCAGAAATTACAGTGTGGTGTGGCTTATCATCAATAGGATTAATTGGCCCACTTTGACGCTACTGTGACTGTTCCTGTTTACTTGAACTTGCTGCGCCAGGCTATCATGTCAAGCATTAGAGAGGACTTTGAATATGAGGAGTTTCATTTTCAGCAAGATGGGGCACCCCCAAATTACCATTACGATGTTAGATCCTACCTTGATGAAATCCTGCAAAACAGATGGATTGGACGAATAGGTTTCGTAGAATACCCTCCGCGCTCAGCAGACCTCACACCACTAGATTGTTTTTATGGGGATAATTATAATACAAAGTCTACGCATAAAACCTGCAACACTCACTGAATTGAGAGCAGCCACTCAACGAGAATGCACACAAATACTAAATGAAATGTTTGCGATTCCATCGCTTCGCGTTATCAGACGTCTGGACCAGAACGGAGGTCAGATTGAAAACAGGCGTTGACAAAACAATTATATTGTGTCTATAGATTGTATTACATTTTGAAAATTAAATATATTTTAATAAACACTAACTTTCTAATTATTTAAAGTGCGTATACCTGTATAAATATATATATATATATATATATATATATATATATATATATATATATATATATATATATATATATATATATATTTGATTTTTCAATTTACGTGTATACGTTTGGGTGATTTGTATGTATATCCCCATGCTTCGTTTTAATTATTGGTACAGACTAAAAGCTTTGGTAATCGGTATTGCGGTGGCAATAGTGTAGTTGGTATCATCAATGTCAAGATGTGAATTTAAAAAATAAATCTATATGATGGTTTAGTTTAACACACAAGTAAAGACAGGAAATTCGGCTTACCCAGTGAACATAGTTGATACTGTATCTTTCATCACTGCTGTGTGATTGTAGGCCGACAGTTAAGAGTTGATAATCTCTCTTGCGAACCCACGATACCTGAAAACAAATGAGAAATCTTGATATCCCTTCATTTATGGTTCCTTTGTCGTTTCGAGGCGTTAAGGAATTTAAAGCGTGATTTACGCGTTGTTTTCAGTGGCGTATATCACGGGCTAGTAGTAAATTCTGTGACCTATGTAGCAGAAGTTGAAAGAGGAAATATCGAAAGTGTTCTCTCCGCCGGAGCGGCAGTAATTTATATATATTAATATAAAGGGAGGAAAAAAGGTGTAAACTGAAAAAGAATTTTCCGTCAATGGAGAAAAGGGGGAGAAGAAAGGACAGATCAATTTAAAAGGAAGACAAATATGGAGAAGGATGATGTTAATAAGGAGTAAATTTCTACTAGCGAGCTTCATTAACTTTGAATTTAGAGACTGCGAAACTCATATAAAAATTCAAAAGTCAAATTTGAACATAGAACAATTGCCTAGAAAAAGACAATTCGGCTCTTAAAATAAATGATTAATAATAATAACAAGAACAATCAAACACTAACGAGGATGTTTCCGCTCGAATAATCCAACAAAAAACAAAAGAAAAATTCAGTAGAAGATTTACAATTCTAAAACATTAAATTAAGCATTCCACTTATGAATTGCTAATGCTACCCGAGATATGTTGTAATTTACCTCCATATTCTCTGACAACTGGCCAGCGTAGCATAGATACAAGCTGGATTGTATGTTTCTTAATGTTAAATATGCACGCGTTTTGTAAAGATTAGATGCGACTTATTCTGTTTCATGCATCATTATAATAAATGTTACAGGAAGTGCATTCGTAATAGAATCATCTTGTAATACGGTTTGTCACTGTAATGGTGATTTAACAGTGATGTGAGGTTGAAAAAGGTTAACGCTTATAAATTCACAGACGAAACTGTTAAGTGGAATTTTGAAAATAACTAAAATGCCATTTACACAGATCGGAGAAATCACTTAAATCACACAGGTCTATTAGGGTAGGGTAGCAGATTAAGAGATTTCATCCTAAACTTCTTTAAAGCATTTCATAATAGTGACAAGAAAAATGTTAAAACTTTCCATAAGACATTAAAATAATAATGCGTAATGTCACATGTTATGTAGAGTATTGAAACGCTCAACTGGCATCAAACAAGGGTGTGATAGCATAGAAGCTGACACCACCCTCGTACTTGGAAACATATGTGTACAGCAGTACAGCTTCAGTATGAGAAGATGTATGCTGCAAGAAATATCAACGCAATACTCCGCTTCTGTCGAAACGTTGGAAGTAGTGGCTACTAACTAAAACAATTTGTATCCTCCATGGTTGCGTCCTGGGCGAAGCTTGGGCACCATCGGCCTATGAGTTACGGCGAACACTCAAAGGAGTTTCTAACCCTTAAATCTTAAATGTTTAGGCTATTATTCGCGTCTCTCATTGGCGTAGGCACCGTTAAGATTGGACGGGGTCAAAATGAGGGCTGATAGCGACTGGCGAAGAGGCTGAACTCGTGCCTACAAAGGCTCTTGCTCGTGTATGGCAAAGAGAGTGGCATCTCCACCATGTCGACATAGAAATTTTCCATCGGAGAGGCAAAGGTCGCTAGAGGGAGACAACTGTGGTTGATGGAATTTTCCTTCCGTATTAGATGTACTGATGGGAGGAATACAACTCAGCCAATAGTCTAGCTAAAAGAAAATAATGGAGCGGTAGAAAAGTATAAGTTTACCAATAACTCTACATCACTTTTAGAATGCAAGAGAACAAAGAATTGGCATGAAACAGGTTCAATAATTCCTAAGGTGGATAATATGTGCATCGCAGGTGAGGTGAGGTGTCGGTTCAATTCAAGTACAAGTAATCGGTACGATTCCACCACATCCAGACGAGTTCTATTCAAGATTTTTTAAACGCCCATCTGACATTTGTCTTCAAGGACATAATTCGATGTAATTCAAATTTAAGCCTAATGCTAGGCTACACTAAAAATTATCAAAATATAAAATTAAAAACAAAATAACAAGAAGGAAGCGTACTCCTGCGGCGGTGGCCAAACTGCACTCTACGCCCCGTAAAAGAAAAATAGTCACAAAAAGAATCAGATAGTGCATAAGCCTGGGTGCACGAACTCTTTCCCAGTACAATGGAGAAGCAATAGCGATCTCGATCGTCACTATACTAGAGAAGTAACATGTGCGAAGATTACCCAGACAGGGATAGTCAACAAGAATCTGCCGAATAGTCTGAGGGACAACACAGTCGTCGCAATAAAGTGCAGGCGAGCTCTCCATCAAATGGCGGTCCGTCTTACAGTAGTGCTCAATTCAAGGATGACAGGAAGCAACCTGAAGCCGTCGTAGCATTGCGGTGTAAGGTCCAGGGAAACAGTCGCAATAGCACGCAACTTGTAGTTCCTCTTGTTCGTCTCCCATCTTCTTTGCTAAGGCAGACCGGAGGGCTATCCTGATTTGCCCTATGTAATTGGTGTGAGGAAGTGCAAAATGCTGGTGTTGGCGCCCTTATCGACGCATTCATTCCTTGCAATTAGCTCATATTCAAGAACACAGCAGACGATAATCTCGACACACACCCGGATCGTGGTAACTGTAGCGTCACGGATACAACCAACCAGCATGTGTCAAGATTCCAATGTCCAGAGAGCACTCAGGGCGCTGAGTGAATCGCTATAGATCAAAATCCAGTCTCTGAACCTGGAACGACGCATTATCTCTCATACCAAATGGTGTATTGCAGCCAGCTAAGCCGTGAAGACATAGGCAGCGCCCAGTATTTTCTTTTTTTTAATTTTAGGAGCCCATTTGATGACTGCCTACTTGGGAGGGCATAAGTCGCCGTACTGACGACAGCCTAGTACTAGGCTACATTAAAATAACAATATGCAAAAAAACAAACAAAAACCAAAAAATAAAATAAAAAACAAGCTGAAAGCACGCTCCGGCGTTGGGGGGGGGGAGACCAGCCTCCAGCCGGCGCATGAACGAACAACCTACAAAAAAACAAAACAACAACAGTCAAATAAAGGGAAGGAGGTTGGCCTCCTCCAAAAAGTCATATAGTCTACAAGTCAGTGTGCACGAAACCGATATGAGTACAAGTGACGAGTGATAGCGACCCCGCTCGTCTTGGTACCGGGAGAGGTAACGTGCACGAAGAAGGCCCAGACTGGGACATTCAACAAGGATGTGCCGAACGGTCTGGGGGACAATGCAGTCCTTACAGTAGGGCGCAGTTTAGTGCTCCATTAAATGGCGGTGCGCCCCAAAAATGTGTCCAATTCCGAGACGACAGAAAACAACGTGAAGACGTCGCGGCATTGTTGGGTAGGTCCATGGGAACAGGCGCGGCGCAATATGATGCAACTTTAAGTTCCCTTCGACCGTCTCCCATCTTCTTTGCCAAGCAGACCGGAGAGCTGTCCGTATTCCTGCCATGTAATCGGTGTGAGGAAGAGCGAAACACTAGTCTGGTCGCCCACTCCTCGCGTAATCTTTGGCGCCCTCATATGCGTGCCTATTCCCCACTATTCCCACATGTCCAGGAACCCAGCAGAAGATAATCTAGACATCCGACCAGCTCGCCAAAACTGTAAAGTTATGGATATAGCGAACCAAGAGATGCGGAGATTCAAATGCCCCAGGAGCACTCAGGGCGCTTTGTGCGTCGCTATAAATCACAATCCGGTCTCCAAACCGGGCACGTCGCATAATCTCTTGTACTGAGCAGTGTATTGAAACCAGCTCGGTCGTGAAGACAGACGCAGCGCGTGGTAGAGCCCTGCTGATTTCAAACAGAGGAGATACTGCGTGGAAACCGGCCCCCTCTTGGGACTTGGAGCCATCTGTATACACTGGCAGGGTTCCAGCGTGACACGAAGTGTGCTCCAAAAAGGTTGAATGAAATATTCCTGGCGCTGTAGAAGCTTTGGGAGCAGAGGCGTGGCGACAACTAGCGAAAGGTGGTACCATCCAGGGTGGCGTCCTGGAAAAAACCAGGGGCGCCACCGGCACGTGAGCTATACCTAGCTCTCGAAGGAGTTTCCTAGCCCTAAGCCCAAAATGCTTAAGGGTATGACTGCCGTCTCTGGGCGGCATAGGCACCGTCGAGATTAGTTGCAGAGGCAGTAAGAGCTGGGGCGACTGAGGGAGGCACCAGGCTCGCGCGTACAGGCGAATAATACACTAAGCACGACGCAGAGTGAGTGACATCTCCCCAGCATTGACAATAGCCTCTCAATGGGGAAGTGCGGAAGACGCCGGTCGCCATGCGAAGGCCGGTGTGGTGTATCAAGTCCACCTTGCGCAATACACGCTCAGCTGCACATGCATAAATCTCACATCCGTATTGGAGCTTCGAACGAACAAATGATCGATTAAAGAGTAAGGCATTACCCCTATCAGCGCCCTAAGCGCTGAACATCACAGAACGAAGAGTATACATTGCGCGGGTATAAGAGACTCTAAGGCCTAAGGCTGCGAATATGAGCCTCCCAGGTGAGTCGTCAGTCAAATACAAGACAAAGTAAATGGTGAGAGTCCACCACTTCCAGGCGCACCCCATTGAGAAATAAGTCTAGGTCAGGGTGCAGCTGTGGATGGTGGCAAAAGTGCACCACCTTAGTCATAGCCAAAGAAAACATAAGCCTGTTCGTTTCAGCATAGCGAGAGACGCAGTTCAATGACTGTTTTATTCGACGCTCCATAGTTGGCATCTGGGCTGCGCCAAAAGAAATCGAAAGGTTTTCCTGGTAGAGCGTAGAGTGAACATCTTCCCGCAGCACCGATGTAATGCCCTTGTTGCTCAGGGCAAAGAGTATGACATTGAGGACACTTTCCTGCCAGACCCGCTCTTCCTGCTCCATTGGACTGGAGAGTCCTTCCCCCACCCGTACGCGGAATCGACAATCTCGCAAGAATTCAGATATAAATATTAGGAGGCGTACCCCTCGGCCCAATCCTGTGGAGAGTTTTCATGATACCCTACCGCCATGCTGTATCATAGGCCTTCTTCAGATCTAAAAACACCGTTGCCTAGTGCTGTCTACGAAAAAAGGCTTCGCAGACGGCATTTTCCAGTCGAAGCAGAGCATCCGACGTGGAGTGGAACTTGAAGCCGCACTACCCAGAACACAAATAGCTGTTTGCGAAAATAGGGGATAGTAGCGATTCTCCAGGAGTCCGAGAGGATACCCTCTACCAGATCCTGTAAAACAAATCTAACAGAAAGGCCATGCCTCGCTTAACCAGGTGTCGAAGCATGGCGTACGGGACATCGTTCGGACCAGGGCAGGGGTGATGTCTGCACACGAAGCAAGAGTGGAACGCAACTCTCTCAGAATAAACATGTCGTTGAAGGGTTCTCCGCCTCTGGAGGTAAGGTCCGGTCGGCGGCTTTCCACGACATTACGACGCACAGTGAATGCTGATGGAGCAGCACCCGGGCTAGAGAATGCAGATAAAGCGGTCGCGGAAAATTCCGACGCAGCGTGAACATCTATCTTCCTGGAGAAATGGAGGTGGTTTCTGCGAGGACGTTCCCCAAATCCTTTTTACTCGCCACCACACATCTGCTAGAGGGGTCTTCCCGTTAAGTGAAGAGTTGTATGCCCGCCGAGAAGGGCGGCGGGCGTGCTTCGGAATATACCCGAGCCTAGCCCTAGCTTGACGAAATTCACTGATGGTAAAGTCGTTCGGGCGGCGCTTATAGCGCATATAGGCATAAAGCTTCTGTTTGAGGAAGGTCTCATCCCTTTGCTGACCACCACGGTAGTGGTCGGCGTGCAAAAAAGACCAGACGTTTTAGAAATAGTAGTTAGAACCACAGCGATGAAGTTGCCAGATTACTCAACGGCCTCATCTACAGACCTAAACTCCTCGACTGAAAGAGATTCAATCATTTCCTGAAATGCGGACCACCGCGCCCGCGCTAAGATCTACTGGAGCGGGCTCTCGGGCGGCAGTGGCCCAGAAAATGATATTTGAATGGGAAAGTGATCACAATTTCGAGGTGTGGCCAAGTGTACGTAAATATGCGCACATAGGCTCTAAAGTAGGCCAAGCAAGGCGACAACTGTTATTGTTTTTAAGAGTGTGATTTGAATTGATAGCGGCAGCTGCGTGACCAAGGAATATAACAAACACAATGACAAGAATAGATTTTAATACACACGAAATAAAAAGGGGACAACAATAAATATGGATATATAAATGGTGCATAAATGAGACCGACTTAAGCTCCGACTACTAATTAGATAACCGTGGTTAAAGAATGGTTATAATGGGAGATTGAAAGTAAGGAGAGATTTACTTCCTTTGAACCTCGAGGGCAAGTTGCGGGCAAACTTAAAGGAGGTCTTGGTGACTTTGATTACTCACGAGTGATAGCCACAGAACACACAGTTGGTTAGGGCTACTTTCTCGACTTTTGTTTGCGCGATGCGGGCCTCCTGTCCTCACGGGTTACCGAACAAACTTTGAAGAGGGGAAGAGATTACTTCTCCACACTCGGCTTGAGCGAGCTAATGGGCCTCTTGTCCTAAGAGATCACCAGAAGAAGGATGAGAAAGGCTGACGTTGACTCACGAGACTCTTCTACCTGTCCCGAAGACACGGGTGTGATGTTCAGCACTTCCGTGGCTTGCGACCGTCACTCACACTTCTTGAAAAGAGCTCGTTGAATTGCACTCCTTTCGAGGAAGTCGCGTCTAACCAAAATCAGTCTGTCAGCCGGGAGAAGGTGCATATATACTCATAGTTCTTCACAAAAAAGAGAGAGATTGAGACCTTCTTAACCGTCGTTATCGGTCGTGATGAACCGAGTGTCTCCTTACGGGGAGGTGTCAAATGCAGCGATCAACCGTCCAGACGCGTGACAGCTGCTTAAGCCATAAATTTGGTTCACAGCCAATCTAAAAATTAATCATCGGACCCGAGGGAGGGAGGGGATGACTGAGACGAGCGGGAGGTACCGTCGGTGTGAATTTCACGGAAACTTGGCGGCGAGTCAAAAGAAGATGAGGTCGGAACAGCTTGCTTTCTCTGCCTAAATACTGTCTTAGGAGGTGCGGAAATAATATTATTCTAAGGGGATACCTCCACACACTACTATGGAGGTGATTGACCACCCACTTCCGAAAATTAGGTTGTGCATCCGAAGAGCACAAATATAGATCGAGACAGGCAAATAAAGCGTTTTTCGGGCAGTCATGCGTAAACTCATCCACATTTAGGACACCTATCTCCAGCTCGTCGATCAGGTCGGCAAGGACTTAGTAGTCTTCCCAGAGGGGTGGGTACCGTTCAGATGTCCGAGCAAGAGAAAGGTCCTCAGACACTGTGCCAGGACTCGGCATAAGTCCCATGTATCGAAGTCAGCAGCTGCAGATCTACTGTCTGAAAGGAGGTATCTAAAGCGAAGATAAGAACGGAGACATCATGCCGGGTATAAATCGCACATCCTCCAGCCCGTCCGCCATCCTATGGTGGTCAAGTAATAGTAGGAAAAATTAATACCCCGGGGGGTTGGCCAGTGAGCAGGCGCCCAGCATGGTCTCATGCAAAAAGATAGCTAACGGGGAATGGGACGAGACCAAACTCTGCAACTCGTCCCAGTTGGCTCGGAGTCCGCAGCAATTCCATTTAAGGAAAAAGCCCTCCAGGCCTAGCTCGGAGGAGATGCGGGGACCCTCTTCAAAGAGAAGACCCTCACGTGAAAGGCCGTACGCTCCCCGGAGGCAGAACTCAAGGCGCTGTTGGCCGGACAATATGTTGTTGCCTTAGAGGACTTATTGGGGTAGATTGAGCTCGCCATGCGAGTCTTTTCCTCCCTCCGCCACGAAATCTTAGGCAAGCGGGATGGTTTTGGAGGTGGGGGTCGCTCTTTTGGAGGATCCGCCGTTTCCGAGTCACCCAGGCTACTACTGGGTGTGGGCGAAGAAGTCGAATCACTCTTACTGATGTCGTCCTTTTGGCGGACAGGTTTAGGAGCCACGGAAGATGGCCTCACGACCATCTTCAGTGGTGTTGCCTCCTGTGAGTCGAACGAGTCGGTGGAGGTGCGCGGCTTTTTCGCCTTGCGCGAAATGGTCACAATGGGGGAAGGCAAGGGAGCCCTGGTTTTAGCCAGGGCTGAGTGTGAACCCTTTGTGCCGCCAGCTATACCAGGGGAGCGCCAGGGGTGGGTAGAACCGGCAGGAGGGTTCTGGATGGTCGCGGAAACGACCGTGCTCGTAGGCCTGGATGAACCAGGAGCAGAGGGTGTCTTTCTCAATATTGAAGCAGAGGACGTCCCCAGCAGCGGCGGGCGCGCCAGGACCAAGTCCTTAGCCTCGCAAAATGATAGAACGGCCAAAATTTCCTTTTCAAGGAGATACGTACCACATTACTTTAAAGAAGCGGGTTGGGTCTTTCCGCAATTTACGCACTTAGCCACACACGATTTGGACTAATCGTGTGCGGCCTTGAACAACTTACACATACTTCGGGTAACCCCGACTTTTAATTTCATCATTGGGCATGGTTACCCTATAACAATCACGGGATGCAAACGCTCATCACTCTACGCAGTAGCCCGCTCTGCGAGGTATGAGTATGGGGTCGACAGAGCCAGCTGCCGCTATTTTGGGCCACTCCTCCCGTCTAGTGGCCTGGCAGCCCATCAGCATGGCGGCTTTACCTTGGGCACGGCTTAAAATAGATAGAGATTGAAAGGGGAAGTGAGGAAGGTGTGGACAGGGATTAAGCAGGTTGTTAAAAATCCAGCACCCCAGACCAGAGCTCAGCCCTGGTCCGGGATAGTTGGGTAAGAGGAAGCTGGTCAGCATCTACCCTGTGAAGTTAGAGGCCGACCAGAACACGTTGTGGGATAGGGTGTAGGGAAGGTGAGAAAGTAGGGTAAAAAATGCAGGCTGTCATAAAGAAGGAGAATCTCCATGTGGAGAATATCCATGATACCGCATCGCCTGTATCATAAGCCTTCTCAACATCAAAAAACACCTTCGCATAGTGCTGTCGACGAAGAAAAGCTTCCAATGCGGCATTTTCCAGTAGGAGCAGAGCAGCTGAAGTGGAGTTGAAATTGCGAAATCCACACTGTGCAAAAAAAACAGGTGGCAGCCACTATCCAGGAATTGAGAGAGTTCAGAGAGATTCAGCAGAAATCGGCCGTCGTAGAGTGATCTTTTCCTGGTTTGCTCAAAGCAAGCACAGGAGCTATTCGAAAGGAGTCTGGGAGGATACTCTCTCTATTCAGATCTCTGAATGAGGGGCCCAGACGTAATCGAGTTTTCTCTCAGCGCACTTGCGATTTCAGTATTTGTCACTATCTCCCACCCTAGGGCACCTCAGGGTAAAATGCGCCGACCTTTATCTATTTTTTAACAAAGCGGTAGCTGACCTGTCCTTCCTTGGGTCCTTCGAGTAGGGAGATGAATTCCTAGTCCTCTTTGTCTTCTTTTTGCTTTTCTCAATTCTCTTTTGGGCAGAGGAAGGCGAGAGTAAGCCCGCTTCTCGCCACCTTAACAAGGCACCCTTAGGCCGGATGAATAGTTCTCAGCAAGATCCTTCTCCGAGATAGAAAAGGGCTTGGCTGTTAAGGGACCACCATTTGAGGTGTGGTATTTTTGTTTTCTATTCGTCTCAACCCACCTGTGCCCACTCTAATGCCGACCTTTTTCAGGTTTCGGTGTAGGATGGAGGATAAAGCTGCTTGAAAGCACTGTCCTACCCCCATCTTTCGCCGAAGAGTAATTTTGTATGCCCCTATCCAGGATACTTAAAAATCAGGAGACATTTTAAATGTGAAAGACAATTTAATTTAAGGCCATTTGACACGTGCACGAAAGAAGCGGAGCTGGAAGACAAAGCCAGGTGCGAGTATATATGAGTGAGAATATGTGGGTGTGGGAGTGTATATAAGCTAGGGAGAGGGGATAGGGAACACCATTGAGAATGCGAGCAGAGGGTAATTTTCCTTTTTTAAGGTCCCGCTGCCGTCGTCTTAGCTAGAAGAGAAGGAAAAAATCAGGAAGTGTGGTGATTTAATTCATCAGTGTGTGTTACGACTTAGTGACCACAGCCATTCATTTCCCTGGTTCTACGTGTGATAAGACGAGAAAGAACACGATTGTGCCCTTTTTCCCCGCTCTACACTCAGGTAAAGCTACGGCACTGCCCTTAACGCGCGAAAACACGCCCCGAGGCAACTTAGTGACCATTTATTATAACGACCGGTTCAATTAAGGGTTCTGGCGTGACCAATCGTTAGAGAGGGAGATTATATTAGTATTTATTTATTTTAGGTGTATGTACGTTGAATGTTATTTATTGATATTTACTGTAATTGTACGTTTCTGAATCATTTTTCTGGTTGTTAATTGCATTGGGTGGTGGAGAATTATATATAGAAATGAGGAAAAGTATCCGCGCTCCTTAAGCCTCCTTCTAATCTAGCTAGCGTCTCACGAGCGAGTGAGCAGAGCTTGGTAGTGGGTAACCGGTTTCCGGAACCATTACCTACATAGCTTGGCACCCAAATGAGACGCATTTTTGATTTGGGGCTGACCCGAGACAATTGTTTTCGATTTCTTACCCTAAAATAAGTAAATAAAATAAAATAAAATGGAGAGTAAAAGGTATGAATGTATGAAATTTAACTTAGACCGATTGCAGTGTGTGTTGCATCAGAAAGTGAGAATGAGCACCTGAGAGAGAAAAATGCTAAATGAAAAGGAAAATAAGTCAAATGGAAGCTAGGATGGAGAAGAGAATCAGGGATAGTAAAAGTCAAAGTTAGAAGAAGATGCCGTCGCAACTTGAAATGAAATTGAGAACTAGACATGGTTGAGAGAAAAGAGAATTGGGGAACATAGTGTAATTGGTGTGAAAGTAGCCTCAATCCAAAAAGCAGGAAGGGTCATAAAAAAGAAAATGTTAGAAAAGGAACTGGTAACATTAGACATATGTAGATGAGTCAAGGGTCAGTTAAAAGGAAAAGAAGACCTCTAAGAAGCAAAGGAGAGTGAGAGAGAGAGAGAGATTAATACAGCCGAAGTCGAACAGTATAGCTTCTCTGTACTCTAGTATTAATAGAAAGGATAGTTCTGAGTGTGAGAGTTAAAGTGAATAGAATGAAAGTGGAAATGAGGTGGAAGTGCACAAAGGCGTTTTAATAAGATAACTACCGAAGGTGAACAAGTTTAGTTTGTATGGGCCAAAGAATGCTAAGGAATGTTTCAAGGAATATGAAAGTTATTGAAGGTAAAATTGTAGAGAGAATAGTCTTTTCTGGGTGAAAAAATTTAGTGAATTGTTTCAGGATTGATCACCTGATTTTTATAAGACTATTGTGAGCGTAGGTGAGTTAAGGTACGAAGTGGTGAAGGAGCGTATTATAAATCAGATGAAAAAGTAAAAGCTGTCGTGAAATATCGGAAGAAAAATAAGTTTGAGGAAGCGAAAATGGGTAAGAATAAAAGAATTGATTTGTATGCTCATAGACTCGAGACTTTAGAGGGGAAGAAGCTTGGAATAATATGATAAATAACAATAAGGATTTAATGAGACAGTTCTTGAGTAGAGTCTTGGGTCTGTGAATATGTGAATGCAAGAACGAAGGAAAAGATGCAATGGGTCAGAAGATGTTTTGGAGATTGTATAAGATTGTTAATTTGAAGGGTATGGTCGAGGGGGAGCGATTTTTCTGTAGGTGAGAGGAAACATAAAAGTGGTTTAGCTGAGTTCCGATCCTATAAGGAGGAATTAATGTCGAACCTAGTAGAGGTCATAATCAATTTCCTGGATGAGTACTGTGGTCAAGAGGAAGAGTTAACAAAGCAAGGAAGGGTTTATTTACATTGATAAGGAGCAAGTACAAAGTCGAAGTGGTAGTGTAGTAAGAAGCAGCACTATTAGAATTATGATTGACAATGCAGGAACTTTACAAGCAGCAATCGTATGAATTAAGGGAACTGGACTTAAGATAGAGTAGATGGACGTATGAATCAACAAGAGAGGCGTTGGATTTTACAGAATTTCGCTAAGTAACAAGGTGCTATTTTAGCTGTGGTCAATCAGGCGCCTTATCAAGAGGGTTAAGAATGCCCGAATGATCTGGTGCTACCAATGTCGGAACATGGGCCATTTAGCTCTAAACTTCACTGAAGGTGGAAGAGTGAATGTAAATGAGCATGGAATATGTGGAAATTGTGGACAGACGGAACATTCTGCCAGAATGTGTGCTAGCCCGAGGAGTATACGTGAGAAGTGTGGTACAGTTGGTCAGCTGACAAAGTCTTTTCAAACTGTAAGGAGATCAGAAATCATAAGTGGGGAGAATGAGAGAACGAATACTGTGACTGTTGGAGAAAATACAAAGAAGAAAAACTGAGTAGTGAGAAGGTCCTTCCTGTAGAACCGTTCGGTGTCCGAGTGTTGAGTGTGATTAACGTGAGAGAAAGAATAAATATATGTGTGTGATAGCTAAATGTGGAGGGCGAGAGATACTTGCATTGATAGATACGCGTTGTCATGTGCATGTGTTATTTTGAGAAGTATTTGCAGGCATTAATGTTCATGGAAGTTATGAAAGTGGCTGCAGTTTAGCTGAATTGCGAATGAAAGTGCTGCCAATTATCGCCAGATTCAAAGATAAAGTGTTACTTGGCACTGTTCAAATGAGAGAGAATGTTTTGTGTGGTAGATGGTTCGAATAATAATTATATGTTGTTAGGATATAAGTTTCTGAAAGACAATGGTATTGTGATAGATCCAGAGCAGGGGGTGATAGAATGCAAGAAGAATGGAAGTTTTAGGTGCCAATGGTATGTAAATTTTGATGGAAAGGTAAAACTGAATTTGTGAAGGAATTTGGTGTTTTTGCTATTGATTATGTACCAATGAAAATAGATAGAGTGACTAATGTGAAGGTTAAATGGAGTCCATATAAAAGAATAAGCGAGGAGGATGAGAAAATGTTTGTTTTCAACTGCGATATTTAGAAAGATCAATTTAGAAGGTTTGCACATGTTTTTGTTGGGGTGATTGATCTGAAGAATCCTAGGTGGTATGTGCAGTTGTTTCCTTGTTTAAGGAAGAAAAGTTTGAGAGGGATACGTGCTGAGGATAATTTGGTACATTAAGTGCGGTGTTAAGTGCTGAAACATATGTCTTTTTGACGAATGCGAGAATGTTTACTTGGAGCGTAGCATCGAAAGATTGGAAGTATGAAGAGTTATCCGCCAAAGTGAAATTGGAAAAAGGGGTGAGTGAATGTGCGAAACAGAAGATTTACAGGTTGTTGTGGGATAAAAGAAGTGTCTTGGGCTAGGGAGATGAAAGTTTCGGTAATTCTCGCTTACCCCAATTTAACATCGTGTTAACGATTGACACGCCCATATACCAAAGGCCTCATCATTTCCTTCCTTCTGTTGCTCAAGAGATAGAGAAGCAGTGTGTGAAGTTAGAGAAGATCGGTTGTGCCTGGAAGAAAGTCCGATAGAAGCTACAGGGGTGAAAGTCCCTCGTTTTTTTTAGTGCTTGGGGGCCCGAGCTGCCTGCCGAGAAGTTTGAAGGAATAGTTTATGGCACCGAGCCCAGGTTCACTGCAATGGAAGTTTCTGCCATTTGTGGCTTGGTCACATCCGGAACCATAACCATCTCAGGGGTGGCCTTCATGTGGCAACCACCCTTGCCAAGGTGTTACAAATCCCAATCGAAGGTCCTTTACTTTGGTCTTCGGCCGGTCGGCCGACCTCTATTGTGAAATAGATGGGGGCGAACACACTGGCCCCCCACAAAATCAAAATACATGAGTGCAGGATTGAAGGGGGCACGGCCCAACGTGCCCCCTTTTCCGTTGCCCCTATAAGGAGGTTGGATCTATTAAATCGCTCCCACCTACATCGATCAAGTCCGGCCGCCTGCCTTCTTGCTTGGCATTTCCCTGTGAAAGGAAACGGGGTGACCTACACTGGAGCAGAGGTGGATTCGTACATGTGGACTACACAGAAGGGGGTGATGGGGAAGTCACCGCACCCGTAGGCGTAGGAAAGGAGTAACCCTCCTTTCCGGTAGAAGAGGGTTGTAGGAGTCGCTGAAAATGCACAGAGGGGCCACCTCCAATTCTGAAATGGAGTTGCCCACTGGGAAAAGATGAAAGGGGATCCCCTATACCGGTAGAAGATGTGTCTCGATCTTTCTTGTCCTCTCCGACACCTAGGGAGGATGAGCCATTATTAGTTTAAAAAAAGAGAAAATGTATGGCAGGGTCGTTGTTTAACCGCCCAATGCTTTCGAAAGTTAAGAGAAAAGTCTCCATATCATCATAAAATTTCCGAATGAACATTTACAAATACCTGGCTAACGAGGTAAGCTAAGAAGAGCTTTGACACTCCTGCTTGCCACTCACACAAAATTGTCCTTGAGCTTTAGTCATAAAGGATGGTGCCGGCGTAACCACCTTATATATGTACCGGAAGAAGGTTATCAGATTCGACGGACCGACACACTCCGTGCCTAATACTATCCTTAGCCAGTGTATACCTCACGGTATACACTAACACTCGACTAAAGACCCAGAAAAGAACAAAATTGCGCAGCTAGTCAGAAGCTCTTGGATAGAAGATAAAGTTTGAAAAGTGGAAGCCAGGAATTAATAAATCTAAAATAGATCTAAACGAGAAAGAAGGAATGGTGTGCGAAGCTTAAGAAAGAGATCAGTATAAAAATAGAGAAAATATATTGAAAACTGCATATTCTATAGACGGAACAAAAATAGGAAATTACATCAGAAAGATCGATCTAGATATTCACTTCTCTCGGAACATGGAATGATCAACAAAGAAAAGAAAATAAAAATATACAATTACACTGTCATAACAAACAACCCAACGTGAAAAAAATGACAAGACAGCTAAAGCAATATAGAGAGACCTTAAGTATACCAAAATTGCAATTGAAGACAAAGCATATATAGCCGTAAAAAGATAATTGGAATCAACTTCAGCGATGAAGAAATAGGATATCCACCCCTAAGGATAATTTTTTACCAATTTATAACTTTATTACCATATTAGGACAAGGGCATCCAACAATATTCGTGGGAGATCTCTATGCAAAATATAAAGCAAGCGGATACAGAACAAGATTAACTAGCAGAAACTTAGAGATGATGTCGCAAAGAAACAACTTAAAATGTGTGGGACCAGATGATCCTACCTATATTGCAGCAAACAGCACTACAAAACCAGAAATAGTACTAAGCACGTGTGATAATCCACTAAATTCTGATATGAAACTATTACCAATTTCGAGTAGTGACCCAGTATTTACAATGCTCCATTTTAATCAGAATCTGATACCAAGATCTGCATTCATAAGGGAGCAATAACACAGAGCAGCAGAATAAAGGACATGTACACAAGAGCTAAATGTAAATATCCCAAAAGACCTGTAAGACGCTGCACTCGAAGAGATCGATGAGGATATGAAGCGATTAACGGATGCTCTGGTGATCACTGACTCGATAAACGTCTCTAAGACAAGTTACAGGGTATTTCAACAACACAGGTGGACTACCGAGATAAAAAACAAGAACAAACAATAAAAAAGGCATAAAGATCCATATTTCAAGGAGGACCTAGCCCAGAAAAACATTTAAAATAAAAAGACGTAAATCAGAGATGATATACCTAATAGGTAAACAACAAGAAAACGGTGTCAACATAACGTCAAAGGAAAATTGGCGAACAATAAATAGATTAAGAGAGTCAAAACCAAGAATAAAAATAAAAATAAAGGATGAAAAAGGTAACAATCCAAGAAGGTCATGAAATAGAAAAAAGATTAGACACCACTGGAATTCATATTTCTTAATTTCACCTAAAGATAATAAAGACTTCTGTGAAGAAACGGAAGAAAGGGTGCAGGGGTTCCTACGGATAATATCAATAGAGTTACTCCTGCCCATTTAGTAGACCCGAACAGGGAAAAACAAGTGGGACTGGGGGTAATAACAACGGAAGGAGAAATTAGGATCGCAATTCATTCATTCGAAGAGAAGTTGCCAGAGCCATCAGGACTGACAAAGTTCAACTTCAAAAGCGTCCCGAACAACATCACTAAGGCACTAAAAACATCTACATATAATGCAAGTTTAAACACCAGATACTTCCCTGACTCACTAAAAAGATCGATAATATTGCTATTTCCAAAACCAGACAAACCTCCATGCTTACTAAATAGTTACAGAACTATATTGCTATTAGATTTTACATGTTATGAGAGGTAGAGAAAGTCTTTGATCAAATCTGGATCAAAGGCTTATAGTATAAGATCCTAACTTTTCATTTAAACAACAATTTGGAGAGAATTCTCTGCGATTATATCACGGGGAAAAAACGCCAAGATCGTGATTAGCGACTACGAAAGACCGGAATTTGAAATGGAGGTCAGACTGCCGCAGGAAAAATGATTGGCTCACGAGCTATACTCAATATATACAGCAGGTATGCCTTTACCAGTGATACCAGAGATACTAAACATCCAGTTCGCGGATGATATCAACCAATACATTATATCTCTCAGCAAAATAAACGACAGCAAGCAAGATTAACGGTACTGAAAATAGGGAACAAATTGATTCGAAAGAATGGAAAATACGGACGAACATCAAGAAATTTACTGTACTTCGTATTGCAAGGGAAAAAATGCTGATATCATACATAAAGATAAAAGGTACTATTATAGATACGAAGGCAAAGTTTTGGGTCTAAAAATAAATCAAAAGGAAACATAATACATTATCAAGAAAGGATACGAACAACAAATCCAATTCAACAATTATGTACTTTATTCAACCGAAGAATGTCTATGAAAAACAAGATAAAAATATGTGGCATTGAGTAGGGCAACACTAACGTAACCCTCAATACCATTATTTATGATGTTAAAAACAAGAACAAAGGAAATCAAATAGTACATAATATATCCCTAATACCAGGAGAATATAAATTCTAAAAAACGTGAGATTTACATAAAAACACCTAATTAGACCGAAACAATAAAGTCCTTTGGAAAAGGTCAGAAGATATATAAGAAAGATTTACCAACCTCCCACAAGTATTTAAATCTTTATCCCTAACGAACAAAGGCTAGAGAAAAGGAGCCCATATTTACGTTATGAAATCAGAAAGAACAGCAAAAGGAACAATACCAAACCCAACTAAGACAAAATTGAAGTCGAAGGGTTTGGGAAACAAAGAGCAAGCTCCATCTTTAGGGAGGAGTGGCCAAGCCGCTCCTCTTTTTAAACCACCACCTTCATTCTAAGATCGACAAGAAGAGAAGAAACACCATCAAATGTGCTCTATCCAGATATCGATAAAAATACGAGAGAACTTCCCAAACGAAGTCCTAGTTAAAATCCAACCCACAAAAGATACAATACGGAAACAAAGGTTCAAATGCTAAATTAAACGAATCCAAAAATAAATGAAAAAATAAAATATCAAGGTAAAACAAAAAAAAAACAGATAACAAAGACTTCTATGCTGAAAATAAAAATAAAATAGCCAGAGGCAAATCATATTACAAAAGGAAAGCGTTTGCCAGGCAGCGTGGCACAAATCATCATCATCATCCTCACCGTACCACATCCATCTCTATTTCTAATCATAACCATATCATCAACACTCATCTCCTACACAATATTTCCTGACTATCCTATCTTTTCTCTCATCATCCCATCCACACTTATATTATCCCAATCCCAACCGCCAATATTACCGAACTGGAATCCAATAAGGTGAAAGGAAAAGAAAACTTGAGGTATGACAACCGAATTATGATATCTGAATAAGGAAACCCGAACGAGTAGAAGGAAGGGAAAAATAACAAACCAGAAATATTCACGATTAGGTTTTAAGAATGATGACAACCGAAAGTGAAATAAAAAATGACAAACCGAACAAGGAAACAATAAAAACAAGTAAAAATAACACAAAATACAAATAAAAATAAATAATACAAGACATGAATGCTAAAACACACACAAGATTAAACACACGATGCAAATAGGGGCAAGAGAATAGTCGGATCTCACGAACACTATAGGCAGAAGACCGTGAAAGAGGAAGGATAAGTGAAGAGTAAATGAATTATAGTTGTTCGCAATCTACATTAATCAGCAAGTCCCCTATGCCCTTTAGGCGTGTGAAATATTCCCTTTGCACCTATGACTACCGAGGTTGCTTATCCTGGCTCATTACTAAACTTGACCTCTATTATTTTCATTTTTATTTTTCTTTCTCCCTCTAAAACCTTCTCTGAAACCTCGCTCCGGACCTAACTAACTAAGCGAGCCGTATTCCCGGCCTTAAAAAAGAAAAGACATTCCTAGAAACTATACGAAATCAAACGTTTTATAATGAAATATCGTATAAAAAAGCAAAGATATTTCGTAGGTACTAGTCTTAGCAGTCCTAATAGCGAATCTGTTTGTACCTAGTCTATGTCAGACCTAAGCCGACATCTTTGTTCATAACTAACTATGCACTTTATAAAAAAGAATTATATTTATATAAAAAAAGCTTCATGTTTGGTCTAAATTTTATTTGATTTCTTTATAAACAAAATTTATGCGGCTATTAAACCGCCAAAGTTAAAAGGTCCAGCTTAAATTTGTTCCTTGTTTTGTATAATTGAGGCCAAATTAAAAACAATGGGTCCATACAAAAAGAAAAACGATTCTACAGTAGCGAGGTCAATATTTTTTTCAACCTATTTGGTATCTAATTACTAGAATCTTCCGTCTAATGTTGTTGAAAAGAATACGATTAATTTAATTGAAATAAAAAAAACGAAACTCAAAGGAACTGGCTCCTTACCGTGTGGAATGTGTTGTTCACTTTTACCTATTATTTCATAAAGTCAAAAAGTGAAAAAGTAATTCGTTAACCCTATCATTTTAATTTCAGCTATTTTTATTTATTCAATTTCTCAATTATTCATTTTAACTCTAAATAAATAATTTAATTTTAATGGGACAGTAAGTTTACCAACACGATTTCAATAAGAAGAAAACTTAAATACAGGAAAATAATTAAACAAAACTCACCAAAACTAATTGGTTGCAAATCATCAAAGGAATAAATATAATTTTGAACCAATCACTCATGAACATGGGTCAAACCAGTCATTTTCGATAAATGTGTTATCTACTCAATGAAATGAAAGATGATATATCCTTGATAAAATAGATTTTAAGATTGACGTATGTTGAACATACGTCCTGATGTGGTAGAGAATAAGTATTGCATCGATAAGCAAATTCAGTTATTTTCTGAATTTTTCGTCATAAAGACCTAGGATTTTCTTTGATCAGTAAGTACTGATCCCAACATACCCTTTGATTGTCAGATCAACTTCACTATAAGAATCTGTCACCTCTTGTATAGAGTTGATTACTTGGGTTAGATGAGAAGCACTCTGAGCCATACCCCATGCCCATTAAAGGAGGCTAATCATTGTTATATTAACTGTAAAGATACTTGATATTTTCAAAGCGTTTCTTTATGATAATATTCTCAAATTCACAAAAAATCAAACCAGGCAATTTTCTTAGGAGTGACTTCACATTGTTTCGAAATCAAGAATGGATACGAAAAGTCTTTTATTTCAGCTTTTTCTAAATACTATAAAGTGATCTTGATCAGTGTATTTTACACCAGTCCAACAATAACCTTGCTTGATCTACCTGCCTCTCCTGCTGACCCGATAACGGTGGATACCACGCGAAGTTTTAGGTCGATTATCTTTTACCGTCTGTCCTTTGCCCGAGTCACTTAACCGACGTACATACCGTTAATTTTTTACCTCTGTTCCGTTCCAATCATCAATGCTTCAACCTAAAGCCGCGGCCTTCCTTGAACTCCCATTAGTTTTAGAGGTTAAGCATCTGTCCTCTTCAACATAGGGGAAATTCTACTCTGCATATATTCTGGTCTCACTCATACTACTCTCATAGATCTAGCATCGCCTCCTTCACTCTTGACCATTTTGTATAGTAGCTCTTACGCATTGGAGACACATGGCTAAAGGGTAATGGGTTCATTTTAGCTTCCATTTGTCATTGGGCGAAAATGTATCCATGATTATTATTTATTTCATTATTTGATTCCTTTCCCTCATCCTATTTGCCCCAATAGGTAGGAAACAAAGTTTTTGCAAAACCTTTCTTGACAATGATTTACAGCGAAACAATTCAGCACAAGAAACATATAAACGAACAATAGAATCACATTTATTTTCGACACTTGCTTACAATTACGGGATACATCATGGATGCTTTGATTGTAAAATTCAACTGGTTGCTATTAATGAATTCTCCAACTGCAGTTTTCAATTCCTCGTTATTTAAAAACGTTTTGCAATTCCAAAGTCCTGTAGTGTTTGGAATAGAAGGCAGTCTGTTGGCGCCAGGTCTGGCGAGTACGGTGGGTGAGGGACAACTTCCCACTCTAGCTCCAGGTGTTTTTCAATGTTAGGATTTGACACGTGTGGTTGGGCGTTATCATAAAGAAAAATTACATCAGTCAATTCTGGTCGTTTCTGCGCAATTGCATCTTCCACCTTTTGCAGTTTTTGACTGTATAATTGAGCGTCGATAGACTAATTACGTTCCAATATTTCCTAATAAATCACTCCCCTCATATCCCACCAGACACAAACTATAGGGCTTCTTTTGATTTCGGTTGGCTTTTGGCTGAAGTTTTGCAGATGAACCTTTGTCTGTCCAGCATCCTTTGCGTGCCAGCTTCTTTGGCTTAACCAGTTTGTTCAGCCAATCAAAGCGACGTTTCTTGGACAGTAGTGTCATTCAGGCGTCAATGTGGTGCTGACGGTTGAAGTCGATCAGTTTACGTGGAATCCATACGTCCAGTGTACTTACGTCGTATTTCCACTAAATAATGAAAAATGGCTCTATAGCTGACGCTAAACTTTTGAAACAGCTCGTCTGATGTCATATGTGGATCAGCTTTTACAAGGAGCACAAACAGTCATTGTTAATAATTATTAACAAAGTTCTTGGCTGATCTTGGAGATTCAAATGGCTACGTTTAAACTTATTATGTCTTCTCTAAATGTTTGGTTAATAAAACGTTGCGATTGGGCAGCGTTTAGGCTCGACTTGTAATCATACTGTAAAAGAGTACGTTGCTGTTGGTACGAAAGAGTTATTTGATTGGTAATTTTATAAACTTTACATATCATAAAAAGGGTGTCCGACTAATTACTGTGTAGTGGCCTAGGCTTTTCTGGGCCTCACTTGAAAGGGTATAGTGATCTAATCTACCTTGGCTCTAGGTTATTGTGCATTTTCAAGCGCGGCCTAGGAATAACTAGGCCACTACACATTAACTAGTCGTACACCTTGTATACATTTAGAAATAACACAACTTTTAAATAAATCTATAAATAAATAAAATTTGTAAAAATGTAGTGCGGGCACTTTGTTTCCAAACTAATAACTATAGAACCACTTCGTCATTTCCCTTTCAAAGGGACGAGCAGACCTTGCCGGCAAGTTACATATTTCTCTTACTCTTTGACTAGCCATAGACAATCACGAAAAATTATATTGGACTGCAGCACAAGAATACTTAACTATCCCCATAGAGCAACAAAGTGGGTAAACTGCACCAGCTCAACCCCCACCATTCACAACCTCAAAGGACTTGTACCAATACTTCCCCTATATTTCCTGGTATGCAGTGTCGTTACACGAAAATCAACCCGACAACCTTGAAGGTCTTTTCTGCGGACAAATCTCCTCCACTAGTTCAGCCACCACCACACAGCACTAACCAGCACCTTGACCCCTTCGATCGAACATCTCCCGATAGTAATTGGATCCAGCGTCTAACATGATCAACCATATAAATATTCCTGATTTTTCGATCTGTCAGAACATCGTAATGCTGTTGAACAGCGAATACCCATTTCATTCCCTTCTTGCGGTACCTATGCCTCAGCATCATAGCTTTAACGCCTACCATTACAAGATTTACAGAAGGCATTTACCAGTTACATGGTGGGAGACCTCCGTGCCAATGTCCGCCCCTGGAGTAAGATCCTCGGGGAAAGGCAAAGTCTCCCGAGGACTTAAGGGACAAGAGAGATGTCCTCCCTCTAATCGGACCATCAAAAAAGCCATGCCATTAATCCTCTCAGAGAATGATAAGGCTGAGCCTGGCCCGTTGTGCTTCGGGTCTCATTCCAAAGAATGGTGGCAGGAGAATAGGATACATTCGCCACCCTCCTCTCCCCAAAAGAAGAATTAAAGGAAAAATAATAGTGATTCCTCTACCCTGTGGCAAGGATAGGTCCTTGGACGTACAGGACCCATTCTGATTTGTCAGGGTAACCAGGCCAAGGAAGGTACGGCTGAAGTTGGGGTGCTTTCGGGTTGGCAAAGTAAGTCCCAACAGCCAAAATGTAAGATGGGTGGGGCTTTGATGAGGTCAGTGGTTGCTCGGTATTTTCGAGCATGACCGCATTAAAAGCGTCATCGTTGTATCTTCAAATGATGGGGCATGTGGTCTAAATGACATATTTTCATTCAGCATCAGACACTAGCTAGAATACTTGGTAGAGAACCGAAGGTTCTTAGTTACAGGTACGGGACCATTCTAGTGAATTGGGCTGACCCTACCCAGCCGGCAATTGGGAGTTCTCTTTCGAAATTCGACGCCACGCCTGTTTAGGTGACACTGCATTCGATCATAAACTTTGTGAAAGGACTAGTCTATACAAGAGAACTCATCAACTACTTCTTGGAAGATATCACTGAAGAGCTGGCAGACCAGGGGCGGTCGACGAGCTTTCCATGCGGAAAGAGGGAGGAACAGTGAGACCCAAAGCATAACGCTTCATTTCCCTCGACAGTTGTCGGCTCACTGAGTCATTGAGTGCTGATAGGTATCGATACTGTACCAAGCCTTTTATATTATTTCTGAGATGCTACCATTGCCACTACTTCGATCACACTAATCATCCTTATAGACGTTCTATTTCGAGTCAGCCCAAAATATGTGCAATCTGCCCATAGGTTTTGCATGATAACTCTATTATGCAAAGCTAAATGTGCGAATTAAGGCGAGCCACAGCTTGCTTCCTTGAAGAAATGAGGCTACTATCTTCTTGAGAAAGAGGTCCCGGTCGTTAAGGCTGCGGAACGAATCTCTTTTCGATAGTTTTTACCACTCTCAGGCGAAGAAAGCACTCTCTTCATTGTGACTCCCTAAGCCTACGAGTACTGTTACTACCGTGCCTATTCGGAACAACCTGGCAGCTCTATTGGCTCACACCTCACCAAGCCTAAAACAAGATTTTTTTTCCTACCGCGACACGACCACCACATGCCATAAGCCCAGTGCGCTGCGTACCTAAAACTATTCGTCAGACTCAGAGGCCAACATCCTTAAGGTGGTCGTGAGGCAATATCTGAGTTATTCTAAGATTTACACTGATATGAAGCTGGTAGGGGGGGAAAGACTCGCACGTCGAGCCAAACATTCCCCAGTAAGTGATCGAAAGGAGTGGCGCCTCCATCGGAAATAAAGCTTCCTACTATATTTATACCGTCGGGGAGTTTATAGCCGTTCCTACGAGTTTCTTTTTGAAGAGGGCCACCGTAGATGCTATCCAGGTCTCTGTGGTAAGTGGGATGAGCTGCGGAGGCTCGTGACTCCTTGCTCTCATCTAGCAATTTGTCTTAATGAGGCCATGTTGAGCCTGTGCCTCTTGCCCATCCCCTTAAGTATAAAGGTTTTTCAACCCTAAGACCACGGGATAGAGCCCGTTCTTCTTCGGGTTTTAAATACCTCATTTCAGGCAGTATCAGTGCAGCTATACCTGGGTAGGAGTAATATTCTAGTTTTTGTGTACATTCCACCGTCAGTTAACTTACCCGCGGTTAACTTCCAAGGCACCCTGGTACGAAAGCTAAAGCCCTTTCTCCTCCTTGACTATTTGAACGATATGTATCTCTTCTGTGGCTACTACACGGTTAGGTTCTTGCCCACCTGATCGGAGAGTTGGAGATTAGTGTCCTAAATATGTATGAGTTTACCGCTACATTTTCTTATCTCGATCTTTCCGTGTGCTCTCCAGACAAACAGCCCTAATTTGGGTGGCGGGTAGGGTAAGACTTTCATGGTAGTGACCACTTTTCTTTAAACTATTATTATTTTATAAGTATCTGCTGCTCCCCAAATTTCCAGGATCGTGTTTAAAGCGGGTGCGGTTGTCCATATTTCAGAAAATGACTGATTTTACTATCCCAGTCGAAGACTTTATTTTAATTGATGAGGGCTTTGAGTTCTTAACCGCTCTCATCAACGTTGGTTTGACTACCATTACTACATTACTAGAATGTATGGTTGTTTTTCAAGCTGTCCTCTTCCTTGTTGCTTAGCCGAGAGAAGCAATATACAAATACATATATCCTAATTAGATTTTCCATGTGATTTAACGTTAGAGGAATTTCGTAAAAAAGTTCCCATTAGCTTTATAAACACGAACGCCGATCTGCTTGGGGAGTATACGTCCTTTAAAACCTCTTTCTTGACTTTCTCTATGGGTATTGCTGGTCTACAAGCATTGAATGCAGGCTCTAACTTCGTTAAAGGCCGCAGAATGGACTTTACTTCCAGGATAGGAAAAACATTTAATGACCTTTTTACACTGTGTTGCGCTCCACTCTTTCTTCAAGCGCGAATACCGCCCCTGGTTCGGACGATAATACGTGTTACATGCTTCAATACATCTGTGGGAAAGAGATTGCCTTTATGTAAGATTTGTTTACCAGAGAGATCATTCTTGTTTGGCTGTTTTATGCCCGATTTCTCTAAATTCCTGTGCGTGCAAGTTGATGGAAAAATTGGTGAATATTAGATTCGTTTCACATCCTGGAGAGCAGATAACATCTGTCTTCTGTATAGTGCAGCGTTCGCAAGTTCCCCTCCTCCCTGGATGTTCTAATCCGGCTGGAGTATACTATCTGACGAGCATTATTTTGTAGACTGCACTACAGGACGGTAGTTTATGGGATACAGCATGGCGATACGGTATCATGGAGAACATCTATATTATGGCGGCGAAGTGACTACTCCCAACCTTTACATCTGAGTTGTTGCAAGATCATCGATCTAAAATGGTGCTCCTCTCAATGAGGAGTTGTCAATATTGGCAGCCTTAAGTTCTTTGTAAAAGCGCCATGGGCTACCGCTTTTCAATTTTACAGTTCCTTTTTTCGCTCAAATCTATGTTTTATGCATCTGCAGCTGTTTTTGGAATTATGGAAGCTGGACTTGATCTGCCAAAACGGGTTTCTGTTTGACGACCGGTCCATTGCGCATATCTTACTTAGATAGACAGCTTTTTGTTGTTGGGAATATATCGCATGTTCTGCTCCGTACACAATTTTTATGTGCTTATCTGCGTGAACCCAGCGTATCTCTCAGTCAGCAAGGGATTTCCTTTCATCCGCGGCGGGCGATCTCAGGCCCCTGGCGCCTCTGGTTTTGCCGCAGGACGCCGCCTTGGAGGCTACAACGTTTGACCATTTGTCGCCACGCCTGTGCTCCCTAAGTTTCGACAGCCCCAAGACTATTGAGTTCGAGCTTTTTGTAGCAGACTGCCTGTCACAATAGAGTCATACCAGAGTACACGAAAAGCTAATATTAAAAGACTGGGTGGCGTTTCACGCTATGTTTCCCTCATTTGAATTTGGAAAGGGACTACACGGCGCTGCGCCTATTTTCCCTGAAGAGCTAGTTGCAATACAATGTTGAATACAGAACATTACGTGACTCACGGAGCACGATGAGACTTCTCGTGGCTGACAAGAGGAGAAAGAACTTAAAGATTATCTTCTGCTGGGTTCCTGGACAGGTAAGGGTTTTTGAAAAAGAGCAGGCCGATATCAGCGACAAACAGTTAGCCAGGACTCTGCGATCGGACCTGCATTTTCATGTTTCCCACAATGACAGCATGACAGGAATCATATCAGCTCTTTGGGCTTTGTAAAATAGATGTAAAATAGCCTAGACGGACCTAAATTGCATGCCATTGTGGCGCGACTTTTTCCATGAACCTACACCCCAATCCCTTAGACAGCTTCAGGATTTTTCTGTCCTCTCCGAATTGCCCACACTCGTGGGCTGCATCGACAGGTGATAGAGCGCACCCCTGCACCTTAGTGGAAGACTATGGGTTCATCAAGGCTGTGCGGCACATTCTAGTAAGTATTCCAGTCTGGGGCTCATGGTGCACGTTACCTCTACGGTACTGGTGCCAACGAGATCACTACAATTTCTACCTTTACTCGGAGCGAGTTGGTCTGCCTCATCTACCGTATATAGTTGTCCGGTGCTGTTTCATACTCGGTCGCCAGATGGTAGTTGGCCTTCCTATGATGCCGAAGGATTCTTTTACCCTTTGTGTTTGTGCGAAGGACGTGCCAGCTTTGTGCCTTCATTCCGAATTAACAAAATCCTTTTAACCCTTTATAAGTTTAAAGACCTTCGCGTTTTAGTAATCGTGATAATTCGATAGCCATGGTTTTGCAAACTAGACATGGTGTGTATTTTTTCTTGTGTTTAGTGTTATACGTGGTTTTGTGTTCGTTTTTTGTCTTAATCAAATTTTTTGCTTGTTTGCGCTTTCTTAATCTTATTGACTTCGCCCAGCTGTTTTGTTTCCATCAAATAGTCTCTATTTAGTGTTTTTAAAATTATTGTTTCATGTAGTGCTCCACGCAACCGGGTGTTTCTTTATATTATATGTGCTTCTTTGTGTGTGGTTTCCGTTTTATTTTCCACGCGTCATTAATTTTCTTTCGAGATTTCGCCCCATATCGATTTCCGCTATGTTTGTTTTATTTTTTACTTTTCATTTACTTTAATTTGTGCCTGTTCTATTATTTTTTTCTTTCTCGAAATTTGTCAATTGCCCCCCAACAGCCACGGTAACATCCCTGATCTAATATTTTCCCAATACCCAGTTCACTAACTAAATCTCATGAACCTCTCGAATACTATTTCTGATCACTTTATTATTCAATTAAGGTTAACTCTATCTGCTCAAACTACCTTCCAAATTGACATGACGCATAGACACATCACCGTAGACTTTGTTCCAATGACCTGGGCTGATATCTCGAGATCTCGCCTCCCTTCTCCCAAATAGCCCTAATGGTTCTACTACTCACTATCAAATCGTCCTGCCTCCTTTCTTAGATTCAGCACTACCTAAGGCCAAAAAACACATAAGAGCATGTGATAGGCGCCTTCTTTCCGCCAGTACCCGAGACATGATGAAGAAACAAGTTTACAGAAACAAAATCATACCATCATTAATCCTAAAATCTATCATCCTATGTCCCATATTCCGTTCATATCTCAGGCTTTTGAGAGGGTGGTAGTTGTCCGCTTGTGACTTCTCATATGTGACAGACCAACTCCGACGTGACACTGACACCTGGAGGCCTTCAATTTTTTTGCTTTTAAATCTCACGGCAGCATTTAATACTGTTGAGATATCGTTCTTCTACACCACCTTCGTAACTTCCTCTGTGTCTCTGAAACTGCTTTGAACTGGTCTCGCTCTTATTTTTCCTCTCATACTTATTATCTTTAAATCAAGAGTAATGTCTCTCAAACAGCTGCTGTGTCCTATGGTGTTCCTCAAGTCTCAGTCCTTGGCCCGCTCCTCTTTAGTATCTATCTCCTTCTTTTTGGCTTCCTTCCGGGTCACCTAGGCATATCAATCCATTTCTATGCTGATGACACACAATTATTTATTTCATCCTCCTCAAACCTTTTCGCCGTGAACATTAGTATTATTTTATATGCATATGACACGATAACTGAATAGCTAGTGGATAACTACGTCAGGCTCAAGCGTCACAACACTGAGATTCTTTTGATAGTGACCTTAGCAGATATCACTCGCTGTAAAAATGTAGCCCCCTGTCTCAATCTAGGTGGTTCTCAAATCGCGATATCTTACAACGATAGAAACCTGAGTATTTTGTTTGAAAGTCAACTTGACCTTAACTCGCATGTTTTTAATATCAGCAAACCGTATCTGTGCTTTCTTAGTTACCTCAGTCATATCAGGTACTACCTTGTTCGAACTTTTCGATATAGCCACCCATCCCTTTGTTACCTCATGCCTTGGTTAGTGTAACTCTCTTTTCACTAGAGGAGCCGACAAAACTAAAATTCGCCTTCTTAAATTATCTAGAACTTTGCGTCTCGAGTTCTCCTTCGTCATGGACGGTTTTTCAATGGCACACCCCTTATCTGTGAAATTCACTGGTCGCCCATTAAACTACGAATGATTTTTAGAGTCCTTCTTTTCATATTTAAAATCCTAAACTACTTCACTGTCCCTTATATGTCATCTACGCTTACTGTACTTATACAACAAAGAAGCCTTTGCTCGGAAATGCCCTACTACTTTCGGTTCGGCACACTCGTTTCTGCTGCATGGGTGATTTTGCCTTCTCTGTAGCTGCCTAAGAGCTTTAGAATGGATGCCTGCCTGCACAAGCTCTTCTCCCTCGCTTGCCGCTTTCAATTTGGCTCTGAAATCCCTCCTCTTCTGTCAGCCCTTTTCTGAGTCGACGGACGGGCGCCTGCAAAGGCTTTAAGGTCTAGACGGGCGCTATATAAAACCTATATTTATTATTATTAATACTTGTATTTTTTTAGATTGGTTTTGGTGATTAGTTTGGTCTTCGTTTTTGTCGTTTTTTTTTGTTAATTTTAAATTTATTTTAAATTTACGCGGATATGCCGATTAAATTCTTTCTAGCTCGAAACCACGTTAGATTGAACTTTTGTATTACTCGTGAAATGAATATGGAACATTTACTATTACACTGAACTTAGTCAAATAATATCGATAAAATGATTGATATTCTGCACCAGTGATGTGTATTTAAATTTGTACACCAAGCAGTATTTTTAACTAGTGAACTAATACAAAAAAAATAAACAATCGTCGAAGATTGGCATAGGTGAATTAAGTCCTAAAATAGCAAAGAATTTATGATTGAAAGATTTCAACAAATCTATATAAGATTTTCTAGCATTTAAATGGCAACTATATAATAAATAAATCATTTAGAAGGTATAAGTGCTACGAGTAATGAAATAGTGGATTTAGCCTCGATTGAAGGCAATTAAAATGCCAAAGTATCCATAAAAACAGTACAACATTAGACCTTAAAAAAATGGGGAATTTATTGGGGACCCTGTTTTTAAAATGCGCAAAATAAGAAGAGAATTCTATTGGCTTAGTTGAAGCCCTGAGTTATGCTTGTTTTAAAAGAAAACACGCAGAGCAGCGTGCGAAAAGATCAGAACACCATTATTTCCATCATACCAACTACTCTGACTATTGCCAGAGAAATTCCAAAGTTTGTAAAGTTGGTGTACAAAAGCTACAGGAATACCTTTCTTATGAGTAGAGGTTGTTAAAATTTGGATGATTTAAACGAAAGTCATTAGCAGATAGGTATGCCATTTACTAGAAAAATTAAAGTGCCCAAAGTGATCAGAATGCTTAGGTTTCTCGTACAGAAAGTCGGTATTCTTTGCGATTAGAAAAGTCTTTCACTCTTCTTCACACAGACTGCATTGCTGGAATCAGGTCAGTCCTCTGCCTGCCTCGTAAAGAAGATGGAAAACGGTCGACGGGAGCCTGGATGCACTCCTTAGTTAAATTAAAAATAGCAATTAACTTCATTTAAATCTCGTGTAATCTCTTGGAAAGAATGTCAAGCGGTCCAAAGTATAGTTTATAAGATTTTGTGGACCTATCGAAAAACAGGTTTTTGTAAGCCTGGTCAATCAAACGGTAGATCAATCAACATCTCAAAAAGATGAAACCGATGCATTACTAAAATTGTGATGAAGATCCATTCCAAGATAGCTGCAGAAGTTCCTCAAGAGATTATGGACCTTTTAGCCATAAACGTCTCCCGGCAGACTCAGTCACATCGACTGAGGGAAGACAATCTTCCTGCTTGCACACCCGCGATCAAGCCATTTTTCATCAGTCCGAAGAAAGTCTGTCTTGCATTTGCCACTCAGTGAGCATGGTAACTGGGCGGATGACCAATCGCGCCAAATCCACTTTAGTAACCATCGAAGTTCAATTTGTTCGGATCCTCCAATGGGAGGAGGTTCGTTCGTCCTAGAGCAGGCAAATATTGTCTGCCATATGCATTAAAAGTGTGGAATTTGGTAGAGGAACTGCCATGGTCTGGGGTGTGATTTTCGTAAAGTGAATTAGGCCCCATGTGCGCAAGTGTGCAATGAATTTCTGCAACAATATGCTTTACCTCATGCCGGATAACGGCACAAGTAACCTAACAAGTCAGTAAAGTCCTGCATGGAAGATGAGCTATCACTTTTATGAAGTGTCCTACACAGAGTCCGGACCTGAATCCCGTTCAAAAGGTTTGACAGACATTGGGAGGAAGAGTTAGAGCGAGGAACTTTAAAACCGCTCAAGAATTTGGGCAAATTCTTTGAGATGAATTAAATAACACCATGTAGGGTTTTGCAAGAATGAAAATACTTGGTTTGTATCTGTGGTAGGAGATGCTAGTCCATCATCTAGAATAAAAGCCTCCACACTAAGTAGTGCATGCTCACAACTTGTACAAGTGAATTGGACAGATAATTTAATCGTTATATTCCAATAGATATTTGATCACGGACGGTACCCTCGGATCCTTTTAGATACTTCACTTTTTCTAGTAAATCGAATATCTGCTGATAGCTTTCGTTTTTTTAATCCAAATTTTCATAACTTTTACCCATACGTAGTTTATATCTGAAGGCTCTTGTACACCCATTTTGAAATCCTTGGATTTTCTCTGGCAAAAGTTATCGAAGATGTTGTGATAGAAATACAAGCGTTAATATCCTTTTAAACGGTACTGTATGATTGCAATCTTCCACGAAAACAGTATGTTTATTCATAAAGCCAGTATATGGATTCTGTTAGATGGTGAACAATTATTGCAGTGTTGTAATAAATACAAAATATTAGGTGAAACCATTAGTAATGCATCAGGTTTTTCATGATTATTATTATTTTATGAAGACGAATCAACCAATTCCGATGTTATTTAGTTTTAAATAGGTAATTAATTATTAATAAAATAAGTAATATAATTTCTCTTAGTTTCTACCATTAGTCTGCTACTTTATACCTACCTTTCATACCAAGTTTGTAAAGTGCTTTAGTGGCTGTTTCAACCTCTCATGTTGTTGACATCTTCATTCTCTTTAGGTGATTCACTAAACTACTAAAAATATAGCAATCAAATATAACTAAGTAGGGTGAGAATGGAGAATGGCTCATAAGTTTTTAATCGGAACTTTTAAGCTTTTGTATGGTTCTCTTGAGGTATCACTTCACGCGTCGTCTTGATATAAGAGCATTCTTCTTACATTAATAAATGCTAGCCAATTTTTGCAATGCTGCATGTAAACGGCCCAACTGAGCACACTAAACCTTTTTGGTTATACTCTAATTTGGTTAGGTAGTTCAAAATGGATTATTTCATTCATATCTTAACAAATGCACATGAGAATCTTCCTTCGATGAGGAGCTTGTTTCGGATGGGGTATTGATTTTCCTTAGGACTAATCTATTGCCTATAAATTAAATATTATTGGACATAGCCCACTTCTCATCTCCTGTAGCAATCTTTATCAAAAATGGTATAATTTCTAGTTTAGATGCACCGGTTAATCAATTGAATACATGCAGTATCGGCTTAATCGCCTGTTTGCCGATTAATCAGCTTTTTATATCTATTCATTGTCTAGTAAATTTAAGAAATTTCATCTCAGCAATGAAAATATTTTGTTAGCTTTGCCATTAAAATAGATTATAGGTTAGTTTTATATGAAAATATAACTATACTTTTTTCACTGACTCGCGACTAATAGCCTCATTGGGCTTTTTTATTATATTAAAATAAAACAATACAATAAAGTACAACAGACCATTTTAATTTGCAGATTAAGAAATAACTTGCACTATTAAACTTTACGATTAATAAAGAATATAGTATCTACAGTACATTAGCAGTTTTTAGGGAATTCTTTCTTTCGAATTTTAATTTAAACAAATTGTACGTAACAAGACCAATTTAAGAAAAATAAAAAATATGGTACAATACAAATAGGTGCTTGTCTCATTTTAGTTAATTATAGAACTAGTTTTATTAAGAGTAATAAAATTTTATTTACCTTTAATTGTAAAATAAAAACAGATTTTCCCCAATTTCAAGGCAATAACCTATTCCTTGCAATCTCTCATATATATATATATATATATATATATATATATATATATATATATATATATATATATATATATATATATTTATAAGAGAAAGAGAAATTTGACGGAAATGAGCAATGAGACAAGAAACAGGACCGACCGACTGACATAGTGGAAAGTAGAGTCGCTCGCTACTATATTTGCACGTGACTAAAAAACATGAGTTTTTAGAGGAATCAGAAGATACATAGAAGAATGTTATAGCTCGCCCTTTTCCAGTCTCGTTTTTTCTTTCAATAAGAAGAAATCAACCTTACCTAGTAAAAAATATCGAAGCCTGCATCGAAAACACAATTAAAATCCCTTCAATCTTGTGAAATTAGAGCAATTCCTATATTAATAGGCTAAAATGTGACGTCAAAACATTGAAACATGAGACGCATACACTTTAATTGCCAAAACATAGAAGAAACAAATATCAACTACCTCTAAAGAAAATATCGAATTCCGCATCGAAAACCCAATAAAAAGGCGTTTAGTCTTGTGAAATTAGAGAAATTCATATAGAAATAGGCTCTGATGTTACGTCATGACCTTAAAACTTCAAAGAAATAGAAGAAATTTGACGAAAGGAAGATGAACTTAACTGATTTAGGGTAAACCTAAAAAAAATCTACCTAACCTTGTTAAAAATATCGAAGCTCGCATCGAAAACACAATTAAAATAAATTTTCGTTACAGTTCGAAAAACAGACCGCAGGCCTGATTTTTCTTATTTTTTAAGCTTTTACCAAAGTTCTTTCTAAAAGTTCACAAAAAGAATATGTATATCGAATGTTTTGGAGTTTTTTAAAACAAAAATAATTACAAATAGTGAAGTTAGGGAAATGTATTAAAATTAAGTAATGGCTGTTTTGATTTATTTTTTCGTATATTAAAGGAAATTTAGATGAAAAAAACATCTCTGAGGAGTGTGGTTTTATTTTCCATATCTCAAAAGAATTCGGATAAAAGTTTTTTCTTGCTTTTAGGCCTAGAAAAAAAAACATGAATCTGAATAAAACTAGGCCAGGACTAAATTGCTAGAAGATATGTACTGGAAACCTTTTGAATATTTTTAGACCAAAACCCCGTTGCTAGAGCCAGATCGTCGTCGGCTCCGGTTTGTGTCCGAGCATCGGTTTCGTCGTCAATTATCCGGTGGCGTGAAAGAACACAGGTGAATGCCAGATCAGATCAGATCAGATATGTTTGAGAATCCTCTTTTCAACGAGTTCTCTGTTATGAGGATGCACAGCCCATAAAGTTAGCAAAGAATAGGCAACTCCCCCTTGTTACAACTCAATACAATTCACCAGAGTGTTGTATTATATATTGAAATAATATTGATACACCAAGATATCGGGGGTTTTTGTTATTCATGCAGTATATAACTCTTTTTATTTAGGCTAATTTAATATTATTACTTGTATCATAAACCTACTGTATATGTTTTAAAATAGCTGGTGAGATTAATTTCTTCAGCTTGTAAATAATAAAAAAGAAATAAAATCTAGTTGGGACTGTAAAAGACTATTCTATTTGTATGTGTCCACCCACTATGGGTCTCCCAATTAGAGGCGTTTGTAACAAGTGCAAGATAGAGTATTACCTTCAACCACAAGATACTTTCTCCTTACTTCCCACAGTTGAAATTGTTCTATAGCTGAAAATTTGGTTTTAGGCGATCGTGGCGGCGCAACGGCCACACGCGCGCACTTGGCCAGTAACGCGTCTACTGCAACTCAAACCAATGAGACATGCAGTTTCAGCGAGGCTGTTTGCATCGGGCTACCAAGTTCTTGATCTATCAATGCCCGCCTTTATCGGGCCTAACGACTGGGCACTGCCCGCCTCCGGGGAGCCAAACTAAGGAATCTTATATGACCCATGTCTGCTTGGACCAAATGGGGACTTGATGTTGGTTTGCTTGCGAAGCGCAAGCTCTTCCTGTTAGTAGGAGTAGCGAAGCCGCTCCTCTTGTTCACATAATAATTGGCATTGTAACTTAAAAACAAGTTATGAAAATAGCCATTAATCGGCCAAATAATCGCTACTCGACTGAAATATATGGTCGATGGATCAATGATCAGCCAATTTGCTTATCAATAAAAATTAACATTTCTTGCGGTGTGTCCCACCGGTGGGCCATATTAAATTTTCGAAGGGTTTTTTTTATTTTCAAATTTCAAATAGAGTAACCGAAGATTTCTGAGATATTAATGCAAATTAATGCCTGAAAAGAATCGTATGAAAATAAGACATTTAATTTTAGAGATTTAATTATGAAAAACGAATTATAAATTGTATTTTACTCCTTAGTTAAATCAACATTTTTTTAGTAATTGAAAGAAAGAAAAAATTATTTTTATATACTTAGGATTAAGGTTTTATATTAAAACATGACGCATAAAAAAGCTTTCCATTCACACGCTTAATAAAAGGTTGAGACCTTTTTACCCTTATTTCTAGCATCCTCTGCATCTTTTCCTACAAGTTCTTTTGTGTCTTTCGATTTCCTCCAAATAATGCTCAGGTGATAAGACTTTCCCATTCATGGAACTTTGCCTTTTCCATACTTTAAATTTACTTCAGAAACGCCATAGATCACAGAAGAATACTACAGACTCTTTGAAAGAACGAAGCGACCATTTGTTTGTGGTGTAAAACTTATTCTACAAGATCCGTGCATTTATCAGTTATGTCCCAGTCAAAAATTCAATTGCAACCGTTATATACCATTTCGGTGATTTCTTTAGTTCCGTGTAATAGGAAGACATATGATCAGAAATATCAAAACCTTTCTTCGCATTGTTGTAATCCAGAATGCATCGAGTTTTTTTTATTTGCACACCATTTCTTGTTGTTTTCCCAGTATCAATCAATTCATCGTGGTGCTCTGGTACTGTCGAAAGGAGAAGAACATTCCATTCATCTTTCTAGTTCTAAGGTTTTACACTTTCAATATTGTGTAAAGCCTTTTTCACTTTTTTAATTTTGCTTGAGTTACAGACTTCAGGAGGGTTTTATTATTTGATCTGACAGTGCCACAATTAAATGCTTTTTTGCGTCAACAATTTCTCATTGTAAAGGGTTGCCTCCAACTCAAGATAAGGTTGCATCACTCTCAGAACAATTGTCTCGATTGTATTCAGAGATTGTCTTGCTGGCATTTATCCACAATAAATTTCTTCATTTAGCGAATATCCATCAATAGTACATACTTAGAATAATTTATAGCCATATTTGTGACTTTTACCTGGAAAATATTAGCGAAAAAGTACTCTTCCTATAAATGACGTCAGGCTTTCATCAATAACAGGGCTTTCTCCTAGCTTGTAAAAGATTTGAAACCTATCTAACAGCAGCTGAATAAACCTTTGAATTCTATAGTCTTTTGCAGTATTATCAGGATTATTTTTATCGAAAAGGTGCATCATTCGCAACAGCATTAGGAAGCGGTCTCTTTGCATAGTTTCTGAAACTAATTTAGTATTCTTATAGAGAGGATTTTTTTACCAATACAGTTAAATTTCAGGTAAACGAACCAGCCGCAAGTATATCACAAGTCCAAGAAACCTTTTCATTTCTTTTCTTCGTGTGCAGTGCCAATTATTTAGTCTCGATTTCCTAATTAAGATCCTAACTTTTATTACTTGTTGTGCGTATCTGTTGGTCTCTGATACACTTAGATCAAATACGTCATCAGTTCAAATCTTGGACTAAATATCAATTGGGCGAATTTGGCCCTCATTTGTTGAAGCTGAAACCCTATTGCATAATATTTCCTCACCAATAGCTTTTTTACTCACCGGACCCCATTCATTTATTGAACCTATATCGATGCCTCCATTATCGATGTCATCACTAGTGCAATTATTAGAGATACATCCAATGATTCATCGCTCGAGGATGTTGGTTCATACTCTGAAATATCAACCATAATTGGGGATAAAGTTTCAGTCTCACTGATATCAAATTCATCTTGCTGGATAGATGGTCCGGCTTTACAGTAGAACTGTAAAAAAATTATTCCTCTCCCATAAAAAAATAAAAAGTATAGATAAAAATGCACATATGGCTAAACAAAGCCAATATAATAAAGCGTTGTTGAATACTAAAATGTGATTAGGTTTTCATATTCTAGTTTTAATACTGCATACATAATTTAAAAGCTTTAAATGGAAAGAGGATAGTTAAAAAAAAAATGTCTCACCCATAAGACACAAGAGAGGCAAGGTTCAAAAATAACTTAAGAAGGGATAGGAGGGAGTTTAATAGTCCGGTGGCTCTACACTGCTGCGGCGTGTTTCTCGGCGTATTTTTGTGTGTATATGTTTTATGACTGCAGCGGCCGGAGGGAAGACTAGTCGGGAGAGAAGCTAGCATTCCAGGAAACACATACATTCGCAACGCTGTCACATTTGTGTGTGTATGGGTATGGATTCATGATACTCTCTTGCGGTGGTTTACCTAGGTGCCTTCACAGCATTATGCCTGTGAATGTTTGTGTATATAGGGTATCTTCCGAGTTTATCCAGTTCCTAGTCAGTCGTGTGTGAATTTAGGTGTTGAGTGATTGCAAGGTATTCATTCTTTTGTACATCGGGGAGTGACAGGCACGCCTCAGAGCGGAGCTATGGATGCGCTGTGCTTCCCTCGGCCTTGTGTGAATCGCAGCTAAAAGTGTGATGGGAGCGTATGTTATTAGTGGTCTGACAAGGGTCTTGCATAGGTGCAATTGTAGTTTTGTGCTGGCAGGGTAGAATTTGTGAAACTTCCTTCTTGGGTTTTTCGCCCTTACCTGTATAATGGTTTTGTGTGTGTGGAATCCTAATTACTTATCGAATGTTGCCCCTAGGCGACATTCTGGTGTGTCAAAGTAGACTTGTAAGTTGCGCATGTAGTGATCCCTGACGTCATAGAGTGTCATCTGTGTAATTTGAAGATTCGGGCCAATGAGCCACTTATCCTCGTATTCTGTCTTCTCGTCTAGTATTATTTGTGCATGGCGTGCGATGATGTCTGATCAACACCCGCAAACTAGAATCGTCTCGTCGTCGTCGTAGGAGAGTGTGGATGTGTGTGTTCAGTCTCTTGGTGGGCGTGGGGTGTCATTTGTGTACATGATGTAAAGTGTTGGTGCTAAAACGATACCCTGTGGTACACCTGCGCGTAGTGTGAATGAGTGTGATGTAATGTTGTATTTAATGAGTCACTTACTGTCCGTGAGGTAGTGGGAGAGAAGTCTTCTAGTGCAGAGAGAGAGCTCCATGTTGTTGGCGAGTTTCCAACAGAGTCCCGCCTTGCCAACTTTATCGAAGGCCTTCTCTACATCCTTATAGATGGAGAGTGGCTTTTTTCGTGTTTGGCGTTCTCTTTGTATGATATCATGAACGATGGTTCCAACTGCCTAAGGCGATCGGCTTCTCCTAAAACTGTATTTGCATAGAGAGAAACAGTCCCTTTTCTTCAAGGAAGTTACGCAGGCTGTTAACTATACGTTCGATTATAATTCTCTTTCCTGGATGCTCTAGCAGAGCAATGGGCCTGTATTTATTGGTGTGTGAGGCGTATTTGTTTTTGTTGTGTATTAAAATGTTCTATGAGGTTTTCAATATTTGGGGAAAGTGACCAGAGGCTAGTTTGGAATTGTAGAGGTGTGTAAGTGTGAGATAAATTGTTTCTGGAGGGTGGTGTATTAATGTAGCCAGAAGGCCGGAGAGGCCGAGGACCCGTTTTGGTGTCGATTTAATATAGTTTGTTTCTCTCTGATGGTGATTGGAGTGGTTACTCTGGTGTTGTTGTCAAGCACCTCGAATTGTATCAGGGGGCGGGCTCCAGTTCATCAACGTATAGCCAGCACCATTCTTGGACTTCATGGAAGTGCTCTTGTGCATGTGGTTTCGGTGGATTCCGTGTATGAACTGTGTCCAAATGGGATGTAAAGACGTTGAGGATGTCATTAGTGTTAGTAAGTTGCTGGTTGTTGATATGAGGGTGATTGGTCTTTGTGTCTCCGCACTGAGCATTCCCCGTACGTGCTGCCAGAAGAAGAAAGGGTCAGCACAGCGAGCGTCGTCTGCAATACGAACCTCATCACGCCACTGACTATTCTGGTCCTGCTGCACGCACAGAGGTTGCGGCCACGTAGAAGTGTTATGTCATGTTGTCTTAGATCTCTGGTGTAGTGATTATTGTATAGTGGGATGAGGGTTTGATTGTGTATGAAGTATGTAAAATGTCTAATGGGAATATAAGGTTTTGGAGTTTGTGTCCAATACAGTAGACTAGCTCGTGCTTAGAGGGCTAGGGTTTGTATCCTCTATGTTGTGGGATGTTTTATCCGTTGTTTCTACTAAATCCCGCCCAGTTTATGCTTTTGAAGTCGAAGAGGGAGGGTTTAGGTATAAGTATGGGCTATGATGAAATCAACACGCATATGGGAATATGGTCAGATAGTGCATGGGGGCCTAGTGTAATGTGAGTGTAAAAGCCTGTAACATGGTCATTGCATAGTATCACGTCAGGGGACGTCGTCCCTCCGCGGGAAACAAAAATGTGGGGAAGGCCAGACAGATGTGCTCGCAGCGAAAACGTGGCAAGATACTGTCTAGATACCTCTCTGCCTCATTTGTGGTGTTAGATAATAATGTGGAGTAGTGAGCATTCAGGTCTCTTGCAAAGAATAGTGATAGATTGTAGTTAGAAAGGGCCCGAAGTGGGACATCTATGTTAAGTTGTACTCGTGGAGGTCTCTAAGGAATGGCCACAAGGATGGGACCGGAGCTCGTTTGTATTTTCCAGGCTAGAAAGGAATCGTCTCGTGTGTTTATGAGGGAGTGAATTATAGACCGCTTGACGAGGATTGATGAGCCGAGCTGCGGAGCTTAAGGGGTCAAGTATGTGTGTTAGCCTGCAATGCGTATTCTGTTATTTTGAAGGTGTAGACTGGTGGAATTTAGTACTATAATGTCAGGTCTCTGTTTGTTCATTACCCAGTTGGTCACAGTAAGAGTATGATGAATACTGTGCCACCAGCATACGTTTAATTGTATCAAGTTTAGACGACCGATGGTCTAGAATGTAGTGATCATGGTGTGGCATCCTTCTTCTCCGCTGGCTCTTGGAATGAGAGATCAGAGTTGGGGGCGATCGCCCTCACTTTTTTCTGTGTCGGGTGGAGTTTGGTGAAGGTGCCGGTGTGGGCAGTGGAAAGAATGGTGAAATGAGTGGAAGATGAGGGGGCGGTGGTGTGGGTGTTAGAGGAGAAGAGGATAGTTAAATGTGAGCAGAGAAGGTGGATGAGGTCCTAGGAGCAGAGGTAGTTCTTTTAACAAAGTGGGCAGGAGTGGAGAGGGGTTTTACTACAGAGGTAGGAGTAGGAGTAGTTTCTGACGAGGAGTGGGGTTGGAAGAGGGGGTTTTGGCATAGGCGAAATGTTTAGGAGGAGTGAGAGTAGTGAAAGTCTTAGGAATAGTAATAGTTGAACGTCTATGAGGAGTAGGAGCAGTGGAAGGTGGAGAGGGGTCGATAGTAGAGGAGGTAGAAGTAGCGGAGAGAGGAGCGTGTGCGGAGGGGGATAGGGCAGAATCAGTGAGGAGAAGAGCGGGCGAAGGAGGATAGGACAGAAGTAGTGGGAAGAGGAGCAGGGGCGGAGGGGGATTGGACAGAGTTAGTGGAGAGTTTAGGTGTAGTAGGAAGCGCAGGTGTAGTGGAGACAGTTGCAGGAGGAGTGGGACGAGTGGTATCTGTGTATTTGTTGCGTATATGGAATGGTATATACGCACACGGTGATGTGAGTAGAGTGCGGGCTTTTTGTTATTGTTTTCGTAAAATTGGACAAATATTTTCTCAGAGAAAACGATCTGACATAGTCCATTGGTAGCATACAACTCATTGAGGTACTTTGCGTAGAGGCGAAATCTCCTCTAACTAAGTCCATTGCCACCGTGGAAAGCATAGTGGCCAGGTGTGTCCTTTATCAGGTGTTGTGGGTAGTACTGTTGTGTGGGCGTATTTGTTCTGCGGGAGCATGTAGTGGTGTTAATGTAGAGGTCAGGATTGTTGCTGGGCTGGGGTGTATTGGGGGAAGAGTTACATGGTTAGGTGTAGGTGCTGGTGTTTGCCCCGTTGCACCTACCGTTGTGGCGTATGATCTTGTAAAGGGAGGGTGGCAGGGGCAGGGACATGGGCGGGAGCGGAGTGCGTGGGTGCGGTGGTGGTAGTTTTGTGTGGACGCCGTATGGCTGTGGTGGACCCTGCCCGAGCCTTCGAGAAGTAGGAGCATCTCAGATTGATGGCGAGTGGTCACTGCCACAATTAAAGGACTTCAGATTGCTAGCGGTGCAGCACCATAAGATGACAATTTCTGCTTGAAAGATGTGTCTCGTGTCCGGTCTCGTAACAGCACCAGCACTGTTGAAGTTTGATGTCCAACTAGCTCTCGATGTTTTGCGGGTGTGTGAGCCGCAGACCGTGATACCTTAGTCTAGCAGCGTATTCTTTGTTTGTTCTTCGGCTTGTGTAATGACCGCCCACTGCTTGGTACGGTTAAAGTAGAAGTCTTGAATGACTTCCTCACCATAAACTTGCCTGATATTGGTCAATATGTCTTTGGTAGGAAATGATAACCATAGAGGGTTTGTATTTATTATGCGGACTTGGTGCAGTTTTGTTACCTCGTCCGGAAGGCGGTGTAGTGCTCGAGTTAGGTTAGTGCGTCTATTGTGCGTTCATTGAATTTAGGTGCGTCTTCAGGTGACCTGAAGATGAGTATTTTACTAGTATGGGTCTGTAATATGTTGGCGTTTGGAGGGCGGGTGGGGTTGTGTATTAGTTAGTTGTAGTATGACTCGGGATGTGAGTGTACATGTTTTTGTGTGTTGTTTAGGAACTTGGCCGCCCACGACCGGCGCCAACGACTGCCTGCAAAGTGACTCCAGTGAGGATGATTATTTTTGAATTAGATAAACATGGAAGGGCTCCTCAGAGGGTGCAAAAGCATGGCAGACTTGATGAAAGGCGGGGCCGAATCAACGACCACCGCCTGAGAGTGCTGCCCCCTCGAATGGGATTTTGGTTATTTCAGTTGCGCTCAGCGTACACAGAGGAGGGTTTGTAATCCCTCTGTAGTTATGAGTGGACCCGTGGGGTAGGGTGGATATACCCTGCAGGTTGTTAATCTGGCCCAGATCCAGGATAGCTATGACTTTGGGTTCTGCAGTGAAATAGACCTCAAGCTTCCTTTTACCAAAGCATGCAATTGTCTTTCTAAGTGAAAAGGCATAGTTGCAACGAGTTTATGAGTGTGTGTGAAGTCACATTCACAGAGCGACTTCGGCGAGGCGGAAGAGGGGGGAGAGTAATTAGGCCGTCATGTTTAGTTACTGGCCGAACAAAGCAGTATCTCTCTTGGGGTGAGGCAGGGGGGCGTCGACAGGGAGACCTACTGCAGGCTGGATGTCAGATCTGCCTCTTGGTCGGGCCATTCCTCTGTAGGGATTTGTGGCCAAAAACGTTCAGTCCGACTCTCCTTATCCCTTGCCTCCTTTCCTGAAGGAGAGGGGAAGAGGAAGTCAATTCGTGGTATACTCTCGAAGAACACGGCAACTATGATGATGAGATACTTTTTTTGAAGGCGGAGAAAAGGTACGGCTCACGGTTACTCCTCCCCTATGTACCCTTTCCACGATCGGGAGGGCACAGAAGAGGAGGAGGCCCACGGCCGACTTGCCCCTGGAGAAACTCCACACACTTCTGACTTTCAGTTCAAGTGAACTAATAGTGGAGTGCTTAATGGGAAGTCTGGAACAAGCTTTAGGAGAGGGTTTATAGCTGTGGGAGACGAAAAGTTTTAAGTTAAAAGAGGAGAGATTGGTGAGGAGGCAGATTAAGCAACCTCGGTAGTCAAAGGTGGAAAGGGTGGAATACCCTTGCCTGAGGAACAAGGGCGACCTGCTGATTAACGTGGATTCCGAACCACCGTCATGTATTAACTTATCATTCATCAATCTTACTTCCTGCCTCACACTTTTAGCACCTATGTTCTTCATACAGAAGCTGGAGGTCCGACTAATCTCTGTTCCCGTATTCTCTTCATCTTTCATTCATATGTTTATTGTAGTATTCATGCCGTTTTGAGTTATCTTAGCTCTGAGATTTGTTTATGTATTGTTGTTACTTGTTTTTACTTTCCTCACTTTGTTTCACTTTCTCTTGTTCCACTTTAGTTTCACTTTGTTCACTAGTTTTACTATTAACTTTCACTTCACTATCATTTTTCTTAAACATTTTAATACTATAGTTCACTTATTACACTTTTAGTTTACTATGTTCGTTTTATTTCTGTTTTACGTGAACTTTCACTTCACTATCATTTTTGTTAATCTTTTTAATATAGTTCATTTATTACACATTTAGTTCATTTTGTTGGCATTATTTCGGTTTACACTCTTGATCTGTGTTGTCTTCTTAGCCGGTTGTTTCTTCCTATTTAGGTTGTTTAAATTCAATTGACTTATTATGGTATCAATCTGGTCTCTTGGTTGGTTATTTCGTTGGTTAGGTTTGTATATAGTCGGGTAAATATCTTTATCGTTATGCTTCTTCCTTCTCTTTTTTTGAATTTCTACTTAAGTAAACATGGGTACCTCCTCGATTCTCCGCTGTTGTCTGGCGCTGGGAAATCGAGTGTAAAAGGGGACTCCAGCTCTGGTGTTCGTGTGCTCTGCAAATATCGGAAGTATATCGTCTATCTTCCTCCATATCTTCTCTGCTCTGTTCCTGATGTTTATGTTGAGCGTTTCTAATCCTGCTTCTTGGTGTAGATGCTGTAGTCTTCTCCTCTCACTCCTACGTGTGTTGGTGATTAGGTAGAGAGCTTTATTTTGTATTCTTTGGAGTTCCAATTTTTTGTTCCTTGTTTTACCGTTGATAGGGGTCGGCGGGTATTGTAGTACCTCTCTTCTTAGTGCAAGATAGATTTTTCTTTTATTTTTTATGCCTAACTCTCTTAGATTGTATAATAGGTTAAGCATCGGAATCACCTTCTTTAGGCAACCAGGCATTATTGGTGGTGGTAGGTCTGCTGTATATATTGAATACAGCGTGAGGTTGAGACAGCCCCCCTGCGGGAGTCCAGCTTCCAATTCAAATTCTAGTCCTGAATAACCATTGATCTTCACATATGCTTTCTGTCTGTGACCTAATTGCAGAGAACTCTCTCAAGATTGCTATTCATCTGGAGATTTAAGATCTTATATTACATTCCTCTGACCCAGACTTTGTCGAATGCTTTTTCTACATCTCTTAGGACCAGATAGATGTAGTTATTCTCTGTTTTTGTCTTTGATATTTTCTCTGTTATCATGTCAAGTGCCATTGTGGTGTCTCTGCTTTTTCTGAATCTGAACTGATAATCATTATAAAGGTCATTTTCTTTAAGATATTCTTTTAGTCTTCTGTTAAGGATTTTCTCGAAGTCTTTGCCCATGAAGTTCAATAGCGATATTGGCTGGTAACTGCTGAGGTGGTTTGGTGGTTTTCCTGGCCTTAGGACGAATATCATTTCCGCTAGTTTATAGCTATCAGGGAAGTAACCGGTATTTAAACACGAGTTAAAAATATTCTTTAATGTTCTGATGATTATGTTAGGTGCCTTGGTATGATTAATTCTGGTTATTCCTGAGGGGCCTGGCGCTTTCTGTTTGAATGATTGATCTCTTCCGTTGTTATGTAGGCCCCTGTACCCAGAATTTATGAGAGACACAAAACACTAGCCTCCTTTTATTTGATGCTAAAATTCAAACTAAAGTAAACGTACACGTTAGTTATCAGCAACAGCGTAAACTCAACGTAGCCGTCAATCGCAAGGGATATGTTAAGTTGAAAGTACACCTTACCTATCTCTTTTAATTAACGACGCACAGTAAAATGAATCAAATATATTTTTTCAGACAATTGTTTAACAGCTATAATCGCAATTTCTGTCTATTATTTTTATTTTTCTAATCTAAATTAAATTCCATTGATTGTCCTGAATGGGGTTCATCTTTGATATTAACGTTTCTCAAATGAACATTCTGCTTTTAACCTTCGATTTTTGTTTTCCTAAGCCCCCAAAGCATATATTGAGAATGTTTCCTTTTGATATTTCCATAATATTTATCCTCGGACGATTAGGCCCATTAAATTAACAATAATAATAAAAAAATAATAGCCCAGATAATAACGACTAAGGTCTGTCAGAATGTAAGCCCTTGATTAGGCTAAGGCAGACAGGTACCCTATTCTTCGAGTTTAGTAGACTAAGTTAGTATAAAACAAACCTGCTTTCGATTATATCTATCTATTAAATAATATCAAACTTGAAAAAGAATTCTGCTTTACATATTGGATGACCTAATACCTAATCATCTCGCATGTGTTGACTATAAGGAAAGCATCTATTAAATAAAAACGAATTCAGCTTTAAGACAATTTCAGAAACAAAACATCGTCAAGGCCTCATTCACATACCTACCTATATATGTATAGTCAGTTAACATCGCCATTAGGAATACACTTATTCCGTATAAAAAATTGTGTGCGAGTCCTTGAGGGGGTTTTAACGAATTTGGCAAAGGAACAAAAGGAAATTTGAAACGATATTGTATTATATTTCTACAATTCTGAAGAAGTGCAAACCATTTAAATAAATCATGATCACTAGTTTGGTTGAAGATAGACCTATTAAAATTAATAATCAATTTTTAGAACAAGTTTAAGAGAACGACTAGTAAAGAATGCTAGTAACTACTGATGACAACATGGAAATGAGAAAAATCAAATTTGGCTAGCGACCATTAGGAAATCTTAGGGAATCCTTTTGAATCGAATCGACAAGCCCTATGCTTAAAACACAAAATATTGGCCAAATACCCCTTAATAAAATATGAAATTTAAACGTGGACGCTGAACATTAAAAAGACGCAGAAATCGAGGACAAATCAGAGAAGAAGGATCCGTGTTAGAATTATCTATATGAAGCATTAAAGGTACAGTTACTAAAACCTACTAATAAATGTAAAATAATTCTCTTTATGGCATTTGTAGACCACCAAAAACCTTCGAATGAGTAAAACCATAAACACTGTGACGAATCGAGTATATAATGAAGTTCTGAACTGGAAATAGCAAAAGATGTAGGCAGTAAAGAGAATGAATTCACTCAAATACAGAACTATCAGGCGTTACTTAAATGCGGTGTTTTCAATTATTATCCTTCCCTACTCTTCAGTAAGAATTTATGCCCCTGATACTAGAAAAACAGCCACTGAAAGATGCCTATTTAAATGAATATAAATGTCCACCCTTTCTTAATTCTTAATGTTTGAACGGTGTCTCCGTAATCGTCCATAGGATATTTAATATCTAAATTTTCACGAGCACTTCCATGAAGCAAATTGATATATGATTATATTTTGCTGGACATTTTAACCTTGATTGCGTTTTTTATACAAAGGAAATAGTAGTAACCTATTTGTTCACCAAATGCTTGCAACACCATCACTACTATTTCAACATTGAGTGCGATATCTCACAAGGGTCCGGGAGTAAATTATTTGAAAATATCGGTGTCAATCGCGAGGCCTAAAGTTACACCTTGAAACTTAAAAGCTTATGGGATGATCCACTACGGATAGGTGGGCAAGGTAACGGTACGTTTAAAACCCCGAGGGTCTCGACCATGTTTTAGCAGTAGTGCTTGTTCGCCTCACGTTAGATATAGCTTACTATAGAATTACGTTGGGAATTTTTGAGTGGCCACTTATTTCCCTGTACTTTTCGAGGAGAAAATTTATATCTATCCTACATATCAAATGTAAAGTGAAAAAACTGAATACAAATCTTAGCTCAATGTCCAGTGAGGTTGAACTGTAAAGTATCAAAAGATCTAAAAACTGTTTGACTTTACAGTCATACTTACCAGTCCTCCAGTTGAACTGCTGGTTTTGCAATGAAGAATAGCAGTGGCTCCTACTTGTGCTTCGACCACCGTATTATTATTGGTCACAAATCGTGGATCTGAAGGAGGACCTTCCCGAGGAAAGTTAACCTTCCTGATCTGACGACTGAGTTCCTGGATTCCTACTTCAATGGAGTCAGAAATAATGTGCTGTAAATGGACTTCTCCTCCTTCCGTTGTCAAGTTCACGGACGTTGTACTGGATGAATTCTCAGCCACTGAAAAGATTACAAATGACGAAATTAAACGTTATTCCTTTTACACCTACGTGTTATACATATAACTAGTCCATCTAAAACTATCCAGTAGTTATTTCCGGTTACCATTTATTAAATACTGATTTACGAAATATTCTATTATTTATTATTCTGGCAACGAAATAAAGAGGCTAGCTTTAATAATAGAACTATTATTCTTTTGCCTACAATTCAAATCGATAAGACTTACATAAAGGTGGAACTTATATAATTATAACTTTTGTGCATTTTTTAAAAGTTGAAAATAATTTTCATCTGCTTTTGGAAGTTCATTTCTTTATGAATGCATTTTAAAAAAGTCATTTGTTAGAGCCATAAATGAAAAAAATATCCCATAAAATATTACTTTCGGTTCTGTAACGCATATAATCACATTTTTCAGCGCAAACTACATATACGAATATATTTCTAAGAAGAACTAGACAATTCTTATCATTTACTATAGGTATATTCATTTAGGGGTAAAATTAATAAATACATGATGTAGTTTTAAGAAGCGCGAATCTTTCCTTTTCTTTCCAATTCCATAGAATATACAAAATCGTAATGCAAAATATTGTGAAATATTATGATTTTAAATATCATATTCATACGTGGAAGATGTATTCATAAACGATTCATTTTTAAAAATATTTTCCAATACAGATTCAAAATTTTGGCTTGTACGGTTATGTTCGCTTGTTACCTATTGAAATTTCTACTAATACAATTTTATGACCCAATTTAATTTATATTAGCTTTACCTTTCATCCATCCTTTTTTTATGACAGCTAATTGAATTCAATCTTATTTCATTAACCTTGATATATTTCTACTTTTTCAAAAGTAATTGCGGGATCAATTTTCTTTGCTTAGAGAACTTTTCCATTTTCATTGGTGTGTTTTACGATCGAGAATGAAAGAAAAGCATTTGTATTTTTTCCTGCTGCGAAGCGCCAGGTCAAAGCGTCACTTTTTTTTCAAAAGGAGTAAAGTTCAATCGTACCCATTTAGAGCAAAGTAATGACCCACATGACCATGGGATATATGGTTATTTACCATGGAGATTTCAAATCTACCATTGGATTTGGCGCTGGGTGGCGCCATCTAATGGCAGAAGCTTCATTTAGTCATTCGAAGGCACTTATAAGTGATTTGGAACATCGGAAACCATCTATGCAATAACCATTATCATAAAAGTCTGCAGGTCCTTGGAGGGACTTTCCCTCTTGTTCTATACGTTCTTAATGAAATCGTCTTTCTAACCAGAGTACGTAAAGAAATAACATTTATATTGAATTACTAGAAACAGTCACTTTACCTGAAGAAATTTGCTAACGGACACTGCAGGCTGTTCAGGAAGTCACTATTCAAGTATATGCAGTTTGAGAGACCATGATAGATTTGCACGGTTAATCTGAATCTATCATTGAGTGTTATCGATCTAAATCTTAGCATCGAGTAGGTCCTCAAAACACATCATATGTAGGACGCTTCCTCAATTGAGAGTCATTTGTCACAACAGGGAAACTTGAATATATAATTTCATTAATTATACAATTGCACAGTTAATTTTCAAAAGACCCCTAAATTTCTATAACAATCAACCCGTCCTCTCCCTCACTCATTAGTAACGCTAATTATAATTGACGTGATACGGTTTGTAAGGGAAAAGGAAGTAATGTTTTTTTCTAGTTTGCACATGCCTACTCAAATATTCAAATAAACACTTCCATATCAAACAAGAACTAATCAAGAGGGAAGAGAGCTAGCTATTCTTTTTATATATACCCTTTTAGCTTTTTTATACTAGTGTCTGATAAGCTTTTATGTCGTTAGAAGGTTTTAATTGTTTACATTTTTTAAAGATTTATTTTGGTTTGGTTTTAATCCGTACTTTTCTATCTAGTTATTTTTTGCTATATTCAGATATATGTTGTCGAATCCTGTAATTTATTTTTTTGGCGGCTTATAGGCGACGATAGTAGCAATACAAATAACTTTTCAGGTCGGATTCATAGATTTATTTAGTTAAATATGTTTAGGTATAGTTATATGTTCACTGACGTTTATATAAAGCTCATGTAACTTTTTTCCATGTCTTTGCAGCTCTTTTTTCTTCTCGCCATATAATGATTAGGTCTGTAGCGTGGCAAAATTTCAAGCGGACGGTGGACGCATGATGGCCGAGTCAACTAGGCTGCGCGTACCCTGGTTCCAGCGACATGGGAAGGAGTTCGCCACTCTCCGTATGCTCCTTTCTTCCTTTTCATCGCACTTTTTCCTATTTTTTATATATCTGCAATGGTGCTCAGAGCCAGGATCAAGTGTTGAGTTAAGCTTTGGATAACTTTTCCAAGCGGCGTTCAGCTCTTTCACTCCGCATCGCTTCTAGGAAGGGGGCTGTGTAGCGTGTCGTTGATTGAAAGCGGGATTATTATAAACTCTGCTTGACTGAGTCTTTTTGGAGACTCATGATGTCTGAGATAACTAGGTCGTTACTTCCTGGTATCCACGATGCCAAGATTGTGTTTGAAACTCGTCGCATACTACTTTGGTTCTTTATTTTTTATCGCCCGTTTTCTTTTACCCCTTTATCTACAGGTCTAAATATGTTTTGGGCGTAAGTCGTTGATTCCCTAAATCTCTTTTCTTTATGTTGTTAATATTAATTACACTTTTATTTTGTATAATTTACATTGTTGACTTGCTTTCAAAGTAGGTAAACTGGAAAGGAGGTGTACAAAGGCATATATAATAGTGGCACGTAAATTTTACTAAGATTCTCTTCACTCAAGTTTCAGAGATAGTATAGAAGACTGACTCTTTACATAACCCTGTTTAGTCTATCTTTACCATCCTTATTATTTCCTCTTCTAGCTTTGCTGTCAGAACATTTGATTCCGTCTGTTATTTTAATTCGTCCATATGTTTAAATTACTCGCAGTTTTACTTATGGGAATAAGGATCAACCCTAACTTTTGTCGATTGAGCTCTATTTTGAAGTGTCTTTAACAACTTAATTACATTAGTAATTTCTCTTTGCGTTCTTCTGATTTTAAAAGCTGTATTTTGAAATGACGGATCCATTATTAAAGTTATAAAATCTGTGCAACCCGTAGATTAAGGCCGGCTGGGACTCAAGCTCCCCCTCGGAGGTAGACCTGCCGTCGCTTTAAACTCTGGGGCTAAATAGTTTTTTAAGGCGATAAAAGCCTTTCTTTTCTCTAGATTTTTGTATTGGATGATTTTGATTCAAATATAATTGAAGCTTTTTTCAATGTCTCTCAACTCTGCATCAAAGTAGTTAAATATAATATAAAGCAGTTTTGAAGAGAACGACATATAATTGGTAGAAGTACACGACTAATTTCGGAGGATCACGCAACATCTTTCAGATGAATAACGACTAACAAAATATTCCCTAGCCATTCCATATATGCCAAAAAAAGAAAATAACGATAATGACCAGGGGTAGATGACATGCCAAAAACAAGTCGAGAGAATATTTCTAAACTAGAATGGACAGGTGATTCTTACCTGGGACGTGATAGGGCATCTAATAACTCGGCTTAGCCAAAAGATTTCTTTAGGGAAATTAAAATTTTGGATGAAAATAATTTAGGCCATCGCATCTACTTTTTGTTTCAGTGACTCAAATCTGAGTTATAAAAAAGTTATGCTTTTTCTCAATTGATGATATGGCTGTTAGACTTCATATTTTAGGAAAGCGGAATTTATTTATACCTCAAATATCCCTTCTGTGGAGTCTACTTTCCACAGTGACCATTCTGGTACAGCTAGTGGCAACTTTAGCATGGGCCCAACCCAAATAAAACCAAGGTATGATTACAACGTTCGACAAAGATAAGGTGGTGATCGAGTTTTTTTCGATTTCAAAAAGGCTTTTACCACCGCTTCACATAAAAGACTTAATAAGATTAAATCTGGCGAATATGGGACAGCACACTAAAAAAGATTGAAGACTTTCTGGGAATAGTTTTGTTAATGAAAACACATACTTGATGACGGGCATCAGGCACCAGCTGCGTTCTCCAGGGATCTGTTTTCGGGCATATGTTTTTTAATATATATAAACTACCTTAACACGAATTTATTTAGAAAAATTCCAACATTTGATAATGCTACAAAATTTTGTTGTAGGGCAAAATATCATACTGAAATAGTCTGAAAGATGGTAGATGCATTTCAACGTTCACAAGTGTAAGTTAATGCAAATTGATCGTGATATCCTCATAGGAGATTGTATGTAATATGAGTGTCAAGTTTTAAACATAGTCAAAATGGAAAAGAATTTACATTCTCCATTATAGGTTAACAAAAAGCCAATTGATTTCCTGCAACGAAATCAATTCCTAAACATAGAAATAGATAGTACGAAGAAAGGAGCGTTAGAAACTTTAATTCAATTTTCTTTCTCTGAAAGATTAACATCTTCACGGCAAACTTGTTGAGTTATTTAAAATATAATTTAAAGTATGACTCAATATTTGAGCTGGATCACCAAGTGGTAACGAGAAATATCAGGGTTTTTTCTTATAAAATAACACGAAGTTAGAATATTTTACCTTCGAATGTCGTTGAAAGCACTACTGTATATATGTTTGAGAAAGGAATCGATAAATATTACTTTAAATTATAACCATATAAAACTAAGAGTTATGAAATTAATTCTTTAAAAATATTTTCTTTATTTACCTGTCCTAAACATTTGACGTCCATATTTTAGCACTTTATTTAGTTCGACGCGAGTGGATCTTATGGTCGTTACTGGTTTGTAATTCGGCGATTAACTCAACATTTTCAATGGTCACGCCTGTTCTCATGATTTCCTTCATTTCTTCCAAATGTTCCTTGAAAGAATTTTGTGAATATTTGCCTTTATATTGGATGTCTTTTTTTAGAATAAAAAAAAATTCTTCCCAGAGCTGTTTCAATTGTTATGAATTTGCGGCAAGCTGTTTAAAGCTAACATTGTCTTAGATTTCTTTAATATTTTCCTGTCTGGCCTCAATCTAAGGTGCAAAGATTGCATTTGGGTTCCACTTAAAAGGTCTGAAGTTTGTGTGTCAATATCTTCTGTTCTCTATTGGCTTGAAATCTCAGTGAATCACTTATGCAAAGAAATCCTACGGGAAATTAAAAGTGCGTTTTTGCTGAAATATTAACCAAAAGCTTCAAATATTTAAATCAAACTCTTGATAAAAACGTCTCCACTGGTCACCCGAAATTCATTCTTCCTCCTTCATAATAATATACACTCTAAAGTGACAGCTTTGACACACACAAAAAAAGTAATGCATTAGGTTTGGAGGTTCTTCTTCACTCTCTCCTTATTTTCCGAACTATACACAATATGCTTCCATAGTAACAGGTTAATATAAACAATATATAGATCAGAGGCAAGACCTATTTTGGGGAGAGGGGGGGGAGTATGAGGAAGTCATTTTGTTTATCTTTCACTAACCAGCAAACAGGTAGGAACGTTTCTCACCTAAGTGTCAAAGTTTACTTTGATATGAAAGGTGGAGAAGAATAGAAAAACATAGAAGTCATCAAAACCCAGTGAATGCTTCTAGAAATGGATCACTGCAAAGATAAACGACGAGGAAGTATTATCACTAATGATAGAAACTACTTTAAGGAATAAATTTATTTCTTATACATTAAAATTGATTTTACTTTCAATTTGAAAAAAAACATTGTTTTTACATTGTTCTAATAATATTAAAACCAAACATGGCTTTTCAGACTTGTTTATTGTTGAGATGAGAAGTATGGGGAGAGAGAGAATGATAACATGAGAGATTTTTTTTTGGGGGGGGGAGATTAGTTGATAGATGGGATGATAAAGATGATTATTTACCGGATTACTGGTTGATCTCTTTGGCGTTATGGGTTCTTCATCTTCACTTTTCTTCTTAGCTTAAGTGGGACCTTTGCAGGTGTTCTGATTTTAATTTTGATGATGAGTAATTTTTCTCTTAATCTAAATCAATTCCATATATTTGTTTGTTTCTTCTAATTTCTTTTGCTGTATTTTTATTGTATTAGTCTCTTGTGTCTACTTGGGGCATTCATGCCTTTATCTTCTTTTTTCTTTGCTTGGAATTCCATATTGAGTTTTCTTGTTGATTTCTTAACATTTTATTTGTTTATGTCCAGTTATGTTTTTATAGTCAGTTCCTCCTGATCTTGGTTGATCCTATTACTGAGGAATAACTTAGTTATGTTTTTTTTAGTTTTCTAGTTTGAGTTTGCTTTGACGATTCTTTGTTTACCTTTTGTCCATTTTCCGTTCGTTACTCTTTCAAATAATTCCCTTCATAGTATTACGACGTCGTCTTTGTGGTTAGAAACGAAGGTCCATTTGCATGTCCCTCGTTCTATACCCTTTTTCACTTCTATTGGTTTTATTTGTCTTGGGAGGGAGTATGCTTCATGTACGAAGACCTTGAGATTGAAGTCGTGAGCTTCATACTGGTATCCCTCTTTGATATCGAAATTGTCTTCGTGGTTAGTTGTCCAATTCGTTTCGGTTTCCGTCGGTTTTTTATTCTTCTTCGTCTTCTTCTGTGTTTTAGTTTTTTTCCTTAGTTTTTTATCGATATTTATTTCTTCTGATTCTGTGTCTTTTTTGGTCTTTTGGCCTGTCCTTGTTCTCTCTTCGTTGTCTCTGTTCCAACACACATCATGTCTTTTACGTTTAATGTCTTCTGGCTGTGACTCCGTATATGAGTACTGATGGTGGGTTTGGGGTGGAACCAGATCTTGCGAATCCCATTTTTCTCCAAAAGGAGGTTTAGGGTATTCGCGAAGGTTCCCGCTTCCGCGATATTGTTTATGTGGGCAAACATTATACAGGCAAGTATGTCTAAGCCGATGCCCTCGTTCACGTTGATATTAATTTTGGGTTCTTGTGTATTTTTTACTTCTTTGACCGTGGCTTTGGCAATACTTGCATAGGTCTGATTGTTTTTTTTTGTGAGCTTCCTCTCGTTGGTAGTGCTCTTTTTTCTCTATGTTGCTCTTGCGTTTGGGGCAGTTTATAGCCATAGCCCCGTGAGGACTCTAGCATTTAATGCATTTCTTTATTTTTTCTTTGCATTCTCTGAAGATATGGCCAACTTGACTGCACTCGGAGCATATCTTCCGGTCCTTTTGGGGGCATTTCATCGTTACGTGATCCTCTAGTGCATAGCACTGAAAACATCTTTGGACGTTAACGAATTTTTCCAACTCCATGTTGTCTGGAGGGATTCTCATCCCAAATGCCAGAATCCTATTTTAGAGTGCTTTTTTGCTATTTCCGTTGTCGCACACACGATCTTAAACACGTGTGTGTGGTTTCTAAATTTGATAAGGTCAGTAATTTGGAGGTTTTAGTTTTCATTTTTAATCTCCGTGGTCAGTTCTCCTTGTGTGTGGGCTACTACGTATTCGTTGATTTTTCTGCAGATGATTGATTGGCTTGCCAGCAGTTGTGGTGGTAATTTTGGTGTTAGTCCTATCTTGTTTAGGGCCGTTGTTCCTTTCAGGGAAACCAATCTATCCGCATCTTCTTGTTTGCGGCAGAAAGCCACATAACCTTTTGGGGGATCGATCAACCTTGTCACGGCTATTTATTTTTAGGTCGATGTACAGAGTTATAATCAGATCTCCTCTCTCCGGCTTCTGTTTTCCCTGTTCTACCCTAAGCGGTAGTCTTTTTTATTCGTCCATTTTAGTGGTGGGGGTCCCTCCCTTCTTAAAAGAATGGTGAGGGAGCGGGATTAGGTGATCTTTAAGCATGATGCGCCTGAGTAAAAATTAATATTATTTCTCTCTTTTAGGTACCTCAGCAATGGGAGGATTTTAGTGTGGTAGGGAAAAGATGCGGGATACAATAGATGAAATGAAAGGAAATGAAGTCTTCTTCTTGCACTTGAAATGAAGTCTTCTTCTTGCACTTGACAATTCTTCTAGGTAATTGCTTTCTTCAAAATCAACCTGCAGCCCTATTCCAAGGAGTGAGAACGACGCAAACTCTTCTTCGGTTGAGAATGTGCTGAGATTTTGGCGATCGTATGCCTTACCAAGCTTAAAGTGCGTTGTGTATCAGCAATCCAAGCGGCGAATTCCAATTCAGCTTGTTTATTAATGCATGTATAGGTTTATTGTGCAATAGCGTACATTTACACATGATCTAATGCAAATACAATCATAATATGATATAATAATATATAAATACACATAATATAAGCGTACACGCGTGTCTTGTCTGCTGTAAGTGGGTGGCGGCGGTCCTCACCACCCGTCGCCCGGCTGGGCGCGGGCGGCGATCAGCGCGGAGGGGGTGCTGTTCTCAGCACCTCCAGCAGCTCGTGTGTTGGGGTGTGGCGGACCACCTGGGTGGATCTTGCCTCTCGCGCCCTCAGTAGGGCGCCTCTTACAGGGTGACGGGCTGGCACTGGCTCTGGCCTGAGGCGGGCGGTGGCTGGACAGGAGATGAGGTAGTGCACCAGTGGTCGCAGGGAGCGGCCGCTGCAGTGTTCGCACCTCTCTGCCACAAAGTCGGCGTGCAGCTCTTCCCGCATGGAGGAGCCTAGCCTCACACGCTGTAGCAGCACGCCGTTCGCTCTGGGCTGCTCGAAGGATGCGTTCAGTGGGCGATAGGCTGTGGCTGCAGCATACCACGCCACTTGCCTCTTAGTTGCTTCCCATTCTTAAGGCTGGTGGTGGGCGTTGTGGGCGACCCTGCGTTTGGCCTGTACCTTGAGCTGCTCCAGGCTGGGGCACACGGTCCAAGTGATGGTGGGGCCGTAGGCGGCTCGCTTGGCAGCCTCGTTGCTGCGCACGCCAACGTGGCTGGAAATCCAGTGGAGCCGGACACGCCTGCCCTTAGCTCTTAGATCCTGCAGGGTGCACAGGATAGGGATAGTCAGGTGGATGTTGTCCCTGGTGTGGACGTGGACGTGCTGCAGCGCCTGCAGTCCCGACCCAGAGTCTGTGGGTATCACCCCAGTGGCCTCCCGGCGAAGCAGAGCGTGCTGGAGGGCGTGCAGGATTGCTACCAGCTCCGTCTGGAGGGTGGAGCAGTGGTCTGATGTCCTCTACGACTGCGTCAGGCCGCTCGTGACGAAGGCGGCGCCGAACCTCCCGCTGTCGGGGTCGACGGAGCCGTCGGTGAAGTAGACGGCGCTGCCTAGCTCCGTGACCTCAGACATGGCTCTGAGGGCGTGCTGGCGTAGCTCCTCGGTGAGGCAGTGCGCTTTGCTGGCGGGCAGCTGTGTGGCGGTAAGGACGGCGGCGGGGGGCTCCCATGGTGGTGGTGGAACGTAGGCGGGGTGGGGGGCGGCGGGGTGGGGGGTTGCGGGGAGCTCCCATGGTGGTGGTGGAACGTAGGCGGGGTGGGGGGCGGCGGGGTCGTGTTTATTAAAATTATATAGGTTATTTTATTCATATAAACATGGAAATACTCGTAATTAGTAATAAAATTATATACAAATATAAGATTAAGAAATAAAATTTTAATACTAAATGCAATAATGTTTGAGGGGTAAGGAAATATTTTGGGCCAAAATGCTATTTACAGGGTAAACTGTAAAAATGTACATTTTTATGCGTAAAATTTATTCATGCCGCTATAATTCCTTTAACAAGCTAATATAATAATCCGCTTACTCTAATATTTTGCTGCTGAATTGCGTATTAAACACTGATGGAAACTGTTAAAGATTACACCCCAGTTGTTTGGAAAGTCGTGTTCTTCTCCAACTTTATCTTCAACGTTATCTATATCGTCTTTAAGCTTAATTTTGGCTAATGGTAGTTTCTTTTTTATTTTGTTCATTGTTCTTTAAAACTTTTCTGGATCTTTTTCATCGACCAATTTGTTGATGAGTTCATCTCATTTTGGGTTTTCTCGATCTTCAATGAGAACATTCCTTTTTCTCCAAATATTTCGGTCAAGTTCTGTCTGCTATGACTAAGTTTGAGTCTTTTTTTATCTATATAATCTCTCTCTGCATTTCTCCTTACCATTGTAAATAGATGAGGGTCCTATTTATAATTCTTGGAAAATGTCTCCTCTCTGCTGTTTTTATTTTTTCTCTCGCAGCGCCAAGGTCTTTATTGATCTTCTTTAGCGTTACCCGTTCTATATTCGATGGGTTGCAGGCCTTCTTTCCTTTATTGGAATTTCAATAAAACTTTGATTAATTTTAATTATTATTTCAAGCTAGTCACTCACGCAATTACTATGCTTCCATATGCACGGAATAGAGTTACTGATCAGTATTATACTCAATTTTGTGGCAGGTGTCCTTCCCTTCCTTCGAAGGGATGAAGAGAGAAGAGATCGATATGGAACTAACCACTATACCATAAATTGGAGCCAACCAAGAAACGATTAAATATTAAAATGCGGACTTTTGCATATACATGGAAAAATATTGAGTATATAAATGGCTAAGAAAATTTGAGATGTTTTCTATATAAACTAGATAGAGAAACGTAAAAATGAGATGGCGAGATGCTCATGTTAGATTCATTTTTCTACAAGCTTTGATATTTTATGGTTTATAGTCTACAACGAACGACGCGTATTTGGACTTGAAAATCTATCTTTTAAACTTCAACTCTCATTATCTGTGTCAACTTTTGAGAGACTAAAGTCTTCTCGATGTCCATGGAATCGAACAAAGCAGTGTAACATGGGAAAGCCCAGGCCAGGCAGGACCTGAAGAGGGGTGATGGCCAAATAGATACACTGAGATACAAGAGGCGCCTCAATTTACTTTTCATCTCCTTTTAAAACTTTCATGTCCTAGTTCGATAACAATTTGGGTGATCTATATATTGCTCCCATACTTCTAATTGACATACAAAATAGCTACATCGTGATCTGTCAGAAAAGAGAATGATGTAGAAATATTGACATCAAATAATACTGTGAACTTACTAAGAGTACGGATTTAATTCCAAAATTATCTCCTGAGATCCAATCTCACAGAACCATTTCTTGTAGTCTAGATCAGTGGCTTTCAACCTTTTTTTACCCATGGATCCTTTTCCTAAAAAAATATTTGGTGGCCCCAAAGCCCAAAAAGTTTTCACTAATAAAAAAGCAAAGGAATTGCATCAATAAGTAAAAAAGTAGTAAATAATTATGCTTATTTTAAAGAAAAACTTTTAGTTTAAACTAATACAAATATATTATTTAATAGTTAAATTCTATGGAGCATTTATGTACATTAGGAAATAATTCATAATATACCTTTAAAAAGATAAGTGAGTAATTGAATAAAAAATGTAGATTTATTCAATGAGATCCATGTGACTGATGTTGCTCAGCGAGTTTTTTTATATTCGGCTCCATCTATGTCAATGATAGTCAAAGATCACCCCTTTGCAAAATGTCGAGTCTATTACGAGCTTTTGAAAATAAGTGAGAAACACGACTAAATCCTGATTCAACAAGGTAAGATGATGGAAAAGCAATGACGCAGAGTTGTGCTTTATCCCAGAGTAGTGGATACTTTTTAGCAGCTTCATTTGTTTTCCATATATCATGCTTCCCTACTTAAATTTTGCCTGCAATATTTCATCACTTTGTAATTCAATGAGGGTTTCCTGTAAAGAAATGTCTACATCGGCAACATCAACTTCAAAAGGAATTGTCACCCAAGTTGGTTTATCCATCATGAGTAAGTCAGTAAACCAAGCTTGCATATCTTTGTGTAAATTTTCCAAATATTCACCATACAATGCAAGATCTTCATCGTGCGGATCGCTGCTAATTGAGGCCAAACAAGGAAACTGTTCAAATGCACGACGTCTGATATTAATCTTGTACAACTGTAGTTTTTACAGGAAAGCAGTTATTGCACATTTACTGGATATGGGATCAAAATCTTTTCCTGGGAGCTGTTTATTAAGTAAATTGATTTTTTCACATATATCTGATAAGTAAAATACATAACATTTAGTTGCAAGCAGTTGTTCTCCAAGATGGGTGTTGGCCATAAATAAGACAATAGAATCCCGAAGTGCAATAAAATGATGAAAACAATTCCCCTTTGACAACCACCTCACCTCAGTATGCATTACAAGATGTTCAAACTCTTCTCCATTTTGACTACATAATTCATGAAAGAGTCGGTCTCTTACAGAAGTTAATTTAATATGGTTAACCACTTTTATTACAACACTAAGGGCATCATGTAGGCGTCTACCCAATTTCTTAGCGATTAAGTGTTGACGGTGTACCACACAGTGTATGCAAAATTCTCCGGGGACAGCTTGTTTCAAGTGTGCAATAAAACCTTTGTATCTGCCAGTCATGAACGATTCACCATCAGTAGCACATGCCATTATGTTTTTGAGTGGAATATTGCTTTCCTTGAAATATGTAACAACTTCATTAAAAATTGTCTCACCTTTTGTGTCTGTCTTAAGACTTCTGACGAAAAGCAATTCCTCTCTCGGTCCTTGATCATTCATAAATCTAATATATGTTAGTAGAATTACTTCATTATTACTTAAGCTGGAGAGCAAACTGTTTTACTTGCAAATTAGCTATTAATTGCTCTTCAACACCCCCTGCCATTTCATCAATGCGTCGTGACACAGATGAGTTGCTTAACGGAATGGAATTAGTGATTTCACTTTCAGAACTGATGTAATTATAACAGACACTGCTGGCAAAATTAATGTTTCACCAATATTATGGGGTTTTCCAGCCTTTTCAATTATCTTGCTAATTTCATAAGATGCCAATAAACCATCATTTAGTTTGCTTACTTGGCTGTTAAACCACTGCTTTTCTTGCTTGAAAATCCTCACGGAGTTTTCTAAAGTATTCTATTGGTTTGTCTTTTTTTTCATTATGTTTGGTTTCCAGATGTATTTTAAGTTTACAAGGCCTCATGCTTGCATTTGAAAGTACATCCATGCATATGAGGCACATTGGTTTCGTTGCATTGTGTGGTGATGGAATAAATCTGTAAGACAAATATTCAACAGAATACTGTCGGCACTTCTTCTTTGTTAGCGCCGTCATGGGTTATGTGTAAAATTATATCAGAAGCTGTTATAGTATATATTACAGTTTATAGTTAAAAATTATATGTAATTTGTTAACAAAACTAAAAGATTTATTTGCAACAAATACAGAGAGAAGTGAGTGACCTCGATATTTTAAGGTGCAATAGGTATGATAATTTGGTCACTTTTTGCTTAAAGTACAGTGTTTAATAGAAATTAAAAATTGATACTAATAAATAATCTGAACGATAATGATATATATATATATATATATATATATATATATATATATATATATATATATATATATATATATATATATGAAAAAAATGGTGTTATAAAATTTCATTGTTTTTTTTTACTGCTCATAAATTATAATCTAGGGCAAAAGTTAATATTTGAAAACACAAATTGGCATCCAACAGTACTTCATAAACACGCGTTACCATCCTCCCTCCTCCCCCTCGCCCCTCCTTTAATGCTCTTCATGGTCTAGATCATCTTTGGGCCTCCTCTCGTAATACCGAAGAATGAAAATCCTAGATCATAGAAAACCACCAATAGGCCACGGTTACTGAAGTTGCTGATTTAAATCCGACACTCATCTTATATTCGGAAATGTGTCCAGAACAGGTAAAAACGAAGAATTTGTTGACATTAAAATATGTTTCTAATAACCAACACATTTAATCATGTAAGAAAAGCATATCCCTAACAAGATAAATTTAATTGTTAAGAGTGCGAGGAAAAGATTACACGTGGCAAAGGAAAAAATATCTTGAGAAAATAGGCCTTAACTCGAAAGGAAATCATCGCACTTTAGCAATGTCCTGCCCAGCCCCCAAAAATAACCCAGAAAAAAAGAAGTTTGAAAAACAAATAAATCATTGAAGTGAAGAAACTAAATACTACGTATGTCCTTTTTGCAAAAACAACTAACTATAAAGAAACCGAAAAGCAGAAAAAGCTTAATTGCACCCTGGAGAACAATTTTGATCTCATTATTTTCAATTCTGTATCTACTATAATTATTTTCGGATATTTATATTAAAATCACCTCTTTTTCGCAGCTATGTCTATTAAGATGCAAAATTCAGCCAAGAATCAAGAAACATTTATTAATGAATCAGTATTATAATAATAATAAAGAGAAGTAAATAATATCAATACTAGACCTCAGCAAAAGAACCGGGATATAACCATAAACGGATAGATTTGAGATTCTTTGTTGGAATTTAAAATAAAATCACGTAACGGATAAATTTACAGAAAAACTGATTAACGTTTGACAATCAACATAATAAAATTCAGAAATACATGAAATAGAGAAAACAAATACACATAACTCAAATTAACATCATACAAAGAAACGAATGCATCACCAGTTAGTACACATACCATAAACTCATGTGTACTATACCGAAGAGACAGTCGCACTTATATAAAATAAATATTAAAGATGATAATAGCCACTAAGGCCTATCGAATTCATCCCAGGAAGAGTATAGGAAAACTAATAAAGTGACCGTCATGTTATATAATCTGCATCTATTAGAACGGGTTTTAAGCCATTAAAGAGTAGACTCGTTACATTGAGTATACAATTCAAAGCCACGAATACGCAAGTATTAATAACTAGGTCTACTGACCAAAGTCACGTGCTCACACTTATCTGATTTATGACCTTACGACCTTCCAAACTTTCAATAATTCTCGGACTAACTTTGGGAGGACTTTGGCAATTATATCATTCAAAAGATAATGTAAACCAACATAAGGAATTCAAATTTCGTTAGACTCAACGGAATAGTTATGATGTTTTGGCAAAAAAAAAATAATAATTCGCGGGCCAATATAGGGGAGGGACCTTGGCAATTATATCATTCGAAATAGAATGTAAAACAAAATTAAGGTTTCGATTTTCATTAGAATCGGCCGAATAGTTACAACCTTATTGTCAAAACAAATACGAATCAAAACGGGCACCGAAGGGCCCACCGACCTACCGACCGACAGGCTGACCGACCGACCGACCAACTGACCAACTGACCGACCGACAACCGACCGACTGACCGACCGACTTTCCAACCAACTGGCCGACATAGTGAGATATAGAGTCGCACACAACTAAGCGCATGGGACTAAAAATTAGGTTATTTATATATGCAATTCCACATATATTTGTCCAGCTTTCTCTTAAATGATGTCAAACTACAGCTACTTCCAATATCCTTAGGCAATGCATTCCAAGAATCCGACGCTATTACGGAAATAATATTTCCGTAAGTTCAGCCTGTATCTAGATTTTTAATTGCCCTATGATCATTGTCAAACTATAAAACTTACATATTTCAAATTTATAAATCTTAATCATTTTAAAAAGCTAGATCATATCACTCTTTAACCACCAGCTTTCAAATGATATCATCTTAAGTGCCTTCAACCTTTTCATATAATCAAGGAGTCTCAAGGAAAGTATCATTTTGGTTGCTTTTCTCTGAGAGGTGGGAATCATGCCTGAATACGATGTTCCTCGTGTGTTTTAAAATACATGTAACTTCTAAACTTTTCTGGGAGAACCTCAATAACGATCTATTACTATTCTCATCTTCAACGGATTCTTACCAGCAGTTTTCCATCTCTTAACTAAATTTCCCTTGATAGTTGCCCATGTGAACACCTTTGCATTTTTTAACATTAAAAGTTATCTGCCATTTGTGTACCTATGTAACTAATCTATTTAAATCGATTTAAATTGTGAAATTTATCTGTATTTTGCCCCTACTCGCTGTTAGTTTTGCGTCATCTGCAAACACTTATATTTTGCTTTCAACACTTATTTCTGGGTCATCAATGTCAACCAAAAATAAAAAATGGGCCCAAAACCGATCTCTGAGACAGTCCAATTATAACATCCATCGATTGCAATTTCTCTCCATTTAGTTCTAGCCTCTGATTTCTATTCTTCCGCTTCCTAATTTTGAAATTCTCCCAAACGATTCTCCCATTAGGAAACTTTTCATTAGCATTACTAAAATCTAAGTCAACTATATATATATATATTTTTCTTTTCCAATACACAATTGTCTTGTAACAAACCTAGAAATTCAATTCGTTTTCTCTCTGAACCATTTGCTTGTGACTTATTATATTAGGAATAAAACTGACTTGATCTTCTCCAATGAAAACATCTAAAATGATCATTAAACAGAACAATCATTTTATCATCCTTTTCTTTTATGTTCTAATTCACTTTAAGAGGCCCTACCTTATCTAAATTGACCCTGATATTTATTATTATTCAATGATAACGTAATTTCAAACACACTTTATGCTCATATTGTTTAACTCATTCCTAACTCTTAGATAGCTGTTTAGGTTAGGCACGGTAATTTCTTATGGTGATTTTTTGAAAGCCCCTCTTTTCCATGATTAAAATACCTATATCCTTATCCCTCCATAATGGTTTCGTTTTTTTAAACAACTTCTCCGGGATACATCGTTCCTGTACCATATTTGAAACTTGCTTGAAAGTATCACAAATTTCAAAAGCAATCCTATTACTGAATTTCTCCTCCCAGTCAGTTTGCTCTAATAAGTTGAGTAATGTCATAATTTCCCATGTAGAAATTTTTAATTTTACATTATGCCTACCAATGCTTATTTTATTACCAAGGGAAAATTTAAATATCTGATGGTCACTACCGACTAAAAGTTAAGTAACTAAATATTCGTGATTGGTTAAGATTAGGGGTCAAATAAGTTATTCGGAAAACATTCAATAAATATTTAATTAACTATATTCATAAATAGAATTTTTTCCCCAATCAGTTGAGGATAAATTGAAATGTTTATGGATACCAGTTTCACAATTGAATTCTCGGGAATTTCCTTTATCATAACCTTAGTTATCTCAATGTAATGGTTTGCTGGTTTATAAAATGCTAATATCTATCCATACAGGCTAAACGTACTAGGACTCAACTTCCTATCCAGATATCTAATACAAAAATCTCCAACCACAATCACTTCAGTTTGACTCCTATTTCTAATTTCCTCTAACCTAGCTTTATCCCCTCTCCTATTCTCTTTCAAACTTCCAGCCACCATTTAAATTATCAGTCAAATCATTTCCAGTCACCTTAGCTTTCAGGGCAATGAATCTATTAATTAAGTTAACAGATTATGTGTCTTGCCTCAGAAAGTTAACCTGTCTTGACTTATCTATTCTATCAACATTCGCCCAAACGTGCATCTTTCTCTTCTTCTTCCAAATCAATCTTAAGCTTAGTTCCACCTACACAAACATTTTACACCTGTCCTAATACCCTTGAATCCCTATTTAATTCAAGATTAATGCCATCATTCCTTGCCAACTTCTACTCGCTATCACTCTGTTTCTCGTCATCCTCACTTCTATCTAACCCAAAGTTTCGCAAACCTTTTGAGCCGAGAGTATCAAGGTAAAATTTAAGTAATAACAAAGACCCCTAAGAGAAATTAAATTAAGATATTAATTTAATTTAATGAACAGTAACAATACTACATACGAGTATCTAATCTGAAGGATGAGACTAATACATGTATGGAAGAGAAGAAATATTTGGTTTGAGATTCAATATTATATATTTATTATTTTTTAGATCCAAGCTATTTTTATGCTTAGTTAAAATGTTAGCACGACTAAATCAGGCTTCTACCATGTATGAACTTGGAATGATCAATAGTAATGATTCAACCGTTTTAGATAGTTTTTGGTCAATCTTTTCATTTGTATAAAATTCTCTGAAGCTTTTCTTCGAGTGCACTAATTTAGCTTTTAAGTACAAATTTGATTAGAATAATTTGCTTTTGTAAATCGATATCCAAATCTTCTTCATTACACACTGCATTGAATGGAAACAATCAACTTTTATATGTTCAAGATCATTAAAATCATATTTTAGGCGTCTAAGGTAGGCAACGTAATCAAGTATGTCAGCATTAGAAATCTTATGTCCAGTTCCTTTTTCTAAGGATTATATATACAACCAAGCAAAATTAGAGAACGATTTTCCTCTATTAAAATATTTTCAAAAATATGATGAGTAGGTAAATAAAATGTCTATGGTACATACGAGGGGTGGTCAATAGGTTGTGCGAATCGGTAGGGCAAAACAGAGGAAGGGGGATGACTGTTTGTGGGGGTGTTAGGACAAGTTATGACAAGTCAGGACCTGCCGCCGCACGCTCCTGCCTCGTCTATTTAAGAAGCAGTAGCTAATCGCAAATCATCAGTCACAAATTTTCAACAATGGAGAAGGTTGAGCACCGCGCAGTGATAAAATTTTTGACCAAGGAAGGCAAGAATGCAAAAGAGATCCATAAACGCATGGTTGCAGTGTACACCGACACCGCCCCTTTCTATGCAACCATTGCTCGCTGGAATAGGGAGTTCCGCCATGGTAGGTGTGGAGAGGATGATTCTCGAAAATCGATGGGTGAAGGTCAAAGAAATCAAGCGAGAACTTGGAATATCACTTGGAAATGTTATTAACATCATCCACGACAATTTGGCCATGACTAAGGTTTCTGCCCGTTGGGTCCTTAGAAACCTCACGCCCAATGATCCACTTCAATGTCATCAAAGTCCACAAGGCCAGAGTTGCACAAGCTGCCCTGCGCGAGTGCGGATTCGAGGAGCTCAACCATCCCCCCTACAGTCCAGATCTGGACCCTAGCGACTACTTTTTATTCCGCCAGCTCAAGGCTGCACTGCGTGGACGCCGGTTTGGGAACGATGAAGATGTTCAGCTCGTCGCCCAGGAGTTGATTGAACAGCAAAAGGAAGTTTTTTGGTTTTCGGGAATTCGAACCCTCACGGACCAGTGGCGCAAGTGCATTGAAGTCGAGGGTAATTATATTGAAAAATATTAAAACACTTTGCCTCATATCTCGCTTCCTTATATCCGAATTGCAAAACTTAATGACCGCCCCTCGTAGGTAAAGGAAAGCTTTTAATATATTTTATGAAGATTTCATATGAGAAAATCGCATATTTAAGAAATTAGGAAAAATAAACTAACATAATAAATATTGACACGTGCAACAAAAAAGAATGATCATTCACAGAATTGCTTAGCAAGCAAAAAAATGTGTTCTATTACTTCGGCCCAAAGACGACCATAGGACCTCACCAGTTTATTGCAAAATTTTTATGTTATTTTGCTCCATTCTTGCTCAATTTTCGTCCATAAATCTGCCACAGGTGATGGCTGCTGGTCTTTAACTTTGTTTCCAATGATCTTTCCCAGATATTCTCAATTGGGTTCAGGTTCGAGCTTTGATGAGCAGGCCACCTCATTACTTCGAAATTTCCTTGTTTAAACTAGTATTTTACTCGCTTTGTAGTATTAATGCTGTGGCTAGTTCAGAGATGCTCAGATCGAAGGTATAACATGTTGTACGACGTTTATGTACACATTTGCATTTACTGTTCCAATTATGCGCAATAGCGTTTCCCAACAGATACAACTAAAGTAAATTTAATATCTTCGTCAAATGAATTCTCACCCAATCATCATTACTACAAACAACATGAATTTCAGCAAATTCGAATCTGACCTTCTGGTTATTCTTATTTTCTGATGATTTTTTGATTGAGAGAGAACGAGCTTTTAACCCAGATAAATTGCTGCGACGGGAAACAGTGAAATGACTCACTTCTTTGCCACTCTTGCTCCTAATCTTTTCTAGAAATTCTTCCTGAAGTCTCGAAGGGACCCTTCATACAGAAACGCCTAATAACTCTGTCTTATTGCCCGTTGGTTGTGCAGGGTGACTGACAATTTCAGGAAATTTATAGAGGTTTTTTTTCATTGTATAACTTGATAACGCGTGAAATCACACTTTTGGTCTTCACTACCTCTCTTGAAATCGTAGAAATAGTGCTCCTCGAATTCTTCTAACAAATGATGGCATATGATGGCATCTTTTCAGAGTGACGAGTGCAACAACAATGGTAGTTGTACAATTCTCACCTACTGAGCAAAATGTTGCCAAGTAATTTCAAGAAACTTCTAGAATGTTCCTGAAAAAATTGTTCTTTTATTTTGCACGTGTCAATATTATATATTGTTAGTTTATTTAATATAATTTCTTTAGTATATGATATTATTATGAAATCTTCATAAAATATGTTAAACGAGCTTTTATGTAGCATGGAAATTTCATTTACCCACTCATCATATTTTTGAAACTATTTTAATAAAGAATAATCGTTCTCTTAATTTGCTTGGTAGTATATTTGAAAAAGGTGAACAGTTCTAAGACCCATTGAAGTTATGAATAGCATTAATTTTTATTGGATCCCCCAAATAATTTTACAATTTTATCTATTTGTGATGTCTTTACTTCTAGTTTACCTTGTGCTCCATTAAAATTTGAAAATATATCGGCAAGGTAGAGGAGGTGATTTTTATACTGAATGAATTAAACAGAAAAGGGTTATTCTTGTTCTGACAGAAGCTCCGCAACAACCTCACTTCTGTATGAAGCAACAATTGATTGAAATATGTTATTTTATTTGTGTAGTTTAGCAAACAATCGAAAGTTAATAGTACTTTATTTTATTTTATCTATTGTCTTAGTAAAAATTTAAAGAGCAGAATGCAATTCTCTAGTTATGTTTTTAGCAACAAGATGTTTGTATGAGACACATGCAATGTACAGTTAGTAACTTATAGTTTTTTTTCTTCACTGAACGTAAAAATCTTCTTTATTTACCAACCATAGATGGAGCCCTATCTCTTGCAATTGGGGTTATATTATTAAACTAGATGCCGTACGTTTTCGAAACACTGTAGCACATAGATAAAAATTGTTTCTCCTTTCGAATCAGTCTTTAAAGATTCGACATAAAGGAATTCATCAATGACGACTTTTCATTCGCACTTTAATACCTAACAAATGATATTAAACATCATTTTCTATCTCAGCGCTCATCCGTTGCACACTATTGATTACTAATTTGAATCTTCTTTAAAGTTGTATTAAAATCCCTTTTCATAACTTTCTCTATTGCTATTTTTATAAATGAGTAGATTAAATCTTCATCAAGACTTTGTAGCTTTCCTTTCTTTGCAATAAGGAGAGAAATCTCATTTGATATTTTTTCATAAGCTTTAAGTGTAAAATGATTAAAAAATACCTTCAGTGTCTTTAAATATATAATGTTTTTTCTCTTTTTTTCGTAATATTGAGTTAATAAATATCTTTCATTTTTCAAGGTTTCATAACATAATTCACAAATATTTTTTTCACACAAAAGACAGGTTTAGATTCCTTTCTGGGAGAAGGCAGAAAACCGTATTTTAAATATTATATTGAATATCGACGACACATTGTGTATATTATGGTCACTAGGAGTTTTAAAAAATTAATTATAACCAACTCGAATTTTCGCTAAATATTATATTGAAATAATTATTCATAATCAAAATGAATTTGCCTTCACTATATTATAAAAAATCACTCAATTAACTCTCTGTCAAATAAACATGAAATGAAAAGTCGGAGACAAAGAACAGATCATTCAAAGCTTTTCTCCCCTTTGTCCTCTTAAGCTTGGCTAACAAGGGGTAGGGGGCGAGGCTCGGTAATCCTGCGTAGTCCTTGGCACCCTCATTGAACAGAGATTCAATAGTATTCGGGCATTGTGGATATGGAAGGTAGGAGCGAAAGGAGGAGAAGAAGATAGTTTCAGGATAAGACAGGGAGGAAGTAGGGTAAGAGATAAGAAAGTGGATTTAGGCAGTCACGAATTCCAACAACGATTTCTAGCTCGTTAATTATTCTATTAATTGTCATTTCGTGATCCCTGTCTGACGTGTACACTGTGAGTCACATGTGTGAGTCTGATAGGTGAGAGAAGAGATGCTGAAATTGGAAGGAAAGTTGAGATTTGCAAAGGGATGTTAGTTTGCCTGGAGTCCAGTCTTATTTATTTTTGTCCATTGTAAGAAGTTATAAATTAAGCGGATATTAAATACTCAATATTTCTAACTAAGTGAAAGATGCCAAAGGTCGGCCGAATAGAAAGGGAACTATTGTGATTGACAACGTTTTTTAATAACTGCTCTGAATAATAAATATTTGATTAGCTTGAATGATTAATGTAAACTGATAAAGAGATAATTTGTGGAAATTCACCATGTAGAGTAAATTCTAAATATGCTTAAGAGAAAGCAAATTGTTTTGTTTGCTTATTAAATACATAGTTAATACAAATATTTATTTGCAGATCCTTAAAATGATCTTACTAACCCCCCTGATTTCCTTTGGAACTAAAGACACTCACAGAAGTACCCAATGATGTACGGCGGTTGCAACCGACCAGTTTGGTAATTCCTGATCTTGTAGTGTAAAATAACTGCACACACAAACAAAGAAAGAAAGAGAGAGAGAGAGAAAGAGAAGGACAAAGACGCATTTTTTCAGGTCAAAATATCAAAGATGGAATGGTAGGAGCAATTAAATAAGGTCGATTGGAGACAGTTATTGAATCAGCGGAATCTGATTAGAACGTCTAGTTTGAAACCCGACCACAATATAAGGCTATCGCAGCCGAGTGTGAGAACAGATAGGCAAACAGAGTAATTAGAGCTCTCTGGAATTGGAACAGATTTGGCGACAAAAGATGTTTGGCCTTAATGTAAAATTTGATAAGGTCATCTTAGCTTTAAGCAAACGGAGTTTCTGTGCTACCCTCGCAGGAAAAAGCCCCCTAAAGTAAGATACGAAGTCTAGAATTTTAGGCAATCACAGACTAGACTCCAACCAATCACAGGCTCCGCTGGGCTGACAGGTAGCTAAGCACTGCCTCTGCAACCAAAGGAGGTGGAGCTACGCGTCGCCTCCGAAATGAGGCCCGGTATAAATAAGAGAACATTTTCATTTAAAGTTCATTATCATAATTATTGTTATAGATTATTATTGACCTATTCATTGATTGATTATTAGACTCTTAATTCATGGCTCTGTGAATCTTCATTATTCTTGCTCTTGCCATTATAACCCGATTTAAAATATTACGTTGCGCAAATTAAATCTTTACCGTAAGTGTAAACATTTCAAAGTGGTATAAAAATACAATTGTTTAATTCCTTGCACAAAGGAGCCTTTCACTTACAAACCTTGATCGGTTAATACCGCTCGGACCGTACGTCAAGAAACCTGTAAGCCAGCCACTTTACCAAAACCTTATACGATCGCTTGCAATCAAAACAAGGCCTACTTACGCCAAACCAATAACAAGTGACCCCATATTTGGCCACCTATAATCTACCCTATAGCTAATATCCTTACGAGCCTCTCTTTAATTCATTATCTCCATCCCGCTCCTAAGATCATTAACTTCTAGCTAGCCTATGAAATGCATAGACTAGAGTTTCTTAATGCAGTGCATACGATACATTCATGAAATATTACATTCCTTTTAAAGTTCACAAAACTCACAGAAAACCTCTAGTTCCCCCTCTTCTCAAATGTCCCATAAATTTCAAAATAGACCTAACAAGAACAAACTTGGCCCAGCCTAAACGTTAACTGATTTTCCCCTCAAAAATATTTAATTAATTGAATAGACTTTACCCGTTACTATTAAATTTTAATCTTGAAATCTCTCTTGACTTCTAAAAAAACACAAAAACAGAGTTAGGTTAACTTTTGTCGCCTATTTCTAAAAAAACTTCCTTCTGAAAATATAGTTAACATTAATTCTGATTAATTAAACCAATCTTTATTAATAAGATTGCATCTATTTATGTAATAATCGTGGTGACCAATGCAACAAGACATATAAATACTATTTTATTGATAACTACTATGAAAAATATAAAGATTACATCGATTTCAATAGATATAACTGAAATACCTTCACTTAAGTCAATTATACCGAGAGGTATTAGATAATCCCATAAGTAATGCGGCATTTTTCATGTTCATTATTATTGTATGGTTATATATAAATAACTCGCTCAATTTTATATAATTAAGTAAATATTTATTTCTTAATTTAATCGGTAATATAATTTCTAACGGTTTCTACCACTTGTCTCTATCCTTTTAGTCTGTTTTCAATATCTGTTTGTAAAATCGTTTGACTTTGATTTTCAAAGGTTCATTAGTAATGGTTTGACCTTTTCTGTTGTTGGCATCTTATTCTCTTCAGGTGATTTGCTAAACTACTATAAAGATAGTAATCTGACGAGGTTTAGCCGCATGTTGTTTTGATGAAACAACACTCTTTATGTATCGAAAGATTATAGCCTTTTTTTCTTCCATCTTAGTCGGGTAAACCTCTTTGCTATAATCTGATTATGGTTAAAAAGTTAAAAATTGGATTTTACCATTCATATCCCACCAAACGCTCAAGAGAATCTTCCGTGGATGAGGTCATTGTACATAACCACCCTTTTGCCTCCTTAACAATCTTACTAAAAAATGGTATACTCTTCAGTCGAGAAAGGAGAGATGAACAAACTTTGATTATTATTTGCATGTGGACCTCTGACCATTCGTGATGAGTCCATTGCCCAAATCGTAAAACCTTGCCTATCTCCTTGAAATGACGATACACAGTCGAATGAGTTAAATCAAATTTTCAGTAAATACATCAATTACAATCGCTTTTACTTTTGCCATTATTTTTAGAATGAACTTGCTCAAATTCTACTGGTAGTCTTAGACACGATTTATCTTTCAAATTAAAGTTTCTCGAGCCAAAGTTTCAAACTACCTTTAGCACTGACTCATACTAATTGTTATTTCACCATATGCTTTTGAGGAACTTTAGCGCTTAAGTTAACATTGTTGCTTTTCTAAATTCTAAAAGCATAATGTTGAGAAGATTTTCTTTACTCTTCCATAATATTGGGTATTTGACGATAATCACACTAAATTAACAATACTAATGACGTCTTAGGTATATCGAAATGGAAGACTTAGGTTACGCAAAGAAATAGACTTGCCTATGCTTTGAGTTTAGTAGAGTAGGCTAGGCTAAAAACAACCTTCCGTTGATCCTAGTACTTTCTGCCTAAATGTTCTCGCATGATATTCGTGCTTCTGCAAACTTGAGCCTTCTGGCAACTTGAGGTTTACCAAAATATGGCTTATTTATTGCCGAATTCCCTTCTCTTTCTGCAGTTTTCACTGTATCAGTGTCTGTAGTTCTACGTATGAATCTATGATCTGGTGTATGAGGGATTTTCATTCATTTGGACATTTCTACAAACGAATGAACATCCTTCTCGAAATATAAAACACTCCTTCTTAAATCTTCAATAGAACCCTTGCATTTTCACATTCTGAAGAAATGGGGCAAAAATGTTGTGTAACAATCTTATGACTAGAGACTTCTTCTTTACAATAAATTCTAGTTCGTAGCTTATTCTAGAAAGTTCTGGAGATGTATGTATATATTTCCTTTTGCATGCATGTAACTAAATCAGGTTAATTCCGATTCATTCGCAGAGTTTAAATTAAAAGTTATAGCAGTAAATCATTATAAGCCTTTTATTAGACTTGTGATTTTCCAGAACTTTTTGAATAAGAAAACGAATTCAGTGCTCAGGAAGTGTGAGCTTTCCTTATTCGATTGTGAGATACAAAGGGCGTTTGGCCTCCGTCTCACTTGTCTTGCTAATGTATAAACCTTTATGCAAACAATTTTATGATGACAATACGGTTAAATAGAGCTAAACTTCTTATCCAAATGACCAGAAATGAATCATACATCCTGATAACCTTAGAATTATTACGAGAACACAGAATACAAAGATCGATAATTTATCCCGATATCTTATCAATCAAAGACACAAAATAGAAGAGAAAAAAATGAAGTATTAATCTAAAGTGAAACCCAACGACGCTATCCAAAGGACGCAGAGAAGCGTAAAGGTACAAGATCGAAACACGAAGTGTCTGCATATTTATTTAATTATTTTCAGAACACAATACAATAGACTAAAGCAAAACAAAAGCATAAGGTACAGGATTATGCAACTAATACTCAATGTGACCGCCATTTGGTTCGATGATACGATGAAGTCGAGGTATAACCTGAGCGCAAGTGGCGTGCCGGCTTTGTTGGTATTCTTTCCCAGCATTTTTTTACCACTTTGATGAAATTTGGCACAGAATTTCAACTCAAACATCTTTAATACTTTAAAGGCCACAAATATAGCAAACTGAAAGGCCAAAGTTCCTTTGACCAAAACTCTTTAAAATTTTCCCGGTACTATTCCAGTCTTGAACTTATTTTTGCTGAGTGCGAGGTTGTTCCAACTTACCTAAGTGGTACGCCGACATTTTATATGGTGGAATACACTCACAGGATAACACTCCTCTTCGACATGTTTAAATAATCATTTTGATTGTTTTTTACCCCTCTACCATGAAGATGATAGGTGTTTTATGGTCGGTTGATGCTACGCCCGCCCACACCATAACCGAAGCTGGCTTCTCTCCCTTGAAAGATCTACTTTCGTCAATCAGAATCTCATTTTTATTTTGCGTCCAAACACGATAATTCTGTATGTTTTGGGTGGCCTGGACAATGTAAAACATCTCGTCTGTTCACAAAACCTGAGGCTGCGAGCCAGCAAAGAAATGTTAGAGGAGCAACTTTGCTCCCACTGTTCTCTTGTTTTTGCTGCTGCTGTTAAAATTCAGATGTTCTTTCGCTATCTTAGATGGACGGAGTTTCCGTTCATCTTCCAGCAATTTTTGCATTGTCACATGGCTCAGTTTGCTCTACACAACCAGCTCTCTTGAGTTTTGCCTGATCTTGTTCATCGTGTTTTTAATGACGGCGGGACCCACAATGATTGGGGTGGAGGTCCCATTCTTGGAAGAGAACTGCCTGTCTCTTAAGGCGGGTTCATAGCTTTATAATCCACAGATCTGATCACATAAGGTTAACCATTTTGTAACTACCTATGACTGCTTTCTCTCCTTTATAAAAGTACTCGATTGGTTTACATTTTCTAGTCATATTTGTTAATGTTTTGTTTTATCAATTTACAATTTGATTAACAAATTCAATAACTCCAGAAGGAACCTTCAAGAAAATAATGAAGGTGCTATTTTAGCGTGCAGTTTACCACAGTATCTGTAGTCTACGTTGTGAGATAACCTTTAGCGTGCGGTCTCTCTTTTATGGTATAATTGTATTACCTGGACTTAGCTAATTTTTATTCTTTTGACCAAAATGCTCCTGAAAGGTCAATATAAAAGGACATTTATCCATTTAGCATGCGGTTTATCGTTCATGTCCTTATCTTTACCCTTATAACCTGAGTGCTCCTAACCAGAGGTTAGGTTGGTTAAGTTAAGTTAGGTTAGTTTAGGTAACGTTACGTTTGGTTGGGTTAGGTTATGTATTACTCATGTAGGACCAATGAATTGCACCATAATGATGATCATTATTGTACTATTTAGCCTTTTTTGATCATTTTGATTCTGAATTATGATTAATATTATTGAATACAAGGCATAAATAATGTCATTTTCTATCCTATTCAATTTGCTTTTATCATCCTATAGTATAAAGTTATTATGGTAGAGTTAGACCGCACATTCAAGTGTAAAAGTGCAAGGTAAACCGCACTCTAACATCTTAGTGACCTGCTAGACAACACGCTAAAGTCGCACCGTAATTAATCAACAGTATGTAAACATATTCAAAATGATTAGTAAAAGGCAGTTTACATTTCATGTTACAACCCTGGAAATACATGACGTAGAAGTCGTTCTGAAACCTATTAAAGCAGTACGTCTTCAAACAGAGGGTAAACTAATACAGTCCTTTTTATTTTTACCTTTCTACCCCTCTTTACATTCCCCTCTCTTCGCCACAACTCGGATTTGGACATTCTCTCCACTTGCACCGCTCGCCGAGGGGATGAGAAGAGGTTAAGAGCCAACGATCCGTCCACTTGATTGCCTCTCTTTCGAAAAAACGAAATGTCATTAAGGCTGGAGACCGAAACCCGTTTGAATGTTTTCGCAAGTCGAATTCTTTAATAAATTTCCACAGTTACGTTTGCTGTAGCCATTTATTCAGTTAAGATTTGGAGTATAATTGTTCCATTGCATTTAATTGAATCGTTAGATTTCTCTAATTTGTCGGAGTGAATTGGATATTTATCCCGTTTTATTTTTTTAAACTCTGCACAATTTTGCATTCCTGGGGTGCTTGATGGCTCTTATTATCTAAGGGACCTCGGTGATTGCATTCCTACCTTCCTTTCAAACTTTCAGCCATCAACTTTCCGTTAAAAGAGGGGTCTTAATGAGTCGGTATTTCCGTGCCTTTCATACCTCCCACCCTTATTATATTTTCAGGCAGTTTTAATTAATTAAATTTATTTTCCTTAGGTTTTATTGCGAAGATATTTGAAAGAATCATTCTCTAAAACTAAATGGAGTTCTTGGAATAATTATGATAGTAATAAGTCCCCGGGTAATTTACTGTAATTTCCAGTTATGATTTCGGCTAAAAGGAAGGAACATATTCTGAGGGAAATTATTGAAGTTTCCTTTATTTTTCTAATGGCCCTGTTAGGATTTGGTCGTATAAAATAACTAAATTCGAAAAAATTTTATTGCATTGAAAGGAAAGCCAAAATTGCAATTGTTATGAAAAGTGTAAAAGGTAGAATAATGAATTCGAGTGGATGTGCAACGCTCTGGTCAAACATTTTGGTGGAGATAAGCCAGAAGATGACTTAATATTCTTTTTTCGCGGGAACTTTGGAATCGTCTTCAGATGACTTTTCTTGATAAAAGAATTCATCCTTGAACTCAGTCCATCTCCCTTTTTACATAACAGCTTGAATACATGAATATGGTCTTTTAAGAACCACATATAAAAAATTTTGATATTTAATCGGTTCTTATAACATAAAATTGGTTCCCTCAACATACATTAACATATTTTATCAATTTTTACATAACTATTATATCTGTAGTTGGTATACAATAATACAGGGACTTAATACACTTTCATAAAAATCAAGACGAAAGAACGAGTCACTATTTGGGTGCCTTCAAATAAACAGAGTTCATATTGGACCGCTTTATACATTAAATATAAATTGAACATACTAACACACCTCACTTTATTTAATTTAATCCTTTTATAAGGTTCTACATATTTATTCAATCTTTCAATTGTTGGAACGTGGATCGTAAGCAATTAAAAGATTTAATGAGTTTGATTTAATATGTTCCTTCGATAGGATTAGCCTCAATTTTAGTGTTTTAAAAATATAAAAATAGAATATTTAAGAGATTAATTTATAGTACATTGTTTTTATTTCAATCTCAAATATATATTTTTACAATAGCAAAATAAATCTATTGCATAATGAAATTGTTTATATTTTAATCAGAGATCTTATCTTACAAACATATAATCTTTTGATTATTTCATTTAAATTCCCGTTGTATTGTTGCCAGATGTACCAATATGTCCTATTTCCAAAAGCTCAGGAAAACATTCTATTTTATTGTCAATTGACCTTGATCTATAGACTTTTAAATGAATTATATATATATATATATATATATATATATATATATATATATATATATATATATATATATATATATATATATATATAATTATATATATATAAGTAAAAGAACTCAATGGCGAGTTATGGTATATGATAGTGAAACCACTGTATAGGAACCAAAAGTTTAATTTACGAGACTAGTTTCAGTATGTAGTTTATCATACCCTCTTCAGCCGTATACTGAGAATGCAATTGTTACAAATTCTATAAATAGCGTACAGATCAGAAAAAAAAAACAAAGAGAAAAAAACACAAAGAAACACAAAACAAGGGAAAAAGGTCATTAATCAGGAGGTGCAGTCTAAGATCGTTGACTAAGCTGTCTATGATGAGGTTACGAGAATGGGAGCTGCATTTTAATTGCCCATCTGACAAATTAAATTGGGAATTTCTCCTACTAATATAGATTCTACTATTTTTCTTTTACGGAAATCTTTACAATTATACATGATTTGTGCCTTTGTATAGTCAATTTGCTGGTTGAAATTGCTAATACGATTAAAAATACTGGATATGGTACTGCCTCGTCTGACATCACCTTTATGTTCATAAATTCGTTTTGTTAAGGTTCTTCCGTTCTCTCCTATGTAAAATGATGGACAGTTTGTAGAGCCACACAGGATTAAATAAACACCTGCTTCATTTCGCTGATCCACGATCCTGGTCGAAGGGAAAGATTTAAGGATAGAAAAAGGGTATTTAAATGTGGTTAGGCCTGGAGAAATAACTTTGTTCACTCCTTTGATGAAGGGAGGAAAGGGGTGGGATAGACACTTCGTATCACTAAATTTGTTTTTAGCCTTGGGACGGTAATGAGTATATTTTGCTTTAGATAAACTTTCATTGATCCTGTGGAGGGGATAATTTAATTCAATGAAACGGTATTTGCTTGGTTAATTTTAATTAGTTACACTCTCGTTCGGGCTTTGGAATTTAGGAAGAAGGCTCAGATTGTTTTATACTTTACTTGTTCTACGGTATTCCCAGATAAAGGAGACAAAGTCTCGCGCAAGTCCATGAACGTGATCTCTGCTCGAGAACCTTTTCTTATAAACCGCACCCAAGATTCATGCTTACTTAGTCTGATTGGAGAGACCTTCTCTTGCTAAGTACGGGGTTCTCCCGCAAAGAGGGAGCATCCGAACTTTGCGCTATTTAACTCAAACTTCTTTCACCACTCACGCAACATAACGCAACCATCACTCCATCAGACCTCCTTGGTAGTATGGCATAGTGAACCTAAAAAGGAAGCCCTGTTAAGGGGCGCGAAGAATGGGGTCCCTTAAAGACACGACTCGGAGACCTTGGAGAGGCACCTGCTAGAATAGGCCTATACATTAGGTAATTAAAAGACCAATAGGTACACACAGAATAGGGACTAGTCATTTTTAGATTATGTCCATTTTCTGAGAGTAGGAACGGGAGGGTCTTCCCCCCACCCCCCAAAAAAGTTCACGAAAATGGATTTTATCAAACGGCTCCCCCTGAAACTAACACCCAACAGAACCAAGAGGATACCGCAAGAAGTCGCTCAAAGGAATTTTACGGACCTGCAAATCCATCTAATAAAATGCTTAGAAGTTCAACTGGATTCATTGTGATATGTCCAGAGAATAAGGATGTGGAGAAACTACTATCTTCAGCAGGCAGTATAACTCCCAAGAAGCTAGACCTAGAGGCAAAAACCCTCCACAGATCATGGCAAATAGAAGTGTGGTCTGTAGGGAAATTGAACCATGGGTTGGCATGCATATTCCATAGGACATCAAGGAAGAACTGGAAACCAGGCAAACGTGTCTGAAAGTTCATGATATCATAAAATTCAAAGAACACACACATGTCTTCAAGATAGTGTGTCAGAACACATAACTAGCTTCACAAATTGTAGAATAGGGGCTGATAGCTTTCTTCACGATGATCCCACCAGTCAACATTCAAAGGGACTATTTTGTGAATATTCAAATCTGCTTCCGTTGACATAACCGCAGACTGCCCTAAAAAAGATCTTCTGCTCTGTACTAAATGCGGCACAGAGGGCCACTCATATCCTAAACTCCAGAGGACAAACGGAAAATGCATAAACTGCGGCAGGCCACACCGGACTATGGCTATGTCTTGTCTAAAAAGAAAGGAGTTAATCAAAAGAAAAGAGAATAAAGAAAGAATGAAGGACAAAGAAATATGTTCTACGCTGCAGCAGCCCTAAGTGTCACGTAGCAACCAGTAATGGAGACGCAAATTAACCTATACGGTAAATTTAATGTGAAATTCTCACATGCATACTTCACACACATATCATGAATATAGCAAACCCCGAGAGTTATACCAGCACCCTGAATGGAATGTTAAAAGAAATTCCCTAAGGAAATAGACTCATCGTTCATATTTAAAATAAAAATCAACAACAAAACCACAAAGGAACTGATAGAAGAGACAAAGTAAAACAGGGACAAAGAAGAAGAAGAAAGAGAGGACACCAATACAAATGAAACTGAAACGGAGAAGAAAAGCACAAAAGAAAAAGAAATCAGGTACTAACAAGAATATAACCCCAAGACAACAATCCCTAGTCCTATCTACCTCTCTCTCACGTAAAGGAAAACAAGAATATATGTGTAGACGAAAACAGAACGAAAGGAAGAAGAAAAAGCGTTAAATAAGACACCCAGAAACGGAAACTGGAAATTCTGCAACTAAACACAAACGGATGGAGAAATGATAAGAAATATATATATATATGGAAATTTATTTAAGGAACTAGACCCTTCTATAATTCTAATCTCACGACATGGGATAATATAGAAGTTGAAAAGATAAGTTTATGGACTACAATGTGATAGCGAAGAACCCTTCAAGACAGAGATTCGACCGCGCCGCAATTGCGGTAAAAAGAAACTCGACAAGACGCAAGAAGGACTCATAAAATCGTATACAACAATAGAAATTCAATTTGAAATCACAAGCCTTATAATTGAAATGAGATACCAATCCTCGAGGAAGGACGAATTACCAATAGTAAATTTCACCAGACTGTTCAACAACAGAGAACCAGTTATCTTCATGGAAGACCTAAACGCCCGGTGCCCTGAAAATTCGTACAGGAATACAAACAATGCAGACAGGCATTTGAAGACAATGTTAGATATGGGAATGCTCCCAAGATTAGGGCTTATATTCCTTACTTACATCAACAACAACGTGGCATCGAAGCCAGAGATCTGCCTTGCAAACTTTAACCTGCCGTTAAATTATCACCTAGTACCTATAGACATACCTGTCAGCAACCACCTAGCTACCCTGCTTACTGTGAACCAACATCCTATACAGAAGCCATATAAGAAATGGAAGGCCTATCATCAGACGGATTGGACAATATACAAAGAAACTCTAAGAAGATATAAACCAAGAGACAACAAGGGATATCGACGAAGGACTCAGAGATATCAGACAAGCTCTTATCAACGCAGACGAGGAAGCAATCCCCAAGAGATCATATAGAACAATACAAAACTTCAGATGGACTCTCGAAATGGTAAACATCGAAATAAGAGTTACCTCGGAACAGATACGGATGGACGGACCAAGCATGGAACTTTGTAGCCAATTGAGAAGGAAAAAAAGAGAACTAACGGTAATGATACATGATAAACAACAAGAACACTGGAACAACCATATACGCAAAATAGATGAACATTCATCACCGAAACAGTTTTTAAAGTGGGTTAACAGATTAAAGGACAAAGCGGCTAAAGAAAAGACTAAAATTAAGGACCAAAGAGGAAACTTACAGGAAGAAGAAACCGAGGTTGAAAGAGCCCTCAGAGAATATTAGAGGAATGTTTTTCGGATCAGCGAGGAAGAAAATAGAAACTTCGACACCGATTTTGAGGATGAAATTGTTGGAGAACTGAAAAGGATAAGGAAAAGGACTCACCACTACCATTCTGTCGACCAAAATAAAAACACGAACAAAGGAATTGATTCAGTAATAAAAATGCAAGAGCTTTAAGATACGATAAGCGGTTTTAAAGAAAAAGCGCCAGGAGTCTCAGGACTCACAAAGAGAAACTACATCGAAGCAACAGATAATATTTTAGAAAGTTTAAGGAATGTATTTAATGCATGCCTTAATACGGGCAACTTAAGGCATCTGGAAAGTATTCGAAAAGATAATAAAGCACCGACTCGAATAACATCTAGAGGACAACAACCTTTATAATGGGTGCCAATTCGGATTCCGGAAAAACAGTAGCACGGATATGGGTATCAGCCTAATAATGACAAAACTAGCAAAGGTGAAAGGCAAAAAGATGAGCGTGGACATCGTGTCCAAAGCCTTCGATAAAGTTTGGAAACCGGGCATACAATACAAGATACTTCGACTTGGATTAAACAATGAGCTTTAAAAGCTACTGTGCAAATACGTAATAGATAGATACGCGTATATAGACACGGGCAATCACCAAGGGGAGCGCTTTAAGCTGGAAGTCGGGGTTCCCCAGGGCGGTTGCCTGAGTCTGCTATTATACGCATTCTACACAGCTAACATACCCCTCTCCCCCATCAATTGAGGGGTGTGTAAATGTAAAACTTGCTGATAACATAACGCAAGTTGTTGTATCACCTTACAGAATGCTGAATCCCAATCGAGAGCAAAGGGTGAATAGATTCGAAGTATAAACGAATACGACAGAAGATGGAAGATCAGTATGAATCGCGATAAATTCTGAGTTGTACCAGTATTTAGGAGAAAAACAGCGGAAATAAATGTAGATAATGAAAGATATACATACAGTTATAAATTTAAAGTACTGTGGCTAACAGTATCTAAAACCGGTTACAAAAAATACGTACCTGACAGCATAGATAAAGGCATAATAGGACTAAAAGTTCTATATAAACTGAGAACGCTCAATCAACGAAAAAAAAGGAGATTTATAATACAATAATTCAACCGACACTTATCTATCCTTCAATTGCGATGTGTACATTGTCGAGGAGTAATCTTCTAAAATTACAGAGAATACCTCACAAAGCAATGAACCTAATAAGTAACACGAGGAGAATAGAGAGAATACGAATAGAAGACTTACACAGGATAACAAATACCGAGCCCCTTAACAAAATTATAATGAAAAGGGCAAAAGCGGTCATAGAAAAGACACACGAAGAGATTGGAGAAGAACTTGCCAATCAAATTCTACTAAGAGCAGAATGGAGACCTCACTGACTTTTCACTCGCAGGATGAGAATAAAAGATGAAGAAGAGGTAGATGGTATATTCGCATAAAAGGAACAATTAACAACTCGTAAACGAAGTGGCATTGCAAGGACTAAGCCACGAATACGACAAAAGATTGGAAAACCGAACTAAGACACAATAAGAAGAAGGATAAAAATACCTACTAAGTAAAATAAAACACCAATCAAGGATTATAAAGAGAACAGTAAACACACACACACATACCCTAGAAAAAAATCAGCTAAATACAACAAAAACATGCAAATAAAACTACAATACATACCAGAAACAGATTTACAGGTTTGAATGCCTACATTAAGTACTATAAAACAATAACGGAATGCACAGCAACCTGGATTTCAGGTACTTACTCTTTGACTATAATTTCAACTTATAACTACTTACAATGGCCAGAGATTACCTTGACTTCCAGGCATCTTGCAACTCTCTGCAACTCTCCAACTTCCTTCCATTCACCACTAACACTTTGACACTGTCTTCCAAAACGACTCTACATACATACGCGGGTAGGCGATACATACCGTGGTATTAGCACCACGTTTAGATGTACAGCCATGACCACCTATGTCGCCTATTCATTCTTATACTAGTTTCTCGCTGTACTATCGCTCCCTCTCCTCTTCCTCTCACTGTCCTTCTCTTCTCACCCTTATAACTTCCCCCAGGTTCTAGTGCACAGGGAGGAAGAAAACGGGAAAGAGGGGGAGTTTGAGCTCCCTTGCCCCTCTCCCTTTCGTCTGACCCAGAAAATGGGCTATAGGAAAAAGAGAGTGGTGGGGTAGCTCTAGACGCACTAGCCTTTTACCCTCTCACACCTTTTCCCTTTATCCAAATTTAGGAAGCAATGATTTTAGAATTAGCTAAAATTAGCGGGATCTCTCTTCGATTATTTAAACGATCCGGGCAGTAGACTTATTATTTAGTTGCATATTTGCCCGCTTGCCCAGATCTTACCTGTTAGCACACAAAATTCAGATCTTTTAAAAGACTAACCGTCCTATGGAAAAAAAATTCCGTCTTACGACCCGACTTCCTTTTTAAGCCTTTTACAAGAGATATAGTAAAACCTCAGGGAACCAGGGTTCTTTTGATAGCTGTCTTTGGTTCCCCTTAGTCAAATGTTTTAGATTGTTCAACGTGTGAACCCATTAAAATTTTAGAAGCCTGAAAAATGCTCATTTTTTAGGTACTTTTGAGTGATATTCGAATCTATAACGTGGTTCTTACACCACAAGTTAAGGATGTTTCTCACATTGGAGGTGCTTAAAGAGCAGATGGGAAGTGGCTCTGACATATTTTTTGACCAGCTAATCAGGTAACTAATCCTGAAAGCATCACAGTTGGTCTGTTATCCTTCTGGTCCTAACACATAAATGTACTAGTTGAATATCTAGGCCATTGTATCTCCTGATACTCAATATTTGCCCACCCCATCGAACCTTTCTGTCTGATCATCAGAGTTCAGAATCAATTGGATATTGCCGTCCGATTGGACATAGCAAGCTGATCTTCTCATGGTTGACATCACAATGTCTAACACCTTCTTCCCCTGTGACTTAGGGCATCCAGCTGAAAAAAGATGTGCCTAGGTCCTTCGATCCAGGAAATGCTTGTCATTCACGCTTAACCAACTGGTCGATAAATACACTCCGATGAGAAATTCCACAATGAACTGTAGATTCTTTCCTTTCTTGCTCTTTAAGTCAGTGCTTTGACACCCATAACCTGAAAAGTCTTTTTGTTGTAGTCAGCGAGTGGCTGTTAGAAAAGTTAGGCCTATGTGCCAATAGAGAAAGCCCTGTAAGAAGCACTCTGTAACTGACTACAGAATCAATTCTGTAGCTATACTTTTGATCAGTTAGAAGATTTTTAAAGACTTTCTCAGCCTTGTCAGGTACAGACAGGCACTCACAGACTCCCTCTTGACAAAAAGTAATCTGTCACTTTCAAGCCAAATATTTCATAACTTCTATAACTTGATAATGACTTTCTTTAGCCATAAAGTTTGCTTTTTACAAGATAAAACTTCATTGCTAGACTCCAGACCTTCTTGAGCTTAGGCGTTGATCAGTTTTTCATTGATAACAGGCAGCTTGAAAAAAGTTTCAGTTTTTTTCCACTGCCGAATCATACCTAGTTAGATATCCTTATCGAGCTTGTCTAGACTGTAGTAGTTCCTGTCATCTTCACTTTCATCTTCAATTAGGTGTTATTCTTCAAGTTATCCCCTACAGTTAATAGTTCAGTCATCAACGGCTCTCACCCAATGCCAACAAATTACTCAGATGAGAACATAGTTTTGCTTTTATTATGATTTGGGCCATTTTTTAACGAGTTCACAGTGAAATAAAAACAATGATAAAACATAAGTATCCACTGCCTAAAAAAATTAAAATATCACAAAATTTTACATATGTAAGTATCACATTAAACTTCTAAAATATTTGCTTCGAGTGTACTTGTTATTTCACAGGTATCTTTCATTAACAATAGGTTATTTAGATTATAAGCACAGTTCTATTGTTTGTCCGTAAGTAATAGGACAGTTCAAATAAATACTTTTATTATTTTATTATCTATATATTATTAATCATAAATATCAAAATGAAAAGGCTAAATTAGACATGTTATTAATTAATTTTATTAAGACTTTGACCACAACTCATAGAAGAGGCAGTATTAGCAATTGGCGACGTCTTGTCACTTGTCAATTCAGTTACATGCGAGGAGAGGGGTGAGATGGTGTAGGCTATCCATATGAGTGATTACTCTTCTAGACTGCAAACAATACTTAAAAGTCTGTATAAAAGGGATTAGGAGACCTTATGGGTTTTTTTTTAGCCAAGCTTGTGACTGTTCAATTTTTTATTACAATATTTAGTTCTCCTTTTTAGATTATTTCTGACTCTGCTAATTGTCGTTTTAAGTGCCTAAACAACCCGGACTACTCATTTTGTTATAGATGTGGCAGTTTTACCGTTCTCGGTCAAATGTTCAAACATCAGAGCATTTTTAGAGCAAGCCTATTTTGCATATTTTAAGGAGAATGTTATTGATCAAAACAAATTTTGGGACCCACAAAAGGTGTGTAAGCAGCGTGTCGAGAAATTACGGATATGGACAAAAAAACAAAAAACAAATAAGTTGGCATTTGATAGACGTATGATTTTGGAATAGCCTAAAAATCATTGCGCAGACTAATACTATTTTTTTAGTAAAACTTTAGGATATAACAAGAAAATCTAATGTAAAAAACGAGTATCCTAGTTTATCATCAGCTATATGTCCAGTGATTCTTTCAGTTGAAATCCAAGTGCTAATTTACGTTCAACTCCTTCTCTTGAAGATCTGGATCATGATGAGTGACTCAGTTAACACAATGATCAGAGTTTGAAATTAAACATAACTAAGCTCTTACACGATTAGATCAGCATGAGTTAAATTATTTTGCACGTGATATGGAAACACTGAATGAGAAAAACTTGATTGACAAAAGGAACGAAAGCATACAGGGTGTACAGACAAATTGGGAATTATCATCAACTCAACTGAATGACGAGTTTTCATCGATCGCTCAAACAATGTCAACTTATATGGATAGTTGGGCATTTAATTAGTCTTTGTGAAGAATATGAAGTTATAAAGAGAGTCATTGAGTTGTTGCGATATCACAAAGACAATTGAATGATCTGTGTTACCCTAAAATGGTTTCGTTCCTACTTGGTTATCAACACATTTACACAAAGTATCCCTACTTTCCGTGCATTTTGGACAGCAGAGCCCTAGAGAGTCATTTGGTGAAGAGAAATTGGCCTCCTTGTTCTGACTTGAAACCAAGTGCTCCCAACATTCTACATTTGCCACTTGTTGACAGAAATAAAGTTTTATTTCTAACCTCTGCACTTAAAACTAGGTCTCATGAAATAATTCGTTAAGACATTGCCAACTGAAGGCAATTGTTTCACGTACCTCCTTTTGACATTTCCTTGATTGTCAAATGAACAAATAAATACCGGTGTGTTTGATGGTGCCCAGATTCGGCAGCTGATCAAAGGTGAGCTTTTCCTCAAATCAATGTCAGAACTCAATAGGAATGTTTGGTTATCATTCAAAAGTCTTGTTCAGAACCTTTTTTAGAAAACACGAGCAATGAATTACACCGAAATTCTCCAGAAACTATTGATGAGCTACAAAACGCTCGGTTGCAACATAAGCATCAAGTTGAATTTTTTGCATAGCCATCTTGCTTACTTATCTGAAAACCATGATGAAGTAAGCAATGAGAAATATGAACGATTATACCAAGATTTAAAGTTCTTGGAGGAAAGATAATCGGGTATATAGGATGTAAATATCCTGATTGACTACTGTTGGAGCATAAATCGAAATTGTCCACATATTGAACACCCTATAACTACTTGCATACAATTTGTCTTACAGTAACAATATCCTTTGTATGAACAAAATAAATTTGTAATGATATTACCATTAAGCAATGCTTGATTATTTTCTTTTTATGTATATTGTTAAAATATCTTATAAAATAGGTACAAATTTGTTAAATGCATTATTTTTATGGTTTTATACAAACCGAGTGTATCCTCTAGCTCACAAAAGTGATGTTATACAGAAAACTGGTGTCATTTTGAGATTCAGAGGCCAAAAATTAGTCAAAAACAAGTGTCAGATCTTAAAAAACGAAAATTATGTTCCTCAGTGTAGTCCCTTTCTTTTGAGCCGATGTGGTCTTTTTTATAAATTCATTTTCGATGCTGATGCTGCATTGGCGGCAAATTTCTGCGTTGAAATTCTGACAGTGTTTCACTAAATTAGAATCAATGGCACGAAATAAACCTCCAAAGCAAGAGAATTAGTTTTAGCGATTGCACTCCCGCCTTTTGTTTGGTATCCTATCGCGTCTGATGAGGTGTTAGCTTCTGTATTTAAATTTTGACTCGGTGCTACCAATTTAAAATAAATCACCAAGCCAAAAGAAGTTTTAGTCATTGCAGAGATTTCAGTAGCCACCAATGGTGTACGATGAAATAACCTATTTCTGAAGATGCGTACATGTAGACCTCAAACTTACGTGAAGGGAAAGGCGAAACTATGAGCCTCTCGTCCTCCGTTCGTGGGGAAGAAAGGAAAATTAATGGGGAATAATACCGCGCGCACACTCTTGGCTCCGCTGTGATCATTGGCACTCATGACTTCGGGCGAGATTCTCGGCTGAACAGCTGCTCTTCCACCAAAAGTTTCATTATATTACATCTCAATCATGCATACTCGATCGTTTGGAGCGGAAAAGTTTAATTTTAATTAATTAACTTAGAATTTCACCATGGCTTCTCTTCTCGACGCAAGTCAAAATCTTTTAGTGCCCCCACACATCAATGCTTCTGGTCAACGGCTTATCGTAGTTCCACCTCTGCGAGATAATTTACTAACATGGTTCAGTCTCGTTCCCCTTCCAGTCTTTTACATCCGATACTGATACACCAGCTTATCCTTCTCCTAAGCGTTTGAACGTTTTTTGTTCATTTGCAATAATAAAGTTCCCATGAACTTCAACAAATCTCTGCACTGCCTTCGCTGTTTTGGAAGGCTAAAAAAAGAGTAACGGAATGTGTCGTGTATACTCTCCAGTCAATGCACACCGATGATTGCCCATGTGAAAATTGCCATTGAGAATATTGCCACTTGGAAAATTGTTTATATGGGAAAATAATTAATAGAGGAAATTTCAGATGGAAAACTGTCATGAACAATAATGAAAGAGAAATGATTTAAATGGTTCTAAGACTAAGGAAATATAAAAATATAATGAAATATAACATCGATGCTTTCCTAATAGTACCTTTAATATAATCCATATAAAAATGTTTGATATTAGAATAAATAGGAAAATAATAAGTGTTTTCTCTCAAGCTTAACTATTAGCAGTCACCACGTATCATTAAAATATTATGATTAAAATTACCTAATTAACAACATCACTAGGAGAAGTACTAATATGCAAATTAATTATTTATAAGCATTTAGTAAGTTTCTCCTATTATAGTTCGACAAAAGATTATCTTTGGCGGTGTCCATAATAGTAAACGCGTTAACCCTTTACCGGGCAAGGAACTATATTTGCTAAATTTAGCTAACTGCTTACATGGCGCTCCAAAGCCAAATAATGTGGGTTTATCATTATCTCCACGGCTCACCGATGTTTAAGCTTCATCTCAAGTTATGATTCAAGTGGTGTTCCCTGCCCAGGATTCGTTGCGAGCTCGGCAAATTTCACCTGCAGCTCAAACCTCGAAGTAAATAAATGTCTGCGCATATATGACATAACCCCGCCCCCCCTATGTAATGTCGTTAAGTTGATGAAACTCACGTATTATGAAGTTGAATAGCTGGTGTATGTTGTGCTAGGATTTTCATTGACATGAATATACATACAGAAATGGCTAAAAATTTTGTGTGAAAATATGGGAGGCAACATTTTGACAATGGCTTGGTATCCTATTTACAAAAAGAAAACAAACCAGTAAAATTACTTTAGAATTGGGCTAAGTATCATAGTCTAGGGTCTACCAGAATATACTTCGACCCATACGCTTATCTCCCGTGTGCTGTTCTCGGGTCATAAAACAATTTGTTTAGCTATACTATTGCAATTCTCTAACCATTAGGGAGGGTAACAAAGTTTTTGTCCTCGGCATAAATTCAGGGGAGATAATCCTTAGGGTCTCGTAAAAATATCGAATTAAAAATACACATTTGGTACTGTTATGCCGATTGTAATATAAAAGAACTAAAAAAATTTTTGGGGTGCTTTGCGATATACTTTTAATTAGAAACTGTTAGAGGTTTTTTAAAAACGAGTAGGGGTGGTCTTTTTTTTCTCAACGGTGAATTTTATTGAAGCGACGAGACTGTTAATGCATGTTAGAAATATGGATCTACATTTAGATGATTAGGACACAAAAAAAACACATCATCCACATACCTGCACAAAATTAAAGGGGTATCGGTAATTAAGGGCAAGTAATTAACTTAAAAAAAACTTCCTATACAAGTTTGAAAGGACAGATGAGAAACAATTCCCCCTCAATGAATGAGAACATTAAGTCATTAATGGAAAGGGTAATGAGATAAATGAGAATATCACAATCAAATTGGAGAGGAAGTTTTTCAAAATGGTTTTTGAGAAATTTTTACAAGTCAGCTACGGCGACTTTAGTAAAAAGTGAACACACATCAAAACTCACCAGAATCAAAGCATTAGAATACCTTAACGCAAAGTTTGTACTCATTAAATCGTTGTTGTTAATAACATTTGATTTGGATAAGGTTCCTACTAAAGGTATAAGAAGATTTACGAGCTATTTTGATCATACTCGTATGTATGAAACATATTTCACCGATCTGACGATTGGGCGCAATTGGTTAATAAATTTATGATTTTGACTACACCATAAAGATACGGGAGAGAGGCCTTATACGATTTGAATTTATTTATACGCTAGAGGATGTACCCTTTTAGGGGGATCAGAGAAACGGAAATGGAATGCTTTATATACTGCGTTCTGGGAGGGATAACAACTCTGAAGGGCGCATTATAAAAACTAATTATTATTATTATATTATTATTACTATCCCAATGAACAAGTAAATAAAGCATTTCATTTCTAGGACAAAATTAACAATTTCCTTCTATCTTTCACACCCAGCAACATTTCAAAGACTAGATATTATCCTTGAGTTTTTGCTTCAGGCACAAGACCTGGAATTATATATGGACTTCCAAAAGTAAATAAGCCATCGGTTCCTATCCGTCCTATTTTTTCTTCAATAAACACAGCTAATTATGACATAGCTAAGATTTTAGTTCCAGTGATTGGACACCTTACCAAGAGTCAATTCCCTTATGTATACCTTTCAATTTGTTGATTGCATTCCTCTATTATTTTTAGTAATTATTTCATGGCTACTTTTGATGTCGAGTTTTTTGTTTACGTTGATTTAGTACAAAGTTGTTTTATAGACTTTAGGACATGGATGTTAAGGAAACTGGATAATTTTGAAGGGGAACTAACTCTATCTTCAACATGAAGGTTTGGCGATGGGTTCTTCCTTGGGAGCTTCCGTTGCTGATTTATAACTTCCAATTTTTAAAAGATATATAGATAATTGCTATGTGATTTTTAACCACAAATACCACGCTCCTTATTTAGGAAATACTTAGATTCTCAATGGATAGGGATGTAATGGATGTAGATATTGGTGACTAGAAACGAACCTGGGTTTTCATTGTCGTTTTTTAGAAAAGAAATCCATTGTTCTTGGAAATCCTAATTTTAGTGTAGTACTCCATTTAAATTCAAATTCTCTGCCATCAGATCCGGACTCAATTAGGCCTTCCGTATTCTTTCTGATTTGCGCTCTTTCGACTTACCTGAAACATTTTTTTAACTATAAATTAATATCCTATGGTTAATCTTAATAAACTAGGGTTATTTTTTAACTATTATGTTAACTCCCAAATAGGCTATTTCGGGTCACTCTTTTGTATGTTTACATAACATAACATAACATAATTACACGGATGACAGAAGCCACAAGGACCTATCAAAGGTCATCCGCCTCCGTCAAAACCCACCCACAAAAAGCACCATCACCAGGGGAAGACAAAATCAAAGTCCCCCACAATATAATATAACGGATGACAAAAGTCACAAGGGCTCATCATAGGTCATCCGAGTCAAGCGGCCTCTTTTTCAAGGCACCCAAACTCCCAGGAAAACTACATCTAGAGGATTGCATCCAGAAACAAGGGTATCACCAATCAAGGCTTGTCAAGAACTAAATCATGCAGCTATAGATATATACAAACAATATTAATATATAAAAAACTTAGGAACCATCACAACCTTCCCTTCCCATAAACTCATCCAACCTACTCTTAAATACATTTAGATTTGGACTACCTACTACCCTCTGCGGCAATTTGTTCTAGAAGTCTACCACTCTATTGGTGAAAAAATATTTTCTTAAATCCAACCTACACCCTTGCTTTTTAATTTTCAAGTGGTGACCTCTAGTCCGATTTCCATCATCTAACTCAAAAAACTTGCTAACATCCAATTTATCTATCCCGGAAAAAATTTTAAACAGCTCAATCATATCCCCTCTCACACACCTCCTTTCGAACGAGAACATATTTAATACCCTCAGTCTATCTTCATATTCAAAGTGCCTCAGGGAAGGAATAATCTTTGTTGCCCTCCGTTGCACTGACTCAAGAAGGTTAATATCGTGTCTAAAATGTGGGGACCATGCCTGTATACAGTACTCTAGATGTGGCCTAACATAACAGTTATAGAGTTTAAGAATAACCTCCTTACTTTTGTAACTGACATTTCTCTTAATAAAACCCAGCACTCTATTTGCCCTATTTCTTGCTTCAATACACTGCTTAGAAAACCTTAATGACTTATCTATTACTACTCCTAGATCTTTCTCATCCTCTACTGAGCTCAGCCAATGCCCATCCATTTCATAGTTTAATTCTCTATTATCTTTTCCCATGTTAATAACTTTGCACTTATCTAGGTTGAAAGTCATTTGCCACTTATGTGCCCAGGATAACAATTTATTTAAGTCCCCCTGCACTTTAAAATTATCATCAATATCTTTAACTACAGCTGCTAATTTGGTATCATCCGCAAAAATTGACACTTTATTATTAACTGCCTCCCCAAGATCGTTTATATAGATGACAAATAATAATGGACCGAGAACTGATCCCTGAGGAACCCCACTGATAACATCCCTTCACTCTGACTTTACACCATTTAGCACTACCCTTTGCTTCCTGTCTTTCAGCCACTCAGCTATCCAATTTGAAACACCCCCACATATCCCAATCATTTTTAATTTATGAACTAGTCTCCTGTGTGGTACCTTATCAAATGCTTTACTAAAATCTAAGTAAATTATATCTACATTCTCTCCCTTATCTACTTGATCTGTTACAAACTCCAGAAGGTCTAGTAAGTTAGTCAAACATGATCTACCTGATCTAAACCCATGCTGAGCATCGCTGATTAACCCCTCCCTCTCTAGATGTTGGCAAATCCCTTTTTTAACTATTTTCTCAAGAATTTTACAGACTACAGGAGTTAGGCTAACCGGTCTAAAGTTATTTGGATCCTCTTTACTACCCTTCTTGAAAATGGGGACTACATTCGCTCTCTTCCAATCATCGGGTATTTCTTCATATTCCAATGACCTAGTATATAACTTGTCCAGAGCTATTGAGATACTTTCTACCCCTTCTTTAAGTATCCTAGAATTAATATTATCAGGGCCGGAGGCCTTGGTAGTATCTAAATCACCTATTAGTCCTTTTATCATCCTCCGATCGACACAAATGTTAGTAAACACCTCTTTTCCTGACCTATGAGTACTATACATAGGACTATTTAGTTTCTCTTTTGTAAATACTGATGCAAAATGACCATTTAGTACCTCAACTATTTCCTCATCAGTTTTTCTCACAAACCCTTCATATTTGATAGGTCCTATTTTAACTCTGCCAGACTTGTTATTAGTTTTATAGTAACTAAAGAACTTTCTAGGATCTTTGTTGCTATCCTGAGCTAATTTAATTTCTGACACCCTTTTGTTCTTCTTTATAATCTTATTTAACTCATTCCTAGCCATTCTATAATCACTTAAATTTTGAATATTATTTTGTACCTGTAATTTTTTATATGCCCTTTTCTTCTCTGAAATTTTTCTAGCTATCTCCTGATTCCACCATAATGGTTTTCTACTTTTGTTCCTAATGGCCTTCATTGGGATACATTGTTCTTGGACTACATTTATTATATGCTTGAAAGTATCCCACATTCCATAAGCATTTTTACCTCTGAATTCTATATCCCAGTCTACCAAATTTAGCAAGCTTCGAAGTTTTACATAATCTCCCTTATGAAAATTTGGAACTTTTTCAGCATTCTCAGTTATTTTACCCTTCTCAATTCCCAAGTTAAAACGAACTATCTGATGGTCACTATTTCCCAATGCTTCCTCAACAGTCAATTCTTGAACTAAATGATCACTGTTAGAAAGTACTAAATCTAATATATTGTCCCCCCTCATTGGCTCATTAACAAATTGATTCCAAAAATTATCCTCAAAGCATTCTATGAACCTGCCACTTGTTCTATCCCTACCTATCATATTTTCCCATCATATTTTTACGTGTTACTAACAGCGGTCACTCTATTGATGTCAGTATTTTTTCCTGCAATTCAAATCTCCCTAGACTTAAAAATACTTGAATCTCTTCCTATAAAAAACTTAAGGCCATGAATTAAATGAGAACGATGCATCTCAAATTAATGACTCAGTAAACATATTTTCCAACCAACCATTCCTCTGAGATCTCACTCAACACAATTTACTCCGTCATCATTTATATTCATCCAATCAGTTGCTCTCCAAACTCCGACGGTTAAGGTTCGTAGGTGTAATTTTGCAATGTTTATATTTTCAATTTCAAGCATCTTCACTTTCAGTCAAATTCTAATTGTCTAAACAGTCGTATACAGATTTTTGATCTACTGAATTTAGTGCAAGGTTTTTATTATGCTGCGTGTACTATTTCACGTTTCAATACCTTAGTTGTTCGATTTCTAGTTATTTTTTTTATATTTCAATCAAGTTTTTAATGTCTAAAAATACTAAGGTTTCCTTCCCTTTTATGTGTATTTTTCGCTTACTTTTGACCGAAAATTTATTATCAATTAGATTCTAATAGATATAAATTTATTGCAATGTATTTCTTTAAAGTTATACCCACTGAGGATGAAAGAGGAATTGGTGCGAACGTTTGATTTCAATAAGGAATGATCTCCATCATCGCCTACATCTTCAATTTCATCTTAAGAACAAGATTCCCGAGAAGTTCCGAGATATATATATATATATATATATATATATATGTATATATATATATATATATATATATATATATATATATATATATATATATATATATATATATATATTATATATATATATATATATATATATTTTATATATATATATATATTTTATATATATATATATATATATTTATATATATATATATATATATATTTATATATATATATATATATATATATATATATATATATATATATACATATATATGAAAATTAACTCACAGGAAAATGAAAAGATGAATCCAAGCACTTTCGAACTATATTTGCAAGTTCATTTTCAAGAAATAGCATGAAAATGGAGAAGACAACCTTATATAGGGTACAAAGATACGAAGGGAACGCCCATCACATAGTACAAACCAATGGAAAAACACAATAACAAGATAGAAAAATAGAACAGGAGGCTGGGCATACATTGCCTTAAATAATGGAAGGGCGACTTAGACTACCCACCTCTGAACCCTAATTAGGGGGGTAAAAAATCCTGAAACAACTTTATTTGAGATTTTATGTATGAAGTGATAATGGGGTCTAGCATGAACAAACCAGGGCTAAAGTTGAAATTTGGGAACGCGTTAATGGAGATACATTCTAATATATTTCTCGAAATATAATTACTGCATTTTATGACTGGTTTGGGACTGTTCCAGTTAATGCTATGGTTAAGATTGTACATATGTAGAAAAAACGCATATTGTTCACGGTGATTACGTACATTGGCTTGATGTTGCTTAATCCGGACATCTAGTTCATTTCTCGGTTTGTCCATAATAACATTTTTGTCAGTTTGTTCAGCTTATCGAATAAACAATGCCAGGTCGGGGGGAGGGGTGAATTTTTGACAAGGATGCGATAAATTTTAGTCTCGTACTTAAAAATAACATTTATGTTCAGGGGCATAGGTAAACAAGGTAATTTAATGAAAATATGGTTATAGAGTAAAACTAATAAGCATTTGGCCTGAAACTTAGGGATATTAACATTAGTTTGATAATAGGAAGGCTTAGTGGACTTATAACAAGTGTCGAGAAAATACACATGGGTAGCACAAATTTATTCCTATTTTATATATTCTATCGACTTCTTTGTTGAATTTGAGCAAGAAATGTATTAATATTTAAATTATTAGGCCGAAGGCAAAGAATGTCATCAAAATATTGCATCCAGGCTATAGTGGTTTCATTAATTAGGGAAAGTATTCTAGATTCAAAGAATTTCATGTATAGGTTGGCGAGTACAGGGGACAAACAATTCCCCATTGCCATTCCAAAGGTCTGGTGATAAAATTTTCCATTAAAGCGAAATTTGAAATTGTTGATGCAAAGAGCAATGAGTTTAATGATTGTAGAAGCGGGTATAGAAAGGGCAACTGTGTCAAGGTGTTCTTCAAGGAAATTCAAGATATCTGGTTCGGAAACTTTAGTAAAGAAGGAACAAACATCAAAACTAACCAGGCTAAAATTATAAGAGTAAGGAAGCTCATTAAGTTTACTAATGAGGTGTATATTATTGATAACACCGGGAAACAATTTAAAAAAAAAATTCTGTTGAGTTAGACTTTTGTGCTGATTTAGACTAAATTTATCATGCTGATTCCAAATTTGTTATCAGCTTTTTTCTAGCACGTCTATTTTTATCTCCACGGCTTACCCCCCAGAGACGTAAAATTTCACTGTTTAGTTGTAATAAGATTTGCCTGCTGATTACGATTGAATTCATCTACAGCTACGTGGCAACTTGTTTGTGCAGTCACCATTGAGACAGTGCGGTGAGAGGTGTATGTTGTACGTTCTATTTCGTTATATGCTGGGTTTTTTTAGCTTTCAAAGCTGGTAACTATTCCATCTTAGTGTTTTATTTACATAGTTATATATTTTCTTTGTTTCTGATCATACCTGATTCTGCAACTTCTCGTCTTAAATGCCTAAACAACCCTAACTCCTTCTGCAACATTTGTGGCAGTTTCACCATTCCAAGTAGGAGGGCAAACATCAGTGCATTTGTCAAACAAGCATATTTAGCATATTTTAAAGTAAAACTCGGTGATAAAAACAAGGCATGGGCCCCCCATAAAGTGTGCAGGCAGTGTGTCGAGAGTTTACGGATGTGGACCAAATGAACACGTGAAAGGTTGCCATTTGGTAACCCCATGGTTTGGCGAGAGCAAAAGGAGCATTTCACAGACTTTTATTTTTGTTTAGTGAAAACATCAGGATTTAACAAGAAAAATAAAATCAAAATAGAATATCCTAATCTACCGTCAGCTATAAGGCCATTCAGTTGAATTTCCAGTGCCAGTTTTCGAACAACTACCTCCTCTAGAGAATCTGAGTGATGTTGACGAACGCAGTGAAAGCAATAATGCAGATTTCAAAATTCACGAGGATTCGGTTCGTAGAGGATTTGATCAGCACGAGTTTAATGATTTGGCATGTGATTTAGGCTTATCAAATAAAGCTTCAGAAATTCTAGCATCAAGATTGAATGAGAAAAACTTACTTGAACATGGAGCGAAAGTATCATACTTTTGAACCAGAGAAAGTACATTTCTGCAGTGCTTTCGAATTCATAGCGGCTTTGTGTATTGCCATAACATTCCTAGTTTACTGAAGGAATTAGGGCTTTCAATCTACAATCCAAATGAATGGCGAATGTTTATTGACAGCTCAAAGCGGAGCTTGAAGTGTGTCCTTCTACACAATGGCAATTTATTTGCTGCAGTCCCTATTGGGCATTCTGTCTTTCTTCGTGAAGAACATGGAGATATAAAAAGGGTCATTGAGTTATTGTAATATGACAAAAAAATTGGATCATCTGTGTTGACCTTAAAATAGTGTGCTTCATTCTTGGTCAGCAACGTGGGTACACAAAGTATCCCTGCTTTCTCTGTATGTGGGATAGCAGAGCTCGAGGGAAGCATTGGGTTGAAACGAATTGGCCTCCAAGATCTCATTTTAAACCTGGAGATCCCAACATTCTACATGAGTCACTTGTTGACAGGAAGAATATAATATTCCCACCTCTGCACATAAAACTAGGTCTCATAAAGCAGTTTGTAAAGGCATTGCCAACTGATGGCAACTGTTTTAAGTACATCATCTTGACATTTCCTGGTCTGTCAATTGAAAAAATCAAGGCCGGTGTGTTTGATGGTCCACAAATTCGAAAGCTCATGAAAGATGAACAGTTCACCGGGACTATGTCAAACCTTGAGAAGAATGCTTGGTTCTCATTCATAGAAGTCGTCAAGAACTTTCTTGGAAATAACACGTGCTAGTAATTACACAGAAATTGTTCAGAATCTAGTGGAGAGCTACAAGGCGCTTGGTTGCAACATGAGATATAAACTACATTTTCTGCATTGCCCCCTTGCCAGTTTTCCGGATGATCATGGTACTGTTAGCGACGATCAAGATGAACGATTTCACCAAGATTTGAAGGTTATGGAAGAAAGTTTTCGGGGTAGATGGGATATACATATGATGGCTGACTATTGTTGGAGCATCAAACGCGAGGGTCCTCATGGTGAACACTCCAGAAATAGCTATAAACGTAAATTTTTACATTAACTACTTGAATACAATTATAATTATTTAATTATTGTAGCTATATCCTTTGTTAAAATATAATAGTGCTAAATAAACATTGCAATCATGCCTCTTTCTTTCATATTTTATTGTATGTCATTATATGAAAAAGTTCAAAAACTTGACGTGATAGAGAAAAACGGAGATCAGTTTTAGGTTCAGCACCAAAAAATTAGTTAAAAACAGCTGTCAGACCTAAGTCAACAAAAATTGTGTTCCCGAGGGTAATATGCGAATTGGAAATGGTCCCAACCAAAAGGCTTAGGAGAAAAGCTAACCATTTTAATAGGGTATAGGAAGCACACTCAGCAGAGCTAATGATGGGGCGCATTGGGTTATCAGGTTTATGGTTATTAATAACACCATAAAGGTAGGGATGGGAAGCATTTGAAGATTTAAATTTGCTAATGAGGTCAGGGGATCCTTTAAGTAGAGAGCGAACAGTTGAGTGAAATTCTCTGTTTGCCTGGTCATTAGGATTCCTTCTAAGGGTCTCATAGGTGGAGGTATCCGAAAGTAAGACATTCATCTTATCTAAATATAGGTATTTGTCAATTAGTACAACAGCGGCAGATTTATCGGACTTACAAACGCGAATTTTCTTATTATTCCTAAGGGAACTTATCGCTTTTTGAAGCTTAACAGGATAATTATTGTTCACATGGCTTAAGCAATTATAAACATAACCTTGAGCAATGGAAATATCATTACCGGACACGTCACAAAATTTTTCTAACTGGGCAAATACGTTGGCAATTTAAATATCATTCGGGGGGTATGGGAGAATAAAGACGAAAGCACTCGGAATCGTTTTTCACTTTTCCTTTGTTTTTTGTATCTTTATAACTTTGACTCACATGTACTTTGTGTTTTTTAATATATATATATATATATATATATATATATATATATATATATATATATATATATATATATATATATATATATTATATATATATATATATATATATATATATATATATATAAAGTAAATAGGCACCAAGATCATTACTGAAATACGTTTATTTATAAATTTAAAGAATGAAAAAGATACATTTTGAACTTCTTTTGAACAATGAAAATTCCTTAATTAGTAAGACTTCGCTTTTAGCGGCTTTTTCATAGAGCTGCAACTCGATTTACGAGGGGCGGTCAATAAGTTTTTAAATTTGGATATAAGGAAACGAGATATGAGGAAAAGTGTTTTATTATTTTTTAATATAACTACCCTCAACTTCAATGCACTTGCGCCACTTGTCCCTGAGGCTTCGAATTCCCGACAACCAGAAATTTCTCGACTGCTGTTTAATCTATTCCTGGACGGCGAGCTGGACATCTTCATCGTCCCCAAACTGGCGTCCACGCAGTGCAGCCTTGAGCTGGAAGAATAAAAAGTAGTCGCTAGGGGCCATATCTAGACCCTAGGGGAAATGGTTGAGATCCTCGAATCCGCACTCGCGCAGGGCAGCTTGTGTAACTCTGGCCTTGTTAACACGGGCATTGTCGTGGAGAAGCAGGACACCGCGTGCCAACATGCCACGCCGCTTCTGACAGATGCACTTCTTAAACCCAGCCAGTTCCTCGGCGTAATATTGGCCTGTGATGGTCCTTCCACGAGGCGCATAGTCCAACATCAACACTCGCTCAGAATCCCAGAAGATCGTGGCCATGATCTCCCCGGCTGGGGGTTGGGTCCAGAACTTGATGGGGGTCGGAGAGCCCCCGTGCTTCCAGGCCATGCTTTTGAGCTTGGTCTGGGGATCCCAGTGATGGACCCACGTTTCATCACTTGTCACTATGCGTGACTGGAATCCCGCCGGGTCTTGGTTGTACAGGAGCAGCAGCTCCTCCGAACTTTGACGACGTTGAAGTCGATCATGGGGCGTAAGGGTTCCAGGGACCCAACGGGCAGAGAACTTAGTCATGGCCAAATTGGTGATGTTGATAACATTTCCATGTGATATTCTAAGTTCTCTCTCGATTTCTTTGACCTTCACCCGTCGATTTCTGAGGATCCTCCTCTCCACACGGGCCCCATTGTCCTCGTTGGTCACGTTTGACGGGCGTCCTGGACGGGGGTCATCTTCAAGGGACTCAAGACCATGGCGGAACTCCCTATTCCAGCGAGCAATGGTTGCATAAGAAGGGGCGGTGTCGGTGTACACTGCAACCATGCGTTCATGGATCTCTTTTGCATTCTTGCCTTCCTTGGTTAAAAATTTGATCACTACGCGGTGCTCAACCTTTTCCATTGTTGAAAAACTTGTGCCTGACGATCTGCGATCAGCTACTGCTTCTTAAATAGACGAGGCAGGAGCACGCGGCTGCAGAGCCTGACTTGTCATAACTTGTCCTAACACCCCCACAAACAGCCATCCTCCTTCCTCTTTTTTGCCCTACCGATTCGCAAAACTTATTGACCGCCCCTCGTAGCATAGATTTAATGTGTTATCAGATTATGGCTTGTAGTCATTCTCACCATGTTTGGCGTATGACATTCAACAACTCTGAATGTGTTCAGTGTTTTTGGTCTCTCTTACCTAAGTTCCCGTCGAGTATTCCCCACACATGTTGTATTGCGTTCATGTCGGACAGAATTGGCCAAGGATTTCATTTGATGCCGATTTGAGAGGGAGACTCACATCATCTATGAATAAACAAGTTTGTTTTTTTTCAAACTATCTATTCGAAAACTTCGGCAAAAATCCCTCTTTATGAATGAAAATGTATTTTTCATCGTTGATATTGCAAACAATCAACCAACTTTGACCTTGCATCATTCCAAATTTCCCACACACAATAACAGAGAAGCCACCATGTTTCACTGGTGGCCGTAACATGTTTATGGGAGGTATTACAAGATTCCTACCAACTTCCACCCTCAAAATGACTAATAATCCCTCCTGAAATTTCCTTGCAATGTTTCTTTCTGTGCATGTTTAAAAATGAAATTATTAAACTGAAAAGATGGAAGAAAATACTAATAATAATGGAAAAACGAATAACAACATTATATCAAAAAACTGGTTGTTTATTTATCTATTGCATTTCTCTATAAATTATATTCTGAAATCATGTTCACATCAACTCAGCAATCAAGTCATGTTTTTGTATAGCCCGCGTTCAGAATCTCCAAACGAAGCTCTCCTCTCACTAATGACAGATATGTTTTCAAATTGGCATCGGACAGAACATAAAATAAGAATTGTGGCTGCCGTCAAGATTCTAACCACTGATTACGCGAGTATGCTGAGAGTGGACGAATAGACATGTCCACTCAGCCGACCAGAAGTGGGCAAGTCGAGATTTTAAAGTACCATGGATCATTTCGCCTCGATAATCGCTATAATATAGGCATGAAATGTAGGAAATAAAAAAACCAAAACCAGTTTTTCTTTCTTGGGAAAGGATAGGACTACACTATAGTACTAGAAGCCACAGCTCCTGACTTTAGCGAATACTTTCTTCAATATGATTCTGGATGTAATGTGACTATCACATGCGAATATTCGCATCGGCTGTATTTGATAGGCGAACGAGAGAGTATAAGAGAACTAATTATATGCATCCAATTTCGGGGAAACACGCTTCTTTTTTAAATTTACATTGGATATTTTTTTAATTGAATTTATTAAATATGCATCTGATCGCATGGCTCTAACATACGAGAATATTAGATTTCCGAATCTCAGAACTAGTGAGTTAGGTCCTCTGATTAAAATAGAGCATATTCAACCTATAATCCTTTTTTATAGATAAATGGAATAGTAGAAAAACTTATCTTCTTTATACTATAAATGGATTTTGAAAGGGCGATTTTACTTTGAAACTAGAAAGATAAAACAAAAGAAATTGAATAAGGAAAACTTGATGTTTTATTTACTAAAATTATATTTCCTAAATGATCTTTTACTTCCAAACAGTTATCTTAGGAGAACACAATAGTTTTTTAAAGTTCTTAAAATGTTTTGAAGGTTTCCATTTTTTATCATTTTGTATCCTCATGATACAGTGCAAATAAATGTGGTACTAAATATGATGTTTACCTAATTCAATTGATTCTGGAAGCAAATTCGATGTATTGCCTGAGAACATTCAAATCTTCCTCAAAAGTGATCTGTTGTTAGAGGTCGGAAGCTTGTAAGGCATATGATGATTCCGAGCAATGATTAGTAGTTAGTACCTTCACTATTTCGATTTTCTCTCAAAAAATATGCTTTACTTTTGTTCAGACTTGCCTTTATTCCACGCCTTATTTCTTCTTTGCCCTTTTTCTTCTCTGATAGTAGTTTGTATTGTTTTAATGCTGAATTTGCAGTGATATGAAGCAATAAAACAAGATATGGTCTTTTTACTTCATTCCTCTTTAGTTACTTGTGCAATAATCATGATTTGTAGGTCCATAGTTACTGTAGGGAAGTTGGTGAACAGTTAATGACGTAAAGTACAAATAAACACTTTCTTCTTTGGTCTTGTTTGAAGATATTCCTATGCTAGGCCTACATTGGTTTCCTATTCTACCCTCAAAACTCCCTCAAAGAATTTTACATCTTTCTAGCTTTAAAGCCTGGTGATATGTGACCGTTCAAACTCACACTTGTTTTGGCAATTATCCTGTATTTAAATATTACATTGGATTGTTTGTTTACAATACGGGCCTAATATTTGGCTTTTCTTTATACGAAGGTCTATATTGCGATCTGTTTAGTCATTATAAGCTTCTTTTTTGAAGAAGAGTCACAAGTTATATTCTATACCCCAAAGTTCTTTTAATTGAAAGAGTGTTTTCGGTAATGCATATTTAAAACAATGTATGGAATTAAAGACCTTTAGTTTACTGTAATTCAAACAAATCTAAATAACTTGCAGGGCAGTCCAGCGATAATCTACTTTTATGGCTTAATGATGTCTTGAAACTTTAAAAAGAAATCCATTTAACTCGTTTTAAAGGAATCTAAGCCAAAAAATTGAAGAATCTATATTGATAAAATACACAAAAATGCAAAAACTATAAAACGGCTCTTGATACAAAAAAATATGTTTTCCTGAGTGCTTCCCTTACCGGCTGTTTTTCCCACTTTTTAAAGTCTTACACACAAATCTCTCGATCTCGGGTTTAAACAACAATCTAAAAAGAACAGCAAATATTCGCTAACGATGCGAGATTTTTCAGGGCTGGCTTTAAGTCCGTTCCATCATGAGTGATATTTTAAGAACTCTCTGATGATGATTATAATCTACTCGTGGAATATTTTATACCCGAAATGAGGTATACGATCATATTGATTAAAACAAACACGAAATAATCAAAGAAGCAATACTTTCATTGTCGCATCCTCTCAGGAATACTATTTACTAATGTGTTGAAAACGAATTGCCTCCCCTAGTAATAGCTACGTGGAGACAGACCTTTCATAATTTTATAAATATAGCAATTCGTCATTTCGACATTAATGTTAATAGACGAGCTCAAATGTAAGGAATGTTTGGTAATAGCTTAATATGTTCAATTTTAACGAACATATTCTATTCATTTTTCACACAAAAAATATATTGATTTAATTTAAGAGTGAAAATTATTTTAGAAAGATACTTTATCGCAATACCTATTCCTTATAATACACATATTTTAGTAATTACCCTTTATAATAATTAATCATTTATAAATAAATATAATAATATATTTTAAATGATAGTCATACTTAATAAACTAATGTACTTTACTATCCAAGTAAATTAGAACGGCTGTATTTCTATCAGAACTTCTTCAATAACTTTCGTCAAGGAAAATCAAAGGTTTCCAAAATAAAATAGGTATGGGTAAAAGATATACAAATTTGGATGAATGAAACGAAAGTTTTCTGCAGATAAGCAATTTACTACAAAAATTGAAGTATCAAAATAATCCAAACATTTAGATTTCTTTTATGGAGAACCAGCAGTATTTGTATAGAAACTAACGTCAGTTCAATCTATTGTATGTTAGAGCATTATTTTTCCAGCTGTCGTTGGATAACATGCATAAGAAATAGGTCACACATCTCTCTGTCCGCAAGCTGATCGTAGAGCTGCACCACAAAGATAGTCCTTCAATTGTAGCCATTGCAGAAACTGTCGATCACTTTAAAAGTGTAGGCCAATTACCTTTTGTCAACCTATAACAGAAGTGGTTTCTAGCAAGGCTAGTAAATCATCGGTAAGCTAAGGAAGACCTAAAAAAGGAAAGAACAAGTCATTACCCAAACTTTGAAAAGGACCGTTTCCGGACAGGTACAACACTTTTTCTTCCAAGAGATTTGGGCCAATAATATCTCTAAGCAGAATGTGTCACGTCGGATAGAGGAAAACAACAGTATTCGTGCTACCATACCTGTCCGAAGAACAAGAAGCGTTATTTAGCATTGGCCACTGAGCACGTTTCATGAAAACAGATGATAAATGTAAGTTCGATTTGTCTGGATCCGAAGAGAAGAAGTTAGATTGTCACAGAACAAACGAAAGATTGTCAATTTCACACAAAATAGTGAAGTTTATCAGAGGAAGTATCATGGACTAGGGACTGATTTCGGTAGAAGGCACCCGCGTTCTTGCGCGCTTATAGGCCAAAGTGAATGCACAAATGTACATGGTATTGCTGCGACAACATCCTTTTCCCATCTGCCAGCATCCTAAACCCAGGCGACAATTATCATTCAGCATAGGGCATCCTGCTACACGGCCAAGTCGTTGTAAACCTTCCGGAAATGAATCCCCTTGAAAATATTTATAATAAAATAGGAGAGAGGTTTAAGTGTTAAAAAGTGCACCAGGATATTTTAATTTTAAATGGTATTTTTTATAGCAATATATTGAGTTGTATCATATAAATAGTGGGTAAAATGGTTATTAATATATGTTTAAGGCTTTACGAAATTCATTATATTTTTTCTTTAAATTTGGTTATTTGTCTCTAATTTGAATTTAGTCATTTAGCGTACCATATTTAGAGCCAGTTTTGTTTGCTCAGTCCTAGATTGAAGAGGAAAAATGGCCTAGCCTTATCGAATGCCACTTTTTCGCTACGGGAGTCACTTGCAATACGCACAAATCTTTGTGCTAATCCCTTGTTACCTTATCGTAAAAATACCAGAGAGCAAAGGACCAGATCACCTTAGAACAAAATCAGAAGGGACCAGCATCATGTGACCTAAATACTAGATTGAACTCAATTGCTTTTATCCCCAAACATTTACCGTCTATTGTAACTATGATCCTTTAACCTTTCAGTTAATTTATTGATCAATCGATTTAGGCTGAAATCTTGCCTCTTGTGTTTATTAACGTAACTCTTTTATGTCCTGACAATTATAATTGTATTCAACTATTCAACGCAAGTGTATCATTATCGTCAACAGCACGGGAATTATTCGTGTGATTTTGTACAATAGTTGTGCGAAGTTTGGCAAGATTGTAATATATCAAAGTGAGGCTTGACAATCCAAATTTTTTTTACGGTTATGACGTTGTCATATTTCGAAGAAACTTGACTTGAACTCGTATTTAAATATATCTGCATAAGTAAAATATATGATGTCATATGTTGGTGTGTATACTTAAGCACCAATCGATTGGTGTATATTTGACACCAGCCTGTAATATAGAAAAACTGTGTCCGATTTTGTTGAGGAGAAAATTATTTTCTGAGCTGAGGGAATTTGGTAATACTTTTTTTTGACGCGTCACCCATAGTTACGAGAAAGAATAACTCTCCTTCGAGAGAAATCTTGAGGAAGACTGAGTTCATCAACAGGTCAAGGACATCATCAACGATGACATCAGTGAGACGATGGTGGCCCTATATGAGTATTTTTAGGTCTTAATATTGTAGTAGCTCCCTGGTCCCTCCCACACAGCACACACGACCCCATGAATAGGTAGTCCAAAGTTTTCATGATCAGGTGGCCTTCTTGGCTCTTCTATTTTAACCCCTTGGATTACTTTTGAGGCGTTGTTTTGAAAGAGAAACCAATTAAAGGATGCAAACTACCAATGAATAGTTAATAGATACCATCATAGACGTTAAGATCACAATGAAAAAAATCGAAAACAACATTCTGAAGGTACATGACCTGCCATCTAAACAACGGAACTCTGAAAATACACAACAGAAAAAACACGAATTTTGCCTTTAAAAAATGATGGAGGAAAGTACAAAAAATTTATACGCCAATTTATTTTCCTTGAAGCTATATATATTCAAGAAAAGCAGCCTAGGTTAAACATAAAATTCAATTACCACGACATAATTCCAATTGAAAGAGGACGGGGACGAGCAACAGCGTGCGCTTAACATATTAGCCCTAATTTTCTAATCACCATGAGAGAGGAGCTTAACCTCTTTTCACTACCCGTCGGCCGGAGGTTCTCAACATCTGACATATCCCCCACCCTAATCACACATACACACACACCGTGTCCTAATGGGATTTAATTCGCTTACATGCTTCCATTTTTTTTAGTAAGTCTGTAACCAAATATTGTTATCTATAAAGCCATTTCTTGCACAATTTGTCCATTTTGTCTCAGAAGATGATACGTAACGTAACGAAATGTGTTAGTTTAATAAAATATTGGGAAAAGTACAATAATTTGCTACTATCTTCCTCAAAATCAAAGCCTTAAGTTTTCAATGAACTTCGGGGAGCTTATTGATGAGTTGACTCAAGAAGAGAAGTCGAATATACGACAAATAGAGAGGATTGAAAAGAAAATACAAAATTAGCCTTCGCTTTCAATAAAACCTGCCGTGATGAACATACATATACTGCCCAATTTCACGCGCACACATATAAATAAATATATTTATATTTAAACAGGAGTGTACATTAAGTTTCCTAAAACGAGACTCTAACTCAACAATAAAACAAATTTAAGGGAATTATTTAAGACTACGACTGGTTTAACTGTTTCAAAAACATTCCATCTCTTTCATTGCTGCTTAAATTTGCTCAGCTATCCTCAAGGATCAGAGAGAGACAGTTGCTGATGCTTGAGTCACCGTTAATATCTTAATGGAACTTTTTAGGGGACAAATTTGCGACGAGACAATTTGTTGACGGTTCACCACATGGCTCATTCCTGATGATCCAAAGTAATTTCGTGCCATTGGTTGGGCAAGGCACAAATAAATGTGCCTAAATGACTCGAGTTTCTCTTAATTCTTTTTTTTTAGTTGCTGTGAGTTTAGAACAAGCTGTGTAGACCACCAGCTCTTTCTAAACAGGAGAGGTGCATCAAGAACAATCTGAACTCGATTTAATCACTTTTATTCGATCTAGAGTGCATTTATTGGATAGAATTCCACCCAAATTAAGGGGTGTCAATTTTATAACATCGTCAACCAAGCAGAGGACGATATCTAAGAGATTGCGTGCCCTTTCTGCCCAAAGACCTTTACATAGACTTTACTTATTGATAAGGTTCGTTAGAGTTTTATGTACTCCCGTTCCCGAGGCACCTGAGTAGTACAATCCTAAGTCTCATCGGGATATATAGCCGGCGCACCTTTACAAACATCTGATCACAGATCCATTGCCCTCGGTGATTGTTGCTTCTTAGTTTTTGGTTAGTATTAATATAAAATAATTCTCCCCTAAGCCTCTTCTACAGACAATTGCGTACCCTCTTTGCCCCAATGCCCGGAGAGGGAACTGCGGCTATATCTCTTCAATACATTTTATGTTTCCTATTTTCAACACTTTCTTTACAGATCTTACCTTACAAACTTTCTACGGAGTGCGTCTTTCTTGGTATTTCGATTTAAATAAAAAACAAAACAAATCCCCTATAAAAAATGAAACGCAATCTTGCCCGAGACCATAGAAATTGGCTACAATGAACAGAGTCAAGACAAGCTCCTGAAGATGCACATGTTTCGTCCTCTTGGGGGATTCTGTTGACAGAAATTCGTGATCTCTTTCCTTCAAAACCGGGAAAGCAAGAACAGTGAGAGCCACTTCAACTCTCAAGTACTCCTCTACCTTTATCGGGTGGGCTGAATGGCTAGAGTCAGCTCAACCGCAATCACGTTTTAGGATCACGTTTGCAAGTCAGAAAGGTAGAACTTATAGAGATTTGTTAACATTTGAATAAGTATTGGGAAGTCACATACTTTGGGACAATCACGAAGTGTGCAGGCAGAAAAGGGAGGAAATAAATACTAAGAAGTATGGCATTTACAACGCTCTTTGACTCCAAATACAGAGATCGGACGGATTTATTCGAAGAAATTAAGATTTCAAGTGTCTTAAATAAACTCCGATATCATCAATTGTACGAATTCAAGTCTCGCTGTAACCATAAATGGATTTTAAGAAAGGAAGTAGAAAGAATGAAAGTCAAAAAGAAAAAGAGTGATATTCATTTACACCATCGTTTCCGTTTCTTTCACAACTCTTTTTTTTGTCTTCAACTATTCGACTAACGAATACATATATTTCAGCTTATTTTTATTTATTGTATTGGATAAGGACTTGCTGCCTTAGCTTCATGGTGAAAACAAAAGTTAGTTCCTAAATTCCGGCAGCGTAACATCCCAAAACACTTTGGGTGGACGTAAAGAGAGTTTAGGATTGGTGAATAACAAAATTATTGACAGCGAAATAGTCATTCAACCCCATTAATTATTTTCGAATAGTAGTCAGGTCAGAAAACACCAGATAACATTGTTGTATAAGGAAGTTCTTTGCTTTAAAACGAAATACTACTTACTCCCTCTTATATCAGTGCCTATTTTTACAACGAGTCGTTCAGAATACTTAATATTAACAGAAGATTGGATTGAACGAAATTCAATGCTCGATTGTGCAAGATTGTTTTTCGAGAGATGCCAAATACGGTAATAACATTTTAACTGTTTTAAGGCGAGGAAAAATAAGAGTAAAGTAAATTTGTAAAGCATGACCATGAATTTTTTCATGTTAACTTGGGCATCGGATCTCACACCAACACCTTCACAGTGAGGAAAGAAGGACTTAGGGCAAACAAGAAAGGACTATTAATTTGTTCTTAAATAGAACTTAGACCTGATGAGTGATCCAAATTTGAAGAAGTTCCAAGTCTCCTTTATTTATGTTTTATGTCTGAAAGTTCCGCCTGAAGTTGAATAACAAAAGACTCTATATGGTGGATTAATGGGAGGATATTTTAAACTTCTCTCTAAAAGTAAAAACAAAAAATCCCTATAACTCGCTGTTGATCTTTCTCACTTTAATACTTTACATCATTTTCTTTGATTATGCCTCAATTTTATTATTAAAGGTACAGACGAAATTATACTCACACAATTCTTCAACTTTTTTCCATTCGTAATTGAGTAAATAATTAATAGCCAATTACTTCACCCTACCAAGATATCTAAGACGATAAATGAGGCTTTCATTTTGCCAGTGTAGAGATGCTGCTAAGATTAACTTATCGTATTCCGATAACTGGATTGCCTTTACTTTAGGCACTCCATAAACACTTTTATCTCTTAATGCTGTGGTGGTGGTGGTGGTGCAATTATTTTATTTACTAAAATCTTCCTTAAATTCTATTTTACTGTTTATCCCTTTCTTTACTAAATTATTATAATCCTATCAAGTAGCCTTTAACTTATATTTATGGCTGCGATAATTTTATATACTTTCACTTTATATAGTAAGTTATCCCATGAGTAATGTGGAACATTTATAGGGAGTACTGTTGTCAACGTAAATTCCTCGGTAAATGGGTTATATTTGCAAGCTTGCGACTCCAAAGTAAAAACAGGGTCTCTTCTTGCTTACTATGCTGGGTAATTGGTGATCGTAGCTTCCTAAATAGATAAAAGGAAATTTTGGAGATGGATTCAAACGTCTTTATTAAGAGTTAGTGTTGACTTGTCTTCGAGGTAAGAACAGAAAATAACTGACTATTCGATGATGAACTTTTTATTTTCTATTCTATTTATTCATGTAGAAAATTGATAAAAAAATGAGGAGTCCCCTCCTTGCTTCCGTGGATTGGAGACAAGGGGAGAGAGGAAAAGAGATGAAATTAAATGCAGGAGTAGGTAGAAAGTTTGCCCGGGGATCGGCCAACTGAGTTTTTACATTAACAATTTACCTTTGTCTATAGATTAACATTTTGGAGCTAAAAGGAAAAATAATTATGATATTTACATAAAAAAATAATTTGGGGACACACAAGTAAAAAAATTATATACAAATAGAATAGAACAATACATTCGATTTAATCTCAATATTAAGGGAACAGCGTAGCTATATTACAATGTAGTAAAACCTGTATTCCGAATTTTCTTTTTAATTAAGGTAAATTCGATACATCCGGTTAGATTTTGTTCCACAATAATGATGTTACACTTCGCGATATTAGAGAAATCACTTTCTAGTTCGGATACGAATTGGATCTAGGGCCACCTGTAGATGGCTGGTGTGTCCACCGTTTTGGCCGGAGGCATGTACGACTTGTATCTCTCCCACTCCTGTAGACTGAACAAGCGTCTACAGAACCTGGTGGGAGAGTAGCCTCCGGGCTGTCCCAGATGGCGAGGCTGCGTGAATGCAGGTAGGCATTCACCGTCTCCAGCCCGGTTCTACGATGAAGTTCCCTTGATGTGACGAAATCGTTCCATTTCACGTTGAGTATGAAGCGTAGGGCCCGATTTTGTACCCTCTGCATCTGAACCATCTTGGTACTTGAAGCTGTGTTGAGTGGGACTGCTGGATACAGCAGCTTTGTTCTAACTAGGAATGTATATAATTTATTTACTAAGGTTGCGAAATCGGTGGAGTTTGCTGAGTTCAATTTTCGCAACTTGACCCTTCGAGTTGATATGGCTTCCTATGCCAGGCATGGAGATCCTTAAGCCTAGGATACTCGCGCTAGGGAAAATAGTCTATTGTTGAGTTTTCAAGTCGGATGTATTCCGTCTTCCGTCTGCCAATCGCGACTGCAGCGAATTTGGTCTGGTTCGTCTGGATCTTCCACTTCGATCGTACCTAGAGATTTTCTGGGCCTCGGCTGCAGTCGCCCTCTACATCACTCTTCCAGATCTGGTATGACGAGTCATAATCTGGGAGATTTCGTCCGCGTACGGTCCGTTGAGGGTTCTGGGATGTAGCGGTTTAGGATTGTCCTTTGTGTAGATCGTAAAGAGGGTGGAATTCAGACACCCACCTTGTAGGACTCCGGATAGCATGTATAAATATTCCCCGTAAAAATGTAAATATTTGCAGTTTACCGTTTAAATATCATTTTCTGTAATTTAGCATTTTTACCAAAACCTTTTAGTTGCCCCTCAAACATTATCGTTTTTTTCAGTAAATAAATATAATTCATATTTATTGTATTTCGCCTTATTTCGATATTTCGTAATCATATATTTGTATATTATTTTATTACTAATTATTTCCATATTATTCATATATAAAATAACCTATGTAATTTTAATAAATAAATCCGGCTGCTCACTCTCGGACCGCTCGCATTATTTTGATATTTCGTAATCATGAAAAAAGCTCACAAAGTTCACGTAAGACAAAGTTATGCAGATACACCCAAGAAGGAAAAGTGAAAAACGATTCCGAAAAGGTCTTTAAGAATAAAGACGAAAGCGCTCGAATCGTTTTCACTTTTCCTTCGTAATCATTTATTTGTATATTATATTATTAATAATTAATTTCATATTATTTATATATAAAATAACCTATGTAATTTTAATAAATAAGTCGGGCTGCTCACTCCCGGACCGCTCGGACGCACCGAAGTTGAGCTCTCGCGCCTGGAACATTCCAAAGCGCTTTTTCACACTGTGACGCTGGTATCTCTTGGAAGAAGAAAGAAGACGAATATTGGTTACTAAGAAAGGAAGCCAAACGCTTCGACGAGCAATATCAACCAGACGCTCTTCTGTCATCATTCACCATTTTCCCACGGGGGATTAAAAAGAGATAATTTTACTCAGGCTATCATAATTAATATTATGGCAGCCTAAATTCATCCCTCCCTCTGCTTCTTCCTCCTGAGGCGTATCCGTGAGTAATGTCATTTATAACATAGTTCAAATTATGCCCTTTGTGTAACTAGGCATAATTCAAGGCGGTAGGGAAAGCAGGTATGAGGATTAGCCAACTGTGGAATCCTCTGGCAGGAACACCTCGGAAAAGAAGCAAAGCTTCAAACTTTAGAGAAGATTTACTCTATCTCTCCGGACCTAGCCAGGAACATAGAGGGACATGAAACCGTCTATATGTAAGTCGGAAGAAACCTCTATACCCAAATTCCAGAAGAGGCGGACTCTAGGCGGTGGTAGTTGATCCAATCACCACGCATTATCAACTCCACCATGAGTCATCCTTCTGGAATGCCTCCCCTGGTTCATCACTTTTCATCCAGGCAGTTACACCCAATTTTCCAAGGGTTGTAGGGTAGAGGGATCATTCTCATTTTCATCTAAAAACAAATCTTAAAATTCTTATTTAGTGCAAATTAACAGGTACTAAGGAAAGGAAGACACAAAGAGCCATTATGGACGACCGTGGCTAGGGAACAAATGCTGAAAACTATATACGCGGATATTAGAGTAATCCTCCTAAGTCTGAAAGAACAATATAACGGTATGTTGTGCTGTGTGACACAGAAAAGGATCTGGACCTTCTTCTGACCAAGGGTGTGGCAAAAAAATGGAAAAGGTCGGCCTCGCATCCCGCACCCCACCTAACGTACAGACAAAAAAATAAATAATCTGCAGGCGCCTCGACCCATGGGTCGGAGAACATACAGCAAAAGAATTAAAAGAAGAAATGGAAAAGGAACAGAACTGCGCAAAAATTGAAGACGTGGTCAAATTCAAGAACAAGAATGGGGAAGACCACAACCACGTTTTCAAGGTGATATTCAGATCGACGGGAGGGGCGAAGAAAGCAACAAAACAAGTACTGCTTGATTTCTACACAAAAAATTCACCAGCCTAAATCGAAAGGGGAACATTTGTCTCCGTGCAAGTGAGCTTTACTTGTTATGCCCTCGACTCACGTACGACCAAAGACTGCACCTACAAAGGAAAATCATGGCTCCGAATGCTCAAGTCATGAATACAGATGGGACGAGTGTAGAAGCAGCGAAAAGAAGTGTCTGAACTGTAGAAATTCGCATAGATCACTTGCTATGTCATGCCCAATCAAAAAGCAACAAATATGTAAAAAGAAGATCGAAATAACCGCGGAGAAGTAGAAAAGAAAAAATACTACCTACGCCGCAGCAACGGCAAGTGGAAAAACGATGACACCCGCTTCACAGACCCAAACCGTGAATACTGAAGGAAACATGAGACCCGACCTCATTCTGTGCATAATCCATGCCCAATTCTTAAACATAGCAAAACAGGGCTCATATGCAAAAGAACTTAATACTATGTTGGACAAAATGGATTAAAGAAAATGTGGTACCCAGAGAACTCACCTTCAAGTGAAATCTACATACAATAAAAATATGATCTCAAAAGAAGATACAGTAAATACCGAAAACGTAAACCAAGAACAAGAAAAATCAGAAATGAAAACAAAATCCGAAGAAGAATCAAACGACGATGAAATACTGAAGGCGACTTGCGAAATCTCCAAAAATCTGGAGAAAGAAAAACCAAAACCTAAAATAAATACCCAAGAACTGAATATAAAAATTTCGGATCGCATGCATCCCCAGTCCACCAAAACTATAAACAAAAAAAAAATGTAGACGGCCTCGTAAAAGGCAAATTCAAATGATACTACGACGCGGATGCCAAAGAAACTGAAGTACATGATACACTGAAGCAAAGAATGATCCATATCGTCCCAGAATCTTGCTACAACTCTACAAACTGAGAATTTAAAAGGAAACGATCCGGACGCACCCGATCGCCAGGCTGTTCAAACAAAACCAAGACAATAAGAGAACAGAAATAAACAAGAAAACCAACATGGACACCTACCAGCGTAAAATCAAAATATTCGCGCTCAAGTTAAAGGGCTGGAAAGAGAAAAGACTGTCCTATTCAAACATTATAAGAAAAGAAAATCCAGATGTAATTAACACAGAAACAGAAACTATAAAAATCCCAAACTACAGATTCACTACCATGAATTACACCCAGACAAAATGTGACAGTGTAGCGATTGCTGTTAAAACCAGGATTCATTTCCCTAATATAAAAAACTTGAAGAGTCTTATCTACCCATAAAAATAAAAATGTCTACAGGAGATCTAGTCATAGCCGGGGCATACCAACCGCCAAGGTGCCCGTACCTTCCAATTCCTCAATTTTTAAACTCTTCCGTCGACCAGCCTCAAACATATTTACCGGTGATCTCAATGCAAGATGCAAGGAGGTAGGTTATACCTCTCATACGAATGTAACAGGGTAGCTCTTCAACATCCAATGCAACGAAACCTGATAAATAGAGATGGACCGGCCTTCCCCAATTATTCAACCGACCAGGCATCATTAGAACAACCAAGGACCAGACGAAATAGAAACCCACTTACATCTAATCACCGAGAAAATGGTGAGACAGACAAACTCATCCAATGCAACGAAACCTGATAAATAGAGATGGACCGGCCTTCCCCAATTATTCAACCGACCAGGCATCATTAGAACAACCACGGACCAGACGAAATAGAAACCCACTTACATCTAATCACCGAGAAAATGGTGAGACAGACAAACTATATACTCCAACAATAGAATACAGAACCCTACCTGTACCTAGATAGGACGAAGAGATCCAGGGAAAAATGGAGGAATTTAATAACTTAACGAAAGAAATAATGGAATTTGGCAACACAATGGAGAGATAACGGATACTGACGAAAATCAGAAGGCAGATAGGAATGCTAATAAAAGAAAAAAAAATCTTGTCAAGGAATATTATAATGGAGAAAAGGGTCATAGAAAAGAATATATGGAAATTCTGGAAGGTATACAGAATATTACGAGGATTACAACCAAAGGAAAAGATAAAATTAAAAATAAAAAAACAGGAAGTGCAACGGAACGACGAGCTCCAGGAACACTTCCGAAGACATTGGAAAGAAATATTCTCCATATCTTTGGAAGAGAACTAAGCATATGATACACATTACGAGGACAAAATTATGCAAACCCTAGAAAGACAACACAAACACATTACACCATATGGACACGTCGACGAGGAGAGACGCAACCCATTGGGGTAAGGAATGCCCTTCACAATGATTGAATACTTAATAGCCGTTAAATCTTTTAAACAGAAAATACCAGGTCTAAGCTGCATAACTAGGGCACACCTGACTAATGTTCCAGAAAACATACATGAATTGATAGTGAAGATTTTCAACGCCTGCCTAAACATTGGGTACTTTCCTCAAGCAATCAAAACAGCAAAGATAATTTTCCTACCGAAGCCAGGTAAACCAAAAGAACAAGTTGGAAGGTACCATCCGATCTTGTTACTGGAGTTCCTTGTGAAAGTCATAGAAAATCTACTAAATGGAAGGTTAATTAAACACCTTGATAATTACCTTTACAACCCTCAACAACACGGATTCTGGAGCGAGCGAGGTACTGAGACCGCGCTAGCAATTATAGCAGAAAAGATTGCCATAGAAACAGCGCGAGGCAACAGAGTGGACATAATACTCCGCGATGTTGCAAAAGCCTTCGATAATGTGTGATTACCCGACCTTAAATCTAAGATCAGTAGGCTTAATTTAGATATCAATCTTTGCAAAATCTTATGCAGCTACCTGAGCGAAAGGAGAGCCGTATTACATATAAATGGCCAAACAGGCCACGCTATCGATTTACAAGCGGGTTTCCCTCAGAGAGGATGCCTCTCTCTAACGTTACACATGTATACACCAAAGACTTATCTCACCCAACACACGAGAGTGCGATGTAAATTCAAACTAGTAGATGATATCACACAGATAATCACCAGCGACAGAAAGAAAACCAGGGACATAGCACAAAAGACGGTAAAAGAGATAAATAACCTCAGCGATTACGATAAAAAGAATAAAATTAAAACCAACAAAGACAAATTCAAATTTATCCCCGTAAATCGAAGAAAAACAGCCGGGACACAAGATTTATTAAAAACAAAAGAAGGCAGGATCATCTAACATCCGAGGAAATCCATCGAAGAACCGCAATGGAACTCCTAAATATAGCCCTACAGAAGAGCGCAAGGAAGCTGTGAGAAAATCTGAAAAACATAATAGCACAAATTGTACTAAATAAAATCACCTTAACGGAAAATGAAATCCGTCCAATCCAATACAAGCAACGATTCAACGGAAGCCGTGGAAAAAACAAAAAACAATAAATGATACCAACCCGATCTAAAAATAAAAAAGAATTACAAAACACGAACGAGACTACCAAAAGGGTAGAGAAGAAAACCCGGAATAGAATAAACCTAATGTGACAACCAAAAATACACACAAAATGAGAAACCCGATGAGGAAACAAGAGAAAAAGAGAATAAAAAATAATAATTAAACAAAATTAAAAAAAACTACTGCAAAAGTTTGCAAGAATGACAAAAAAAAAAAAAAAAACACGCGAAATTACAAAGGCGAGAAACGCTCAAATGAGCAAAAGAAAACAAAGGCTCGAATGCTGAAAATCACCATATATTACAAACAAAAGGCAAAAAGAAAGAAAAAAGAAAGTGTTTGCCAGGCAACCTGGCACGAATCATTATCTTCCTCAACGTATCACCTTTATTTATCATCCTTTACTCATAATCATCCCATCAACAGATTTACACCATTAACAGTATTTTCTAACTATTCTCTCCTTCTCTCTCACATTCTCCACATAAGCTATCTTTGATCTTTGATAAATAAGACCGAAAAACCATTTTTTGGTATTAATTTTATTAGAACGAAACAACTTTTAGAAAAATTTGAATAATTTCCAACTTTATTTAAACAACATATTGAGTCTGAGGAAAGGTCATCAAATTGATAAAATTTATGAATGGGATACAAACATGTGGTAAATGATATGAAGGAAAAGCAAACATCAACTTTTCCTCACAAAGAACTCGCTGCTGAGCCTTTATTTGCTCTCATTATAGTTTTATAAACTAAAGTTTCAAAAGTTTGTATTTTTGAAAAATTCTCTTTTGCTCATATCTATTGCATAAGTAGTATAAAATGTAACAGGTACTTGTATAACCAGATTTTCCCGATATGTTTTACTTTGATTTAGGTGTTCCAGCTTTTTGCATTATAGATTTAGTCCTTTTTGTCCTTTGCTGTGATTTTTGTAACATTTATTTTAATATGACTTGAAATATTGTCTTTTATTGTCATCATTCCTAGGCATTTAATTTCACTTAATATTGTATATCTTCTAGCTGCTCAAACTACTCCGTCATTTAAAAGATTCCTAAGTTGCCTTTACTTTTGTTTCCTCCAGACCATAATGCATAAATTGATATTTACATTAAATATCTTGAATCATACTTTGACTCATTATATTTTTAGAAAACTATTTACATATTTTGGTGTATATTTTTTCCAGAACAAAACTACGTCCTGATTTCTTTTTTCTTACTTTAGTATTTTATCTTCTTTATCTAGTTCAAAATTATTTTTTATACACTCTAATTTATTAATGCCTGTAGAATGTTTAAAAAATTTCTACTTGGTAGGCCCTTACAATAAAGTAAAACCTTTAGTTTCTTTAAAAGTAGGGATTTATTTAATCAAATGAAATTGCCCATTCCTTATTTGAAGATGTCGGTAGTCATAGCGCTTATTAATTAATCCTTGTGGCAAGGAGTTCCACACTGGAATGACACTTTTGCTGAAAATGGATTACCCGATTGTGATGTGTTATATTTTCATTTCCTTAAGTTGTCACTGTGGTAACTAGTCGCTGTTGTATCTGTAAAAATGAAACAGATTTTCTTAAGTATCGATCATATCTTTGAATATTTTATACGTTTCTATTTCTTGGCCCCATTTTCTTTTTATATTCTAAGCTAAATAAATTGAATAGTTTGTTTTCTTCTAATAATTAAGTCGTCTAGTGTCGTTTCACATTTTTGAGCATTGCCCTGTACTGTTCTTTTAAAATCAATCTCTTCAGCTAAATATGAAGACAACAGAGGTGCCTTTCTTAGTATTCGCTTTTCTACTTGAGACGAACTGCTTAAGCAATGATGCTAGTCTAGTTGTTATAGTCTGACTGCGACAAAATGAATAAAAAACTTTGATTGTCAGATCTAATTGCTCAGTTACTTCGTTCGCTTACTGTAACCCTTGCTAAATATTTTCCTTAATAATATGAATATTTGTTTCCTTTCAGTAATTTTCAAATTTACAATATTAATTTGTTTGTCGAGTTTTTCTATCTTTTGCATTGCATTATATACTTCAGAGGGACAACTAATACAAAACTCAATCTTGGTTGGGAATTTGGATTAATTTTTTTACAACCGAATTAAATTATTTCTCACGCATTTTGCATTGCGGCAATCTTGAACCCTCCCCTTCTATTATATTTGGAGCATACAAACTAGGTTTAATTTCACAATAATTATCTGATCGTTTTGATTCAAGTTAGGCCCATTATTTGGTTGTTCAAGGTCTTACAGATTCCAAATTCATCTAAGTAATCATTCAGGCAACAACGAATACATTTTTTTCCGCTCGTTCTTTTCTATCCTATTAATCGGTGTTATATTTTATTACCTAAATAGTTTGAGCTCTTTCAATATTTTGGAAATATATTTGTTTAATTCTTGCACTATTTGCGGTCTAAATTAAATGAAACCTACGAGTAACTATGACCCCTACCAAAGGAGGCGCGAATCTTGAAATAACCCCGACTGGTTGTAAAAAGAGAAAGATATATAACGACCAAGTCCTGCTCCAAATATATACTCACTCTTCCAAACCTACTTAATTCTGCAAGGAAATTTATATACCTACATAAAAACAAACAAGAGCGCCAATGCCACTTCCACAAACGAGCCCTACTTAACCCCCTGGACAGGAACATCATGTTTGCTTATTACTTTTCTTCTCATTATGAAATTAGGCTTATATGAATTTTGGCTGTTTTAGTTGGATCAGCGGATAGAAACTCAGAGTCCAGCACTGCATTTGTGTTACCAGTAGCCCTGCTTGCCAAACTCCGCCTTCTACACTTCGAAATCATTAATTGTAAAAAATAAATTGTAGCAAGATCTATAACTTGTAAGATACAATTTGTGAACACTAACAAAGTACCACTTAGAGCAATCGTTAGTGAAATTAGGAAAGAATATTGGAAATAATTTGTTCAAGTATACGCGTATGGATGATACAAAGCAACAAGTAGAATTTCAAATGCACAAAAATTTAATGCATATATATATATATATATATATATATATATATATATATATATATATATATATATATATATATATATATATATATACATATATATATATTTATATATATGTATATATTTCTTAAATTAGCACGATAGATATATACATTTGTATATCTGCCACGCGTTTAACTATTCCTCCTTTATTCTTTGAATTCCCAATTAATTTTCTATTTCTTTCATAGTCTCCATTCGAGCTTGCAAAAGTGTTCCTTAAAAGCTATTCTATTCAGAGAATTTTTTGTTTCTCTGCGTAGCGTAGTGTACTAGCGGCATACTTTTAACTGTGATCAAAGCGGTGCTCGCTGCCTCAGTGTACATGGTTCGAATCGCTTCCCTGCACAGATTTTTTTGCAAAAAGGTAATAAAATATTACTGCAAGGAAAAATTATTCCGTTTTCTCTTTGTGGTTTAATGGATTCATATATATATATATATATATATATATATATATATATGAAATGGAAAACTCACAAAGTATCACGTGAGGGTAGCAAATGAATGCAATGTCCCGCAGGAAAAAATGAAAAGGTGTTTCCAAGTACTTTCGAACTTTATTAAGTTCCTTATCCTTGACAAGGAACTTAATAAAGTTCGAAAGTACTTGGAAACACCTTTTCATTTTTTCCTGCGGGACATTGCATTCATATATATATATATATATATATATATATATATATATATATATATATATATATATATATATATATATTCCTGCAAAAACTATCCTGGATTTTTGCAAAACTATTTATTTCATATTAAAGATTACTTGAATGCGATAAAAGAGTATAAATTATAATAAATATCACATAATTACAATATTATAGTGTTTACCTTTGATTTTTAGTTATGTCGAATACAGGATTCTAGTGTTATATGGCAATTTTGAGTCATCATTTTGTGCTAACACTCATTTGCTCCATGTACATAGTCTAACCAAGTTTCGTCCAGTTGTAGTCCAGTTGTGTTGGTGTAGATTTTTTGTTTATATTCTAACGACTTTTGCAGTCACACTGTGGTGTATTAGTTCAAATTTATATATTAAATTCCATTTAAAGTGTAAATAACGGGATATTTTAATTGAAGGCTGAGGTAATTTTAATCCCCACAAAATTGAACAATTGAAGTGTATTTAAGAGAATCCACATTTAAATAAGAAAGCTACAGGTTTCTATTCAAACGACTAGTGCAAATAAAAAAATATAAATCCAAACAACGATGATGTGTTGGCAAAGAGATTTGGTAAATATGGATGGAAACGCAAACAATCACTAAGCTTAAGAGAACACCTTTAAATAAATAGCTCTCGATGATAGTAAAGCATTTTGTAGTAATATTTCACGTCGAGTAAATGAAGACAAGATCACTGGCATCCAAGAACAATTATCAACAGACCTTTGAAAAGTGGACTAGACGCATACCGACCAAGAAAAACCTAGGCTTACCCCGACGATGAAGACCTCTCTCTTTGTGGGCTAAAATTACATTGCTGGGTCTTTTAAAAAATGAGAGTATGTAAGACCTCCTAAAGTGGTGGATTATGGTATTTACATAATTTATGATTGATAAAATATAATAATATAAAATAAAATATAAATAAAGGATTTCGTTACACTAATAAAAAATTTATTTTCTTACAATAATAAAAGCTAAAGGATATTTTTTAAAGTGACTTTTAATTTCTCATTATAATACTGTGAAAAAGTTACTTATTCTGGATTTCCTGCAATTTAAATCTTGTTTTCTATTATTGTAGTTAGTTTTCTGACGAATAAAACTTTGCAGTGTTATCGCAGTGTTAAATCTTTTATAGTGTGCACTCGGTTTTATAACTCAAATGGCAACTAGTACTTGATACTAGTGAAAGAGTTTAGTAGTTTAATGACTTTGATGAGTTGACGCCGTAAACGACGGTTTTCAAGTGAACTCGAATTAAGATCTGTCTCTCTACGTAGGATTTATTTATAAGTTTAGAGATATAGTTCAGCGCTCACCCTGACAAGCACTCCAAGGTTAAGTGGTTTTTCGCAGAGAAACCCAAAATTGAATTACATAATATAAGTGAGGGTGACAACCATTTTAGATATTTCATGTGGGCCTACCTCACCAATTTCAACCCCAATCAACCAAAATCAGCACATCATTTCGTCTACACCCAATATTCCTTCATAGCGATTTTGTGATATGTGCTGCAGCATCTGGTCAAAGCAAGATTGACAGCTGGGCAGAATGACCCAAGCAGCTCACCATATCACAAACCCATCCATGCATACACAATAAGTGAAAAAATATTGGGCCTAATTTGTTTCTACTATCATAATTCTGTAGCGATCATACATAAATAAAAACTCCATTTTCCAACAAATTGTATTCACACGCACTTCAAACTCCTCATCCTCAAAGTTCTCAAACTCATTGTTTGCGATTTTTTGGACCAATGCATTAATACATGGCAAAGTGAGAGAGCATTTAGATTTTCTAAAAGGAGGAATCATTCTGAGGTCCAAAGCTGGTGGAGCCTCGGCTACGGAAATAGCTGAGTTGTGCCGTGATTTGTGAGCAATTGTGTCTGCAGTAATAATAAAATTAAGCAAACACCATCACTGATAGGCGTACCTATGGAGGGGCGGTTAAATTTACTGGCCTGGATCGGAGGGTAAAAAAGGCATTGTTTCGTCAAATCGAAAAGACAGAGTCGTGAGAGAAACGACTAAAACAGTTGAGCGATAGCTCCGTGCAGCTGGATACCATGGAAGGGGTACAATTGACAAAACCCTCCTCTTTTGCTCAACACTCTCTCTCCCTCTCACCCACTATACCAATCCCTCATCTCCACTTTCCCTCTCTCCCTCTTTTCCATACACTTTGACTGTATCACTCCCTCCCACTTCTCTCCCCACCCCTACTCACCATATATCTCACTCTCCCTCCACTCTGCAATTGCCAGTCTCATTTTTAATATCACCCTCTCACCTCATCACTCAACTTCTCCCTCTTCTCCAATTCACCCACCCTACCTCCCCTTGCACAGCCATGGACCTTTCCCAACACCAATACTTCTCTCCCTCTCTTCTTCTCCCCCACCTCCTCCCATTTCATCTTCTCCCGACTCTATTTCTTCTTTCACTCTCTCAAGCAATATCACATTCTCTCCCTCTCGCCTCTCCCCGCTTATCATCGTGTATCCCTTACATCTCCTGCACCCTACTCTCTTCCTCATTCCACCACCGACTATCCCCCTCTCTCTCTCTCTCTCTCTGCTTCCCATCCCCCTCTCTCTAGCTCTCTTACCCTCCGTTCAATCTACGGGTCTCTTTATTGCTCTCACCCAATATTTCTCCTCGCCTCATCCCACCTCCCACCTCACCTACCCATCTCTCATCCCGTACCCATCTCCCTCCTACCCTTCTCTTCTCTTATCCTTGCCCTATATACATACCTCTCCAGCCCTTTCCCTCTCGTAACATGTCCCGTTCTTCCACTCTTCTTCACCAAACTTTCTCTCACCTTCTCCCCATCCCCCCATCTACTACCTTTACTTATCTCCTTCGTTCACTTTCTTTTTCCACCCTTCCCTTATTTTCTATCTTCTTACACTCGCCCGTCCCTTTTCTCCTCTATCCAATGCTCCCCGTCTCACTCTTTTCCCTCTCTAACCTTACCTCACACTGCTTCCTCTCCCCCACCCTCTCCCTACTCTCCCTCTTCCATCTCCCCTACTCAGTCAGAGACATGTGCCGCTTCTCCTTTCTCCAACTCTTTACCCCATAGCACATATCCCTCTCCCTTACTCCTACTCTCACTGCCTCACACACACACTCTTACTCCCCATCACCTCCTCGCTCTTCGTCTCCCTTTCCTCCCCCTCTTACTCCAGTCTCCCTTCCGTCTCCTTCTCTTTCAAGTCTCCCTCCAGTAACAGTAACCTTCCCTCTCTCCAAGACTTGCTGCCTCTCTTTCCCATCCCCTTTCTCTCCAGTCTCCCTTTCTCTCCCACCCTCTCCATCTTCCCTGCCCACTTTCCTCATCGCTCTTTCACATTCCAACTTCCAATCTCTAAACCTATCAGCTCCTATCCCCATCCCTTCACTCCCCCTTTCTCTCTCGTTCCCTGGTTTTCTCCCCATCCCATCATTCCGCCTCTTTCTTTGTCCCATGTTCCCTTCTATCTCACCAAAAAACTCCTCCCTGCCTATCTCTCCCCTCTTTCTCCAACTTTCTATTCCTTACTCTATTATTTCTATGCAATTCTAACAACCCTCCATAACCCCCCCCCTCTATCTTGCACTCTCATTCTTCACCTGCCTCACCCTCAAACTCCCATCTCTTCATTTCAAAGCCTCCCCCTCCTGTCCCCCTCTCCTTCTATTCATCTTCCCCATTCTCACTCACTCCAATTCTCCTCACACAAAAGTCCTACTCATCTCTTCCTCTTTCTATCCCTCGTCCCTTTCTCTCTTTTTCTTACTTTCTCTCCCTCACTATCTTTCCCACACTCTCCCGTTTCTCTCTATCTTTCTCTCTCGCAAGTTCACCCCAAGCTTTTTGTAAGCCAAGAGTTTAAAACATTCAATGTAATTACTGACTAAAATTGTAAGAATTCAATCTTCTTTTTAGCTTCTCAATCGCCCGAATTCCCCTGAGACTTTCCACTAAAACCAAAATTGGGAAGAGTTGCTAAAGGAGTTAAAGGGGGAGGGTATTTATCTTAACTCTTCGTTGCAATGAACGAGCTCTTGTGATCATCATCTCTTAGATAATGATCTGGGTAGGATTCTTGTTGTAGCAAATTATTCTTCAATTGTCTCCACCAAAAGGGTTTAATCCATTTGCAAATTCTATGTAAAAGAAAGTAGATAAAGTCCTGACGTTTTCGGTCTCCTGATGGAGAAGAGTTTGGAAATCGCTGATAGAAACCTAGGGGTTCGAGGACTGTCGGTTTTCTTAAGAAAGACGAGTTCTGAAGTGTTCTGCAAGAAAAAACGCCACAACTAATCTAGAGTGTAAGATTTAGGACCACTCAAGCATCTTTATTTCAGTAGAATGAACAGTGTTCGGTCTACTTGGTTGAACCCGAAAATGACCTGCATCATTTTGGTTAGTTTGGTAGTTTACACCTGGGATTTCTCGGAGTCTGGGAGAAGCCGAGAAGGGAAGGAAAATTCGTAGGAGGAGAATTTCGACCACGAAATAACACGAGAGATTTCCTCGGGTGAAACACTGACAAAAATAATCACTCTTTCATGATTCTGGAAGAATCTCATGGAAAGAATAACTTGAAGAAGAAAAAGGAAATAAAAATGGAATTTGAGTGGAGAAAACGAAAGGAACAAAGGAAAGGAGAAGCTCTCGCCACCCTACTGGATACCGTGTTGGACTTATGACGTCGAGGCATGGGTTCTAGCGAACGTGGGAAAAAAACCCTCAGCGGAGTCATGAACTTCCCGCCCATTGATAATTATCTCCGCGGAGATATGTAGCCCATCGCGTACCTAGCCAATAATAAACACTACTATCAGTTCCCTTCCCGTCTTCACAATAGAACCTACCCACTCTCTCCTGTGAACCCATTGCGGTGAAATACTGTGTCCTTTATGGGGGCACTGATGTTCGCATACCCTTAGCACGGACCGAGTGCCACCGCCCCTCCTGGGCTCACGATGGGTTCCAATATCGCTGGTTGGAATCAAAAAACAATACGGTATGCACCCCGCTCCACCCAATGAAGACACCTCCCTGATGCCTTCAGGTTCACAAGCAATTGTCATTCTGATCTTTATGTGCGCTTCCTTATCCGGTCGGGAGATGTCGTACAAAATGCGAGGGACGTACATACGAAAGGGTCCTTCCAAATTTCTCGGAGCGTTGAATACACGGGATAAGATAGAGCAATCGAGTCCTACTTAATTAAAGTAGAAGTTTGTTGAAGGAAAACAGAAAAGTTCTGCTTCGAAACTTCAGTGAGTGAGAAAAAATCTTCAATTACTCAAGACGTTTCTTGAAGGATTCGAGAACGAAGAATCCAACCTCACTTCAAATTTATTATCCTTGATCGCCCCCTTTTCATTCACGGGGGATATTTTCCTATTCATTGAAAACAGTTATGATTTAATTCATTATAGAAAACAAAGTAAACAACCGACAGTTTTTAAAGGCTTGATTTAAATATTTGCAAATAGGCAACGAGTCTCCACGAATCCGTTTGAATAATTTGGTATAAATTTGAGGAATGAAAAGGATTTACGAGTTTTTTTCTCGTACGACGAAACAAAGGGGGAAAAAGTCAAGTAAATTGTTCATGTAAGAATTATCTCTTTAACGTCCTGTCATTTCCCGAAATACTTAGTGATTTTTTTTGTTTCACATGTTTTGCAAAGATTACACAATTTAGTAGATATTCACATTATTTATCTCAAGTATTACATAGTTTTTGACGATTTTCTGAAATTCGATTACAATGACCGATCAGACACCTTTCGCAGGAATCATTTTGTGTTCAAATGGCCAGTAAAATGGAACTTTTCCAGGAAGAGAAGAATTATATCGTGAAGGAGTTAGGTAAAGGAAAGACTTCTTTGCAAATTCAAAAAGATTAAAAACGTAATCATCGCACTGTAAATAAAATTGTAGAGAATGGTAGTTAGCCATGAAAGAAAAGGATTCAATCAGGATTTTGAAATTTTACTACTAGAAGTCTTCCTCAAACCAAAAGAAAAAGTAGCTAAAATCCCTCCTGACATTTTTCAGGCTCATTTCGTCTGAAATAAAAGCGTAATTCTATCTGGAAATTTCGGCGATCTCGGATAAGATGAAAGAGCTGTTCCTACCCGCCCCCCCTCAAAAAAGGAGAAAAAGGTATGTTGTATGCTATAACATACATGAAACGTTAATTTCACTTCATTCAAGAGTTATTCTAAATAGGCCGGATGTTTAGGCAAGAAGTTTTGTTGTCAATGAACGTTAAGTAAAGCAATTCTCCTTTTAACAACAAGGAGGAGGAGGAGGATTGATGACTTAGCTTGTTGGAATTGTTTGAGACAAGCTTACTAGGACAATTCGAGGTAGAATATGGCAACAATATGGATATGAAAACGTAATGGGAGCTCCTGGAGAAAATGTTCCTACCTTTAAGAGCCAGCAATTGAAGATGAGGAAATCACTTGTCTTCATGCATGATAATGCTCCCAGTCATGGTTCCATTTCTTAAGAAATTGGTTAGAAGCAAAAGGATTTGTTGGAGACTCAATCATGCATGGACTGACTTGCCAAAGAGACTGACTTCATAAAGAGATACGTTTACGCAAATGATAGACAATTTAACGACTAAAGTTGCCTTTTAGAAGCCAACCAAGTTTCTGCATGGACTGACTTGCCAAAGAGACTGACTTCATAAAGAGATACGTTTACGCAAATGCTAGACAATTTAACGACTAAAGTTGCCTTTTAGAAGCCAACCAAGTTTCTGCTGATTGCATCAAAATTTTGACTTCATCAGCAGAGAACTGATGTTCAAATATATTCAGAATAATGTTTCTTTTGACCAGTAGCTCTTGAACAGTTCTTACTTAAAAAAAATCATCAAATTTCCCGGCATCTTATTTCTTAAAATCATTTTATATAAGTCGTTTAAACTAGTAATAATTTGTCCATATATGAATGATTTTTTTATATATTTAGGTTAAAAACTACTTATTTTTAGTAATTAAAACTGCAAATGTTGACAGTGAAATAGTGAATCTAAATATTATTTATCGTATTTTCTTCTCATATGGCATTTATATTCGATATATTCACATTATTTTTTCTGCTAATGATTGGCTTCACTCCATGAACAAGCGTCACACAAAAATTCAGCTGTTTTAAGAAAGCTTTAACTATTTTCAATATTTTCTCATATAATTTTCTAACACATTCATTTTGGGTTTAGTAAACACAATCCTTCTCAACTTAAAAGTGAAGGATTGGCTTTACTAGGTCAGTTTTGGGAGTGGTTATTTTAGTAGAGGGAACTGGGAGGCATATCTAGGTTAGGTTCAAGTAACTTAACTAAGAATTAAATGGATAATTAATTGCATGCAAAATTAAATTTCACAAATTCCTACGGACAGGAATTTATGTGACTTGAAAGCCACAGAGACAACGTTTTTAAATTATTTTTCGAAACTTTTGTTGGACAATATTGTTTTACTGCTATGATTTGCCCCTTAGAATTGCATTGAGTACGCCTGAAGGACGCTCCTAAGATCCACCAAGTAATTGGCTGTGTTAAATAGACCCATCTAACAAAGCAGTGCTCTTTTAACCGTATTTCTTACTTGCTTCATTCCAGTGTCGTTTTACTTTAAGTATTTACCCCTTCCTAGTCATTAGGGGGAGATTGTCTTTACTTGATCAGATGAATTTATTTACGAATCATTTCGATTAAAAGAGCTTTAACCTCCCTTGTAAAAAGAAAGAGAATAAACAATTACAAACTTTTACAAAAAATCTAAGTAGCGAAATTTCAAAGTTTGCCGAGTTAGATGATTATCTTAAAAAAAGCCATTGGCTTATTAAATGGCTCTCATCATATAGAGGAAGTGCATAAGTGGTATCAAGACATTTATGCACATGACCTTGGATGTGCGTGTTGATGTTGTCACAAAAGATGCCGCTATGATGTAGATGTTTGACGACGGAATCAAATCGGATCAGCAGAAGGTTCTCGAACATTGTCGACTCCTTACTCATATAGACCCTCCTTAATAACAACCACGCACGTCGCCCCACCCAAAAAGACTAACGAGAGAACCCAGTGACTGACTCGGTTCGAGGCAATCCTTATTTTCTAAAGCTGAGACATGAAGAGGGAATACCACCAAAGTGAATTCAGCTGCGCGTCGTTATAAGAATCTCAATGAGAGCAACACCTCATGTGTAGGAAGGGTGGACTAAGGAAGCGATTTTGATTGTAATAATCCCATGAAATGACCTCGTATCGAATAGTTGAACCTTCTCTGTGTGAGGTTAGGTTGCGTTGATGGTGACAAGCAAAGTTCCAGTGTAGTGGCTGCTTGGTTGTGAATGGGTGGGTTTTGGGTGTTTTTTTTTAATATCTCATCTGGTGAGTGAATGGGTGGACTCAACCTGAGTTAGACGAATGTAAAAGGGCAGCGAAAGTTATGGTGGAGTAGTGTGAGTGTGCTACCAGTTCAAGGGTGGATAATAAATGGGATTCAGGGAGGAGCACTTGGCTTTGCCTTGACTGAGTAGGAATGCAGTGTTCAGATGTTATGCTTGGGTGAGTGTTCGAGAGCGTTCATGGTGAAACTGAAATTTACTAGAGTTTTGTGTATGGAAGTCCTGATGACACCCTCGAGACTCACATGGTAGCGGTAATTGTTATGAATGAATTCATTCTTTAATGAAAGAATAAAAGGTGAAGTAAGTTAGTAACTTATACCTGCCTCGAGTAAGGTGAGGTCGTGGAAGTATGGTGTAGATCTGTTGTGAAAATATTATGTTGCAAATACATAGATTCACCACAAAGATATATGTACATAATTATAATGCTAAGGTAAGAGGAGTAAATTCAAAGAAGAAGAAAAGGTTAAGTTAGTATTATATCTCTAGCTTCAGTAAATTGAAGAGAGGAAATTGTGGTGTAGAGTAGTTCTGTTTTGAACATTTTTATCAAACACATAGATCAACACAAACATACACATAATTATAAATAAGACCTCACAACTTAGCACGTGACCAATAGTAAAGAAAAACACAGTAACAAGGAAAAAGGAAAGACTATTCCGAGAATTTTCCGTTTATTTACAAAGAACTATTCAGGGAATAAACAGTGAGACGAAATACAGCTGCTTAAATAGTAAAATACTGGGTCAGATCGAGTACTTTTTACTAAAATACTATAATAGGAGGGAAAAAATAATTTAACATATGAACGGCAGACCTAATATAAGAATTAACAAATGGACATAAGGAAAACAACCAGGGATTGTGGGAGAATTTGTGGAAAGTATAAATACATTCACATTCTAAAGTGTTATTGAATGAAGATACTGAAGATACGAAATGATTGTAAGAATATAGGGAAGATATGAAACTATAGGATGGAGATACGGAAGATAGAAATGATCGGATGAAGTTACGGAAGACACAAAATGATAGGATGAAGATACAAAATTTTCAGATAAAGATATGGAATATAAGAAATGATTGGATGAAAGAGAAATGTGTTAAATGAAGCTATAGAAGATACGAAATGATTGGATGAAGATACGTAAGATACGAAATTTTCGGATGAAGATACTGAAGTTACGAAATGACAAACGGGTTTCCCCTCTGATGAAACAGAAGCAAGGATCTTTCGGAGGCAGTGCGCACCTTTACAAAATGGTAAGTAAAATCTGCAAACATCCCTCCTCTTCTTCTTCCTCCTCCTCCTCCTCCTCCTCCTCCTCTTCCTCTTCCTCCTCCCTCTTCTTCTCCTCCTCCTCATCCACCTCCTCATCTATCAAACATTTTTCCCATTAAATTTTTCTCAGCCTACAGAAGCACAGTCAGAAGAAGAAAAGGAGACCCTCAATAAACTCTTTGTGAAAAGAAGTGAATGGACACCAAGAGGTTCCCTTAAGTAGATTGTTAACTTGTCAACACAGAAATTGGAGGCCGATACACGACCCTAGGTTATGGTCTAACATTTTTAATTCAATCCTCATGATGGTAACCATATTACAAGCGCGATCGCACAATTAGAGAAATGAAGCTGTCTCCCGTGCGAATTATCTTCATAGCTAATGGATTAATAATGGATTAATAATGATCCTGCCAGATTTTTCAGTGCTATTATCTCAATAAAAAACAATGTGAGCAATTTCACTTCTCAAAGGTAGGTAAGTCTGTTGCCATGGTGTTAATAGAAAAAATCTCAATATTTAAAGGTATACGTTAGTATCGGATACCCCCAGATAGGAAAACTTAATTAGGAATCCTAATGAAGAGGTAAAGAGACAATTTACTTCAAACGTCCCAATCTTCTTAAGAACTTTATAAACAGGATAAATAGATTGAAATCTCCAAATGCTTTATTTCCTTAAATCTATTATGCTGTTCAATTCCGCAAAGCCAATTTATCAAAATTGTTTGCTTCCATTTTGAGTCCTTTGCTCGAAAAGATCTCGAATTCTCAACTCAACAATACAAACCTCATTAGCAAACTCATTGACTTTCCTCATTCCGATAATTATGGCTTGGTTAGCTTTGGTGTGCGCTCCCTATTCATTAAAGTTCTAGTTCATATTTTAATTAATTTTCTAATCAGAACAACTTACTAAATTTTATCTCTTGGTACACAGACTCTTTTTATTTAACTCATCTCAATATGCATTAAAAGCTCTCAATTCAAGTTTAGGGAAAATAAAATACCGACAAACATTCTGGAGGGCAATGGGTAAATACGCTTTTTGAGACCAAATTCTCACAATAAATTCCTTAAACTTCTTTGATTTAGTTGCATTCCATTGATGGCGTTGTGCTTTCTCTGCTTTTTCACTCCTTGAAAATATATTTTTAAATAAATACGAAAGAGCCCCGAAGTCGCTTCTTTTTCGTCGTTCTTGACGGTTTGGGCATACACGACGGTTTGGGCATCCTTCATGTGGAGCAGGAAGAATACGAATAGAGTCTTTTATTTACACCCTATTTTTACTAAATTTATCTAAAGATTTCTTATTTGTAAAATTAATTTATTAATTCGATGCTATGTAGAAATAATACGTTGTTTCGTAATTAAATTGCAGCTACCACAGTTACAATTTTCCCAATTGCCATCGGGGGTTAGGACGTCCCCAGTACTCCCAATGGCTGTGCATATCTTCTACTTTTGGTCTCGCTACTTTTTTATATTTTGACCTTGAAATAAAACCATAATTTCGAATGAAAAACAAAATTTTAAGGAAAATTTATTATTTGTCTTATAAACTTATTTTGTCAAAATAAAATTAACCAAAATATTTGAAAATAAAGAAAAAATTTGTGATTCTTCGAATTCATCGAGTTATAATCGATGTCTATGAAGTATTAAATACTCCCGCTTGGTCAAATTTGCCTCAACTCTTCAGATTGTAATTCTTTAGTAAAGAACAGCAAAGACCTTGAGACTCACGTGAGGTCGTTCCAAGGAAGAAGCAACAGGAGACGTAAAGATTAGGGTTGAAGAAAGGAAAAAAGGAAAATGTATATAAATCGAGAATCGGTTGCATGCAGTTTTGCTTTTTAATAGTTAGATTAGAGGTTAGATTTTTTAATTATATTCCTTAACAAATTGACTGATGTTCTTTCGACGACCTAACAGTGGAAATTACTCCATATTCGGGTATTTTTATACTAGAAAAAGTTAAGTGAAATCGCATTGTTAAATCTTTATACTGCAAACTCTGTTATTTAATTCAAATAGCAACTAATACTTGGTACTAGTAAAGGAGTTTAGTAGTTTAAAGCCTTTGAGAAGCTGACATGGCAAATGACGATTTTCAAATAAGTGCGAATTTCGTTCTCAATTTCACTTTGTGGGATTTGTTTAAGTTTAGGGATTAAGTTCGTTGCTTGCCGTGGCGCAAGTTCTAAGGTCTATTCGCAGAGAAGAAAACCCAAATTGAACCACATAAATAAATATTTATATATATAATAAAAAGCACATAAATGAAGGTGACAATCACTTGATATAATGAAAGAACATCTTTATTTTTAAATACAAAACTCCTGGCTATGTAATTGAGAATTCGGTTTGCCTTGGTGGCTGTTACAATACATTTTTAAAAGTTTTGGTCGCTTTAAATTACGACATCCAAAATATTTCTACCATATTTAAAGTGATCGTGTAAGTTTTATACTTTCGGGAATTTTAATGTCCTTGCCTCTGGCCTTTCGTTTATTACATCTGTCATTCTTCTGCCCATTGCACTATTTTAGCAATGACCTTTCAGAAGTTTCCAAGATGTCCTAATAATTATTACATGGCATAAGATACATTCCAGACCATTAATTAAATGGTTTGTACTTTGAAAAACACTTTTTTATATAATCTAGTTATATCAAAGCTTATGTTAATATCAGTATTCGAGGTGAAGTTCTTTAGTTTGGGAAGTTGCGGGGGCAAAGGGTAATATATTAAAGGTTTTGGCGGAAGCGTTATTGGTGGTATTGGAGCAATAATAAATCCATCTGTCTATGAAAAGACATGATTCAATAAGCAGTAAGGGTTTCATTAAACCAATAAACGCACAGCAAATAAAGTTAAGTTCGTCTTGAAGGAGGTATGGGAAGAAAATGTGATAAGTTCTAGAGATTTGCGATAAGAAGAGGAAGTTATAATTAATTTATCATAGAATGAATAAAAATTTATACACAAATTTGAATTTCTGGATTTGAGGTATCTCATAAGTTCTGTGTGGACGAACAGCTTTAAATATAAAAGATTATAAAAAAGTGTTTTTCAAAGAACAAACCATGTAATTAACAGTCTGGAGTGTATCTTATTCCATGTAATAATTGCAATAAATCCTATGCAGGGGGATATAAGAAGAGGAAGTTTAGCTTTTAGTTTATTCAACTACACAAGTAATTGTAACAACCATATTGATTTTAATAATGCCAAACTAGTCTATAATTCTAATATTATTAAAAAAGACATATAAGTGAGTAACTGTTGATACAACAAATGCAAATTACGATATCTCCCTGGACTCTTTAAATTTTATAAAGTATTTAAAATTCCCTCTGACCAAAGCTTGTTTAAAAATAGACTCCAATTTACATTTTCCTTAATCTAAGCTTTCTTTTGTCCTCCTTCCTTTTCCTGCTATCCTTCCTCCATCCCCTCCTATATATTAAGCATTTGTCTCCAGTATTCACATTATACAGCTGAAGATGGGAATAGATATCGAAACTAGTCCTGTAATGTAATAAACTGATTCTCCTGAAGTGTGTCTCTTATATCTTGTAATAATAATAAATTCAGGCTATTGTGAAGTTCTTCTGTATATATATATATATATATATATATATATATATATATATATATATATATATATATATATATATATGTGTGTGTCGAGAAATTTAAAGAAGAGACTACCTGGCTACCTGCAGAATGGTCCCCCAGGTTACACGTTGCAGCTATGCTGCAGTAGACATCAGGAGAATTGCGTGCCCCCTATAAAGATTCACACCTCATTCTCGAGCATATTAAGTAGTTTTCTTATGACCCCATATTTTTTGTTCCTTAACTGCACCCCTTTTGTTAATAAGGCCACAATTCTCATAGCGTAAAACACTTCATGAAAGTTCATACACTAGCATCTACTTAAATGTGTACCCATCATCCTTGTCGGTATGTAACCAGGGTCCACATGAAAGGGGGGCTTAAATCTCCATTAATTTCCTCTTATGTTAATTCACTCAGTAAATTTAATTACTTACATCAATGCTATTTTGTTGCACGACCTTTCCCCATCGCCATACTAATTTATATTCCTTTGCGGTAGAAATTGTTGGTCTTTTTGAAGAAGTTATTAAATAAAGTTCCACGTCGGTAATATTTTTGAAACAGCATTTTCTATAGCCTTAATTTTCAGGCATCTGAAATGGAGGAAGTATGAAAGTAATAATAAAGAATGTTAGCAATGCAAGGTTCATTTAGTAATTAAAGTTTTTCGAAATCATTTTGATTTTCCAATGCGGCGCGATCTTTCCGGATGGGCAAAAATTTGATTTGAGACCCAAGAAAGAGGTCAAAGGAAGAAGGGTCTCAGTTTCACCAATTTCGGCAATTACCTTGTAGCCAATTGAAGGGCTTCTGCCCGCATCAACAATAGAGGAATTCCCAATAAGAACATTTGGTTGCATGATATTTCAGGCTGTGAGAGAAGCAAGAGGCGTCAATTTCTGAGATGAACCCAGGTCCACTAAGTCTGACTCCATCTGCTTCAAAGTATTAAGTACAGAATTTAGAAGCGTTGAAGCTGTCACTAATCGAATTTATTTCAGTAAAGTACACGTGACGTTTCTCAAAAGCGTTGACTGCAAAGATATATATCATGAACCTATCACCGAAAGGAAATATTAGAACGTGGCCAAAAAGATCCTATTCTTAAAAACTTATTGGATTTATAGTTCGGGCTGTCATTTCCACAGGAAACCATTCTTCTCCTGCTACAATATATTGTCCAATTTATCCACTTATCACAAGAATCACATTTCACTTAAAGTTTTAAAAGAGTTTGAAAGGCATTCTATGCTAAGGTCAATTGATGATTATGATAAAAAATTAAAACATTTATATTACTTTTTAATGAGACCACCAGATTTCAACATTAATTTTAATAAGCATTTTTGTTAAAAAAAAACGGTTACGTGTAAACCCACTGAGTTTGCATTGAGCGTATTGAACTTAGTTGAACAACAGTCTCCCCAAGGATGCTCATTTAAAGAATGATCACCTTGCTTCATTATGTAATGATAGTTATTCAAGGGATACAAATGAACTTTGCTTCTTATTATCTTAAATTTTTCTTTGAAGGAAAAATCAAAAAACCACCGACTGGCTCAGACAATATCTCAATACGTTAAATATACATGTAATAGATGTGATTTCACACTGCAAGAAACAAGAATCACACTGTAAATGCAATGATTTTCTAAAATATTCAGAAATTCCCATTCACGTTCATAGTTAAATTATAATTCAATTTGAATGAATATAAATCGCAAAATAAGATAAAAATAATCAGCTCTTCTTTTTTATGTAGATAATTATTGATACCATTCCGAAAGGTGACAACTATTCTATGGATTGAGCCAGTGTATTATTTTTATAAAGATTCGTTAAGTTCTGTAAATCATTCATGTGTCTGAAAATGACGCAACTAACGAATAGATTTAAACCGGTAAAATCATGCAATATTGCATCATAAAGAAAGGGTGGGATTTGCAAGATAATGTGATACCATTTTCTTGGTAAATCCTTTCCCTGTACAGTAAGTCGATGCCCCATATGTGAGGAATATTGGAATTTATGATTATATGAGGGTTCTAAATTTAAGGTATTTGTGGACTGCGTTTTATTATTTCTAACAGTTGGCAGTCAAAGAATGGACGATAACAGAGAGCTAGAAAATGTGGCTCATGAAAAAGTGCCCAGAATACTAAATATCAGAAATAGCACAAGAAATTAGAGATACTTGAATAAAAAAACGAACACTAATATATGGGGCGCAATAAAAATAATATAAAATAAAAGTTCTGATACAGAATTAGACAGAAAACATTGACAGAGGAAACGAAAAAATGGACTCAAGAAACTCTAAAGTGGACTCCTTTAGACAAGGGCACCCAAAACACAACTCAATAGAGGGTAGGAGGATCAAATTAATTCGATGTGAAGAGTAAGGGGAGAAACTCGATTGCTAGACATGGGTAGTGTAACTTATTAGGGAGTCCTTTGCAAAGAGCTAGAAAATTCTTCTCAGTAAAATCAAGAAAAAATAGTCTCCATAAAATTTCCCGTGAAATCTTTCAAAGTTAATACTGGGGATATTAATACGCCAAAATATCACCAAATTATGGTGACTTTCTATAGATTATAAAGAGAAAAGAGATTAATTCCTCAAATATCACTAAATTACGCTGATTTTCTCTAGCTTTAGAAGAGAACAGAAATTAATTCCCAAAATATTACGAAACTACGCTGATTTACTATAGCTTTTAACGGGGAAAAGAAATAAATCCCTCAAATATCACCAAACTGTGCTGATTTTCTATAGCTTTTAAATTGAAAAGCAATTAATTCCTAAAATATGACTGAATTACGCTGATTTTCTATTGCTTTTAAAGAAGAAAAGAAATTATTTCCCCAAATATCACCAAATTATGGTGATTTTCTCTAGATTTTGACGAAAAAGAAATTAATTACATTTAAAAGTTTATTTAATTACAAATGTTCTACGAAGGCCAGAATTATATCTGGGTAACTCGATTTGGCCTCCTTTTAACAAGTCATCTCCGCCTCGCACTCACTGTTTTCATTCGTCCCTCGAATCATGGACGAGATCCCTTGACCGGATAATGAAATGTACACTAAGATCAGAATGAGTATCGCTGGTAATCCTCGAAGCACCAAGTGCCAGTCCTTGTAGGTGAGGAGGGGGATGCAATGTATGTTTTTTACACTAACCTGTGATGGTGAAAATCATCGTGACCCCAGGGAGGAATGCATCAGTTTTGCGTCAGGCTCTGTGGCTATGAATAGCCCCATAGTGATCAGTAGTACTCTACATCAAGGGACTGTGGATGTGAGTACAATCATTGGGAATAATAGTTCCCAATAGACAGGGTTCAGGAACAGAAGAGAAAATGGGTTTGTTGTGATAAGAAGACGTGAAATAAATTATAGCAGTGTGGTGTTTGTCTCTGTGCATGTGGAGATCCCCCCCCCCCCGCCTTACACACATGAGTATAAGCTCGTGGCACCGCTGAAAATTTGCGTCCGCTCACATTAGCATCGAACCCGTGCCTCGACGCCAGAAATCTAAGAGGCTTAAGACTCCTTGCGATTCATTATGATATGGATATTGGCTTCTTTCTCCTGTATTTAATTGAAAACGAGAATACGACATAATTTTAAGAAGGACAAAAGTCTCCAGGTCCTAAAAAATGTCAATCATATCCAAGATTCCAACTACTAATCTAGGTTAAACTAAATACAGATACCCAAATCACAATCCCGGCTAGTGAATGCTAGTTTCTTCCTCTAAAACCCAGATGTCCGAATCAAGAGCCTGGATAGTGAATGCTAGGATGCCCCTCTGAAATCCAGAGGTCCAATCGACATGCAGGCTAAGGAAGGCTAGCTTTTATTCTAAAACCTAGATGCCTAAATCAATGTACATACAGGCTAGTAAATCATAGTTTGTTTCTCTGAAATCTAGTTGTCCGATTCAAGATCTCGGCTAGTAACTGCTAGTTTATTTCTCCGAAACCCAGATTTCAAATCAATATCCCAGTTTTTGAATACTCGTTTGGTCCTCTGAATTATAGATGAAAGAATCAAGATTCCAACTAGAAAATGTTAGTTTCTATCTCTGAAGCCAGTATGTCCGAATCAGGATCCCAGCTAAAGAATACTAGTTTCTTTGCCTCAAAATGCACGTTCCCTCGCACATGTCCCCAAAACAAGTACCGAACTTCATTCTCAACTGACCCAATGTTGCTTCCTTTAATTAAAATTGCCCATTGACTACCCCTACTTATATCCCTAATATTTTGTGAGAGCCGTTTGAGTATACAAAACCCACCCCTAGTTTATGATCAAGAATTCTATGTTATTTTTTTTTTATACATGGCTTGGCGAGTTAAATTATTCAGTGCCTCTCGCTGAATTTTAACATCGCCTTTTTCGTAAAAGAAAATAAAATTTTGAATGCATACTAAAGCATTTTAGATGCAAAACAATTGTGGATAACGATTCATCTATAATAAAATTGCTTGCGCATTTACACCTGATATGTTCGAAGGAAAGAGAACTATTCTCTCTTAAAACCCTTCCTAATTTCACACTTTGTTTCTTCATTAGCTTTTACAAAATTGAATATTAGCTAAAAATGAATTTTATTTTAAATAACTCGGCTCTGATATTCATTTAATCCATCCATTTTATCATTACCAAGTCAATGATAAAAATAATAACAGTACCTAAATATTACCCTCATTTTGGAGGGCACAGGTGCACTAATAAAAGATATAATCAACAGAATATGGTCGGACTTGAACACAGGATGGATACTAGGTTTATCAATATGGCAGCGATTTTATTGATAGCATATCACATTATTCGCTTAGGTAACAATCTCAAAGACCAGAATATACGAAGCTAAAAAACTGGCACGCTAAAATCCGGAAAACCGAAATCCAGGCTCTAAAATGGGAAAAAAGTAATAAATTTAGTTTTATCAGTCCTAAATTATATTAAAAATGTTTTGAATAAACTACAAATTTACAAAACGATTAAAGGGTATAAAATCTGATATGCCTGCTGCGACTCCTTAACTCGCGGTCAACGAAGACTCTTCGACTCCCGGCAGCCCCCATCTCGAGGACGCATCTCGGTGAATAGGGGCAGAAGAGCAGAAGATCCAAAGATCACAGCCGCCAGTCGACTGCGTGTTCTGCCTCAGCGCTTCCCACTTCTCCTCTCTTGCCTCATTGAATATGATGTGACTATCAATCACATGTGTACACAAGACTTTAATAGCGTAGTTTCTATCCACAAGGGCACTGATATGATATGCCTTGAATCGAGATAGATACTGTAGTATGAAAAATGATTGTCTGCGAGGTATATATTTTTTATGAAAGATGTTCCGAGTTGGAATGTGCATGTAAGATGATATGTAAAGTATGTCATGCGCGAAGAACTGGCGAGGTTGGTCCAAGTTTACCTGTAATAGTATTTAATGTATATGAGACTAAGATATGTACAAGTAGATAATATTTTGTGCGATAGTTGTGCATGAAAGTGCTGCGTGAATGAGCGTGCTTGGAGCATTCTAAACAGGAATGAACCCGACCGATACGAGAGGCTACACTGCATATCGCTCCGCGTTATGTAGATGCAAACAAGCGGAAATCATGATGAAGGACTTTGATGTTAGAAGACATAACGTGGAGAGGTGGTGAGGACAAAGGCTATGTTGTTAACCCAATCCCCCCACCCTTTCAGGAATACTAATTTAAAATGATGTTAATTCTATTATTCCGAGATTATAGCATTTCCTAATTTGAGGCTTTCGATAATAGGGCATTCTGGATTATGATTCTCTCTCCTCCTATTATATATAGTATTCGTACACTATGACAGAATCACCGACGTTATTTTGGATTCTTAGTTCACGTAATGCAGTTTGACCCTGAAACACGGGCCCCGTGCGCACTTTTTGGTGATATCTGCTACATTTATAACTAATCACTCTCAATTTGGAGGACATGGCAAAAATAACGCCTGTGAACACAATTATATCTCAGTGGTAGTTTGGGCAAAGAATATACTGCGTCAAGCATTGCTAAAAGACAGGGTCGTTCAAGAAAATGCAGGAGACTTTCATGCATCAGTTTGAATGTAAGGAGACCTTCATCCAAAAAGTGAATTCATAACTGATTGGACTTTTTAAGAAGTAGGCGAACGTGGAAAGTCTTGAAGCAGCCAGTAAAACCTGGTCAAGCCACTCAGGACATCCCAGGAAGCGTACAGCCGAGGTGGTCGAGAGCGTGAGAGAGTCAGTTCAAGTTGGCACATGATAGCACAGACCTTAGACCCCATATTTCTTCCTTTGGATCTCTCATAATGACCTAGTGAAGGCAGTGAGACCCAGGACCTCACCATTTGGGCAGAGATAAAACCCAATTCTCGGTCTGTTTGCAAGGAGGTCTTGGACAACTTTGTTCTGCGCCTCAAGAAATGCACGGAGCTGATGGAGGTCATCTAGAAACCTGCTCTAGAATAAAGAAGAAAAGCATAAAGACAAACATGTTTTAATTTGATGTTCTAAACACAATCAACTAGTTAAAGCGGAAATTTTATTTAATTCCGACCAAAAATTAAGAAATGAAGCCAATCTAAATTTTGGGCCCGTTTGGAGGGTCACCCTGTATTATTAAACTCGCCTAAGAGAAATAATATTGGTTCAACGAACAACTACTTCATATTAAATCCTATTAAAAGCCTTGCAGCGATCGAGTGTTTTAAGATCTAGGTGTATAAAATCATCTGCCATTTCTATTTACGCTGTATGTTAAGAAAGCACGGACAAAAATTGCTTCCAAAAAGAACACCCTACCTCCCTAAAGCGTTTTGCTGTAGTGCTCGAGGACACTAAATAGGAGACAAAAAGAAAAAAATTAATGGGAAATATTTAATACTCATTCATTTTGAAACAATTAGCATTCTATTATTTGATTAAAATAACTTTGATAATGTGACAAATCTCTCCTATTTCTCAATGAAATGTTTTCGACAGCTTTTTCTTTTCCAGCCTACCATTAGAACATGTATATTATAATAAATGAACATATATTTTGGGGAGATTTGTTAAGTTAGGATATTTTTTAACTTTTTCAATGATAATGTTCATCGATTTCATTTTGAAAATTTTCCTCTTTCGTACGACGGCATCAGCGCCATAGTTTTGTTCTCTGTCCTCCTCGTTTTACACTCGAAGCAATCAATAATAAAATAAGAGAAATTACCAGGAGCTTAAATATAACCTTGGCTGCATGAGGTCATTTTCTCTCGCCAGTATTTCATCTTCCGACCAAAGGCAAAAGTGAAGAAAAATATTTTCTATTATTGAATGCTCCGAAATGACGATATTGCGTGACTGTACTGTTAAAAGCGGAATAGAGGAGGGTGGTGTTGCATGGGGCTTTGCCTCTGATATCCCTTAAATCCGAAATGGAGTGCCAGGTGTACCCTTATATTTGGCGTATTGCCAGAAGAGGAAGAGGAAGTCGATCTAAATCTAACTCATCGTTTTGTTGCGCTTTTATTAATAAATCAAATGAAACTTCAATGTCCATCAACGCCCCCGACTAACTATTTCGTAGAGTATTCATTGCATTTTGAATATTGATTGTGCGTGGTTCATTAAATCTTCTTTATATTGAATTTGGAAAAAGTATACACCTAAGACGTTGAGTAATACGAGTCTTCTCTTCTTTTTCTCCAGACATTGGAGACCGAACATGCAAGAAGTTTTAAAAAAATACATTCTAATATGCCTCTTCTCCAACTGTTTTTATCATGACTTAATTGTGTCGAAAATAAGTGGTTTCCTCAGCATTTACTTGAGGTTAAGATTTAGTTTTTTAATGAGGTCTGTGGTCATTAAGTTTATTTTTGGAGTCTTAAAACTAACATTAATTTTCCTTTCATCTCGCCGATTTTATGTCCCTTTTTGTCTCCTAAATTTTTGGCGTGAATAGGTTCGCTTTTATCTTAAATTTATATCATCGTTACTCTTTATTTGGCAGTTTCATAAAAGGCTTATATTTGTATTACCTATTTTAATGTTAAAATATCATTTTGTACTGTTAGTAACGTAGCAGAGTCTGAAATCATTTCTGTTATATTTTGTGGCAGTTTTCTCTTCTAATGAAGATTCTAACCAATCAGTAATCGTAGCCGTATTCACTTTGAATAAAGACTCCAACTTTGTCAATAAAAGACGCCGAAAAACTCCTTTCTTTACTTTTTAATTATCCCTCGAAATGTCAAGCCAACTGGCTCATTTTGAGGTTGAGCTCGCTGTTGCACTGAGTAACGAATCTCAGTCTCGATTCAACGCCGCCTTGTTTCTGGTGAGTCTCTTTTTTCCTCCCCCTTCCCTCCTTTACTTCATATATCTCCCCAAAAACTTCCCTACATGAATCAAGTAAAGATTTTTTTTATACCATGTCCTTTTCTTAAATCCTTGATCTCGAGTAAAGAAATAAAAAATTTGTCCTACTACAAATCGGACACCTCTTCACGTTCTGGCTCTTCAGACAGGATTTTCTTGAACTTTATAAGATATTTATCAATCGAGATCGTGATATTTAACTTTAGGAGGCAAACAATATCATTGGTGAGCAATGGAAAGTACTGTTTTTTCCTTGTTTTAGAGTGCTTAGCTGACGTTGTATCCCGAGAAATGTATTCATTCTGTACGTTTGCTATCCTGAAATTCGGCGGATAGCTTATTTTGCACACATTTTTTACGTTGAATTGTTTGTTTAGAAAGAGTTTGACTGTAATTTGCTCTGAAGAGAAGAATTATAGAAGTAGTATTAGTTTAAATACTCCCTTCTTTAGCGTCACGTGATTATTAAATCCACCTGTATTTTCAGCTATAACCTAGTGCAATTCTTTTGAAGACCAAGCAACAACAAGCATAGCTTAATAGCTTAATTTGAATACTTTCTCGCGAGGTCCAATATAACTTGGAAATCGCTTACAGTTAATTATTACCTGTGCAAAATGGGTTCTAATTACCCTACGATGTCAGAATTTGAAGAAAATAAGTGAATCAATGGGATTGACGGGACAAAAACTCGCTAATTTTGTCCTAACTAACCTTAATTCTGCAAGAGAGGAAAGAGAACGAGAAGTAAAGATAAACAACGACAACGAAAGGAAGATTTAAAAAAGGGTACTATGAACTTAAATTGGCCGTTCTCAAAGCTAACACTGTAGGTCAGAACATTAATAGATTGCCGATAATTTAAACTACCATATTTTCAAGACAACGATAGCATTGATGTTTACATTAATCGCTTTGAAAAAGCGGCAGCGCTCCAGGGTTGGGCTTTAGAGAACGGAAGCGCAGCTCGAATTGCTTCTTTGTTGCACAACCTTACCAACCTTGATATATAGACAACCTTACTACCAGAGGTCATTTCAGAGTATCATCGCCTTAACATTGAGCCGATGTCTGTCTAGAATATGAATCCAGAGTTTTACCGTAGGGATTTAAGGAAAGCCCGGTTAAGCCTAAAGGAGACTTTCCAGCAGTTAGGAAATTTACTCCGGAGGACACTAAATGCTTGGTTAGACGGATGTAAAGTACCACATACTTAAAAATGTGATTTTTTTTTTTACCAATTTCTAAGCACGTTTTCCACAGGACTTAGAGAACTAACATCAAGCAAAGATCGTGGGGCATGATTTAAAAGCGGCCTTGGAAGCTGCCGATCTCTACATCGGTTCTTACAACACGTATCCAAGGAGTAAGGCAGAAGCACTAAAAACGATGCGCAAAGAAACGGAACAAAAGTTCAAGGAGAATGAGCACCCAACCACCGTCATCTCGTAATGTTTTTGCTGATCAGAGTCAATCTTTCCCGACGAAGACTTTTTCGAAACAGGTCCGTAGCCGTTTAAAATGTTATTCATGCGGAATATTTGGGCACACTCGCAACAGATGCCCGCAAAACCCTGTAGCCGAAAATTATTTGCCATATAACTCTGAAGTTTCGAGAGAATTTGCACACAACCTATGTGACCAACCCGTAGGTGAGAAAGTACAGTTTCTATCTACTCGTCTAGCCAATGGCGACACAGCTATGACGTCATCGCCTCGCGTAAAAGTTAATTTTTCTCTTGACTTGCATCCTAGCGTAGAAAATGGCCTCAAGTTTAAACAAGGTACAGTTAACAGGTGTTTAATATTTACTCTGGTTTGGGATATAGAGTGCACCTGTATTGTGACATCGGAAGTCCTGCTTCCTGAGGTAAATCCGTCTCACAAGAACTGGGTCACTATTTATACATATTTAGGGCGAAGGGATAAATTTCCAGTCCTCCGCTCTTATTTAAGTTGTGCCTGTGTAAATGGTTGAGTCGAGGTTGTGGGGACAACAATTAAATTTTGTTCAGTATTTGTAAGACAATCCTTTAGTTGTTCACAATCAAGTAATTTCACGATAATACAGATTAGAGGCCAACTTAAGAAAAAGGTTCTGCTCCCCATCATGCCCCCAATTTTAAAATGAACGTAACCCCTCAAGATTTTTCAAAAGCCAGAAGATACAAGACAATAGAGTTCCTGTGGGAAGAGCTGCTATGGGAAACAAAGCAACTTCTCGGAGCGGTCGCTCGTATAGGTTTAAATAGAGAGATGCACTACTCATATCACGTATTTATAAAAACCTCAGTCTCTGAGGGGGGGCAGTATGCTGCTCGTCATCCCATTAAGTTATCAGGACAGCATTTTGCGATTAGCACATTGTCGTAGAATAGGCTCCCGACGATATACCATATATAACTATTTGTTAAGGGAATCATTTTATATTTCGAGTGCGTGGTAATCTGATTGACCGCGGTTAGTTCAAAAAGGGGATGGAGAGGCTTATTTATCTTCAATATGCTTAAGAAGTGGAACGGAGCACAAGGATAAATAATATGGCAACCATTAATGAAATAGAGTTTTATTAATTAAACTATCAACAACACACAAAAAAATGTTTACATAAACGGGGAATGAAAAAGGGTCGTGGGAATATCTGGCTAATCTGAGGATTAAGATTTGGAGAGATTTAAAAAAGGTAAACAAACAAAAAATAAAGGGAAGAATGGTTAGCTAAACCATTTAAAGCACAGGGTTGCGTTGACAAAAGGTTAAATGATTAAAGGTAATGCTCAGCTTACGTAATTACAAAGTTGTTGTGCAGAGGAAGACGATGCGAAGGAATCTTCGGTCCAACTGGCGATTTCCAGCAGAAGGGTTCTTCGGGCGGTTGTCCTTAACGAGGGGTGAGGACTGTCTTCGAGGAGTAAGAGCGAAGTGGGGCTTGGTAGTACGAGCGATCTTTGTGACAGCAAATCGGAGATGTTCTAGATGAACAATGGAGGTTATTGTTGAAACCAAGCGTTCTCTTGAAGAACGTTGAAAAGGGAGAATTAAATTATCCGGACGTGATGTCTTGGGAACGAGAACCGTTTCTTGACGAACAGGCTTGAAAAACAATGGCTGATCTAACGTTGTTCTCTTTCTGAACAACAGGGGGGGGCCGTCTCTTGTCAAACGTGGTCAAAGAACAATGGCTGTTCTAACGTTGTTCTCTTTCTGAACAACAGGGGGGCCTTGTTGACTTGGCGTCTCGAAGGGCACAAACCTTGGCACTCAAGGGATATTATCCTCTTCTGGACAATAAGGGGTTTCTCGGTAGAGTTCCTAGGTGCACAAGGGAGACCGGATCAGCTTGATGCCTCGCGAAGATAATCTGGATCTGCCTCAATTGGGCAAAGCTACGGTATAAATAGCCGGAGCCATCTCCATGGTGTAGGGGATAATTGAGTAGGGGACTTCGGGGGAATGTCCCGGTGACGCCTGGGAAAATACCTTATCTGCCCATAAGCCTAATTCAATCTGGCGAGATCGACGTATGGAGGCGAAACGGGGGAGTGAACCTCCTTGATTAAACATTGGCTAGGATGGGAGATAACGCGATTCTGCTTCCTCTCGCAGGCAGGATGCACATGGGTAAGCATGTGGGTAAGGATGGTTAACATGTGATAGAGGCTGAATTAAAGCGGCCTCAGACCGTTCTATTACACACATAATACACATAACAATCTTGCGTCTATGGTCATCAATTATTTCTGTCGGCTCAGTATATATTGCAGGGCTAACGACGGCTGTCAAAAGAATACAGCCAGATGGCAAACTAAGCCCGTTCCGTCACAACGACCAAAGATTATATCAGACCTTTCCAAAAACTGTCTATTGAACTTGTTGGCCTATTCGCCCTCCCTCCAAAAGACAGAGGTTATTAATTCTCGTGGTCGTTGACTTGGTAATTCACTTTCCCGAGGCAGTAAAAACTAAAAAAATGGAGTTAGACAGGTTTTAAAATAATACTCTCTACCTAATTACTCACACTCGAAGAAGAGAGAGGAGAATTCAGCAGAGTCTGCACCAAGAGGCAGGCATGGAAGCGTTCAATATCATCACCAAGAAAAGAGCGGAGAAAATACAGAAGAAATTGGAAGAAGTATCTCTAACATTTGCAGTGCACACGCACATCAGAGTAGGAAACGCCTTTTTGCTCGATTCACCAGCGGAAGACAACAGCTGAGAATTCATAAAGCAGCCATGTTTACCTAAGTAAAATCATTAACCGAAACGAAAAAAAATAACCTAACAAGGACATTTATCTCGACCTTCAACAACAAAACCGATTAACTAAACCAAACAAGAATTTCGGAAAGATACCAGAATAGGGAAACCGGATTGAACAAAACTACAAAACAAATGAACAACCGATTAGTGGAACGATAACAAAAAAGACCCAAAGCGAAATGAAAAATCAAACAAACCCAAGTGAACTCTACAGAAAATAAGACAAAAAATAAATAAATTGTAAACAATAAAATTTACAAAAATTCAACAACATACTATATAAACAAAAACTCATCCAGCTGAGCTTAAAAACACATAACGGCATAAGTGCCAGATCAAACACACGAATGACAAGAATGAAAGATATAATGTAAATGGTAACAGAGATTAGGCGGTTCAGCAGCTATCTGGATAAACTTACACACTTGGAACAAAAGAACCAAAAGAGATAAAAGGAGCTGAGCGATAGGTGAATGCGTGTTTCGGAATCCACGATAAAAGCAGTAGGTTCACATAATGGAGTTGTTCCATTCTATCAAATCTTTGCGCTATATGGAGGTCAAAATAAATCAACTTCGACTCTCTTACTCACTCGCAATTTTTTACTCCTCTTTTCTAGCTTCACCGGCCCCAGGTGACCCTTCCCCATCCGGGTCCTCCTTGACCATTTGGAAAAGGAGAAGAAGTTTTATGAAGAGTTGACCAATGGCCACTCTTCTCCCACTCCGGCGATGATTCTTTCCTTCCAACTATCCAAAATGTTTCTTTCCAAAATAAGGTAATAGTTGTCATTCTAGTGACCCTCGCGACGCCATATAGGAAGAATGGTTCTCATAAACCAAAATCCAATACAAGTAGCTATCTCAAGGAGGAAAATCTATGCAAAAGCAACGGAGAAATATAAGGAAGCATTATTAACCAAGAGCTCGACCGCATTTGAAAGGGGAACAAAGATAAAATTGGTGTAGAATTTGAAAATATTAAAAAGAAACTTATGGAAGACAAAAATAAAAATGTCTCATGACTGCAAGAATACGATAAAAGTGTCTAAACTACAAAGACGAGTACCGAACGATGACATTAAGGTAACAAATGAAAAAAGACTTTAGAGAAAAAAAGAAGTGGAAAGTAAATAAACAAAGAAAGATACCTCTATACCTACGAGTGTGCTGCAAAAATGAGGGAATATGCAACAAACGAGGGCGCATCGTCTAAATATAACAGACGTTAATGCATGTAATCTCACTTGCAAAATACTGATACAATAACGTCCTTAATGAAATACTAAAGGACGACGGCCTTTCAACTATTAAGATGCCTGAAACTCAAAATACTCAAAATGTTTAAAGAAGCATTAGACATCATAGCCAAAAATAGCATCGGACACACAACTGAGGAGCTATCATCAAGAGAACCTGCACAAGAATTAGAAGGGCAAACCAAAAAGTGTGAATCAGTCTTCTAGACTCCTAAAATCTTCACATGATGGCCAAAATCGCCCCCTAGCAAGAACAAGCTCAATGATCGGAGGGCATCCAGGATCAAGCAGGTGTGAACGCTTCAGCGCGTACAGTGGCGCGGAGAATTTTCGAGAAAGGTCGCAAGTAAAGAGGGCTGCGAAGAAGCTTCATTTTGCCAAGAGAAACCTTCGAGATTTGTCCACTTTTGTAGGAAATATTAAGAATGGAATGTTCAAGAATGGGCAAAAGGATATTCACTGATGAAGCTTGTCTGGAGCTTTTTGAAGATCCATCTTAAAAGGAGAAAATAAGAACACTTTCACGAGGCCTGTGCCGTGCTCACTGTGAAGCAGCCAGCCACTCTCCATGTCTGGAGCTGCATCACTTTTATCCAAGAACACTGCCAATGAACTCAAAATGGTACTAAAACGTGCTTCATCAGCAACCTTTCTCAACAGTCCAGAACCAATTTGGTGAGAATAACTATTTTTCAGCAAGATGTCGCATCATGTCACAAAGCAAAATCAATAACTAAATTATTGGCCTAAGATCCTGGTGGTTTAGAAGCAGAAGCTATCCATTTTTTAGCGATAACGGGTGCTTATTCAATCAAAATGAAGCAATATTATTGAAGATATCATCATAACTTTGGTCTGCGGCATACTAATACGAATTAAAGCAGTCCTGAAAATCAAGAAACATAATTGTAAATACTGACGGCGAGCATTAATTGATTGTAGTTTTTAATGAAATGGGTTTGGGCCATATTTTTTATATATATCACCTTCAAATTTTGGTATAATGTTACTAAAACAGGATTCAACATTTGATCTATTATACTAATTTTTTTATAGGAGAAGATATAGTAATCAGAAATTTGAGGCCATGACTGCACATAGAGCATGTAACTAATCTCAGATACACGCAGAACAGAAAAAAGAAACAGAAGAGCAAAACAGGGCAATGGGGATAAAACCTCAAATAAAGTGATAGAAAAGAGAGCGAGTAAAATGATAGACAAATGAGACTAGAATTTGACGAAGAACTTAGATGAATGCTGAATAACACCTGAGAAGGGCGAAGCAATGCAAAATTCCCGATTTTCATAACATTGCTCGACAACATAGAGGAAGCGCTATTCTTTGAGTTAAAATCGGAAAATATTATCTCAAAAAGTGAAAGGAAATATAACCAATTCTGGATAATAACAAGATAACATTAACCCGAAATGAACATAAATCGCGATTCCAACCAAAATGACCGATAATAGAAAACTAATACTGAATCATGGACCAAGTAGTATAAATCGACAAACAATAACACCCCGAACGTGAACCTCCAGATAAATCATATACAAAACAACAAAGTAATTTAATTATACTAAATATAGAAGTAAAAGAATACAACAATACAGAACGAGACCAAATAGAACTATATAAAAGTGAAAACACAACACAAAAGCTAGAAGGTGAAAAACAACCTAAAATCACAAAAATATTATGGCTACAACAAAACAACAAAAAGTTAACTGAGATAAGCTATTTTACAAATCCTTGTACACCGAATACTTTCTTCTCATTTGGCCACTATTTTTCCTTAACTATACCTACTTTACTCCTTATACTTTTTTTCCTTATACTTAGATCATCACTTCGTGTTGATTGGAATCCGTAATAGGCCGTCGAATATAATATCCGTACTCTAACGCTTGTTGTTAATAGCAAAAATATTTAAAGGGCCCCCATAAAGGGCACGGCGATTCGCTGTCGTGGCCACTGTGCTGATGGGCCTCAGCGCCTTTTCCGGCCACAGCTTAGCCTCGCCTCCTTCTTTCTGATACCCCGTCTTCTTACTGTGTTTCTTCAATTTCCCTACACTTTGCCTTCAGGCAGCTCCACCAAAAATGGATCGCCCTGCACCCTCTCATGCTTTCGCAGGGGAACCTCAAAACTTCTTCTACCGGAGAGGAAGATCACTTTTCTTCAATGGCTACCGATGCAGGTGATGCTCACTCACCCCCTTCTCTAGAGTCGACTTCTTTACAGAGGCAGTACCTCCTTTATCTTTTCAGTGGACTGCCAAGAAAGCACGCTAACGGCCCAAAATTGACCGCTACCGATAGGAGCGGCTTGATAGAACCATCCCTCTTAGGAGGGCAAGGGATAAAAGAAACGTCTGCCCGTGCCCTCCAAAGTCCCGCTGGTGCGGATATCGGATTGCAGGGGGTCACTGTACGTGTTCCGCTCTCTTACCGGACGGATAAGGCGAAAGATACCTCAAAGGGGACTCGTGATGTCTTGGGGAGGTGATGGCCACATGGAGGCCCTCCCACCCCTAAGATGGACATGGTTCCTGTGGTGACCTAGACCTAGACGGTAAAATCTTTAATGGGGTCAAACACAGGCTCGCTCCTGAGCACGCAAGCTAAGTCCGGCCCGTGTGTAAGCGCCTCTTCAGACCACTCGGGTCACCCGAGGCCTCACAAGGAGGGGAGGGAGCTCCTTCCTCGGCTGGTGGCTCTGTGATAGCGGGGACTTTCTCTATCCCGGAGAAGGATCTTGCTGAGGATGGCCCATCCAGCTTAGGGGCCCCTTTCGGCGGAGGAGAGAAGCGAGTTTATTCCCCACCCTCCTCTCCTAAAATGAAAAGACAGAGGAACAATAGTAGGAAGACCAAGGGCACCTCTCCCTCCGCGGAAGCCGCTGAGAGAGACGGGTCCTCTGTCGTTTCGACAAGCGACCAAGCGAAGATCAGCACGCCTGGCCCTGGTGCTCCCCCAGGCGGAGACTCCCTGACCAAGAACAAAGGTGCAAATGCGTAGAGCGGAGCTTCGATTACGTCGGTGCCCCTCATTCACAGGTTAACTTGCATTTTAGGTCCCACTGGATTCAAACGGTTACTCATTATTCTCTCCAGTGATTGCAGTATGTTGGGTAAGGGCAACATGATCCATTAGAGGAGAGCTATACCTAGCGTGATTGGTAGAGATTGGCATTTGCCTTCTGGCAAATGCCAATCTCTACCAATCAGACACTTGATGGGATCAGGCCTGTGAGTGTGACGCCTCACTCTACCATAAACTTCGTGAAAGGAGTGGTTTATGTGAGAGAACTCGTGGACTACTCCATATATGACATCACCTTAGAGTTGGCTGACCATGGAGTGGTCAAGTTCGAACGTGTGATGAAAAAAAAGAATGGGGATTCGATACCCACACCTAGGCTCTTCGTCATGTTCGACTGTGATAAGTTCCCTGAGTCGGAGAATGCCGGTTGGTATCACAACCGCGTGAAGGCATTCGTGCTACTGCTGCGGAGGGGCTACTACTGCCACAGCTTTGGCAATATGAATCGCTCCTGTAGAAGCGCAAATTCGGGGTTACCCGAAGTCTGTGTAACTTGCTCCAAGGCCACACATGATAAGCCTAAATCGTGTATGGCTAAGTGTGTCAATTGCAGATAGCTTTGCTGAAATACAGCGAATTAGGTCCTAAGTAAGCAGTCAACAGCTGGGCTACTAAATTTAAAAAAAATTAAATATTTAAAAGGGCAGTTGTGAAAGACGAAATTATCTGTGTTCAGAACTCGAACACAGAAAATCACACAATCTCGGAAACAGAAGAATCAGAATCAGGGGAAGGGGAATAGGAACGTGAAGAATCAAATAACTCAAAAGAAGAAGCGAATGTGACAAACGAAAAGCATTAGAGCCTTGCTAGGATTAGCAGGATGAATAAGAGCAGATCAAAATCACAGTCTACAAATCAAAGTGTCTCAAAGATCCAAGAAGAACTGAAGCAACTAAGAGAAAAGTCAAAAGTAGAATAAACAAAATGCAGCGGAAAACATCTCTAGAAACATACCGAAGGCAAGGCAAATGAATAGACATCACTAAAGAATGGCGTCAGGAAAAAATTGAAAATCTTGAGCATAAACACTAATGGTTGGAGCTTAAAGAGAGTGCTGTATTGGGACATCTTTTATAAGTTATATGCAAATATCCTTCTTATCTCAGAGGAAGCGATTAACACGGATAGTGAAGAGATGAAATTCTGGAACTACGAAGATATGAAATTTATAAAAGTCTTATCTGCCGATTGAAGAGGAAATTAGCCTAGGTAAAATGGGCATTGCCAATTGAGTACCCACCACTAAGTATTTCCTACATTCACGTCTATTTTTGGAAGAGGAGTACTTATTACCTTCATGGGTGACCTGAACTTAAGATACGAAGAATCAGGTTACCAAAGTAATAACTGAATAGTGAGATGGTTAGATATCCTAATAGATAGAAACATTTTCAAACGCCTCGAACCACATTCATATTCATAAAATACATCACGGGAACGACACCAACCAACACAGATATATGTTTGCCCACATAATATACATGCATACTCATACAATAGAATTATTATATGCGACCAGAAATAATCCCTTGTAGCGACCGTCTCGGGATTTCTCTCTCTCTATCAACAGAAATTCAACTAATGAAATACGCCGGTTGAATGGGCAATTAATCAAAGCTGACAATGAAGCTGCCCTCCCACCCACCATAATCGCCTACAACTCAATATCATTCCTGAAATGGACCGAATAAATCAGAAATTTGCAAAGAGAACTGGAAGGGATATATCAAAGAATCGTCAGGTGAGGCCTCATCACGACCTGTTATGCAACACTTCAAATAGACAACCTAGATTGCCAAGCCAACCACAGTGAATTTTAGAAGAAGATTAAGAAAACTAAAAGAAACGATACCAATAAAGAATCCAAAAGAATGGATAAAACAGATAAAATTGACATAGAAGGGAAATATTCAGTCAGAGAATACTGGAAGAACTCATTCAATATCGGCGAAGATAAAAAACGAACCCTTTGATATAGAGTTCGATCATCGAATAACTGACGAGATAAACGAAAGCATCGACAGGATGCATCTCAATTACCATGTGCAATATAAGAAAAACAACAAGAATAGAATAACAATGGAGGAATTCGAAACGGCACTTGCATCATTAAAGTGAGACTAAATACCAACTTCGAAAAGAGTCTCTGTGACAACGTCATGGAGAGGACTGCGCATATCACCATAGGGAACATAACGGGATCGATATTTAAACAACGTGCGTGCCTACTGTAGGGACAATGTTTAAGTACAAACCTATGCTCAATATACTGTACAATGAGTATATCCCAGAACCAAGCAATCAGACTAGTCTGAATGTACAATACCTCTACGGTATAAGTCAAATTACAAAATGTCTGTAAAGAAATGCGCACATGCAAGCTCATTTGACTGCGGAAGAGACCAGAACCATTAGCGAATATGAAGAAAAATGGTAGATCAAAACAAACAGAAAAATCTAAAGTGGTTTTACTTGGAAGAGTATTGCTTTCAGTTATGAGAGCAGGGGATAAATATATCATTACACAAACTGAATGCAATGTGCTCGGCACGTGAATAACATCTACTGGTCGCAGGAGGCAGGTCAAAGAACGCATTCAAAAGGATAATGCGGGAGTCAGAGCTCTATAGTGACTCATGAGCCTCCAAGAGAGGAAAAGATAAAGATTTACACCACCATGGTAAGATCAATGCTGATATACCCTTTCTCTATGCTCTACCTTACTTCACAAACACAGAAACTGGCGATACAAAGAATGCAGTAAAAATGCTGGTAAATCATCACTGGCATGTGAAGCCTGGAAGAGAATATTGCAAAAAGACCTGCATAGATCAGCGAAGATACATCAAGTAAACAAGGTCCTAGAACCATCCAGGATTATCAGGTTGCACCAATAAAACCAAGATTCTCAAGTTGCACCAATAAATTAGAAGAAGAGTAAGAAGAAACGTACAGATAAAGAAGATGATAAATCCCCCAATCTCAACAAATACCCTAATATGAAAACAAGACAGAATTGATATTAAACAAACATGATTATGACAACTAATAAACTATTATTACTAACAAAGAAACTTAGAAATTAGAAAGCTGAAGATATTAAGTCTAAACACAAACACAAAACGAACATGAACACAAAATAACTAAAGCATAACACACAAATACATACGACAGGGAACCAAAAATAAATAGAAACTTCAGTCTAAGGTTTTAATTCCACACACAAATAAAACCTATGAACAAAAATATAAAATAGAATATACATGAAAAAGATTAGCCTGATCTCTATGCACCTGTGCATTCCTTTGCAAACTCAATCCTTTTTTTCTCATTCACCTCTATCCCTCACCACTAATTACTTATATCTTCTCACTATGACTAATTCCACCACGCTTACGCAAAAGTGTAGAGTGTCTTGAGGTAAAGGTGGCAATGAGCAACCACATTTCTCCCATTTTATGTAAAGCTTTATAAAATAAAAAATAGTGTAAACATACTCCCTCCCTACAATTGCCCCCTCCTAACCTACATTGGTTCCGCTATGAAGACGATGTCTTTTCAGGGTGGCCACAGGATTAAAATAATTTAGTCGCCTTCCTCAATGGACGTAGCTCCTTCACAAAACTATCCGCTTCACAGTAAAATGGAAATCAGACAAAGTACTGCTTTTCCTCGCCGTGAAGATGATTGGAGCTCCTGAACTCCGATCTTCTCAGTTTATTGGAAACCTACACACTTTGCCTCGTTCCTCCATTTCTTCTCATGCAGTGACTTGTCCAACAAATTAAGAGTTCTGTAATCGTTTTTTTTTTTATTCGAGCATACAGAGTGAGTGATTCTGCTCTCCTTCAGGAAGAATTTAATCACCTAACTAAGACGTTCATACTTATCCACTATCTTCTCTGGATAATAGAGAACTGCCACCTGATAGCCAGGTTAATATTTTTCCCCTGCTAAGAAACACCCAAAGTCCGAAGCCAGAATAAATATTTCTTAACCTTTTTCTTCAAAATTAAAAAAAAACCATTAAAGATTTGTAAACCCCTCTCAGATGGCATTTTCTTCCACTTTCACCATTGAAATATTCCTTCGTCATAAACTTTGCTATTCAACCCGAACCGACCTAGGAGTATATATAATCTCATGTCATGGTTGCCCAGACCTTTATCTCAGTGAAACGAACCGTGTCCCTATCACAACGCATCTCTGAATATCGCAGTGATATTCGGCGTGAAAACTACCTTTCTAGCATATCCATTTCTTGCCATTTGATTATCTTGTTGCCTTTACCTCATGACAACCTACATAAAAATGAAATGAAAAGGAAATTTAGAGACAAAGAACAGATCATCCGCACCTAACATATTCTCTCCTGGCCCTCGTAAGAGTGGCCAACGTATGGGAGGGGCGAGGCCCAGGAATCTTTTCTATGTAGTCTTCCGCACCCTCATTAACCATAGTGTCAGTAGACACATTACAGTTTGTCTAGGAAGAGTAAGATTAAGAAAATAAAGTGGACTTATGCAGTCATGGGACCTACGGTTTACCGTGGAATCCAAACCACGATGTGTAGGATGTTAACTATTCTAATAATTGCTATTTCCTTACCTTCGTCCCACTGTCCAATGTGAGTCCTATGTATGAGTTTGCGCAGCCAATTTTATGTTTATATATTTCCCAAACTGAACACTGCGACATATTTCTTAGTTAATCAGAAGTTTTATGGGTTAATTTGGACCACTATTCTTCAAACGCTGCTCTGAGACTTTGAAAACTCGCCGTGGCTTGTTGTTTATCATCCTCTGTAGAAATTATGAATGATTACCCAACATTAATGCCTTAGCAGCGCTAGGAGGCCCTCGGAGTTAGAAGGTTTTTGCTCGTCTATCCGCTTTATGAATATCGCCCGCAGGTTCTCGATCAGATTGAGGTTATGCGGTTTCCAGCCTCTAACTCGTAAAATTTAATGAGTTAAACTTAAAACAAATCTCTTACTTGTGTTCCCAGAGTCAGTGCTTCATTATGTTGAAAAACGTACATTTCATAATTAAACAAAAACTCTTGAATTTTTGGTAGAATGTGAGCTTGGAGGACATTCATATATCCCTATATACAATAACAAGGAGTTACAAGGAAGCTAAGTAGTTCAAAATACCATTCGATCCATTTCATTGGAAGTACTCATGTCATTATCTAAATTAAATATCTACAATCCTAATGATAAGGAATAGGATAGCAAAGATTGAGGCTCTCCCCACCCACCTCTCCCACCCAATGATGGGTTCGATAAAAGGAAAATATGTACCTGGAAGTGTTTGAACAAAAGACACATCCTGGAATTTTTATAGGAAAGCAGAAACAACTTAATATGTACATACTTAATTTTTACATCAATTTTTAATTTTATATTTCGTCTGAGAACTGCCTTTGAGGTCAATATTTTACATCAAAATGTTAAACTAATAATAACCTATGAGAAAATTATTTGCATATTATACAGGGTCTTTTACACATCTATGCTTACAGCATGCTGTTTTTATCCTAATTTTAGCAACATATAATGTTTTGTCACTCGTTATTTCATCGATGAAATTATTTTGTCAAGCTTATTTTTAAAAGTTTCTAATGAATTGCTGGCCACTACTTCTTCAGGCAACTGATTCCAATAATTGACAATTTTATATGAAAAAAAGTTTCCGCATATATTCGTTCTTATATATCCATAAGGGCGTTTGTGGGATGAACATGAATGGATGGATTGCTTTGGTTGTAAAGCAGTTCCATGCGTGGATGGTCTCAGAATTTCACTGTTGGCACATTGCAGGAATCAAGTTAGCGTTCCACTTTTTTTTTGTCCGGATTGTCACATAACTGATCTCCAGACGTTTCAGAGAGTTACGTTGGTGTTTCATTAGTTAGAGAAAAAACTTTGTTCCATCTTTCACCATACAATAATTGTACCTTTTGCAGAGTGTTAGCCTCTCTTTGATGATTTACTTGGTGAAAAGTGGCTTCTTTGATACCTTTCTTTTCATGATGCCGTTTTCCAAAGTATGTCTCATTGTGGACACAGGTGATCTCACTCTTACCTGCAGCCCCGCATTTACACCGGCCTACCATAGAGGCTTAGTGATCCAATAAACGGCTTACAGGCGTCTTAGTCCTTAAAGCAAATTCGTTACACAAGAGGTCATTCTGTAAAAAAAACAGTGTGACTCTACGAGTTGTCATGGTAGTGACCATTGATAACAAAAAAATAAATTTTAGTAATGTTTCCGCCTCAATTAAAATGCGTTCTTAGTGATGGCTTTGGGGAAAATGGTACTTTTTGACCCGCTTTAATTTGATAAGCAAGTGATTGGTTTGACATTGACTTTTGTGTGGAAGATAACTCAATTTTTACGCCGAAGACAAGATCTAAACTCAGACCTTTTCTGATAGTTTATGCAATAATTCCAACGTCACGTGAATTGAAAATGTAGATACTTAGGACATACATTCATTTGTATATTTTAATTATGCTATACCAAAATTTGTGCCTCGCCAAAGTTTTACCCATATCCGAACATAGACAATTTAATCGGGTATACGGCAATCTTCCTGCAGCCCTTTTTTGCTATTTTCTCCCATAATCACTTTATTGTTTCAGGTTTGAGGCATCCTGTCAAGGTGTATAAAATCTCCAGCTGTGTGCCTCCCTTATGTCAGGCGTTCAGAGATTTGATTTATGGGTTATCTGGTTACCCTTTCTTTGTTTTGTCCACAAACATTAGGGGAATATGAGAAATAAAGTCATTACAATGAATGAAGAAGCGTGAATAATTATCAAAATATAACGAAATGACGGTATTTTTTCTTTAGCAAGATCATTACGAATTAATTAAGTGTAATTTCTTTAGGTGATAAGTCAAGATTGGGTTTAATTCCTTATTTCCAATTAAATTTGTTAAACATATATTGAAGTATAATGTAAGAAGCTAACTCTAATATTCAGAGTTCAAAAAAGTATATTCACTAAAATTTTACTTCCATTATTAAAAGATCATTTTTCACATGTAGTGAACAATGACTTTAAAACAAAAGTAATAATTATTATTAATATTTACTTGGTTTTATGTACTATAAAATATTCATTAATTCAATTTTAGTACCTTATTTCTTAAAATAAAATTAGCTGCCAATCTGCACTGTTGCGCCCTTTTAAAATGTGGTCTATTTCTCACACCCGCCAAATCCACTGATAACAACAACTGAAAAATCCCTGCATAATATTTTTTTACTTCAGGGGCTCTGTTCGGCTCCATTTCCCCGGTCTATTACCCACCACCCAAGCCAAACTCTTTATTTTTCTTCCTCAAGGTTGTTTATATTCGATCTAATATATATATATATACGCTTTGCCCCTGAAACTCGTCGAATGGTACTTGCCCCTTCACTGTCGCGATAATTCTCTCTCTCACTCTCCTAACTTGTCATTAAGTAAGGCCTTTAATTATCTAATAAAATGTCCTATTATGGATGAATGAGGTGATGAAATGAGGATATAACATTTTTTTCGATATTTTTTGGCTGCGGACTTTTTACCTTCAAGACGTTTCCTCAATTTTTTATGATGCAATATTAATGAATTTTATACGCATATGCCTAAAAGGGAGCGAAAAACATCATTTAGCCGAGTTTAAAAACTTGCATAACTATTGATCTTATATTCAATTTTAAGCCCATCTATAGAAATATCATTAAAATTTTCGAAAAAATAAATATCATTGTGAGTGAAAATATTTCCTTAATTCATAACAGCGGGACAGTACATATACTAATTATATCACAATACTAATTATAGCCATCCAATCTCCATATATACGAGTATATGGAGATTGAAACCAGATACAAGAGTGTTTAAAGACAAGAGAAAGGGACACTGGAGGACAAGTATCAAGTAAAGCAATGCAATCAATAATGAAATGACAGAAATAACTTCAGGAGAAAAGAATGAATTATCCTGGCCAGGAATCAAACCCAATCTGCTTATTGCAGGTCAGATGCTCTTTGTCTGTGATATGGATAGTGAGCCTTTTAATTGCAAGCAGGTAAGAAGATATCAGGCTGGGAACCTACAGAGGATTTTTGTATCATATTTCTAACTAACTAAAATTTAAAAGTTAATTAACCATATCACACACAGAGAAAAACCGAAACAACTTCTACGGGTGGAAACCACTAACTAAACCAGAAATTTCGTCAGATTTAACTTCTGCCTTTTCCAAAGCTTTTAAAGACAGAAAAAAACGGAAACTTATTGGAGACGAGAGAACCATATAATACCTGATAAAGAGTAATTTGACGTGAATGAGCACATGAGACAAGACAAAGGAGTTTTCGGAGTCATAACATTTAGGTTCACGTATGAATTAAATAAAGAATAATAGAGCGCCTCGAGGATGACGTTATCAATACCTGAGTATAGAGGGAGAAACGAATTGAAGATCTCTACTCGAATGTATTGGCATGTCTTAAATAAAGAATAATAGAGCTCCTCGAGAATTAAGTTAACACACCTGGATAGAGAAGGAGGGACGAGTTAAAGAGCTCTACCCCAATGTATTTTCATGTTTTAAATAAAGAATAATAGAGCTCCACGAGAAAGAAGTTGCACATACCTAAGTATAGACGGAGAGAGGGGTTAAAGATCTCAACTCCATTTTATTGGCATGTCTTAAAAAAGAATTTTAGAGCGCCTCAAGAATGAAGATACCCATAACTGAGTCTAGACGGAGAGACTGGATAATGATCTCTACCCTAATCTATAGCCATGTTTTAAATAAAGAATGATAGAGCTTCTCGAGAATCAAGTTACCCATACCTGAGGATAGACGGAGAGAGCAGTTAAAGATCTCTACTCCAATGTATTGGCATGTCTTAAATAAAAAAGAATAGAGCTCCTCGAGAATAAGGTTACCCATACCCAAGTATAAACGGAGAGAGGGGTTAAATATCTCTACCTTAAAGTATTGTAATGTCTTAAATAATGAATAATAGAGTGCCTCGAGAATGAAATTACCCTTTGCTGAGTATAGATGGAGAGACGGGTTAAAGATCTCTACCCCAACGTATTGGCATGTTTAGAATAAAGAATAATAGAGCTCCTCGAGAATGAAGTTACCTATACCTGAGGATAGACGGAGAGAGGGGATAATGATCTCTACCCTAATGTATTTGCATGTCTTAAATAAAGAATAATATAGCTCCTCGAGAATAAAGTTACCCTTTACTGAGTATAGATGGTTAGAGGGGTTAAAGAAATCAACCCCAATGTATTGGCATGTCATAAAAATAGAGAAGAATAGAGTGCCTCAAGAATGAAGTTACCTATACCCGAGTATAGACGGAGAGGTGGGTTAAAGATCTCTACTCCAATGTATGGGCATGTCTTAAATAAAGAAGAGTAGAGCGGCTTGAGATTAAAGTTACCCATACCCGAGTGTAGACGGAGAGAGGAGTTAAAGATCTCTCCTCCAATGTATTGGCATATCTTAAATAAAGAATAATAGAGCTCCTCTAGAATGAAGTTACCCACACCTGAGTATAGACGGAGAGATGGGTTAAAGACCTCTACCCCTATGTATTGGCATGTCTTTCCTCTGAAACTTAAAAGAGTGCAGGTTTCGTTTTCTTTTGTTCATTGTGGCTCAGTAAAAATGTCAGCACTTTGCATGTATGCGCGGTGCTGGGTTAGAATCATATATATTATCAAATGAAAAAATAAAAGAAATATATTTTATATCAATTACCAATGAAGGCAAAATACTGATCGAATTGCTTATAATGTTATACTGAGTTGTTTGTATATAAATTTTAATTAGGGCTAGTGATCAAAATATTGGCCAGCGCCATTCATGCAATTCTGAATGCGTCGACTAAATTATTCGCAGACATTTTCTAATGTGGATGCTATGATGATCCCAGACTTTTCGCTAATTGCATGTTCCAGCTGTTCGAGTGTGGTTGGTCTTGTACTATCAACCGCATCTATCAGGTAATCTCAGAAGTAAAAGTAATGTAGAGTTACGTCTTGTGAACATGGATGATCCTTAATGCTTTCTCTTCGTGTTATCCAACCTCTAGGCAACATTTCGTCCAGGTATAGTCTGTCGTTACATTGATAAGGAGGAGAGTGCGAGTAATCTGTTTAAAATAAAATAAAAAGTCTCCGAACTGCAGCTATAATTTATGTCTTCAGCATGTCGAGATATAAACCGGTAATTGTGTCCCTTGAGAGAAAAATATAAGCATAACCTGCGTAAACTTTTTTAAACAATAAAAAGAAAATTAGAAAGAGAAGTAGATAAAAGCTTCAAATATACCCATGTGAGTAACAAACTAAAATTCAATATCCCCATCATTCACTTCCTCTCATGTAGTATATTTATTCCGTTGTTGCCTGAGGCTTTGGTCAATTTATTTCAAGCGTAGCTCTTCCTATAACGAATCTTGGCGAAAATTGGCCATTCATTTTGTTATTGAGGCTCTGGCGCTTCCCTATCTGCTCGGCTCTTTCGTTTAACGACGCTCATGAGAACAATCCATTCATGCTAATATTTTATCTCTATCATTCTCACGAATCGTTGAGGGACTGGAAAAGGCTAATTATCTGGTTTCTCTCCATACTCCATCTTTCTCCGTTATTTTGTCAGAGTAGATGCCGCTGGATGCAAATCACAACAGCGCTGACTTAAATGCTTTATTAATCGTAAATGAAGATATGATTTGGGGTCATGTTCGTTCGCTTCATTAGCGTAGAATTCCTCCTATGTGTGTAAGTCTGGGAGCTTTCCATGGTTTTGAATCATTTAATATTATAGATTTGGTTGTAATGTTGAATGAATTCAATTGCTTTTCATATTGCAACGCCACACTTTATCATTTCATAAAGTGTTTCGGTGCTACTAAAGCGGGCAATTTAATTTAAATAATGTCCTGGGTTCTCATGCATTATTAACACAGAATTTGATTTTTCCCACATTCCTGGGGAATCTTTCATCATTAGTCGCTTGTTGAGGATGCAGTCTCTGACAGCCGTTTTTTCATGTTGTCAACCGTCTGTAATCGAAGTTGGGAAGTTTTTTCTTTCACTATAGCCCAGAGTGAATTATCATACATCCTTAAATCTTGAGATTCACGTCCAATCCATCTACCCAGTGGTATGTTTATAAATTTTGATTAACTACGCCATGCGATCAAAGTATTTTCTAGTGGCCTATATGCAATTCTGATAACGTCGACTAACTGATTCGCAGATATTAGATAATATGGATGCTATGTTGGTCCTTCATTTATCCTTAATTTAATATTTCACGGGTTCGAGCGTTGTAGGTCTCGTTTGATAAAATGCACCTTTTAGGTAGCCCTGCAATTAAAAATCAATGGTCTCAAGTCTGATGAACGTGGAGAATGCTACCCTAAGCTTAGAAATTGTTTCATCAAGGTACCTTCTGATATCACAATTATAATGATGGAGGCGCCATCTTTCTTAACATAAAAATAATTTCCAAATAGCGTCCGAACTGCAGATATAATTTGTGCCCGCAGCAGGTCGAAATATGCATAGCCAATAACTATCCTGTTGAGGAAAAGATAGCACAACCAAACTCCTATCCGGATGATAAACCACACCATATTGTTAGTCTTGCTAAATTAGCATGCTTATCCACATAAACGTGTGTATTATCAAGGGAACAATGCCGGCCGTTGTGTACATAGATTTACTGTACCATTCACCTTGAAGGTAGTTACATCGGTTTAGTCGCCGCATACAAAAGTGAATTTATACCCCGGAAAAACATTTTGAGCAATTTTTAAATGAGTTCTGGCGTACTAATCAAATCCAACGGAAACCTCAAAATTAATATGATAAACATTTTTAATCCTATCAGATCAGTAAATTGAAATTAATTTAAACCTGAAAAAATATTTAAAGTAGCTCTTACATGAATAGGAGCAACTGAAGCCACTTTAGTAGAATTGCATATGTAAATCATACACTTAAGGGGAATCATGTTTGTAGATCATACACATAGAAGAATCAGGCTGGCAGATCATACACATAGGCAAATCATGTTTGTATATAACACAGTTAAAAAGAATTATGTCTGTAAATCGTATACATAAGAAGAATCATGTTGTATATATTACACATAAGAAGGATCAGGTTTGTAGATCATGCGCATAAGAAGAAGCATGTTTTTATTTCACACACTTTAGAATATTCATGATGGTCGATCATATACATAAAAAAGAATCATGTGTTTATATCACATATTTAAGAAGAATCGAAAGAATAGAAAGAAAAAAAGGTGACTGAAGTAAAAGACTAGATATAGTGTCCAAGCCCCCCTCCCTGCCTCACCCGCTTCCCCATCACCCCTCGCGCTGTGTCCAGAGGCACAGGACAGGAATTTAAAAGGGAGAGGAGGGAGATGGGGAGATATTATAGTTAGAAAATAGTTGACCTAGGCGGTCTTGGCCTTAAATCTAAAAACTGTGCTAATAACATGATGTGTATCACATGTCCCCGCTTTTATGTTGAGCACATTAGGAGTAACAGTAGTAAAGTAATAGAATAAAAAGGAAGGAAGCTGGAGAGTTGCAAGTTTTCTTATTTGGGTAATAATTGGTAATTCTTAGTTAGGTTTCTATCTATTTCGTTATCGTATTCTGTTATCTCAATCGTGGATTTTGGACAAAGTCAGAAATAAATATTTGTAGTATCCAATCTTTTTATTTTCTCTATAAATATGTCTTGTTGTTGTTCTTCTTCTCCTCTGTTCAAAGCCGCCATGCTTCTTGGGGACAGTCGATGGAGTCTCCATCCAGCCCTTTGTACTATTTGATTGGCTAGTTCTTCTACAATCCCATCTCGTGCCTTTTCTATGACTGTTTTCGCTCTTTCATTAATTATCTTGTTTCGGGGTTCAATACCTGCTCTTCTATGTAGATCTTCCACTTTTCTTCTTTCTAACCTTCCCGTGCTTGTTATGAAGTACATTACTTTGTTTTATTTTCTTTGCAAATTTAGGAAGTGATAATTAAAGTGTGCACATTGCAAATATCCAATAGAGTAGTGTAGGGTGTATTATTGATTGGTAGATTTTTTTTCTTCTTTTGACCTAAAGATCTTACTTAGATTGTACAGTCGTTTAGGCCCGATTTTGTTTTCAACTTTGATGGTAACATGTTTCGTGTAACCTGATTTAGTTATTGTTCAACACAGTAAATTATATTCGTTACTATATCCGTATGTTTCATCGTCTACTTATATGTCTGCTATCTTTTACCTGTAGACTGGTATAACTGACATTTTCTCGATTCGTGAATATTTTCCATTTCTATTCGTATTGATTGATTCTTCTATTTTTTCTTCTCCCTTTATTCTCCCTTGAAATTTTCCGTGCCTGTTCGGTGATCAATCGCTAGTGTTGTCATCCGCGAACACTATATTCATACACCCTTCGGTGGCAGGTGTGGCAATGTCTGGGGTATAGATAGCGTAAAATACTGGACTGAAACACCCACCCTGTGTATGAAAATCATTTTCGCAACTTCACTTCGTCAGGAAAGTTGTCTGTATTCAGGCAAGCATTAAAAGAAAATGATTCAACCATTCCAATATGTTGTTAGGTACGTCTACGTAGTTTTTCCTCATTTCAATTTGTAGATAACAAACAGAAATAATACCATTGTTTCTTACAGAGAAGATCATCAATTTTCAACTTCTGCAACATTCGATGAAATGATAAATTGGCTGATATGTATTGTAAGCTTCTCCTAGTAATATAACATATCTTTTAAGAAAGTTACACGAGCTCTACTTCCAATCACCTGTCTTTCTGTCTTATTTGGGTTACTTAAGCTCCATTCAATGCTTATTTACTTCATTTCCCTACATTTTCAGTAAACATCTTTTCAGGAAATTTTAGCGGAGCTTGCCTCTTCTTTGTACTTTTATATAAATATTGAAATAGAATTTTCTGGCGCCGCATCGTACCGGAAATAAAGAGGAGAAGCTGTAAAATGGGAATCTAAATGCACAACGGAGAGGCTTTTTTTTTTTTCACGAGACGAGTTTACGCTTTCAATAGTTTAGTGGTACTTGCAATCCTTTCCATCGCAGATTTTTGTTCATCTCAATTTTTCTCTCTTCTTCTACTCATATGAATATATATTGAAAAGGAAGAAAGGTGGCGAAAATACATAACGGCAAAGGATGGAATGAATTTAAAGCCTAAAGATCTCAAGTTTGGATATGAGGACTAAAAGGTAGATATTTAACGACGCCTAAATTACAAGGTGAAGTAGGCTCAACAAAGAACCTCACAAATGGGCACCCTGTTTGACCAATGAAATCTTGAAATTGGGTACACATATTAACTATTGAAATAATATGACATGAAGTAGCAATGAACTAATGTAGAATAAAGCGAAATACTTATATATAAAGTTTAATCACAATTGTTCATGTATTAAGAAGTGCAAGCAAATAGTTGAGGTTTCCCACGCGAATGCACAAACATACACGCACGAGGAAACAGCTGCAAGCCGAAAGGTCTGGATATAAGATAACGACGAAGCCGGAACGAAGTCGGATTTAGCCAGCTAGGGTTGACGTGGACCTACTTAACGAGAAAATCAACTTTGCTATCATCTTGCTATCGTTGCCAGCCTGGATGCAGCCTATGTGTCTATATTGAAACGCACATACCCTTTGACTCCATGCATCAGTCTTAACAAAGGAACAAACGAACATAATTCTGAACTATAAGCTTCTCCCCGCGTCCAGATTCGAAGAAAAGAATCCACGCCCCCTTAATTGAATATGATATAAATAGACGGGTTGAAACATTCTTAATTTTATTAATTTGTCATTATTCTCCTTCTGATTAGTATAGTATCATTGTTAGTATCAGCTAGTCAGAAGGATAGCCTCCAGCCTAAATTTTAAGTAAGTCTGAAGAAGAAGGCCTTGTCACCGGTTATAGGGTGCTGCTCTCCGAGGAAGTACACTTCATTAACGGTGACCCATCAAGGATGGAAAAGAAGAAGACTGGCGAATTTTCCATCAAAAATAGAGTCCACCACCTCGAATCCTCGGTTCGGTCACCCCTTCACCTCTATAAACCGGTGTCCCCTTTTACCTGACAGTAAGGTAACCAAAGAAGAAAAACATGGACCATCAACGCGCAGAGCAAGGAGAAGCAAACTTCGCCATCCCCAAAAGTACTCTTAGCTCATGAAGAAGTAGGCCTGGTGAACTCCATCACCGTCGACATCAACGAAGCAATCGTTAGGATGGTAAGAAGCTCATCTATTTTCTATACACTAGATCACTGCAAGCAGCTGGATGAACTAAGGTGAACCGCTACAGGTGGACGTAAGTGAAACCTAACCCGCCAAAGGTTTTCCATTCCCCACATACGAACAAGCGCCCATCATTGCAGCTGGATCAAGAGGAAAGCGACGGGTAAACAGACACCATACGTTTCGTTAAAGTTTTTCAAAATTAATAATAGCTATCGTAAAACGGTTTGGGATAAGAATAATTTGTATAAAGATTCAAGTGCAGACCAATCTTACAGGGTATATTCAGTGCTTATTCAGTTTGAAAATATTAAAAATGATAACAAATCCACTGTCCGGTGATGTTTAGAATAACATTAACTGTAGTACAAAGAATCGAGTGTATAAAGTCTGTAAACCTATTGATAACCCAGTATTAAGTGTACAAAGTCGATCAAATTATTAATTTGAATGTAACTGCATATTAAGTGAAAAAAGTCGTGTAGATATTAAGTTAGAGTTAATCTCGTATTATTAGTACAGTCTGGTTAAAATACAAGTAACATGGAGCGTACACAAATTAATGTACTTATATAAAAGAAGAAAAATGAGATAAATATGTTTTGGTCACAGATTAAGATATGCAGCTAGGTCATCCGGACCCCCCAAATGCTTACACGCTTGGCATTGCATAGTTTAATCAAAGAATCGCAGGATTGTTGCCACTTTAAAAAATCATGTTTTGCAACCCATCATAACAAAATGAAATACGAAAATAGATTTGTTGTTGTGGTGCGCGTGCAAAAGTCTGTAACAGTTAACAATAATAAAGTAGTGGCGTGGTCACGTACGCAAACGAATTTTGTTAGCATTAAAGAGCTTCAATTCCCACCTCCGAACGGTCCAAAGAACCGCTAACTACCGTGAGTAATTTTGGATATGAAAATAAAGTATTCTGATACTCTAAAGGTTTAAAGTCTAAAGAATCCAAACTCAAGGCAAAGATGTACGTAAAATAAGAATTTAGCTCTTATTCTTTTATTTTTAAACCCGGTTACGTTCACTTCATTGCCCGTTCTATTGTAAAAAAAAGAAAAGGGCAAACTGTATGCACGCCAAATAATTTTGTACATAGCTTTTTGCCTGTAAACCAATTGTATATACCATGTATTTTTATTCGTTACATATTGTCTTATCAGAGGGAATAGTAAAAGAGGTAGATAGAACCCGAAATATTAAAAATATGTATATGGATATCAAAGCAATGTAAATGTGTAGCATTATTGATCAAATAAAATGTGTACCCCGAGTCGATGTATATTAGTTCTTCATTTATATTATTCCGTGGCTCAAGGGGAAGTTTTGAGGCGACGCCCGAATTGCAAGGTGAAGAAGGCTCAACGAGGAACCTCAGAAATAAGCCCCCTGTTGGAACATGAAATCTTGAAATTAGGCACACATAATATGCCATGTAGCAGCAATGAACTAATGTAGAATACAGCAAAATACTTATATATAATCTTAAATCACAATTGTATATGTATTAAGAAAAAAGTGTAAGAAGGCAAGCCAATAGTTGGAGTTTCCCATACGAATGCAAAACATACACACGTGAGAAAACAGCTGCAAGCCAAGAGGTCTGAATACAAGATAACGAGGCAGCTGGAAAGGATTCTGGTTACACCAGCTAAAGTTCACGTGGACCTGTGAAACGATAAATTCAAATTGCTATCACCTTGCTATCGTTGCCAGCCTGGATACGGCCAAATGTGTCTACATTGAAACACACACACCCTTTGACTCCACACAGCAGTCTCAACAAAGGAACAAACGAAGATAATTCTGACCCTATAAGCTCCGCCCCTCTTCCAGATTAGGATAAAAGAGGTCACGCCTCATTAATTGGAGGTGGTATAAATAGACGGGTTGAAACATTCTGCTGATAATTCATTTGTCATTATTCTCATTCTGATTTGTTTATTATATTCACATCACGAGGCCTTTCACTGTCCTTAAATCCAGCCGTCAGAGCCCCAACTATCTAACGTACATCAAAATTTACAACGAAGCCGAGTAAACTCAACTAATTTCGTTTGCCCCAATTAAGGTAGACCTAAGCTAAGAATATAGCCTACAAAACCCCATTTCCTTCCTTTCGAGTCCTTCCTTCAACCCAGTGAAAACCAAGTTACCTTTCGAATCCAGCCTATAAACGGATTCCCATTAAGAACTTTGGAAGTCAGAGCAAACTCGACAAGAGACTTCAAACGCCTTCGTCCGACACCCCTTGACGGGTAACCCTACCTTGTGAATAAAAACTCTCCATAAACTGGTAACTCTACTAACTTCCCGAGGCTCGTATATATTGTCCTCTTAGGTGCTAACCAATGAAGACAAAGGAGTAAAGTTCAATTGTAGCCATTTAGAGGCATGGAATGACTCATATCACCATGGGAGATATGCTTATTCACCCTAGAGATTTTAAATCTGCCATCGGATTTGGCGCTCGGTGGCGGCATCTAGTGAAATAAGCCTCATTTAGCCATTAAAAGGCACTTGTATGTGATTTTCACCATGGGAAACCATCAATGCAATGACAATTTATCATCTTATCACAAAACGCCGCAGGTCATTGGAGGGACTTTCTCTCTTGTTTAATTCCGACTCTGTCGGCCAAGAGAAGAAGAAATGATGAAATGGAGAGAGAAAGGAAGTGTGGAAAAAAATGGGAGGGCTTCTTTCGAGACATTTGGTTCATTTCTAGATGGTGGTCGGCAGCTTTAAACGAATAATTTATTTACTGAGACGGGGCTATTTTTTTCAGATGTATAGTAAGCTTTTCTTGGTAGAATTGGGTCGTTTCTCTCGAGTAAGGAGCCTGTTTTATACGGAGAAGGCCTGGTTTTTATCGGCGAAGAGGTAAATTTTTTGTGGACATGGACGCTTAATTTTGATGAAACAGCTGATTTCTTTCGAAGATAAGATGCTGACTTTCGAAGATGATCCTGTTTTTACGTGAATGAGCCTTTGCTCTTTGCAGAGAAGGGCTGTTTTTTTTAGACATGAGCTCTGAATTCATTATTGTTTCTTTAAATGACGGGGCTTGTTTCTTTCTAGGAGGCTGTTTTGATCATTTTAAAGACATATTTCAGCTTTTAATTTTAGTTTATGTGGTTATTTCTGTTTTTTGGTAATTTACTTAGTCTGTTGGAGTTATCGTATATGAAAAATTGTAATATGAAATATGATTCAAAGTATTGAGGTTTTTCTCTGCATAATTCTTGGCCGACCAAATATTTGAATTCATTGTTGATTTTTAAAAGTTAATATTGTCCGATTCTTCTCCAGGAGGTTTGCCAATGTAGCCACATTTGGCTTTCCATGTAGAAGGTTGCTTTTTTGTGGTACCCATTACTGCTCGAATAGGTTCTTGGGCAGCTATTTCAGCTTCCTTATTTCCATTGATGCCCACGTGTCCTAGGCACCAGCAGAATTGGAAATAGTGAGGAAGGTTAAGGAGTTTTTACATGACTGCAATTTCTATTGGATGCTCTATCCTACCGGACTTCAGTAGTGCTAGAAACCACGCTCACAATGAAAATTGGTTGGCGGAGAAGTTGGTTGGTGGCTTTTAGGTAGGAAGGAGATACTTGAATGTGAGAGGGCTGTCAAGCAGGCGTTTAGAGTGGGTAGCGCTCATGGTAGTATGGAAGGACACTTCTCTATTAAGATATCACGATCGTGAATTTGTGGCTAGTTTTTAAGAATTTATTTTTGTGGTGTAGGGAATATTTTATGGTTCTTACTATTTATGGTTAAGTTTTTGAAGATTCCGTGAAGTTTTGAGTTTTATCTCTTGCTCCCAACGAACAATCTGAGTGAGAGCTTATTAATTTCTGTAGAGTTGGAGAGCAGCGATTCCTGTCTCAGTCCATAAAGAGATTTCAGGTGTGCATTTTAGAGCCTGATGAAGTAATGCTTCCAAACTGGTTGGTGGAATTGTTAGATGCCTCTACGTTAAGCTTGCTGTGTATTCTAATTTTGAAAGCAAATTTGCTGTAGGTGGAAGAGAATATTTGTATCTACTTTCCAGTGCATGTGGGAGAGATTGGGAAATAGATTTACTATAAGCATGTGCCTTTACCGTCGCTCTATTATATGAGGCTTCTAACTCACTCAAAGGAGACTTATTTCATTAATGGCAGTCGCTATATGGGCCAAGAAAATTAAAAAATATATATCTAACTCACTCTGTGGTTGAATGTTTCTCCAAATATTTAATTAGATTTTACAAGTTAATTTCTGTTCAAGTTACACTCGCAGATTTTATTTCTTACTGCTGAAAGTTGGGCACGTTACTTTTGTTATATAGCCCTAGATGGTGTTATGATAGCCTTGTTCCGGGAAACTATATGGTGAAATCATCAATAGTAAGTGAGCATATTGGCTACATTTTGCATTGGTAGCCAGGTCGCTGACGATGACGATGCAAAAGGTCGTCCTTTAATGTTTCCGATGTAGAACGGGCTGCTATGATGGTATGTGCATTAATGGCCAAACACAGGTTTACTAAGTAGCAGCTGATGATGATGATGTTGTGAATTAAGAATAGAAATGAATCATGAAAGCCTATGATATGAAGTTCGTTCAGAAAGCAACTGCACCAGATTGTATGGGATGTTTTTTTTATATCAAGGAAGACCGAGGTCAATATTTTGCTCCCAAAAAGGCCAGACCGACATCGTGGTAAAAAAGCACTAGAAAACCCAGGGGGTGGTTCATTATTATCCAAACTTGTTTGTGGTAGATCTTTTTAATGCTCGAAGAAGGCCTTTTCCATTTTTTTTCAAGAACTTTGCACCAACAGGAGATAAGAGGTATTTGTGCGTAGATACTTTGAATAAAATGATAATTTAGAGGCAGCTAAAAATTGCCTGTCGTTTCGTCTTCTGTAAAATAAAGATAGTCCAGATATCGGTGTTTATATGTACTAGATAATTGAGTGTTTCTGGGTGTCATGGCTGATGGTAAGATATTTTAAAACTTGATCGTACTCTCTGAACAATTTTAGAAAATTGGAGACCAATTAAGGATGGCAAAGAGGGTAATTGTTCGTATAGAGTTCTAATGGTAAGTATGCAATATGATGCTTTCGGGTGATGATTGTAGCTTAGATTGATCCATGATTCCCTATAATTTTTTTTTAATTCGCGGCGTGCCATGACTCAAAGCCGTATAGGCTCTAGATAGAAGTTGTTGGAATTTGAGGATCTAAAGCATGGGTTGTGCAACCTTGTACTGCACAGAGACTAGGGCCCATGTCTTGTAGCAGATGATGGGCCACATATATCGGCAAAATTAATAAACAGACGGAATAATAATAATACATACTAAAATTTGACTTATATTTTAATATTTATGCAATATGTCTACTGAATATAACAGTAAGTTTGAGACATTTGTAGTGAACCTACACTCACTTTTGTCTGTCTATTTGTCTCATAGTAGTTAAAGGGGATGGGACGCTCGAGACTTACCACCACTCTTTATAACATTCGATCGATGCAGGGTCCCTGACTTTGTATCGCGACCGCGTCAAGGCAGTCGTGCCATTGCCGCATTTGTGTCAGTAATGCCACCGCTTCGGCCACACGTTCGTTCTTATAGTCGCGCAAAGTTCGGTTTACCCGAATTCTGTTTCAATTACTGAAAAAACGTATATTTTGTAAAGCCAAGTGTGTGAATTGCAAAAACAATGTAAAATGCATCTGCAGGAGAAAGAGTTCCTGAGAAGCCCTGTGAGATTCCCAATTTCCTGTTATGGGTGGGGTTGTGGTGTATCTGGATCAATAGAACGTCGCGCACGGAATTGTCCTCAGGGTCACACCTTTTGTTTCGAACATCGAAGATATCACTTCGATGCTGCCGAGAGAGGTTCTCGCTACGCTAAACATAGACGACTTTTCGATCAAATGAGTGCGGCATAGATTCTAACTCTAGAACTTTGACAACAAAAAACATTGAAGCGCATCTTTTGCTATGTTGAAGCACACAAGTTTCGGTTTCCCTTGGCTAAGAGTAAAGTAATGCATTTCTGCCGTCACCCAGTGCTCCCCCTCCCCCTCACCCACTCTTTCTCATAAACGGGATTCATCTGTAATTGATGGAATTGCACCCTATCATCGGTATGTTTTCGACTAACACATCTCCTGACGTACCCATATCCGCTGCATAATGGTTTATTGTTCCGGTGGCGCCTTTGGTTCTGTCAAGGATGCCACTCTGGATGTTACTGTATTTAAATAGTTGCCGCCAAACCTCTGTTCCCAAAGTTTCTACAGCGTTAACCAAATTGCGTTTAAGCTTTTTTGGGGAGCATAATTCGTGTTACACCTGAGCCGTTCCAATATTGACGGATGACTCAAATATTGAAGAAGGTTCGTCTTACACGCCGGATCCCCTCTGATTGAAGTCACTATGGCGCAACCAGGCTCTGCGTCTTTAGACAGTGTCGAACTCATTGCAATGCACAGCTTGGTAAAGGAGAAAACGCTTCTGGTCCTTTTTGTATACGAGACTCTACAGTTGCTGCTAACCTAATGAATATCGAGATTATCTTATGCTGAGTTCCTCGACATGTGTGGATTGCTGGAAATGAGCTCGTCGATGAGGGCAAATAAGGGTCGGCAAGGAATAGGTAACCAGACCAGCATTCCACTCTCCCTAACCCAAGAATATATATAAGAAATCAATACAGCACTATGTACTGCCTTGCAAAGAAGAGGGAGGATAGCAGATGGAAACCTTAAGTTTTTCTCGATCACGCCGCGACTCTTCCCGTGGAATTATCCATTAATGCCCTGCTGGCTCCAGGTGGCTTTCTGTTTTTTTACTACTTTGGCAGACTCACGGGAGGCTCAACCATTGATGGAGCGCTCCCATGCACCTTAATGCAACGACTGCGTTGTCCCTCAGACACCACGCATGCTGGGGTATCTTAGTGCATGCTACTTGTTCCAGAACTGAGAGGAGCAGGGGCAATACTGTTTTCTCCTTGTACTTGGGACGAAAGAGGTGGGCCTCACTCAGACACCAGACCATCACTTTCTCCTTTGCTTTGGGGGGGGGGGGGTCCTTTCCTTTATCGTTTATGGCTTGTTTTTTTTTTGTTTTTTCAGTGTCTTTGTTGGGTTTTTTTCTTTTTGTAAATGTAGCTTAATTTATAAGCTGAGATATTTTAACTGCAAGTTATGCCCATGTAATCAGTTTTTAGGATGCCCCCGTTCAATTAAAAAATTAAAAACGATGCAATTAATCTCGTAACCTTCAAAACTAAACACCCTTTATTAATCCCTTAAACTTAGAATCTAATAGACTTTGTTTAGCCCCATAACTTCCATGACTAATAATAATAATCGCCTTAAACTTCGAACTTAACACCCTGTAATTAATACCCTAAACTTAGAAACAAACCAGCCTTTTATTGACATCCTCTGCTTAGGTACTAACCACCTTTTAATTATATCCCTAACTTTCGAAAATAACTACCTTTTTATTAACCCCTAACATTCTAAAATTATCACCTTTTAATTAACCACCTGACATACAAAACTAACCACTTCTTAATTAACTCTTTATCTTAGAAAATAACCACCCTTTAATTAACTCCCTCCCTTTCAATAGTAGCCATCCTTTCCTTAAACCATTAACGTTGTCCCGTTGAAATGCTATTTAGAACGTTGAATGTAAATTGCATATTAGAATATCAACATGTCGTTAGGCCTCATTAGAACAGCACCGAGGCACTGCAAAATAGACAATCGGCCACTGATAATTATTATTTATCTTCAATATTTCCTGAATAAGTATGAGTCATCAGACAAGATATTGTATTTTGTATTTGGGGTTTTGAAAATTTATTTTCCCCATGAAATTTTCCTTTTAGATCAATCAAAGTTCGGTCCTATTTAGAAGTTTGCAACTATTCTACTCTACAAATATATTTTGCATTCGTCTCAGGATAAAATTGCTGTCAGTTGAGTCATAAAAGCGGTGGAATTGTAGAACATATTTGGAGGAAGTGCAACACAAATATATTTTTTGAAATATTGTAGAAGCAGAAAGTTCCTTCTCTTGTTTAGCCACTATATACATACTCTTACATATAATCACTTTTACACTTAGGAAATGGCTTTAATTTATTACATAGTTTCAAATCATCGTCAATATTCATTTTTGGCACTGAAGAATGTGAACCTTAAAATAACCCATTTTCAGTCAAAAATCGCCTACCAGATATGGCTTAACAGCAGACACTTTGTATTGCTTTGATTCCCGAGTTTACTTACTACAGAAGAAGCTCTAACAAGTCAATGCACTGAAAGCCCTCTTGTGATGGATGTCTGGTAAAAGATAGTCTGCGTCGATTTCATATAGCAGAATAGGATTACCAACCGATGCCATTCAGAGTCCTAGATATGCTGAAAGTCAAGGATTGGCGTGATTATGCTGATAAGCTTATAAGAATAACATGGCTCACCAGAACTTAGGATTCTTTAATCATAAACTAAAATAAATTTTTATTTTCATCCTCACACTACTAGTTCTTATGACTAAAAGCATAAAACCGATAAAAGCCCAAATACAATACAGAGACATTGCTTTGTTGGTACAGACTTTGGACAAAATAACGGAAACACGAGTAGTTTCTACTCTCATATTTCTGTCAGTATTATCGAGAAATAAAAAGGCGTGTAGTGCTTAAAGTTTGTTCATATACATCGCGCACATCTCAATGGTCAATTGTTTTAAATCCAAGATACAAAGGTTTTTAGATTTTTGGCCGTAGTGCACAAACCTTGAGCTTACCGTGAGACATGGATTCTTGAAGGACATGGCTGAAAGGATGACTCGAACAGATTGGTATCGATTTCAACTCTCTGACACATATTGAAAGTTTTCCTTGAATCCATTTTGTGAGTATCGAGCCAGGCTCTTTCTTGGATCTTCTTGCTACTTCTCCTGTCTTTTACGATAGCTCCGATATGCAAGACGGGATTAAGTTCTGGCTAACATCCAGGCCATTCTGTTCGATCGAAAAATTCAATTCACGAGTCGCTCATCCAACTTTACATCTCATTAGGATGAAAAAACGAGACAGTGTAATGTAGGAATTTCACATCGGTAGGAATTCAACATTTTCTCAAGCTTTTATGAAAATGAAAATACTTCTACTTATAAAATATCAAATAATAGACTAGCATCGCTCTCATTCAAATTTGCAGGTGCCTTGCTTTTGTGCTTTGAACTTTGTCTTGGATGTAAAAATTTGATTTTGTAAAAGGTCAGTGATCCCAAACACACATACAGACTGGGCTGTAGCTATTTGGAGAAAAAAGAAGAGCAAGGACAATATTAAGACAATCATGGATTGGCTTAATCTCCTGCTTGCAATCGTATCGAAATCTATGGCATTGTCTGGATAGATGAGTATTAAAATTGTCATTTGACAAAAATATTTTTAGGAATTTCAGATTTGTCTATTTGATAGAGCCTCTTGCTTGGCATCAATGGAGGACGTCCCTCTGACGTGACGATGCAGTTCCGAGGCGGCAAAGTATTGATATTTTAATTGCTGTGGAATTTCAGTTTAATATATATATATATATATATTGTCGTAGGATGCCCCCCCTTTTTGTTCTATTCTAAGAGTGCTAAGAGTGTCTAATATATATTGATATCTGAATATCTTAATGAACAGAGCCGTTCCGAAACACGTAAGGATATATAAGAGAAACGCCCAATAATCCCAAAATAAACTTATATTTTAACTTTAACCATTGAATACACAACATCTAAACATTAATTACAGCAATACTCTGAATATGATCATAAACAAGAATTATTTAAATTAGTTTACCCCCCAAAATTGGTTAATTTCTCTACACACAACAATAATATAAGAATTAGGCTTACGGACTCATCTGGAGTTTAAAGGGCCTCAGAAATGTTATTGACTCACGACGCGTGCCATCTTGCCGGGAGGGGGGGGTTCTTTAAGGACGAGAACAAATACGGTGCTTTATGCAACACCTAGGCAGTCGTGGTCTCTCTGGCGAGAGTGAGTCGAACTTGGTTCTTAAATCAAGTTAACTTGGAGTGCGGTGTGACCACCGAGTAACGAGCTCGAGGAGGAGCTTTTCTCCTTCGTTACTTATTTCCTCATGGACGAGGACTGAACTCGGGAAGGGTCTTCTTCAAAGGCGAGGATAACAGAAGGGGGTTTCTCTGGCGAGAATAAGTTACTTAAAGTTCGGTGTGGCCACCAAGTAACGAGCTCAAGGGGGAGCTTTTCTCCTTCGTTACTTATTTCCTCATGGATGAGGACTGAACTCGGGGAGGGTCTTCTTCAAGGGCGAGTATAACGGAGGGGGATTTCTCTGGCGAGAATAATTTGAACTTGGTTCCTTACCAAGTTAACCTAGGAGTGCGGTGGGGCCACCGAGTAACGGGCTCGATGGGGAGCCTTTTCCTTCTTCTTTCCTTAATTCCTCTAGGATGAGGAATACCCCTGGTGTTTAAGGTGCACCAGGATATGAGGAGTCTCTCTGGCGAGAGTAAGTTGAACTTACCAAAGTTAACTGATCGTTTGGTTTGATAACCAGGGACTAGTTTGAGGATGAGCTGCTTCTCAGCCCCTTAAGGTAGGTAGCCCTGCCTCTCTTGCAGAGTACTTCTTGGTCTGGCGACCCAAGTAAACTACCTCTCTAGTCTCGGTAGCTCGGTTTGATCCGAAGACTTCGTCACCTAGAGACTGACGTATACTACCTCGATTTTTCTCAGAGTTCCTCATTTATACCTCGTCACCCCACTGGGGGAGTGGTAAGGTGGAGAGGCTTGAGGACGGCCCCCAGGAGAGTTCTTTTTCCAAACGGTCGTTCCCACCAAGTCAAACATCGGCTCCTCGTTAGCCTTCGAGATTGGGAGAAACACGTCTCTAATTTCTTATTTGACGTGAAACTGGATCTCACTCTCCTGGGGGAGAACTTACATTTTGACCTTTAGGTCTTTCATGGCACCGAGTTGAGCGACGCTGTGGTCACGCTCTTGGCCCACCGATGCCTGGGGTGGATGCCTTTGCGCCAACCGCCTTGTGACTGCATCAAGAGTGAACGGGGGGGAGGGGGAGGGTAAGTGACGATTCCCCTACATATATATATATATATATATATATATATATATATATATATAATAAAAAACTCACAAAGTATCACGTGAGGGTAGCAAATGAATGCAATGTCCCGCAGAAAAAAATGAAAAGGTGTTTCCAAGTACTTTCGAACTTTATTAACTTCCTTATCAAGGATAACTACAAGAAATAATATTATATTAGAGGTATATATATGAAAGAAAAGTATGAAAGACCGCCTCAAAAACAAGAAATCACCAATGAGGAAGACGGAAGGGGAAAGGTAAAGAAAAACATCTCTTAAGAAAGGAAAGTTTAGATTTCTTGTCATGAGCACGGAGGAGAGATGCGCGATAACTTTCAACAATGGTCTTTCCCCTTCCGTCTTCCTCGTTGGTGATTTCCTGTTTTTGAGGGGGTCTTTCATACTTTTCTTTCATATATATACCTCTAATATAATATTATTTCTTGTAGTTATCCTTGATAAGGAACTTAATAAAGTTCGAAAGTACTTGGAAACACCTTTTAATTTTTTCCTGCGGGACACTGCATTCATATATATATATATATATATATATATATATATATATATATATATATATATATATATATATATATATATATATATACGTGTATGTTTCTGCTTCTAGCAAGCGGGATCTTCAGCAGGAAAAGGAGAGTAAGTACTGAATATAACATATATTGCCAACATTTCGGGCTCTGGACCCGTTTTTTAGGCTAGAATATTAAAGATTTATATAAGAACAATTGCTTAACAATTATGAGAACAATGATAATTAATTGCTTTAGGCTCAAAATGTACTAGGATGTAAAACAAAAGCAAAATATAAAAATGCAATGTAAAGGACAAAAATCTGTATATTAAGATAAAAAATAAATAAATTCAAACTAAATTAATAAGGTTGCAATTAGAAGAAAAGGAAAACCTCAATAAATACACTCAAATTTGTTACCTAGGTCAGAGAAAGCTGTGATCTGAATGAATGAAATTTAAAAATTATACTACCAAGAAAGATGTGATTTAGTATTAGTGGGTTCTCTGAACTATGTAGTTGGTTGGTCGTAAAACAACAACAAAAAATGTTAGCTAGTTGGTTGTTTAAGTTATAATTAATTCATGGTGACTAGTTAAAAAAAATTCAAATGAAATTAATCAGGCAATATATAACGGTGTGGAAGTAGAGTCGAATATAATAAGATATAAGTGAAAGTTATTATACAACAATTTATATGTAGTTTCTATCATCTCTAAAAATTTCAACAATATAACAATAATAGTATGGTTACAATTAAAAAAAATAAGTCATTCAAAATTTTCTTGGCGATTGCTCCCGACGAAGGATGTCAAATCAAAATCAATATAAGTTTATTGAAATAAATGGTAAATATGTCCACATTATTGATCACATACAGTTCTTACTCGGGTTTTAAAGGTATAAATACATTTTATAATATCAGATAGCTTTATGTTATCCATGCAAGAAAAACTTTACCTTAAGTTCAGATTCACTAAATTTATTTTTTCTATTGCTGTAAACTATTCTTGAGGTAAATTCCATAAGGAATAGTCCATAGAGTTTCAGTCAGGCGATTGAGAAAGCCATTCATCCTTTTTGGTAAAATGAGGAGAATTTTCTACCAAATATCTCTGTTGTTTTGCTATTATGAGAAGGCGCACCATCTTCCTGGAAAATGATGCCGCCTTCAGGATAGAGCGGATGGCAATCATGAAGCAGGCTGATGAATCGTAGTTTGATGTAATTTTCCGAATTAACTTTGGATTTTTGTGTATTAATAAAATGGATACTCCTTTTATCACACGATGACATTCACGCAGAAACCATTTTATTTTCATTTTTTGGCTAAAAGTTGAAAATTCATGATAAAAGCGGGAGAGATCGATGTTTCTTTTTTCTTTGACCCATAAACTGTTATTCTGACTATTTTTTGGCACTTCCAAAGTGAAATCTTTTTCGTAAGTAACACAAAATTTTGGTATCAATAGATTAATAGCGATCGTAGAGGAATTTATGTATCTTTCTACGTTGTCTTACATTAATATCAAGACGGAAAAGGCGCATTTTTTTTAGCTTTTAATTTTTGTAGTTTTAAAATCCGTTACACAGAAGAATGGTAAATACCTAATTTTCTGGATATCTTCCTTTGAAATAGATGAGTTCCGGTTTTCCATTCTGAGATAATCGAGTTCTTCTACTTCAATCATTTTATTTTCTATCGTAGCAGTTTTCTTATGGTCACCATTACCTTACTTTCGAGCTATCGAAACAGTAGTTTTTTTATCTTTCTTAAGTTAAAAACATTTCCACGACTCCAATTCATATCTTGAAATTCACGAAAAGTTCTATTTCTATTCCAATCTTTACCTTTAAAGCATGCTTCTATTATAATTTTATCATGTAAACTTAACATCATTGTTATAGGGGGTATATTAAAACGACTTATAAGTTTAAAGTTTAAATGGTGACTGAAAGAAAGAGAAAAAAACAAGGTTAATTATACTGTAATAATTCTAAGCATGCAGACTTCGTATTTCCTTCGCACAAATATCGCGCGTTTTCTTCCTATTACATACGATGCAATTCCCCTTGACCCCAGCGACACCAGCTATTTATAAACCATGAACAATAACTTGATGAAACACATGACAGATTGCTGGAAAATACAAGGAAGTACAAACGGGTTAGTACAAAACATTTATAAATGGAAAATTTCGCATAATCGCTATAAAAGAGGAAAAGGGTACAAGATTCCGGAGGACTGGCCAAACTATAGACCAATCAGCCTTTTCTCGTTTACCTATCAACTCTTCAGAAAAGACATTACCAGCAGACTGGAAAATCAGGTAGATGACCAACCACCCAGAAAACAACTGGCTTTAGAAAAGGCTTCCCAAAGATTGACCACCACATACTATCAACCAGCTCAACTGAGAAAATTTCAGAGTATATTAACTCTCGATACTTGGCATTCGTACGCAACCATAAAACATTTGATTCAATAGAAACAACAGCGATCATAAAAGCCAAAGTTGCAGAACCTACATTAGATTTAATAAGGATCAAGTCATTTTTCATTTGCAGAAAGATGGAAGAGAAGGAGATACTTTTATGTTCCCGAAATTGTTCATGTTCTCTTTAGAAGAAACCTTCAGGAGGCAACACTGGCCAAACAAAGGCATTAATTAAGATCGATTCTATAGGAAATAAATACCCGTCATATATCATATGATAAAATAGGAGATTTTCAAACAATGTTTGCAGAATTTGACCATGAAAGCAAAAAGGTTGCCCTAAAAATAAATCTTGGTAAAACAAATGTCATGATAGACATGAGAATTGCAAACGAGAAAATTTTAATGGTAGATAAATATATCTATTCAGGTCAACAGATTACATTGAGACCAGGGAAAGATCAACAAATCCAACGCAGAATCACTTTGAGTTGTAAGACTTTTGGAAAGACAAGCATCATCTTTAAAAGCAACATACCCATGTACCTAAAAAGGAAAGTATACAACTAATGTTCAATCCCAACTATGGCCTATCGGGCTGAAACTTGGAACATCAACAAAATATATACAATTAAACTCAGAACAACACAGAGCATAGCGTGGCCCTCCTTACTGACCACACAAAACACCCTGATGTGGATACGCCCAGTATCATGAACCCAACATACAAATGTAAGAGGATACAAAATTAACCAACATCATTAAATGATTAGAATATTAAAATTTTCTAAATTGAGAGGGAGATAAATTATTTAAGATTAAAAATAAAAGGTTATGATAAACTGTAAAGAAAATAATAATACGCTGGAAGAAAACTGTGGTGATTCTCGACCTCAGCTCCACATTAATGGTGTACAGAGACTTGTTGTTCTCTTTCTTTCAACCACGCCCTACACATAATAGTACAGCGGGTTGTAGTTTGGGGAGTTAAGAGGCCATATGTTCAGAGTGATGTGGTCAAAGAAAGTGTCTGACAGCCAAGACTGGGTTCTCTTGCCTGTGTTGCAAGGGGCAGACTCATGCTGCCATAACCACAGCCTCCCAACTCACAGCTCTTCCAGGCAATTGATGTAGCCCAAACAGGAAGATAAATAGGAGCATAACGAAGCCCTCGCTACTGACTACCCCATCACCATGATGTGAACTCTGAACTTGGGTTTCATGACATTCGACTCTCGGTACATCTTTTAGGACACAGCAAGCCAGAGGTTGTTGAGCAAGTTCACCATCTGGTCATAGCAGAAATTGTTCTTGTCCGAGAAAAACGAAATCTTTCTAGGCTTGACGATATGCTTCACATCACGTTCCTCCCTCTTGTCTGTTATCTTTTGCTACAGAAGTTAGCCATTTCTCATCTTTTATGAGCAGTAGCGGATGTCCTCATGCAACTGTCTGATGAGAGAATTTGGACACGGAGTTCATTGAATTGCTGTGATCTTTGTCAATCATTGCCTGGATCTCTACGACAAACCTGAGGTTATTTTCGCCTCAGAAAGCTTAGAGTGGAGTTTTGGAGTCGTCGTACCGTCGTAATCACAGCCCGACTCATCTACCTATAAGAGTAACATATATTTGTATTTTTTTATTTGTTTTTAAAATTTACGTGATAGAAATAATTTTTATATTTTTCTATTCGATCAAAAGGATAAAATGGTAAAAAATATGGGTTAAATTAATGACATTGTGTAAATAAATGTATTTCTTAATATTATTTTTAAATAAATGTTTGAATAGTTTACAATTCCATAAAGGGTTACTTTCAAAATAAAAGCGGGCAAACATTGTTGTCCTGAACCAAAGTAGTTGAAAATGCAAGTAGATAGTTGCCGAGGATAAAGTCATTTTGTTAGATGATTACCAGGTATCGTGGTGAATTTAACTATGCTGATCTAAATAGATATTTATTTCAAGTATTCTGAGTCTTTTACTAATAAAATAGTCAAGTGTACGCCTGAAACCCAAATTCAACTCTACAAACAAACTGCCTGGTAAGTGAGCTATACCCAATAAAGGCGCGACTTCAGAGTTTTTCTAATGAGCGCCAATATTACCTTATGATAAGGTCCCAGCTCAATTATCGGATTGCCTCCAGGTCAGGGGTTGCTTACGATTGGAATGAAGCAGGTATGAATGCTTCAGCGATCTCAGTGAGACAGAAACTAGAAACTTTTAGACAAATGGCTCAAGTAGAGAAAGGCCGCGAACAAGTGTCATCTGACAAAATTTGAATGAACAGATAGGCTCCACTTTTGTAGTAAATATAATTAATGGATAATTAAAGACTGGCGCAAAATAATATTGTCCGAGGGTGTTCCCCTCCGATTGTTTGTCGCTTTTGGAAGATCGGTCATTAGGCGGAAAAAAAGTGAAGCGTTTTCACGAGTTTTGTGAAGCATCTGGAAACTGTCCATCCGTGAGGCTACTTCTCAACTAAGGGAACTCGAGCAATAACAGTTTTGCCCAAGAACACTGCCATGAATATAAAATAGTACCTAAACATGCTTCATCGGCACCTTTTACCAAAGTTCAGGACTATTTGTGGGTTGTTGACTGTATTTTTCAGCATGATAGCGCACCGTGTCATAAAGCTAAAGCAATAACGAGGTTCTTAACTGAAAATAACAACGAACTTTTGGGACCTTTCCCTAGGAATTTGCAAATTTAAACCCACTAGAGAAGTTGTGGGTGATAATTATGAAGCTTACGATTTATAAATACAAGCTATCGAAATGTTAGTAGTTTGTGATGATAAGTCCAGATATCACAAATTTGATGTCCAGTATACCAAAACGAATTAAGGCATTCATTAAGAACCAGGGACATCATTGTAAATATTTACTGAGCACATCATGGAATTTATTCATTAATAAAGTGGGTTGGGTTCTAAATTTTTGTATATTACACCTTCAAATTATAATGCAAACTTACTAAAATAAAACAATGTTTGATAGTTTTATTAATTTTCTTATATAAAAAATATAGTAATTTCAAAACTTTTTTCCATTACTGTATACAACTTGGCAGGAGGAAAGGATAGGTAGTTTTCAGGGTTTCTTTTATTATATATTTACAAAAGCTTTTCAAAAGGTTTGAAAGGTTTGATGGAGGTTTTTATTGGAGAAAGACAGAAACATTATCAGAATTGAAGTAGAGAGGAAAGAAAAAATGTTCATTAGCTAAAATCCTTTTTGTTTTTGCCCTTGATGAAATACCTGATAATAGGATCAAGGGAGAATATACAAGGATTTATAGTAAAGTTATCAATAAATTCTATGCAAACACATCCTATTTTTTCTGTAACCATTAATACTATATTTTGCAATAGAACGCCATTGAAAGGATGTTTACCCAATTACGACATCATCCAACATGGAGATGTGTATAAACTTTGAAATCGGTGCTTTATCTTTATGTGCATACATTTGCATGATGTTGCTTGACACGCAACATCATTTTTTCTTGGTTGTCTTGTGTTTACTTATTATTAATTGCAACACATTTTCCTTTCTTCCTTCAGTCATACAATCCCCGTTGCCCTAATTAGTTTTCTGACGGACAAAGAATCTGGAATGAATAAGAGGTGCATCAGAGCAATTTAATTAATGAGAAATGGGTTCCATTATGTTTCTTCTTGGCAAGGTTGATCGCGCCCCAGAAAAAGTTGTCTTTCCCATGGAACTCATACCCACATATATAAGTACAAAAAGGATTTGCCGATTATCCAAAACCCTATGTAAATATTATTATCGATCACAAAACTTTCTCTCGCCTAAAGATCCAAGAAGTAAAAATGCCCTCAATTTACTGACAGGTATTTAGATTTCATAACATAGTTCTTACCGTCTGACAGCCCCCCATCTACAGCAGGTTTAAGAATCTGCTCGACTAACACAAAGACTTTAAGAATAACAAGACGTAAAAATGCCTGAATATTACCATCGATGACGTCCTACTAGATTTACTGGAGGATTTCACTTTTCTTATACCCACCATCTCCAGTAAAATTTCTCTGGACGCCTTACTGAACACGAAGACGATGGAGGCTTCGAAGGCGATGGTCCACCTGACAAAGATGTCCTGGGACAATTCTCTATTGACCATCAAGTCAAATATGAAGACGCTCTAAGTATGCGTTGCCTGTTCAGCAATATGTTGTATGGCAGAGAGGTATGGACCATTTTCTTTTATTAGGACTGTCGATGCTATACTTTCCACTTAGGCTGTCTCGAAAATATTATGAGCACCGGTTGTAAGATGTTTTTCTAAATTTAGACGAGCCTTTTCCACGTAAATAGTATGCAGAAACTTTCAAGCGTGGTATGAAGGTAAGCGATATCAATGAGGTTGAATGAGAAGCTGTAGCTACAGCCCGTAGCTAAAACCTGCGAGACGTAAAGAGAGAAGAAATGGGAGAAAAATAGAGAGTGCAGAAAACTGAGGCTGAATCATAAGCACCTTTATATTGAGTCACAAAATACTCATGTTGTAAGCGCAACAGACCTGTCTCTCCAGAATCGGGTTAAACATACACAACAGACGCCGCAAAGCAACAAAGAACTGACCCAATATTGTGTACAATTCCATTGACTTCCGAGACAGACAGATTCCAACAACATCAATAACAACCACAAGCTCATATCAACCGAAATCGAAAAGTGTTCCATCCAAAACGATGAACTTTTGTTTCAGATGTAGAAAATACATCCTTGCCTCATTCCTACACACAGATCCAAAGGTCAATCGAGAATGGCTCTTTGTTCACTACGGTCTCATCTTCCCTGACCTTTATCAAAAAAATAAATTAACATTATTTGACGAAAGACCAATCAAGCTACTCCTCTCTTAAAATATTTTATGGGAATACACAACACAAACATGCAACTAAGATCTCTTGCTTTTCGAGGCTCAACTCAGTTAAATATGATTGATCAATCTTTACATCGGGTTAGTGTTTATTTGTTTTGAGTTTTCAGGCAAGCGATTCCAATGATTTATTAATTATAAGAATGAACCCGATTTAACATTGCTAAAAGGGTATAAAATCTTCAACCTGTCTTCATATAACATCTATCGCAATCAGGAAGCCATCTTAAGTGGGAGCCTCTCCCCCTCCTTTAAGTATTTCTAAATCTTTTCTAAGCCAAACACACCGAAATTGCACCGAATATTCACAGTTCAGCCTTACGATGGACTTGCGCAATAGAAGGACGAATCCCTTTCAATTTGTAGGTAAATGTCTATTATAAAACCCACGACTTTGTTGGCCTTTTTGCACATATCCACACATTATTTCGAACCATTTTCAATATCATCATTTCTCAACAGGGGGCGGAATATTGGAAACGTTCGGAAGGCCCAGTTCTCGCGCACAATTTAGCCTTCAATGTTTCTATGAAAAGGTTTGTCAGCTACTAAACCAAAAACAATTCCTCTCTCCGACAACGAGAGAGCAATAGCGATATCTCCCTTCTTCCACGATCGAAACGAGCGCTTGCAAATACAGAACTTCATGCTTGCTTCCAAAGCTTAACAACGTTGTTTGAGGAGCGAGATAACGCTTTCGAAATTTCGCAATCTTCTATAGGTTTTGCCTTCTTTCTAAGCCCTCCTGGTTCGGTCGACAATAGTCATCCCCTTATCGAATACTAGTAAAAAAAGACCCTTAAATCGTTTTTGTTCAAATTAATCGTATTCTTTTTATGGCATTGTTGCATAATGAAATATTTGATGTTTACGACTATGGAGTCAATCGAATTGTTAATGATATTTGGTATTTGTTACTTGGATGGTAAGGCATCACCAAGAGGAAACAACGTTACCAATTTAATTAAAGTTAAGTCGCATCGAGTGTGATTAATCGTTGAATTGTGTCTGTTTCGGGTCGACTACACAGTTGCTTCCATAGGATTTAATCCCTTGTTTCTTTTGTCTTACTTGAGTTATTAAGCTCAAAGAATTAATCAGATGTGACTGAAAGGTAAGAAGAACTACAACCTGTGTGTATGGGATGAGAGTCTGTGGTTCTGATCCCACTTTAAAATAAAGATCCAAACCGGAATGAAACCAGCGAAGATCGTTAACAAATCCTCCACATCTTTTTTCTTGTTATTTCGCGGAGGCCAACGATATTACATTCCGTCTTCTTAATTTTATGGCGAACGTCGGACCCCGGTTTTGTCAAGGAGACTTCCTGAATACTTTCCGGTAGTCGCTGGGAAAGAGAGAGAGAGAGAGAGAGAAATCGAGGAAAGAGAACATAATCTATATTTAGAGAGATAGTATTTTTCCTATATTCCTTCAAGGTTCCCCTCACAAGAAGTCTTCCAATTTGAGAAGAATAAAACACTTTTCTAATTCGCTAAGAAGTCATGAAGGAAACGATTGCCTTGCGAGACACCCCCTTCTATCTTGTCTGGAATCAAGGGTTCATGGTCATCACTAAGCGCTAAACTCTCCTCTCATTGATTAATAAAACTCATTGAAGCCTACATCTTCAATTACCTGGCAAGATTACACGCGTTTCGTTTATAACTTTACTGAAATCAAAGAACGTATAATTCACTCCGCAAATTATCGCTAATTTTAACATAAGGTGAAAAGAATAGTTATCAATTCCTATTTAATTACCATGTTTTCACAATGCCTAAAGTGAAGCAATAAATTCCGTGGAATAATAGTAAATTAATTATCATTAGTAATTTCAGTCGAAGTGAATAATTCCATCTTTGTGTGTTACCATTTCCTCTTGTAGATTCTAGAAAAAAATGTTTAATTAATTCTTTACTTTGTATGTTAGAGTTTTATTAAATTGCCTTAACTCCACTCAAAATACTTTATAGTTGAACGTACCCAACACTATAAATAGTAAAAAAAATGTGCTTGTTTCACCATTTTCGTAGTCTTTCACTTTCTCCCTTTGGCTTTTAAAAGACTTTAACATTTGCGTTGCATTTCTATATTAATATACACTATATTAAATTCTTGTTCGAAATAATCCAAGTAAAATTATAAATGGCTAATCAACAGGATAAATAGAAAAACTCCAAGAAGCAAGGTCTCCATAACTAACGAAAAGCTGGGAAAAAATCTCTATAGTAAAACAATATAAGAAATGATTAAAACCCATTGGAAGTCGGTGTTCTCAATCACTACTGACAACAAAGCGGCCTTTAAACAAAAATTATCTGTGCGAGAGCCAAGAAAAAAATTCTCCAGGGCTAGTCGTCGAATAACACACGGAAGAAGTAATGGCCTCCGAGACCACAATAAGAATGGAAGAAGTAAAAAGTTGCAATCGACTCATTCAACCAGAGCGCTAGGCCCCTCTGGTATTACCAAGACCGCTCTAACAAAGGAATAGGCCAATACCAAGTGTGGAGAAATGGCTACATTAAGCATCCTGGAGGAGTATAGGTACATTTAAGCCCCCCCCCCTAATGAGGAGAAGCGTGGGAAAGGTAGCCGGCGAAAATTCTTACCATGTGTGATCTCCCCGCCGCTGTGGGCAGTTGGAGCTAACATCTGTTTGAAGGCGACCACCTAAGGTCCTTAAACGACGCTCTAACGATCGAATTACCTACGAGACCCATAAACCCGTGGTTATGGAAAAAAAAGCGGTGCGAGTCAGAAGGCACGCCAAGTAGCGGTGCGGTTGCGAGCCTATAATTGGCGAGCTGACTTGGGCACCCCAGTGCCACCTCAGGAATTCTCGCTCTCCCTAGATGCTAACTCACCATTCGCCCCCCCCCCCCTTTTGCCTCTGCGGTCTGGTCACTTCCCCCTTTAGATGGGGCGGCAATCCGCCTATAAATAAGCCCCGCAAAGAAAGAGAAGAGGATTATCAGATGTCGATACGCCAGAGGTGGATTAGTTCGTGAAGATCGATCCGTCGGCCAGACAAGAAGATTATTAGTAGTCGATTCGCCAGAAGACAGATTAGTTCGTAAAGATCGATCTTTCAGCCAGAAAAGAAGATTAGAAGTCGATACGCCAGAAGAAGGGTAGTTCGTGAAGATCGATCCTTCAGCCATACAAGACTTCTTTTAGTGAGAAACGAGAGGATCAGATTGAGAAAATCGATCCCCCCTTTCAGGGCCGTATTAACCTAAATAGTCAAGTTTTATATCAGTGCCATACCGAAGAAGCCTTTTCAGTCTGCAAAGGAGTCCGACTGAAGAATAGCAAAGCCGCTCACACTCGAGTGATTCTTACATCTCAAGCACCGTAAGAGTGAGAGGAGAAGAACCCTGCCCCAACGAGCTCCCGTTCTTTAATTACGTTGAAGAATCAGCCCCCGTCACAGGCGACGAAAATTCCACTAGCGACCACCACACTTCAAAGTGAGAGATAAGTCCTCCAGCGACATCCAGCAATCCCTAATACCTACCTGTAAGTTAACAATAACATTTATATCTCTATTGCGATAGTAGAAGTTTAGTACGTCCCACGTTTTAAAGGAGAGTAGAAACCATTATTCTTGAACCTAGGTCATATGTGTTTGTAGATGAGAGTACGTTAATTTAATGTTTTATGCTAATCAAATAGGGTCGTGATAAAAATACTAATTGGCAATTGGTATGTTTACTGGAAGCCTACTTGTTTATGTTTTGTCATTGAAAGATCTTTGAGGTCAAAGATAGAAATGTGTTTACTGTTTGTTTGTAATATTTAATTTAAAATACATGTTTATTTTGGTAGATTCTGGTGTTTCCTCTTATCCTTATGTGTTTAAAAATAGCTCTTCCTTAAGAACTAAACCACTAAAATAGCACTCTTAGAACAAATCCTACTTCATCATAGAAGTAACTCACGCCCCTTAAAGCATACCGCTACTAAAAGGGTGTCAAAGAGTAGAGGGGTCAAAACCAAGGGTCATTCTACGACACCGAGTGTCCCAGAAAAAAGTTAACCGTACTTGAATTAGTATAACTCAGAAACTATTGGAGACTTTGGGATCCTGCAAAACATGTTTTATTTACCAACTATTTATCTGTCGATTCTATAAATTTCATTAAATTTTGTTTTAGGATTTTGATACACTAATGGGTTTAGTGGAGGCTATCGAAAATATGTTTGCGCAAGGAAGTAAAATAATGAAACGAAGCCTAGGAAGGCTAGGCCACCGCGTACTTTCAAGAGAAGCGTAGGGAGCCTAGGTAGCCTAGGTCACTGTGCGATTCTTCAAGCAAAGCCTAGGCCATTTTAGAGTGTTTATTCAGCCATGCTGTGGTTTGGTCTCGTCATTATTACTTACTTAGAAAATAAAAGCGTTTCTGTGTAAAAGTTTACTTCCATAGAACCTTTTTAATCATGCAAAAGATCAACGCGCATTTACAAACTTTATTAAGACTGGCAGTATTAAACAAGTACAAGATTCATTGGAACAACGTTTTCCAGGTAGGCACCCACCAAGCAAGCCCACAATCAGGAAAAATGTTCACAAATACCAACATGAAGGAACATGCTTAAATCTAAACAAAGGTCGTTCGAGTCGTATGAGAATAACAGAAAATATCGAAAATGTTCCGATGATACTTCTTCAAAATCCACATGTATCAGTCAGAAAGAATGGGTTGCAATTGTCAAAGTTATCATTTAACTACATTATTAAACATGACTTAAAATTGCATCCCTATAAGATGCATGCAAGACACCAGCTTTTAAAACTGATTTTCCTCGTCGTAGACAATTTGTTGAATGGCTTTTCCATAAACCTGCTCGTTTCTTGTAAATCATTGTGATTAGTGACGAGGGAGCCTTTTTCATGAATGAAAATATAAATAGCCAGAACATTCGGCAATATGCGCCGCTGAACCACCCCCCAGTATTCAACTTTGACACACGTATTTGTTAGCAGTAAGTGTCTCTGTGGATCGGAATATGCAGGAATGGCTATCATGTCGGCCTATTGTTTTACGAGAATAACTTGAATGGTGCTGCCTACCTGATCATGATCAACGAAAGGATCTTCCTGGAACTCCGCCAGATTTACGTCAATCAATTCTGTCCCACCTTGTATAATAAACGTAATCAAGAACATCTATATATATAAATGTATATATATATATATATATATATATATATATATATATATATATATATATATATATATATATATATGAAAAAAGCTCACAAAGTGCACGTGAGTCAAAGTTATGCAGATACACTCCAAAGGAAAAGTAAAAAACTATTACAATCGCTTTCGTCTTTATTCTTAAAGACCTTTTCAAGGAATGAAGAGTAGGATGGACATAAATTGCCTTAAACAGTGGAAGGATGAGGGGATTATACTACCCACCTCTGAACCTTAATTATGGGGTACAAATTCCTGAAACAACTTTATTTGGGATTTTATGTATGTAGTGATAATTGGGTCTAGCATGAACAAACCAGGGATAAGGTTGAAATTTTGGAACAAGTTAATGAAGATACATTCTAATATATTTCTCGAGATATAATTACAGCATTTTATGACTGCTTTGTCACTGTTCCAGTTAATTCTATGGTTAAGATTGTAGATATGTAGAAAAAGCGCAGATGGTTCACTGTGATTACGTACATTGGCTTGATGTTGCTTAACCCGGACATCAAGTTCTCTCCCGGTTTGTCCATAATAACATGTTTGGCAGTTTGTTTAGCTTATCGAATAAACAATGCCAGGTCAGGGGAGGAGAATTTTTGACAAGGATGCGATAAATTGTAGTCTCGTACTTAAAAAAAAACATTTATGTTCAGAAGCCTAAGTAAACGAGGTAATTTGATGAAAATATGGTTATAGGGTAAAACTAATAGGTTTTTGTCCGGAAACTTAGGGATATTAACATTAGTTTGAGAATCCCTGTTTAATCGATAGGCTGCAACAACTGCTAACAGTGTTAATATGGACAAACCGAGAAAGAACTAGATGTCCGGGTTAAGCAACATCAAGCCAATGTACGTAATCACAGTGAACAAATCTGCGTTTTTTTACATATCTACAATCTTAATCATAACATTAACTGGAACAGTGCCAAACCAGTCATAAAATGCTGTAATTATATTTCGAGAAATATATTAGAATGTATCTTCATTAACGCGTTATCAAATTTAAACCTTAGCCCTTGTTAATGCTAGACCCAATTATCACTCGTCTTGATTTGACTTCGTATCCGCCTGTTAATTGTCTCGATTGCGTTTCTCTTCCTACCTTTCTTTTTTCTTCTTCCTCGTTGATTTGTGAATTGTCGTTAGTTAAAATGCTGAGTTTAAACTTTCGACTTATTTATATACTCTGACTTATTTTTTGTCATAATTTTAATTGAGAAAAGCTCAATAAAGTTCGAAAGTATTTAGGAAGATCTCATTTTCTTGAAAGTTTCGATTGAAAAAACTGCATAAAAAATGACCTCCTCATGAAATCCATTGTAGGAGTAGCGAGCTTCCATTACTCTTGTTCAAAGTACCACAGCGAAATTTCTCAATAATATTTAAATTTTAAAATGAACTTTCGAACTGTTGCTAAAGAAAATCGCTATATAGTGTTTCCAGATATGGCTTTTCTAAACCCAAAATTTAAGGATCATATAACTAATGTTTGAAATTATTTTATCATACAAATTTTAATATATTTTTTGTAAAAAACTTCGCTTAGGAAAATATTTTAACTTAAAGTACAGAATCTATCCTGAAGTTAAGTGATGCGTAATTTTTAAATTTAATTGCCCCGGATGTAATCAGGGGAAGTACACAGGCAGTACTGTGCGCTCGCTTAGTGCCAGATTGTGTTCCCAAATGGGAATTATCCATAATATATGGAAGATTCTTTCCAAGAAAGAGTTTTTTCCAGTCCGGTTTTACTCCATAAATGGTAAATTCTAAGCATTTATAGACAATTTTAAAACTTTAAAAACCATTTCCGATCCGGTCTCATCAATATTTTATGAATTAATGTATATCAAATTACTTTCACTCTCCCTTAATTACGATCTCTCTTCCTAACCCCTACTTCTAATGTAAAATAACCAAGCAGCAAATTTCCTAATACTTCCTTTCACCCCTTTCCTCCAGTCTTTCGTTTACAAGTATCAGATAAAGTTAATATGTAGTCAGTGTGTTTTTAGTATTTTAGCCAAGTTTTTTGGTATCCAGTTATTTTCCAACTTTTAAATTAGTCAATTCCCAAACGTGAATTTTTATGTAACTAAAGTTTAGGCCTACTCACTTTTAAACTTGCTTTACTACTTGTATATCCCTCTCCCCCCCCCCTTTTATTCTTAATTTGATATACAGTGGGGTGAAATAACTATTCGTACAGCATCAAAATTCAATTTTAATAGACTTCCAACACATCAAACTTTCTGAAATTTGCAAAATAGATGTATATTAATGTAAAGTTAAAAGTTCTCTGCACAAAAAGGCATGAGAAAGATTCGAAATTCAGTAAAATTGAAATTAATGAAAACAGGGGGGAAAATGTATTCATACAAATCTCTATTTGGTTATTAATACTTAGTTGCTTAACCTTTGTTGGCTTTCACAGCCTTCAATCGTTTTCTGTAGTTCTTTCATAGTGTGCTGCAACATTCCTTTGTGTATTTCGACCCATTCTTCTTTGCAAATGACCTCCAATTCTTTGATGTTCTTGGGACTCCTCAAATGAATCTTGCTCTTCAAATGTTTGCCACAATTTCTCTATTGGGTTCAAATCTGGCGGCTGATTAGGCCACTCTAGAACGTTTACATTGTTTTTTTCGGAACCATTCGCGATTAGTTTTCGCAGTATGCTTCGGAGCATTACCTTGTTGAAAGATCTATCTCTCTAAAACTCCAAGATTCTTTACAGAAACAAACAGATGTTCTTCTAAAATATTTCTGTAGATTGCCTAATTCATGGTCCCATCTATCATGTAGATATTGCCGGTACCCTTAGATGAGAAACACCCCAACACCATGATGCTACCTCCATCAAACTTCACGGTAGGGATGGTTATATTAGGGTCGTAGACACTGCCATCTTTCCTCCAGACAGGACGGCCATCGTTACGGCCAAGCAATTCTACTTTTGTCTCGTCTGAACACAGGACATTATCCCAAAACTCAGCTGGTTTTTTCAAATGTACACGTGCAAACTTCATCATTGCAGCTCTGTGTCGTTTCAGCAGCAGCCGTGTCTTCTTTAGCCTGCGAGACTTAAAATCATGCCGGTTCAGTTTATTACTGATGGCTCGCTTTGTGACCGACGTTCCTACCGCCAGTAGGTCATCTTAAATTGCCTTAAGGGTCATCATAGGGGCAGATCTAACCTTCCTAAGTATTACACGAGAAGCTTTGAGTGAAATATTCCGAAGAGCACCTGAACGTTGAAGGTTGTCAATGGTTTCCACCATTTTCCATATCAGAATGACAGGATTAATGGTGCTGAAAGCAAATTTCATCTGCTCAGATATCTTCCGGGAGCTCAGCCCATAAGTATGAGGCTTCAGGATCGCCTTTTTCTCGTCATTAGAGAGTTCTTTATTTTTCAACATGGTAATATCTTTACTGCGGGAACATCGACTGCTAAATGGCATTACAATCTATCTTGAGTTCTTGTTGACTGTAGTACATATTATTGGAACCCTCTAGAAGCTTCTTTGCACCGTCACAACTAATAGTATGTCTTTCATGTCCTTTTAAAAAGGAATTTTGTTATGTTTCAGTTTCTGTACAAATACTTTTTCCCTCCCTGGTTTTGATTAATTTCAATTTTATTCAATATCATTTCTTTTTCATGCCGTTTTGTGCAAATAACTCTTAACTTTACATTAATCTACGTCTATTATGTAATTATCATGAAGTTTGATGGGTTGGAAGTCTATTATAATTGAATTTTGAAGGTGTACGAATACTTACTTCACCTCAGTGTAAGTATAGTTGGGTAGTAGATTCTTTTCGTAACATATTTTTTTGAAGGCCACGGCAAATTTCACGTTAATAATTTTCTTTTCTAGTTTCGATTTGACCTATATTCCGCTTTTGGTCGTGAGTCAACTCGTGTGGATAAGTTCGCCTTCCTTTCGTCGCCGCGCCCTGAATAATAATCCCTGCCCATCTTAATCCTGTGTCCATTATAGATTAACCATTTTGAGCAGTCTCAACGCTCATTTCAATGTACCTTTTTGTGTCTAAGAATTTCCATTCACTATCAGTATGTTCATAAATTTTTTAACATCTAAAAGACGATATATATACAGCTCTGCTTTCAATTTCTTATGTTACAACTATCAACATTTGATAATGATACAGGTGTGTATCGAAACGTGTCAGGCCAATAAATATTTTGTTTTGCTCAGTGAACTAGTTTCCTGCCCTCGTTCGTTACTACTTTTCTAATGAATTTCGGGGAATTTATTCTCGGGTTAACTCACGACCAAAAGCGGAATATAAGACAAATCGAGAGACTCGAAAAGAAAATAATTACAACTAAATTCGCTGTTGCCTTCAATAAAATATATATTTACATATAAACTCAAGTTAAAAACAATAAACCCATGGTATTTTACCTTATTAAGTAAATAATAGTTTAAGAAAGTTTTAAGAAAGTTTTCCTTATGAAAGGAAGGAAATTAAAAATAGGCCTTGCAATATTTGATTTATTAAAATTCGTGAAAATCTTTCTGCCTAAAAAAAGTAAAGTAAAATTATCTTCAAAACTAAAACACGATGATGAGAAAAGTTGAAAAAATATGAATAAATTATTATAGTATTCCATTATTCTTTTAACAATAGAGAGTTTAACCTTTTCCTTTCTGAATTAATTAAAAAAATAAGAGACTTCATGCTCCACATTAACCTCTGCAACAGTTCTATTCGCATCTCCTCCCATGCCTTCAAATTTACCCTTTCAGATGTTCAATAGTAGAATATTGCTTTCACTCTCTGTATACAACCTTTGTGTGCCGTCTATAGACATTCTATAGAGGATTCTAGTCGGGGCTTCCTGCTGACCATTGTAAAACTTCTACTGCCGCAGCTTTGAGCAAGTCTTATATGTCATTTGCGATATGAATTGGGTGATTATATTACTGAAAAATGAAGTTTCTCTATGAAAACAAGTGGTACCTTTCCATTTACAAAGAATGCTGACCACATCATAACGCCTCCTCCACTGTTCTCACAGTTGGAATAAGTAAGATTTTTCACACTTCTATCTGCAGAGTAACCATCATGATCATTCAATTCCATTTCTTCTCGTCAGAAAACAAAAGCTCGGACCATTCATCATCACACGGTTGATTCAGTCGAACAAACTACAATCTTGTGGCTTTGTGGGAAGATGACAATAGCGGGCGTCCCAAACGCTCATTTAGGTTAAAATGGTGGTTCAAGTTCATTCAGCACAGTGGATACCAAAAGCTTTCACCCGTTTATTATTGGGAGGTGGGGGAGTCATCTTGTATATATATAGAATTATACGATAAATAATAAGACAACAGAAAATTCCATCTTGCTTATCCTTTGTCCGACGTTTCAGGTTTAGTGCCCCTTTTCCACGTCAGAACAAAATAAAATTAAAAAACTATATAAGAAATTTGAGTAAAATTTAATGAAAAATACCTACTACTAAAGCTCAGCTGGTTGATTTTTACTCTATTTTCTAATATATTTTTATTGACATAGTTTATCTTAAACGCTATGTATATGTAGATAAATTTTTATCGTTAATATTTAATTTTTAAAATATTTATAAGTTAAAAGGTGAAAGAGTAACGAGGGAACCGGAAGTGTGATAAAAATTAAATAAAGTATTTAAAGCAAGGACTAACCTTATTACTGCCTTCTTGTCACTGTCGAAAGGGAAGAAACTAAAAATTGTTGATGACTATAACTTGTTTTGAGTGAGATTGGAAGGAACAGGCACTCGTTTCTATTTGTTATATTAAAGTAGAGTAGCTTGTATCTGCGTTAGGCTCAGGTTTTTAGGTTTAAAATAAAATGATTGGAATATTCGAAGATGCGGTTTATTGGTAACCGGTTGTCTATGAAATGCACATTTTTTCAAAAGAGGTTTTTTCATTGTGATGACGATTCAGATGGTGTTTTCGGATGGAGGAATTCTAAGTGAGTGCTAGGTATTTCTGTTATATTACTAATTCCAAGATGTGCACAAAAAAGAGCATGTAGAGTACGCTGTGATGAGTCTATATATTCCTCGGATATAAATCATGAGTAGTTATATTTGTAAATAATGGAAGAGAGAATTGGACGAGAGTTTGGACCAAAGGAGAGAGTTGAGAGGTTCCATATAGGAGATGGGTATGCATATTTGTTCTAAAGGGACATTGTAGGATGGGGTTTAGGGGTGACCTTATCATTTATAAATTTTCAGTGTTTGGTCAGGTGATGTGGGAATCCATTTTGTTGAAAGTTTTGTTAGAACGTATTTGGTGTCACAGTAATTAATAAAATGGATTGGTTTTCTGTAAATATACGAGGCGCGGTCAATAAGTTTTGCAATTCGGATATAAGAAAACGAGATATGAGGAAATGTGTTTTATTATTTTTCAATATAATTACCCTTGACTTCAATGCACTTGCGCCACTTGTTCCTGAAGCTTCGAATTTCCGACTGCTGTTCAATCCACTCCTGGACGGCGAGCTGGACATCTTCAGCGTCCCCAAACCGGGGTCCACGCAGTGCGCCTTGAGCTGGCATAATGAAGAGTAGTCGCTAGGGGCCAGATCTGGACTGTAGGGGGATGGTTGAGCTCCTTGAATCCGCACTCGCGCAGGGCAGCTTGTGCAACTCTGGCCTTGTGAACTTTAACGACGTTGAAGTGGATCATGTGGCGTGAGGTTTCTAGGGACCCAACGGGCAGATAGACCTTGGTCATGGCTAAATTGTCGTGGATGATGTTGATAACACTGCCATGTGATATTTCAAGTTCTCGCTCGATTTCTTCGACCTTCACCCGTCGATTTTCGAGGATCCTCCTCTCCACACGGGCCACATTGTCCTCATTGGTCACGTCTGACGGGCGTCCTGGACGGGGGTCATCTTCAAGGGACTCACGACCATGGCGGAACTCCCTATTCCAGTGAGCAATGGTTGCATAAGAAGGTGCGGTGTCAGTGTATACTGCAACCATGCGTTCATGGATCTCTTTTGCATTCTTGCCTTCCTTGTTCAAAAATTTGCTCACTGCGCGGTGCTCCTCAACCTTCTCCATTGTTGAAAAATTTGTGACTGATGATTTGCAATCAGCTACTGCTTCTTAAATAGACAAGGCAGGAGTGTGCAGCTGCAGGTCCTGACTTGTCATAACTTGTCGTAACGCCCCCACAAACAACCATCCCCCTTCCTCTGTTTTTCCCTACCGATTCGCAAAACCTATTGACCGCCCCTCATATGTAGCGAATCAATCTGGTCTGTGAGTTATGTTCAAATCAAGGAAGGGAAATGAGTTTTCATTCCAATGAGAAAATTTGATATTAAAGTGAAAGTGATTGGAGTATTCAACAAATTAATTGAATCATTTGCAGAGCGGAAGAAGGCTAGTGTGTCGTCGACATATTGTCTGTTAGAGATTGGACCGAATTGTAATAGTCAACTTTTTAGCGCTTCTCCTAATGAAGGCATGAAAAGGTTTGCCATAAGAGCAGAAACGGGTCTACCCATAGCAAGGCCTTCTATTTGGGGAAAAAAAATTTATAAAATGAAAAGTAATTATCATAAGAAACTACAAGGAGTATTTGCTTAGTTCGTTGCCTCTTAGTTTATAAAAAAGAAGATGGAGAGGATAATGTACGAAAATAAAACTATTTATGATTTCTATCAGTGTGCCAATGGTATATCGGGTGATTACGTCAGATCTTGTCATATACAGTTTATTATTTAATTGTTTAGGTTCTTTTTTAATTTAAAGGAAATTTTTAACAATATAATCATTTTTAGCTAGCGAGTAAATAAGGGGCGCAATGAATTTGGTGGTCTTATAGTTTGGTAGTTTATTATAGGTAGCTAAAATTGGTCGAAGAGGGTTATTTGCATTGTGAATTTCGGAAACCGTAGAGTTGCTCATAGGTGGAACCTGTAGCATGGAGCTGTTCATTGGTCTTTTCATCGAAAGCTTATTTATTTTATGTTCAAGACGAAGTGTGAGTTTTAAGGGAGTTTCTTGAGCGTGAATAAATTTGATCGGTGTATTTTCCGTATATAATCTTATTTATTTAAGTACTTGTATCTCTACAATTATTAGGCCGGGTAATGATAAGATATTCGTTTAATCACCGCTCTAGCCTTTTACTCTCTCACACCATTTCTTCTATTCTATCCTACACTTTCTTAGCTACTGGAATTCAGTTATTTTAATAGTCACTGCTCTCCGTAGGCTATGTGTTCGTATGGATACGGAACTTCTGTTTATTTATTTAATATATACAGCTCTGAGTATTCTAAGACGTCTATATGACTCCGGAAACTGGGATCATTGTTCTGATAGTCATCGCCTGCTTAAGCAAATAGGTTTAAATAACAACGGCAATTCATTCAATATATAATGCATATCTATGGCTAGGTGAAATTCGGTAGATTGTTTTAATACCTAAAGCCTTTCGTAAGCTTAAGGCTTCTAAACCTAACGAAATCCGTCTAATATATAGAATATATAGTGCTATGCGTAGGCTATGACATCCGTATGTTTACGGATATTAATTTAATTATTTTAATTGATATGCTATGCGTAGAATATGAGAGTTTTATAACTACGGAAATTCCGTTGATTTATTTAATATAAAACGCTATGCGCAGCCATAACGTCTTTATTTCTACGGAAGTTCGGTTGATTGTTTAAATAAATAACGCTGGTACGGAACTTTGTTTGATTATTTTACTTAATAACGCTATACTTAGGCTATAAAGTTTCTATAAATATTGATTGATATATTCAATAGATTAGGACATTTTAGAAGTATTACGGCCTTTTTTTCCGGGTTGTCATTATTTTATAGCTAGAATTCAAATAACACTTTAAAGTTATTTATATTTTTATCGTATTTATTTATTGATTGAATATGTAATCCAATTTCCTAAAGTCTCTACTAATAGTCTCCAACTGTCTTTTAATTTTTCATAATCTACGTATTACTTTTGTGATAACTTAATAAAAATCTCTACCTAGGCCATGTCAAAACCGGAAATTTAGATAATTATTATATATAAGGCAATACGTTGGCCTTGAGGTTTCCCTGGATGGGGAAATTCGGTTGGCACTTTTAATATTTATCGCTAACCTTATGTTGACTTTCCCATGGCTACTTACAATCGGTTCTGCTTTGATCAATATTTTTTTTGTATGCTTTGAGGTTGCTATTGATTCGGTTGATCTATTCAAAATAAAATACTATGTCTAAGCTACGAAGTTTATATGACTAAGGAAATTCGGTGAATATATTGAATACCTATATAGAAATATATGTAGGCTATGATTGGATTGCTATAAAATGCGATCCTTAGGCTATAAGGGTTAAATAGCTTCGAAAATCGATTAATTTATTTAATAAATAACACTAATCGTAGGCTATGACGATTCTATAGCCACGGAACTTTGTTGAATAATTTAATATAAAACGCTCTACGTAGGATATGACCGTCTTTTTTGCTACAGAAATTCGTTCAATGTTTTTCTAAAAAAAAATATGCATACGCTATGAGGAAGCTAATGTTACAAAATTTGGTTGAATTATTTAATATATAATGCTATGTGAGGTATAAATGGCTATGAAAATTAGGTTGATTGTTGTAAGAGAACAGACTGTGTAAACTTGATGTTCCGCTGGATACGATATGGACATTTTCCACTGAAGAATCAGTTGGGTTTTTTTTTTCATTACTCGTATTTCCAGGCGCAATATTTGTATAACATTTAATACTTTTGAATGTTTACACTGAACTCTCATAACCATTCCCTGCTACTTCAAATAAAAAGGTACGGTGTGAAACCCTCTTTCTGAAAACCGTCAAAAGTATAGGTTGAATTCGTCTTGACTTCTTTGGTGCTAAACTTTGAGCTTGTCTCCTCCATTGGAGGTTTTGTTATTTTTTTTGAAGGTATTTACAAAACATTAGAAGGAATTATTGAACTAGTTTAACTACTAAGCTTTTGTTATATTTGTGTTTAAAACCTTCAGATGACCTCAAATCTCCATCTCCAGTTTGCTGCTGCTTCATTTGCTTCTTGTCATCCCCTTCATTTTTGAATATTTACAAGTAGAGATTTTGGTTGGTATTAGATTTAACGCTTCATTGCCTCTATATGGTTGCTACTAATATCTACGAAGTTATCAGTGGTGCCTCTATTCAATATAGCATTTAATAACCAAAGGAATGCGTGAGTTTATCTATTTTTTGTATATTTAGAAGTTTGTATCTTCAAGGAGGGTACGCTTTCATTTAAGACTCTTGCCGCATACGAATACTTTGAGGGTAGGATACCTATACCGATGTAAATAATTCGCGAATTGTACAAAGTAAGGTGGAATTAAAGCATTGAATGATTGTGCTTACCGTTCTCATTAATGTTGTGAAAGAATTCCTAGGTAAAATAATGATAGGTTACAATTCGTAAGGAGGGTGGGTTTGAAAATAGATGATCTAAGGAAAGTGATCCACGAGCGATGAAATTTAATGAAGGAAGCCTTAATGATAGATTGGACGATTGTAAGCGCTGTGCGAGTTGAGGCGAGAATGATATTAAGGAGGTAGAAGTATATCTTTTAAACAGATTTCATTTAAGACATTAGTATACTTTATTTCGTAATTTCTTTACAACTCTTTTTCTAATCACTTTCTTCACTATTTTAGTTAAGTTAAAAATCAGCAGAACAAACGTTGAAAGAGGTTTAAAAGTGAACTAAACTTGTAAGTCAAAACATAATAAAATTCTCGCTATGTCGAGGATTGAAAAAGCTAAAATGATAGAACTAAGGAGAGAGATAGATAAGTAAAGAATATTATTTTTATATTAACTTTTAGAGGGAGTAAAGGTTGTTATGAAAGAGTGTAGTTTGCTACGAAACTGTCTGATATTCTTATTTGTTTTTTTCTTACTTCGTTCATTTCTACATATAATAACATACAAACAAACAATTTATTGGCACCTACAGGGAGCCATAAAATATCATACATGGTAGGCTATATTATGAATAAGGCAAAAATTGAGTGAAACCTCCTCTAATATTTGTAAGATATTTTAACTTTATTTTATTTTAAATATTCGTCATATTTGTTCTTCAAAATTTGATGGTTCGGAGCGCTGAATACTCCGTCTGGTACATTGTTCCAGACTTGAACGATGGGAAGATTGAGGGAAAATTAGCCGGTTTACATGTTTCTATTTGTTGTCCCCTGTTCCTTCTATGTTCCAGGGAAAATGGATTGAGTATTTTATGCCTATCATTGAAGCTAAGAATTAGAATATTACAATGAACTAGGATATCAAAAAACCTAGAGGCATACAAAGGTGAACCATCAAAACACTCACCAATGTTGGTCTGACTCCAGAGAGAAGTGAAGAGGGGGGATTGAAATGGACATAGGTGAGATTGTATTGGTTGTTGAGTTATGTCATAAACAGCAGAGCAGCAGAAGAGTCGCAATTAAGAGATGAGGCAAGGGATGTAATATAAAGGGATTCTAGTATTCTTAAGCTTTGCTCATTGTTATCTTAATCAATTATTGTAACATTCTTTATAGTTATGTATGTGCTGCATTTATTTGCATGTCTCTGATAGGGGATGGTTCTTTATGATTAGGTAGGTGTTCGTACGGGAGCTGATGTCCATGTGTGAGGAGAACCTTGCTCTCGGGGAGCGAATCGTGCTGCCTATGTATTTTCCTTGGAGACACTGAGGAAAAGTAAGCTCGTATACAACACGACTGCGCATCTCATGATGGGGTTTATCCTTCTGGATGAACCAACTGCCAACATTGAGTTTGTTAATACTATTTTTACATTTTATGGTAAAAATAGTAGTTAAATAATTTAGAAAACTCTCTTTGGAATTCTCGGTTAAGGAGACCTATTTCGGAACGAAAAAATATTTAGAGTCTTTATGAACATCCAAGGAAGGATTGGGAATTTTAAAATTTGCAAATGAAGGTATTTACTACTGAGATGGGGTAGCAATAATTCTTTGAATAGGAATGGTAATGTTTACCCCAATTTCGTATATTTCAAACTCTACCGAAAATCTCTTTACCATTCGGAATTTTATAAATCTTCCCTCGACTATCTACTAAACCAAGAAATAGAACTTAAAGTTAAGTCATATTAACGCCTACTAGCTGATTTAGAATTCTCTAAACTTAATTTACGTTCTTCTTCGTTTTTTGACTTTATATCTTTCCTTATCTTAAACTACCAAGATCTTTCTAGTTACTTTTAATATTTCTCTAATATTCATAACAAAAAACTTAAAAAACTAGGATTGGGTAAAACAGAACTCTTCCCCAATGATAAAAATGTTAAAAACCTCTCCAGGTATCACCTCCCTCACGAGAAGAATTCCCTTTATCTCTCGGTTTCAAATTTAAATTACCGAATCTAAAACTTCGATACCAAACCTACTACTTACACTTTGAAAATTTTCTTCCTGATATCAGTAATTTACCCATAACTACAACTTCAATCGATTCAATTCCGGATTTTCCGATATTACCAATGAATTTTACCACAAACTAAAGAAATTAAAACACTTCTTCATTTTTAGAAAAGCTGACATTAAAACATTAAAAAATCTTTCCGAAAACCCCGATATTGTTGTTACCAAGCCTTACAGAGGCAATGGAGTCGTTTTGTTAAATAAAACCGATTACATATACAATTGGAATTGATCCTTTCAGATCATACCAAATTTAAACAACTTTCTGAACCTACTTCAAAATTAGTTTTAAAACTAGAAGATAAGGTTAATAGAGCTCTTTTAAATCTAAAATCCAATAACGTTATTGATCAACAAACGTATGAATCTTTACATGCCTGTGGTTCTTCTATGGGCTTACTATATGGCCTCCCCAAGGTACATAAACTTAACATTCCACTTAGACCAATTTTAGCTTCTTACTCCCTTGCTACATATAAACTCTCTAAATATGTGTCCAATTTACTTCCCGAGTTAACTTCCGGACAATAAACCTTAAAAAATAGTTTTTCTCTCTAATGAATTAAAAGCACATAATTTTTCTCCGTCTAAAATCCTAGTGAGTTATGATATGGTATCACTTTCTACATAGATTCCAGTCAATGAGACTATTGATATCATCCTTAATCTTGCTTTTAACAATACCAACTCTTTTCATAATTTCTCTCGTAAGGATTTTAAGACTATTTTAGAATTAATTTTTAATGAGAACTACTTCCTATTCAATAACAATGCATACAAACAGATTGACGGAGTGGGGATGGGATCACCTATAGCCCCCATAGCTGCGAATATTTTCATAATTCATCTTGAAAATAATTTCATGAAACATTGCTCTCCTGAATTTAAACCAATATTTTACCGGAGATATGTAGATGATTCCCTGGCTATTTTTAATAATTTGGATCAAGCTTACCATTTCTTCAATTTTATAAACTCCTACCATCCGAACATCAAATTTACAATTGAGATAGAAAAGATAATAAACTTCCATTTCTTGATATTTTTATTGAAAAATCAACCGATTATCTTACAACCTCTATCTACAGGAAGCCTACTTTGACTGGTGTAGGAATTAATTTTTTCAGTAACTGTGATTTAACCCAAAACTAAATGCTATTAAAACCTTAATCTATAGAGGTTATACGATTTGTTCAAACTACTCATTAATCCACCAGGAATTCTATAAAAACATACTTCATAAATAATAGTTACCCCTTAAATCTAGTTGACAAATTAATTAACAATTTCCTTAATAAATTATAGGTAACACTTCAGTTTCGGGGCGCACGGTAGGTGGCGCTGTTTATAGGCTACAATTTTGGGCTACAATATATGTCTTATGACGTCAGACGGTAGCGTCAGATGTGACCAATTACGGCGTTATATTTTTTTGTATATGAGTATATACTGCGGGGCTACTCCCCCTAGACCTCTCCAATTGATTAAAACTCAGGATCATCGCAGGGTGGTCCCCCCGCAGTGATATCTTCCCTACGAGCAGTCCCTTTGAATTTACTGGGTTTTTTCGCCAACAGCTTTTTACTGGAAGAAAAAGCTAACCTAATGACAAACAATACTTACTTTTATAGGTTTCTTGATTGGTTTATGCGCCTCTAGATAATCTAAAAGTTTTTAGCGGTCATGCAAAATAATCCCGAATTCGAATAACGAAGAAGCACAACTACAGCACGAAGAAGCCATGACGAAAGAAAAACATTTGCAAAATGGGTCCTATTTATAAGCTATGACGTTGCCAGTAAGAAATGGTTATCGTTCGCAGCAAACAAAAAATACGAAAACAAAGCAAAAAAACAATAAAAGACATCAAGAAACCTTACCTAACTTAGAAAAAATTATAAACGAGCAGAGGCGCAGATATTTAGTAAATAATGCAGACTAAAAGTTACAAATCCCCAAAATAACAAAAAATATAACGCCGTGATTGGTCACATCTGAAACTACCGTCTGACGTCATAAGAGATATATTGTAGCCCAAAATTGTAGCCTACTAACAGCGCAACCTACCGAGCGCCCCGAATCTGAAGTATTACCAAATTATACTCTCCACATTTTTTCCTCATATGATGTTCCTAAAAACAAAAAATAGTTCGTTGTTCCTGAGTTAGGACCTTTTAATAACTTGTTTAGAAGAAAGTGTAATAAATTGCTCAAAAAATATTTCTTCCATACAAATTTTCGCATCACCTTCGTCAACCCTTTATCTATAGGAAGTTTCTTCTCCTCAAAGGACAGGATTTCTCTCGAGATGAACAGCCACATCGTATATCTTTTTTCTTGTCCTTGTTGTTTGCAAGGAACTTACTGTTCACTCATTATATGAGAGGTTTTGTTCCCATATGGGAATAAGCCACCGCATTGACAAAATCCTGTCTAGGAAGGAGGTTTCATCTATCAGAGACCACACTATACAATGCAAAACTATAGGCCGTAACACTAATGAATATAGACGGCGAATATTAGAATCTCTTCTTATAAAAATCAAATCTCCCAACCTCAACCACGATAATTCTTCAGTCCCCCTTCTAATTACTCAATTATATATTCCTGGTGTATTCACCAACCTATTCTCCTACACCAAACAACCACCTAACACAAATCCAAGGATTCCTTTAGCTTCCTCATTACTTAATTTCTCATTCTGGGCCTTATCTCCAACTCCGTTTGGTAACCACTTCATTCATAATTGTGTAGTTAATAGTTTTTAAACTCTTGAATTTTTCTTTTACTTTATACATTTAATTGACTTCCACCATCTTAAACCATTTAAATTGTTACACCTTTGATTCAGATTAGTATTTATTTTAATTTATACATTCAGTTTTTAAACTTTTTTTGTCATTTTACTCACTTTTTTCTTAGTTTATTTGAATTGATTTATTAATTTATATTTTTAATTGCCTTTTTGCCTTTTAGTTTTTTCATAAAATTGGTTATTACTCTTTTGATTCATTTTGTGCTTATGTTATGTCTTTCGGTCTTTTTTAATTACTTATCAATCTATTTGTTTATTTCTTTTTGTTTATCTTTTAATCAATTTATTTGTATACTCTTAATATTTTTTATAAGAAAAATAGGTCAACTTTCTTATTCCATTTAAACCTTTGGTTCAAATTCTTTTCTTTTTTCATAATTTTAATGACATTATAATTAATTATTTAACACTTTTAATCTTAGAACCTGAAGATGGGCATGTTGCCCGAAACGTTGTTTCCAAAATAGCAATAAATATATGTACTTGAGCATCTTCTGCGCCCTTGCCTTCGCTGTGAAATTATATATATCTTATTATTTTTGCTTGTGTTGGACTCTACTGATTTTAGTTTCCTTATTTTCTTTACTTTTTCTGCGTCTATGCTAGTATAAATTTTTCCGCTTGCCGCAAGTGAGCCTGCTGCTGGAATACATGTTATGATTATAGTTCATTTAATGAATTCTTAATTTTCCGCTTGTCTCTATGTGTTTATCCTCTATTGTAACATATATTTTTTTTGCCCCCTTTTTCTGGGATACTGCTCATTGCGTCTATGCCAGCCGTTTCTAATTAGCTTTCTTTCTCTTCTTTTTGTAATGGTAATTATATACGTAGGTAGCTTTATTTTGTACTCGATTTAAAGTGATTTGGGATGGTAGGTATACCAAGAATAACTCAACGAATGCTTTTACAACGTCCTCTTTCGTCTCCGAATTGTGTTCTTTAGCCGGTATAACATTCTTAATCCCCGTTTGGCTTTTGTTTGTTTTTACTTTTGTTTGATCTTTAAACATGGTAACCTCTTGTACCGATGTACAGTCCCAGCACATTTCCCTACATTGAGTACTCATAGTTATTTCTTTCGACACTACTCTTCTCCTTATTGATCCACATCATTTGTTTTATTTTAAATTTGTGTAGGTAAGTCATAATTGTCCAGGTCTTTTCATAGTTGTTAGTGCTTTTAGTTTCTCTACACATTGTCTTGGCTTACCATCTAGGGTTGCTGTGGGGTGTCGAGATTATTTAGCTGATATCATCCCGCGTACTGTATATTCATACAGCCTGGTGTTATACGGAGCGATAGATCAGCCTTATAAATTGAATAAAGAGAGGGACTCATACACGCCCCCAATGTGACCCCCGTTTAAAAACAGAAGGTTGATCCTTCGTGATCTTCGATTCTGATATAGGTTTTTCTTACTAATGCAATCTGCTAATATTCTTTCCATCTTGGTGCCGAGATTTAGTTGTAGAGCTTGTATTTAAGTCCTTCAACCCTTACCTTATCGAAGGCTTTCTCAACATCTCGGAGAGCCACGTCAATATACTTATTCCCTGCCTTGGCTTGTGCTATCTTTTCCTTAATAATAGTTAATGCTATTGTTGAATCTTCGTCTTTTAGGAATCCATAAATTTGTTCCTTTATACTTTCAGTTTTCCTCTACGAACTCCACAAGTCTTCTATTTCATATCTTTTCAAACACCAATTCCAGAAAATTTAACAGCGATATTGGTCTGTAATTAGTGAATAGAGTAAATGGAAAACCATCTTTAGCACTTTGAATTTTTCTGGGAATCTTCCAATGTTCAAATAAGCTTTTAGGTTATGGGTGATTGCTTTCAGTATATTTCATGGTACCCTTTTATATTTATGCTTAATTAACCCTCTCTTTTCAGGCTTCTTTTATTTAAATAAGATAATGGCACTTTGCAAGTTTTGTTTCGTTATTGTTGCATTAGACCTTCGTTTTGATCTGTCCTTTTGTCCACTCTTCTATCCAGTGTCAATCTTTGTTTGCTCGTCTGTATGTATGCTTTCATTCTTTCCTCCGTTTCTCTGTCGTATCCTTCGTTGTCTCGTTCATCAATGGTGTAAACTTTTTCCCAGTTCTCTTTAAACTTCTCTGCTGTTTCTTTGCTGTTCATAAATTCTCTCCTTGTTCATTTATTATTATGATTTATTTTCTGGGTAGTCTACCTATTATTTTGTTAATCATCCTTCACGCTTCTCGTGGATTTTTTATATATTTTCACCTTCCTTATTAGCTCTTTCCATTAATCATCTTGTTGTTCTTCAATAAGAACTCTTTCTTTCTTTAGTCTCTTCAGTTATTTTATTTTCTGCTAGTTTCTGCCATTTCTTTATATTTCTGTGTATTTACTTTTGATGTGTCTTGCATTCCTTTTCATTCCATATGGCCATTTCAGATGAGGAAAAACTGTATTTGATTTTCGGTACGCATTGTTCGCCTGCTTTAATGATTCTATTTATTAGCGTTTCCATTGCTTCTTCCATTTCTTTATTTTTTCCGTCCAGATCTGATTGAGGTTAACCTTCAGCATTGTTGTTTATGTTTCCCAGTTAGCACTTTTTTAGGATTTCCTTAGTCGGATTGTGGAGTATATTAAATTTCGGTAAATGGTCACCATCATTCCAATATGGTCACTACATGAGACGGGGACTGGTTTCAGGTACAAATTATACGGTATATTGTAATTTTTAAGTACAATATTTGGTTTGGTAGCTGTTATACGGGTGAAAAAGGTTAGGAAGTCGAGACCTACTCTTCTGAGTATTTTTCCATACATTCCTAGTTCTAAGTTTTGTCCTGCATTGTTTTTATGATCGCTATCCCGATTCCTGCAATCTAGCATTCACATCCGCTAGTAAGATATTTGGTTTATTCCTGTTGAATATTTCCATTACTGAGTTGATTGCGATGTACGAGAGGTGAGTAGGTTGATAAGCTGCTGCTATCGTGAGCGGAGTACACTCCATTTCTACTATCACAGCAGCGTATGCCTCATGCACTTCTAGTTCCTGTACGTAATTGATTCCCTTTTTTTATTTGCATTACAACTCCGTCGAATCTCTCTGTGGTAGTTTTTTTTTATAATATTGTAGTTAGAAATTTTCGTTGGGTTATTGTCTTTAACTCCGTGCTCTGAGATGATGATTATATCGGTGTCTAGTTGACAGAATATATTGACATATTGTATGGATTTAGTTTTCCATCCATCCATGTTTAGATGTATAATTTCTATTTTTTGTTTTGCGTGTTCCATTTCTTGAATGTTTGTTCTTATTTACTAGTCTTGCTCTTGATAGGTTTTTTCTTCCCTGCTTTGTTCTTTGAGCTCTTCTAAATGTCAATTGTTCAAAGTTCAAATAGTTCCCACTTTGGCAACTTGATGTCTTTGGGGGACATTCTTATTCGGTTTTCTTTTATTAGGTTTTTAACTGTTGTTTCGTCGAGATCTGTAACATATTTCCATTTGCACTTTTCTTGTTCTATTTTTGTTTTATTTCTGCTGGCTTTGATCCTTTTGGCAGGAAGCAGATCTCGTGTACAAAGTTTCAGAGTTTGAATTCCTGGCTTTATATAGGCAGCATTGTTCTTTTTCAATTTTTCTTTCCGTATCCGTTAACGAGTCTGTCCGATTTTTCCCTCGTGATTTGTTTATTCTAGATCTTTTGACGATCGTTTTCTTCTTGATATCTCGTTCCTCGCCAAAAATTTCTGTTTCCTTGTCTTCCTCTCTTTATTTCTTTGTGTCTTCCGTTTCATTTGCCATCTCTTTTTCCGCCATCATGGCTGCTACCCACTCCTAGCATATCTTTCACATGCAACGTTTTCCTTGCTGTAACTCCGTATATTTGAGACGAAGGTGGCCTGGGCGGAAACCGCATTTTCCTAACTATGTTCTTTTCTAATAGGAGGAGATTTAGTGTATCAGCGAATGATCCTGGTTAAGCGATATTATGGAGATCCGTGAACATTATACATGCGAGTATGTCCATTTAGGTTCTTTCGTTTCCTTTAATGTTTATCTTTTGCTGATGAGTTTCCTTCATTTCATTCAGGGTGACGTTTGCTACTTTGGCGTAGGTTGGATGTGTACGTTTTTACTTTTCGCTTTCATCTTATTGCACGCTTCTGCTTATTATTTCCCTTTTCTTGAGGCAGTTAATGACCATTGTTTTGTACGGATTCTGGTGGCAAATGTACCTCTTCGTTTTCTCTTTGCATTCTTGCGAAATTTTCTTTTTAGGACAGTTCCTATTGATGTGGTCGTAAATTGTATAACACTGAAAACATGTCTGGACATTAATAAATTTCTTCTTTTGCATATTCCCAGCCGTTATTTTCATATCGAATGCAAGAATTCTATTTTGTGTTGCCTTTTTATCCATTTCTGCTGAGGCACACATCACTTTGAACACGTGGGTGTGTTGTCTGAATATTATAAGTTATGTGATGATCAGATGTTGGTTTACACTTCAAAGTGCGTCTTTTAGCTCATTTGTTGCGTATGACCCCACATAAAGATCAACTTTCCTGTATATGAACAATCGGTTGACTAGCAGATAAGAGTGGCAATTATGTGGCTAGGAAAATTTTATTTAACGCCTTTGTTCCTTCCGATGCCACCAGTCTTTTCGCATCGTTTTGCTTATGGCAGCTGGATATTTAACCGTTTGTTACATCGAGGAGCTCCGTAAGAGCAATCTAAGCTTAGTGTGTGCTGTTCTTATCAGTATTCCACGTTCTGACTTTGCTTTCCGGGGTTCTGTTTGCAGCAGTAATCTTCTATGTTCCATGGCGTTTTCTATTTATATGGTTGTTTGAGCCCTCCCCCTTTCCTTGGCCTCGCCTCTGCTAATTTGGATGCTTTGGATTAATGTGTGATAATGATGGATATATAGACCCAGGTGGGCTTCTCTTGAGGAATGAAAAGTGACACACCTTTTATGGTTCGCGTGGAATCAACCATCGCTAACCGGGCTGCCACCTCCTCGAGGGAATATAAAACCGTGATTGCTTCCACTATACATTGAGACGGTTGTGTGCCCTTCAGTTCTTTAGGGCTATTTTTGAAAATGCCAAAATTTCAAAAAATATGTATTTCAAGCATTTAAAAAAAATTGAATGACACTTAAAATTATAATGAAACTAGCTTCTTTACATTGTGCAACAAATAACAACGAAAAGAAAAAGATTGCATCCAGTGAATGAAGAAATGGGAGTTGCCTTGTCAACCATACATCACAATATTAAAGATTTATCTGATAGTCATCAAGCTTAAATTTCATATTAAACTTTTAAAAGTAATATTTATTTATTTTCAAATTTTTATGTCTTATTTCGATTAAATTAGGTTAAATGTCAGTCGTGTTTAATTTCAAAGTGCCTTTCTCCTAATTTATTATTTATACGTAAATTATTTTATATTAGAGTGCTACAACTATTTCTACAGTTACTTTAACTGCACTGCATAGTTGGGACTAGGTTGTGGAGACCGTCCATTAGCCTAAGCATTTGGCCCAGCGGGGAGGGGGGAATTAGGCACTCATGATGTGTGAATAACTAGGCAGGAAAAAGTATATTTCTTTTTTAGGTACCTCCCTTGATGGGGGGGGGATTTTGTATGTAGGAAAGGAAAAGATGAATGAGTAAAGGATGAAAATTAAATTTGAGATTAAAAAATGAAATGAAATTCGAGACTGATGAGCAGGTCGTTAAGGTCCTTCTTGCAGCGCTTCCTTTTAGTTGAATCTCTTTTTAAATAAGTCAGCGATGACGGCTGCTAATCTTAAGGAATGTAAATTAACTGTAAATGTGAATTTCTTTTGACCGGTCTTCTTTATTCAAGCCGTGAGCGTTGAGAGCGAAGGCGATCTAAACGGTTAAATCACTGAAGGAGCATTAGAGGCGTGTTTCTTTAACAGGGTGTAAGAGTATGTTATGTTTGCGTGCTTAGTTAATCAGCAAAGAGACTAAGCATGCGTGTGGTAGAGTGAAGATGGGTGTCAATTTGGGTTTTTCATTTTTAATGGTTAAAGTCTTTAATATCGAAAGATGTAATGCATCCGTACTTCGTTTTATGATAGTATTATTGACAGGTATGTCTCTTGATAATTTCATATTGTGTTGTGTCTCCATTTGTGTTTGTGGAGCTTCCTTCTGCAATTCTGCAAATGCAGTTAGGCGATTTTAAACGAAGCTAACAAGCCTTCGTGTGGGCATGAGAATTCGTAAATAATATATATATATATATATATATATACACTCTTAACACCCCTTTGAGAAATTCAATGACCGTTCTATTCTTACTCATAAATCCCTCTACTCTTGAGCGCAATCCGAGCAGCAACCTTTCATTTCAAAATTAAATCCTCTATTATGTTTACTCATATGAACAAATTTGCATTAGTGAGATTGCATCTCATCTGCCATTGGCGTGCCTATGCAACTATTATATTTAAATCACTTTGAATTGTGAAATTTCCCTGCATTTCAAACCCTCACACTGGCTTCTAACTTTGTATTTTCAGCATAAATTGATATTTTACTTTTAAACTTAACATTTGGTCGTTAAACTAAATGAAGAATAATAATGGGCCAAAAACTGATCTCTCAGGTACTCCAATAATAACGTCCATTACAATTTCTCTTCATTTAATACTATCCTCAGTTTTCTTTTATTTAGCCACTCTGTCACCCAATTTTAAACATTCCCATACACTCCATACATTTTTAATTTTTACAAGCGTCTCCTAACAGTCATTTATTAAAAGCTCTACGAAAATATAATTAAACTACATCTATGTCATTTCCTTAATCCACTCGCCCTCTCGTATAATCTAGTAATTCTTTCAGCCTTATCAGGCAAGATTAACCTGACTTTAATCCATCTTATCAGTCAACAAGCTACTACTTTCTAAAAAGTCTGCTATCCTTTTTATCCAATACCATCACAAATAATTTACTAACTAAAGAAGTTAGACTTACTGGACTATAGTTATTGGGATCATCCTTCTCTACCTGTTTGAAGATTTGAACAACATTAGCTCTTTTGCAGTCAACTGGTGTCTGCCCAAATCATATCGATGTAAAAAAATCTTCTCAAGATCAAGTGAAATACTTTCTTCTTCCTCTCTAAGAATCCTAAAGTAAATATTATCAGGGTCCATAGTTTTGTTCACATCTAATCCATTTATAACTACCCTCCTTATTAACATTAATGCTATCTAAAAACATTTTCTTGTTTCTTATCTTTATTAGGATTAAAATTTACCTGATCTTCACTAGCAAACACATATATAATGCTCATTGCGCACCTCAGTAATTTCTTCATCTTTTTCTTTAATCTACTTCTCCAATTTAGGAGGCCTTTCCCATCTTGATTGATCCTATTATTAATTTTATTTTATAATAACTAAATGTTTTGTCTGATCCCCTTTACTACTCTGTGTTAACATAATTTCTGAGCCTTTTACTCTTTTGATCACCTTTTCAACTCATCTTACGTTTTCTATAACTGTTTAGGTTAAGCACGGTAATTTCTTATAATTTTGGGGAAGCAACTCTCTTTTTCCTTATTCCCCAATAATAGTTCTCTGTTTTTTTAACCAACTTCTCTGGAATACATTGCTCCGGTAGCATATTTAAAACTTACTTGAAAGTAGCCCACATATCAATAGGCATTCCAATCTCTGAACTCCTTCACCCATTCAAATTGCTTTAATAAGCTATGTAATCTGTCATAATTCAGTTGTAGAAAATTTACATTATTCCAACAATGCTTATCTTATTACTCAAAGGAAATTGAAGTATCGATGGTCACTATTACCTAATGATTAACCAACTAAAAGTTTTTTATCTAAAAATTCTTGATAGGTTCCGACTAGGTCTAACACTCAGGGTGTTCGGTCTAAATTTGACGATTTTTTAATGTCTCCTTTGTTCATGAACATATTAAACTATCAGTGAACAGTCAACACCGTTGACTTGGAGTAATGAAGGCCATCTGAATATTCGATATTAGTAACCTGCATCATGATGATTTGAGCCGGGTATCAAAATGCCGACATCATGACTGGTTCTCAATGCTCTGTTAACAGTGTAAAGGCTATAAGACTTGACATGGACAGCTGCAACTGAGAATACGAAGCGTTGACCAGCATAAGGCAACACATCAAGTGTTTTGACTGCGTCCTAACGCCGGAATTCACCCAACCGTAGCAAGATAAGGTGATGGAAGACCCAAGCAATGGAATCCGGGCTTTGGTGGGATAGATATGTGTTGGAGTCACCACCATAAAGCCGGACCTGAATGAGGACTTTCGCTACCGCTCGTACAACAAGGGCAAGGGAAGAAGGCAAAGAAACTCCTGATCAAGATGAAGCATTCTGTTGAACCGAGGAAAATCTGGATCTTCTCAGATGAAGAGAAGTTTTGCTACGAACAGTTACACAACACCCATAACAACAGATGGCTTGCATATAATCCATGCGACGTTCTACGTATAATGAAGTCTAAGTTCCACCAAACTGTGATGGTATGTGGGGATGGATCCAGTGAGCGTGATGCTATGCCGCTCCACGTATTTCAGCATGGTCTTAGGCCCAATTCAAAGGGCTATATGGAGCTGCTCTAGACTGCAGTCAAACCCTGGCTAGATTAGGATGCTTCTGGAAGGCAATATCTCCGGAAAGAGCTAGAAGTAGTTTTCGGATGATTCTTCACACTTCACCAGAACTAGTTTCTGGTCTCCTAGTTACCCCAAATGTAATCTCATGTGGCACTGCCTGCATCACCAAGGCCAAAGTGGTGGCCAAGACAAGAAGGTGTTCGAAAATCTTCCCGGGGATACAGTAGGCAACGCATGCACCAGGTTCGGAGCTGTCTTGAGGGCGTGTGATGAAGCTGAGGACAGCTACTTTGAGATATTGCGGGGTATTTCTTGTATGCAAACCGTTAAATTTAACCAGAAAATCCAGTATTACCCCTACAACTTATTAGATGATTTACCATTTGCTTATAGAAATTATCTCGAAAACATTCAATAAACCTTTGACTAACTATATCTATATTTACTAATGTGTTCCAATCAATTGATGATAAATTGAAATCTCTCAGGATCACAGTTCCATAATTGCGTGCCAGATTAATTTTCTCTATCTTAAAATTACCTATATCAATGGATTGTTTCTCTCATGTATAAAATGCTACTCTCCTTGCTTCCAGAGATTTAATAACCCGAATATCTACACATATCGAGTCCACCATTTTTTCGTCCCCTATTTTATGATTATGATTGGATTGTATGCTACTTTTAACAGAAATATTTATCCCTTTTTGTGGGATAAATATTTTTCAGTTTTCTTACTCTGCTAGTTAATGTAGATACTGTAATGATTTAAATTCATATTCGTTTCTATGTTCATTAAATTTGGCATTATTTACCACTAGAATGTTTTCACGTTAGTTATATATGTGGAAGAATAAGGAGAGAGAAAATGAATCTTTATTATCTCTTCCGACCTCCTACGGTACCTTGGTTCTCCGTCACCCCCACCCCTCTGACTTCCCCAGTTCGCCGTTGACCGTCTGCCCCAAGCAATTCGCGCGAGGGCGAAACGCCATTGTCGCAGACGAATTCAGTCAGCCTCACGTCCCGTTCGCAGCGCTACATTTATCTGCCCTATATATTGCGAAAATCAGAACAATGGAAAGACCATTAAGAGAGCATCGCGATGTCCCGCTATGGACCCTTATTGCGACCCAAGGCAATTAAGGAAGTCTGTTGGCGATGAATCTCTCTCCATGTCTAGATAATTTCGGAGTATATATTCGATACTTCGGAGTTCACAGGCAGATTGTGTCTGAAGCCGCCGTCAAGTGCGTTAGCCATTAACGTCTTCGTTGGTCAAGAGGGAATCGACTAAATTCTCGTGCAGAGAAGAATTGAGTGATTTTCGAAAAACCAAGGAAGAGCTAGTCGTCCCTCAGTGTTGTTCGTGTTCGTAGAGATAATTTTAGGCGCACTTCAGCCCTTCTCACCACGTATTTGGATTTTAAGGATCGGTAAAGCCATCCCCGAAGCATCCTCCGTTTGCCTCTTAAGGGTAAGAGGCCCCATCTTCAATTTCCCGAAGTTGGATTGAGCGTCTCGTGAGACGCCCACACGCTCAAAGGCGAACTTATCTCCCTGGCCCTACTCGCTGCATATCAAGGTAAAAGGAATTTAACCCCCACTTCATCACACTCATCTAGCCTTTACCGCGTCGAACCTCAAGAATCCCCTATGCTCTAGAACTTTTATAATTGTAAGATAATTTCTTAATTAATTATCTCTTGGTTCAAACTAATTGATAGTGTCAATCATCTTAGCCATGAACCTTCCATATTTAATTGCATTGCAATTTAACTTGCCCTATATGTGTATGTAATCTTTAGTCCTATTAAAGTATATTTTTGTAGCCGTGTTTGAATATTCCTTGGCCTAGCAATTGTGTATTTAAAGCACTCTTAGAGCAATCCCCCGATGGAACCTTAATTTCGGTCGTCCAGTAGGCCAGTGTGCGTATAACAGCGTACATCTGGTCATACCACGACTTTATATATCTTCCTGTATGAGATAACTAAATAATTTTTCCCTCTTATTCCGAAGACTACGTGCATTGCAATAAAAACTCTTCATCCCTTTGATCCTTGAGACCTCTTTTGTAGGCTAAGTGCAGGCTCCTTTGGTATATCTCTATTATCTATTCCCTCTTATTTTTCGATATATATATATATATATATATATATATATATATATATATATATATATATATATATATATATATATAAAATGTGCATGATGCATCATCCTGGGTATACAGTCACTGCCAAAAGTTTTCAGACACCTGGATTTTTTCTTATTCCTTGTGTGTATATGAAAATGTTAGTGTAGGTTTGCATGCATGTGTCCAATTCACCTGAAAAGCAAAAAATAATACAAGCTTCCTAATATATTTTTGTAAATATGTATGTAAAATGACGATGCTATGGAAATTTCTGAAATCCTGTATCAGTATGTGGTATGGTAGAAGCAAAGTGACTTCATATAACAGATCATATGTGTTGATTAATATGATATTCCATGTATACAAGATCCGTTAATTTTATGATAATGACAAAACACGCAACTATTCCAGGGAGAAAAGAACTCCGATATGCGTGCTGAACGAGGAGGGTCTCAAATGTTGAAAAATCGCCTAGGGGTTCGGCGAAGTGTTGCAAGGAACCAGAAAAGGTGGTGAGATTCAAGACCGACTTTCTTCTTGACAATCCGAATCAGAAAGCAACTTGACGACAGGTCTAGGCGTTGCATGAGCCTTCGGAATCGTAATAAAACTGCACTCCAGCTATAATATAAATGGACAGAGTGTGGTCAGTTGATAAATACGTCAGAACAGACCGTTAATAGGCTGCTTGCCTGAACATGCAAATACCGCAAGAAGCCGCTAATCAACCTTCAACTACGCCCCGTCGACTAGTTTGGTCACGTGCTCACGGCAACTTGCCATACGTCAGTGGGGACGTATCTTATGGTCTAAAGAATCCACGTTCCAGATGTTCTCGCCCTTAGGCAAAGTTAGAATCTGCGAGAGACCTGGAGAGCAGTGGAATCGTGAGTGCAAAATGCCAATAGCAAATCATAGTGGCAGCTCTTTGATGGTATAGGGCTGCATTTCATGTTCAGAGGTATGTCGACTCTTTGTTTGTGACGGTACCATAAATTCAGAGAATTTCTAAGCTCTCCTGAGAGATTATATCCTTCCCTCAGCCCGAGACATCTGCAGAAATACCCAGAATGTCATTTACCAGCAGTAAAATGCCCCACGTCACAAATTCCTCATACTCTGGCTTCGGGAATTCAATATCATGGAGATGGACTGGCTACTTCAGTCATCGTATATGACTTCACGTGAAAACCTCTGGTAGAAACTAAAAGATGCAGTAAGAGACGTCATCAGCCAGATTCAAAGGAGCAAAAGAATGCAGTCATGAACGAGGATTGGACCAGCTTTACACCCCTCAGGTTTCGCCCCCTCAGAAAGAGCATGACTTAACGAATAAGTGTTTTAATTAACGCCAAGGGACTCTCGACTCTCTACTGAGATTCCTGTTTTTGCTTGGTCTCAGTGTAATTTTCAGTTTTATCTGCTTATCTGTTATATGTAGCTGATGTTACATTTTGAAGAGCAAATTTTGTATTTTGTTCATTCTCGTTGATTGTTTGGGACATATATATCTTATTGTCATTAATGCTTCATTATTTCACTAGGATATTCATATTGATATGGAAATAAAAACTTTACGAACCTGCATTTATCTAATTTCCCAAAAATTCAATGGTGTCCGAAAACCTTTAGCCACGGCTGTATTGTAACAGTTTTATTAATTGTTTAGCCTCTTGGGTTCTAGTAAAGAGTATAGTTTTAGTTGGAAAAATGTTAGCTAACATGGAATAATGGAGGCCATCGGAATATTCTAAAATATTTACCTGCATCATGTTACCTCTATCAGCGTTGGTGCACCCATCCAACCTCTCCACTATACTGTACCATACTATAGCAGGCAATTGACCGTTGAATTCAATGTCGATAAATACTCATGAGCTGAACTCTTTTACAATGCCTTTAGAAAAAGAAATCCATATATAAAAGTTTGAGTACGTGCCCCCCTCCCCTCTAATGTTGCCACGTTGCACGATCTAATGCTGCGGGAAGATGGCATTTATGTAACCCTGCACACTAGAAGAAAAATAAAGTGGTGCCCCTTCTTATTGAAAGAACAGTTTGGCAAAATCAGCTCTAGTTGCGAGTTGCAGCCTCATTACGTCCTTCAACGTGTTTAGGTAATTGTTACCATCCTCAATTGTATCGAAAAAGAAAGGTCTAATGGCAGGGTTAGAGAGCAATCCATCTCATACAGTTCAGTTGGGCTTTGATAGTCTTATGAGGAGTTTCCTCTGCTATCTACACATATTTATGCCTGTTTACATGGCCTGACAACTAGAATGAGGCTTCATATGACAAAATGGTTTTATCAAGGAAGTTTGGTTAGTGAACAATCTGGTTACGAATTATCTCACTGAATCTTCTTCAAATAAGGCCATACAAAGGTTTCAATTTCCTCATTAAGCGTTGTATTCATCTTGTAGATCTGGGTAGTTCCTGAGACGCACGTCTCGGACTGTTCAGGAAAGTCAGAACATCCTGCATCTCATTCATATAAGTCACAAACATCCGAATACGTCCAGATTTCAGTGCATTTATGACAGAACTTGTTGCATCTAATTGATATGATACGATAAATTGTCAAGCGTGTTGCTGTCTTGTCAAATGCCTCTTCTCGGCATTTTCAGTCTTCTAATACATGTTTTCAGTTAGATTTCCTGCCATATTTCCTGCAAAACAACAAAACTAGATTAACTAGATTCATTTCATTGCGCTGAGACAAGGAAGGACCATTCCATGAAATTGCCGGTCAAGAATCAAACTAAATACATCGAGTTTAATTATAAATGGAAACCGAATAAGACTGCAGTGCATGATAGTCATAAAGGCTCATTGCAAGTGGCCACACACTATTTGTTTCCTTGTTATCTGTCGTCTTCTGTGCAGCTGGCGTAAATAGATGCTACTCCTGTTTAGGTAAATTAAAGCCTCGCCCAAACAGGTCAGCGTATGTGTTCTTTATTATCTCAAATTTCTCGTAAGTACTTACATAGCTTTCCCATCAGTAGAGGTAACCGATTATCCCCCTTTGATTAACAGGGAGCTTTCTTTCTCGTCTGGAATCATAATGATTTCTTCCTTTGTTACAGGCTGCTTTGGTCTTTAGAGATGTGATACCAGATTCGGTGTGGTCTGATTGACTCCGTTTTTAGCGTTTTGTTATATGTTTTATCAACCCATGTGTTTTGAATCACACGTTAAAATATAGGTACTCATTCACATTTACATCAGGCGGTGTAAATTAGTCGCAACGGAACATAAATATATACCAAATGGAAATTTGATGTGTGTATAAATTTCTGTACAGGATGGCATTTTTTCCCAGGGTTTCACAGACCCACAAGGTTTCCGGTCTTGTAATTGCCTAAGAAACCCCATTTTACTATAAATAAATTTATTTTAAACCGCTTCCTCTCCTGAGTGAGCATTTTATGATTTTATTTGAGGACGGACACAATCTTTTCCTGCCTCAAACAGCTTAGGAAATAATTCTTGAAGGTATCTTGATGCTGAATATCTTTATTAGGATCCAATTTTATATTCAAATATATTGATATGCGATATGCGATATGCATGGGTAACAAAAGTCCCGTCCGTTGGTCTACCAGTACTTCAATCTGATGGTGCTCTTTCCGAGAGAGAATTTGGTAAATTGCACCCAGTCCTGTGTTAGTGTGCCTCCTTTACTCTTTCTCTCTCTCTTTTACTCACATACAACTATTATCACAAAAGAATAGTGTGATAGAACGAGTTGAAGCTGCGTTAATTTCAACTCCTATCCCATATTATTTAAAACCACGATGCTGCCCACGTGCATCTTCGATTCGAAGCTTGGAGTCTTATCACAGCTACCGGATGTCAATGTTTAAACAAGGAGGTTATCGTCCCCCCGTTCGCCCCCATACGCCGACCTCGCCAGATTGAGTTAGGCTTATGGGCAGATAAGGCATTGTTCTCCGGCCCGGCTGTGCATTCCCTCGAAGCTCCCACTCTATTGCCCCCCTACGCCAAGGAGATGTCCTGGCTATTTATATGGAAACTTTACCACTAAGATCAGATTGGAGATCCAGATTTTCGTCGCGAAACATCACCACGACCCTCTCTCCCTTTGTGCGCCAAGGGACCTCGACCTCGAGATTCACCATCACTTGTCCAGAAGGAGGACAATATTCCTTCAGTGCCAAAGGTTCGAGCCTTTCGTGACGCCAAGTCCCCAAGGCTTCCCCCCCTGTTGTTCAGAGAAGAACAGCATTAGAACAGCCATTGTTAGTTTTTGAGCCCTTCGCCAAGAACGGTTCTCACCCCCCCCTGTTGTTCAGAGGAGAACAGCATTAGAACAGCCATTGTTCGTTTTGAGCCCTTCGCCAAGAAACGGTTCTCACCCCCCCTGTTGTTCAGAGGAGAACAGCATTAGAACAGCCATTGTTCGTTTTGAGCCCTTCGCCAAGAAACGGTTCTCACCCCCCCCCCCCTTGTTGTTCAGAGGAGAACAGCATTAGAACAGCCATTGTTCTTGAGCCCGTAGACAAGAGACGGTTCTCACCCCCCCCTTTGTTCAGAAGAGAACAACGTAGAACAGCCATTGTTCTTCAAGCCGTTCGTCGAGAACGGTTCTCATTCCCAAGACGCCACGTCAGGATCATCTTATTCCCCCCCTTCGGCTGGAACTCGCCAGCGGACCGAAACTTCTTCGCGCCACCTTCCACTGCACCACTAGTGTAAAAGTTACGTAAGCCAAACGTCACCTTTGAGTACTTAACCCTTTTGTCAATTCTATCCTGTGCTTTAAATGGTTTATCGAACCATCCCATCTCTTTAACTCTATATTTGTTTTACCTGTTTAAATCCTTTAAATCCTCGGATTAGCCCGAGTCTCCACGACCCTTTCCATTCTGTTTATGTCAATATTTTCCGTTTTTGTGTATTGTTGATAGTTATTATTAATAAAACTCTATTTCATTAATGATAGCAATATTATTATCCTTGAGCTCAGTTCCACTTCTTAAGCATATCGAAAATACATAATATCAGCCGCCAGACAGTAACGCACTCTAAAGATAATTAAGGAAGTTCCCTCAACGAATAGTGATATATGGAATATCGTCGGGAGTCATTCTACGACATATATATATATATATACTATTTAAATTTGGTATCAGGTGTGTAAGGTTTAACGCTATATTTTGCAAACACTGGTCTCAGTCGAGTAAAGCATAGTGTTATTCGTTATAATAATAGAATATAGTAGTTCCCTTTTGTTTTAACGATTGCCATCCCCTTTTTTTTTTAAACTTAAGAAGCTGGAGTAGCTCAAGGAACTGTGATAATAATTTGTTTGTTTTTTTTGTGATTTTATTCAGTGGATATTTAGAGTAAGAAACCAAGTACGAATAGGTCAGTGCCCATATTTAGGTAGGCTAATTCTATAGAGGCATAATTCTTGTTGCAAGGAATTTTAGTTGGTTGACTAGTGCGCCCCCAAGTGCAAAGATGACTCAGTTTGAAATCTTTAAAGCGCAAGGAGAATCCTTGGGACTCTCCGGAAAAGAACTAATTGAGTACATTCAAGAGGAGCAAAGAAAAGAACGAGAAAGAGAAATCCAACGAGAAGAAAAAGAAAGAGTAATCCGACAAGAGGAACGAGAAAGAGAAATCCAACGAGAAGAAAAAGAAAGAGAAAGAGAGGCATGGATAAGACAAGCTGAGCTTCACCATCAGATTGAATTAGCTCGGATTAAAGCAGAATTTCAAAGAAAAAAGGTAGAAAGAGAAAGGGAAAGAGTAATCCGACAAGAGGAACGAGAAAGAGAAATACAACGAGAGGAACGAGAAAGAGAAATACAACGAGAGGAACAAGAAAGAGAAATCCAAATAGAAGAAAGAGAAAGGGAAAGAGTAATCCGACGAGAGGAACGAGAAAGAGAAATACAACGAGAGGAACGAGAAAGAGAAATACAACGAGAAGAACGAGAAGGAAAAATACAACGAGAAGAACGAGAAAAAGAAATCCAACGAGAAGAAAGAAGGACGGATTCGCGCTCCTTCCCAGGAAAGCTGACAAAGTTTCCGAGCCCCGTAAAACCCCAAAACTTCTTTCCCCAAAACCAACAACGGGACTCCAAACCTCCCGTTAAGATTTCTCCTCCATCTCTCTTCCCGAAGCGACCAATAATATGCTTCACCTGTGGTGTAGAAAACCACATGAGCTGGAACTGCCCCCAAAATTCTAGGCTTAAAAGCGGACCAGCCCACCAAGTTCACCAGATTAATGCAACCCCGGCTCCCCCGGTGGTGCAGACCCAAGCAGAAACTTCTCCCCCTCCGTCAGGCCACCAGGTAAATTTTGTTTTTGATAAAAGTTCATCGGGAACTTTAAAATATGAGGAGGGCAGCGTGGACAGCTGCCGAGTATCGACTCTCGTCAGGGACACAGGATGTACGTGTTTCATCGTGTCCGACGAACTCCTCCCAGTGGCCTCTAACCACGAAAAATTTGCGGTGGTACATGACCACCTTGGGCGGGCGAACCGATTCCCCGTCGTTAGATGTTACCTGCAGTGTCAATATTATAATGGCTGGGCTGAAGTCATTGTAGCACCCATACAATTCTGTTCCGTACTTATAGGACAGAGCCCCCAAGTAAGTTTCGACCCTGTGTTTCAGGCCGCCCTTCCTCGAGGCCGAGATAAGAAAGAAGCCCCGGAGCCCGTCCCCATCAGAACCCCGATACCGTCCGATTTCTCGGAGACCCTTAACCAGGACTTTAGGACGGCACAAAAAGAGTGTGAATCACTAACACCCTTAGGTGATAAGGCCCAAGACAAAGACACGGAGACTGTCCGTGGACCCCAAGAAAAAAAGAACCCCCAATGCGCGAATGGAGATACCTTCGTAGAACTGGACGAAACATCGGCGCTTGAAGAAGATTACCCCGCGGAATCCTTTAAGGTAATCCAGACAGTGTGCATCCAACCTGATGCCGATTACCCTCCTCCTTCCCTACCAGGCGAGTCTTTGGAACCCTCTGACCTGGATAGTGACGCGCAGCTGACACCACGTCAGAAGAGTCAGCTACAAGAACTAATTAAATGGAGTCACCATTTACCCGCCCTATTAGCTCTTTTCGAGCGACTGCGTGAAAATGGCCTCACCATTGGCCCCAGCAAATGCCATTTTTCCCACGAAACCATCAAATATTTGGGTTTCAAAATAGGACAAAGCAAGTTAGGTCCCCATGAGAACAAGATTAAGGCAATCGCCGACATGCCCCTTCCGATTACAAAGAAGCCATTAAGATCGTTCCTAGGATCATCTTCTCCCTATCAGCGATTTGTTCCGAATTTCGTTGCAATTTCGGCCCCCCTATGCCCCCTTCAAAAGAAGAATTTTCCCGATCGTTTACGTTGGAATGATGTCGCTGTTTCCCATTTTAATCAGCTCAAGAGTAAGTTCATTTCTGCCCCCATTTTAAAGTTGCCCAACCCGGAAAAATCCTTTGGGGTTAAGACGGACGTGAGCAACGAAGGCATTGGAGGTGTACTCCTTCAATACGTGGATGACGGAACAAGTCATCCTTTGCATATGCTAGTCATCAATTATTACCACGCGAAGAGAGATATGCCACTAGAGAAAAGGAAGCTCTATCAATTATCTGGGTCATAGACAAATTCAAGATGTACTTGATAGGTAAAGAATTTCAAATAGGAACCGACCACCGTCCGTTAGCCTATATTAGGAATGTGCGACACTCAAACGGCCGCATCATGCGCTGAAGTTTACTCTTGCAAGAGTATCAGTTTAAAATAAATTAGATAAAAGGTTCCGATAACCAGGTCGCTGACGCACTCAGTAGGAATGCGTTACCGAATAGCGTAGAGTAAGTGTATTCATAGGATTAGTATCTCCCTGTAGGTATATACCGTCTTGTACGACTTAAATTAAGATTGTCTTATAATATAATTAATTAATGTATATGTCTGACTTTTGTAACGATCAATGTCTAATTTTTTGTATGTATATATATTTGTACCCATTAATTTACGTATAAATTATTTTGTCCCGTATGTACTAATTTTATGTCATTTCATTGTTCCATGCCCTTTTTTTTTTCTTTGATTAAGTTGTATTAAAGGTTATTTTCCCCTGTAATCTAAAGATCAAAATAATCATATGTATTGAGGTAATACTAGTTAGGTGCAGGAAGGTACGGTTGGTACAAGAAAACGAGTTCCCTACAACGGAGCTCTATCGTTGTCCCTTCTTTCTCTTTTTTTCGAAGTGACAACTTCCCCTGGAATGGAGGGGTGTGATAGAACGAGTTGAAGCTGCGTTAATTTCAACTCCTATCCCATATTATTTAAAACCACGATGCTGCCCACGTGCATCTTCGATTCGAAGCTTGGAGTCTTATCACAGCTACCGGATGTCAATGTTTAAACAAGGAGGTTATCGTCCCCCCGTTCGCCCCCATACGCCGACCTCGCCAGATTGAGTTAGGCTTATGGGCAGATAAGGCATTGTTCTCCGGCCCGGCTGTGCATTCCCTCGAAGCTCCCACTCTATTGTCCCCCTACGCCAAGGAGATGTCCTGGCTATTTATATGGAAACTTTACCACTAAGATCAGATTGGAGATCCAGATTTTCGTCGCGAAACATCACCACGACCCTCTCTCCCTTTGTGCGCCAAGGGACCTCGACCTCGAGATTCACCATCACTTGTCCAGAAGGAGGACAATATTCCTTGAGTGCCAAAGGTTCGAGCCTTTCATGACGCCAAGTCCCCAAGGCTTCCCCCCCTGTTGTTCAGAGGAGAACAGCATTAGAACAGCCATTGTTCGTTTTGAGCCCTTCGCCAAGAACGGTTCTCACCCCCCCTGTTGTTCAGAGGAGAACAGCATTAGAACAGCCATTGTTCGTTTTGAGCCCTTCGCCAAGAAACGGTTCTCACCCCCCCTGTTGTTCAGAGGAGAACAGCAGTAGAACAGCCATTGTTCGTTTTGAGCCCTTCGCCAAGAAACGGTTCTCATTCCCCCCCTGTTGTTCAGAGGAGAACAGCATTAGAACAGCCATTGTTCGTTTTGAGCCCTTCGCCAAGAAACGGTTCTCACCCCCCCTGTTGTTCAGAGGAGAACAGCATTAGAACAGCCATTGTTCGTTTTGAGCCCTTCGCCAAGAAACGGTTCTCACCCCCCCCCCCCCCTTGTTGTTCAGAGGAGAACAGCATTAGAACAGCCATTGTTCTTGAGCCCGTAGACAAGAGACGGTTCTCACCCCCCCCCTTTGTTCAGAAGAGAACAACGTAGAAGCGCCATTGTTCTTCAAGCCGTTCGTCGAGAACGGTTCTCATTCCCAAGACGCCACGTCAGGATCATCTTATTCCCCCCCTTCGGCTGGAACTCGCCAGCGGACCGAAACTCCTTCGCGCCACCTTCCACTGCACCACTAGTGTAAAAGTTACGTAAGCCAAACGTCACCTTTGAGTACTTAACCCTTTTGTCAATTCTATCCTGTGCTTTAAATGGTTTATCGAACCATCCCATCTCTTTAACTCCATATTTGTTTTACCTGTTTAAATCCTTTAAATCCTCGGATTAGCCCGAGTCTCCACGACCCTTTCCATTCTGTTTATGTCAATATTTTCCGTTTTTGTGTATTGTTGATAGTTATTATTAATAAAACTCTATTTCATTAATGATAGCAATATTATTATCCTTGAGCTCAGTTCCACTTCTTAAGCATATCGAAGATACATAATATTGGCCGCCAGACAGTAACGCACTCTAAAGATAATTAAGGAAGTTCCCTCAACGAATAGTGATATATGGAATATCGTCGGGAGTCATTCTACGACACATAGATAGGGTAGAAAGAGGGTAATCGAACCTTGAGCATCTAGAGTATTGTGTCACTGTGAATCCTCCATTGTTTCCGAGACGAATTAAGCATTTCGCAGGAAGCTAACATTGGTGAAATTCTCACCGTATGAGATGGACGTGTACTGGTTCCATTCATGGTTAAGTCGTGCATAAATGAGACTTCCCCTACTTTGATAGGTTACAAGCGATCCTGATAGTCTTTAATAAGCTGTACATTTCATTTTTTGTTAATCTTCTAACATTGAGCAATCTTCTTCAAACATTAAATTAGACCAAACACGGTTTATATATTTATTCTCCAAGAATAAAGCCACACGCAACTCGATGCATTATAAATAGTATCCGAATACTAACCATGTAGAATTTGATCACGTTCTTTCGCTCCTACAATCTTCTTAAATTCCAGTAATTTCGATTTACATCAACTTCACCCGTTCTCCGCTTCAATATATTGAAATTCATTTGCGAAATATATTTTCACATCTTGTAATGATACATTACGTCTCTACCTGTTTACCATCGACAACTGAAATCTTACTCATTTTTCATTAACTACCACTCCTCTATTCCCTCTAGCTCTCACACACAAGCACCTACATGTAAATCTTTCAATTAGTGATTCCACTTCAGCACTTCAGATACAGTAAATCTTTCATAGGCTTAGGGATACTTTCTCACCTAAAATATGTACATTCCTCTCATTTTACCATCCACAGACAGAAAAAAATCATATCATTATTTTCCCTTAGAATCTCTCAATCGGTATCAAACCACTCTCTTTTCTTCCTATTCACTGATTTACACATATTATCTTGTTGACAAATACACTTTACTGATTTCAACAAATAATTAATAAAATAATCGATCGTAAATACAGCGGAATCTAATTTATTATATCACAAACTTTCTTCCATCTACCATTTTTTAGATTCATTTATATCGATCTACCATACATTTATAAACGTCAACCACCTCTTACTTTGAAAGCTTCCATCTTTTAATATTTTTTTATAATTAACTGATTTTTAATGTGACGATGTAATCCTTTCTAAACCCATCATACTTCTCACGTCACACAGTGGTCGCACAACTATTGTGGTAGTGAGGCCTAACCAATCCTAGTTCTCTTATTCCCATTTACCCACCCACACTAGCCTTATAATTATGTATATCTTTTTGCTGAATCTATGTGTTTGCGACATCCTGTTTTAACAACAGATGTACACCACATTTTCTACAGCCTCACTTCACTCACTGTAGGCATAAGTTACTAACTTACTTCACTTTTTCTTTTTCATTAACGAATCAATCCATTCATAACAATTCATCCTAGCAATGGAGTCTTCGGGGTCTTTGCTTAACAGTGAATTCATCAGAACTTCCATACACACAGCTATCATAAACAACTCTAGCGAATTTCAGTTTCACCATGAATGATTTCAAACACTCACCTTCGTATGAGGTCAGAACACTGCACCCCTCTTCACTCAGGGCAAAGCCCAGCCCGCCACCCCCAATTTATTAACCACCCACCCTGAACCGGTATTACACCCCACCCCCACCATATCTCTCGCTGCCCTTTTACATTCGTCTCACTCAGGTTGAGTCTCCCCTTTTACATCAGAGCTGCTATTACACCAGACATTTAATTGTCTCCTTCAAACGAACCGAACATTCACACAGAGCAAGTTCAACTATCCGATACGAATTCATTCCATGGGATAATTACTCGTAAAATCTGGTTAATAAACAACCCTCTAAAACCCGTTGACCTCGTTCTTATTACGACGCGCAGCTGAAGCCACATTGATGGTATTCCTACTCTCTCTCTTCCTGTCTGAGTCGAGTAAATAAGGATTGTCTCGAGTAAAATCAGTCAATGTGTTTTCTTTAATAAAATCCATTATCCCGTTAGTCTCTTTGGGTGGGGTGACAAGCTTGGTTATTAAGGAGGGTCTACCTGAGAAAGGAATAGAAAATGTTCTAGATCGTGCTGATGAGCCGATTTGATGCGTCAAACATCCCCATCATAGCGGCAGCGCCATCTTTTTAAACAAAGAATGGCTGTTCTATCGAAATATTTAATGTTTTTATTTTCTATGGACTTATATAATTATTTTTATTATTACTCTTAATAGTGTTATTACAGGGTGGAAACACGAATGCAACCTGATATTTATTCGATTGTTTTCTGAACACAATGTGATATTAGATAATGCTTGAGACTAAGACGAAAAGAATATATGCAACAAGATGTCTCTAATATTCAATGTGATCGCTACGAAGTCTAGGTATGACCTATTGAGGGTTCCAGCTGATATTTAATCCCAGCATTTTCCAGGTTACACTTTAGCACTTCGACACTTTGTTGAGATTTCATACAGAATTTGTACTCGATCATCGATAACACTTCAAATTCCATGGGTTTTAAATATGGCGAACTAGAAGGCCAAAGTTCCTTTGACCAAAACCTTCTTCAAATTTGCCTAGCACCAGTCTTCAATATTTTGGCTTTGTGAGATTCCTCTGTCTTGTTCAGGGGTTACCACGATATTTGCTATGCTGACATCTACCCTGGGGATGACATTTCTGTGAGCACAAAAATTGTTGATTTACCCTCACCCTCCTTCAATGAAGATGAGACGTGTTTTTTTTTTCATTTTGAAGTTACGACCGAAGCTGACTTCTGTTTCCTGAAAGATGTCCGCTATTCAACTGGAATCTCATTTTTTCATGTGTGTTTCCAAATACGATCACTCTCTGTTGTATGTGGCTTGGACAGTGATCAACTTTTCATCTGTTCCCAGAACTGGAGGCTGAGAGTCAGGATAGAGCCGTTGTAGGATTACATCTGCTCTTTAAACTCTCTTCTCTTTGGTGGGGTTGGAAATTAGATTTTCTTTAGTTCATTTAAACGGAAGAAATATTAAATCCTCTTTTAGCAATTTTTGGATGGTTAAATGGCTCACTTTGCCCTCCAGAGCACGTTGTCTGGCACTCTTCATTGGATTTCACTTGCTCTCGCTCATCCTGTTATTTATGAGGGTTGGGGTCCTCAACGATCGGGGATAGGTAGTCACCACTCTTGGAAGACAACTGCTTGTCTCTGTAAGGCGTTCGATAGTTTTAAAAAACATATTTTCTAACAGTGTGATTCTATACCGTAAAAATATTGTCCACTGTCTTCTCGCTTCATTTAGGTACTCGATTGTTTTTTTTAATTTACAATTTGATTCATAAAATTCAATTATCCTGAGAGAACCTGAGGGAATGCAATTAATTAATGGTATGTAAACATTTAAAATGATTTGTAAAAAGCAGTCTACCATTCATGTTTCCGCTATGTATTAGCGTAGTCTGCCCTTTCTTTTCGCTGGGATACGCATACCAGAAAATGAAATTATCATAAAAATCAGTAAGACAATGACTGAAAAGCTCGTAGACACCAATGTCCTCTCCTCTTGAGGAGACAGAGCATATGAAGAATGGTAATATATATTATGTACTAACCAAACTTGGAATCCCTAAGTGGCTCAAGGGAGAGACATCCACCCTAATTCAGAGGAGTGTGGATTGCAAACCCCTTCAGTGGGTCCCGTAGAATTAAGAGTGATGTATTGTGTGTGTGTGTATGTACTTTAGCAAGTGGGGAGTAAGGGTAATATTTCTCGTTTCTGTAGCAATTTATGCAAATATTATTGGTCCCATTTAAATAGGTTGGCTTATGTTTATCTAAAAAAAAATGCCATAAATAGTATTAACTGCGTGTCGTACAAGTCGTACAATAACTTTCAATAATATTGGAGCAATTCTTGCACTCATTGTGACTGATCTAACTTATTCTATCAGTCTCCTACTTGTCTTTAGACCTTCAATCACTCCTTTTATTCGAAATTTTCCCTCCCCTCTGTGTATATAAATAGATAAATCAATGTTCTTCCCTATTGCTCTCTCAATATTCTACCTGCAAGAGTTTATGGGCATCTCTGCACTTCTATTCTGGTTTGATTGTCGCTCGTCGGCGCTCATTTGTGTACGCGTCAGCTTCGCCTCACTTTGCCACTCTTCGTTCTTCTCGTTACCACTGACTGGTCTCGAACCTCTTTGGTAACGACCATTCACGTCTGCGCCCTTGGAAATCGATTCTTCACCCTAGTCCTTCCTCTTTAGTTCGTTTTTGCAGTCTAAATGGACGGAGTCATCGAAATTCACGCGGGTAGCAGCACATTCGACGCAAAAGTTGCGTGATGAATGTCCTTCTTTGCTTCTAAATTGGACTGTTCTCTTTGTCCTATCACGGTGCCTTGAATGGATGCACCTCCTGAAGCTAACGGCTGATTTGTCGCCGCCCTCGGCTTCCATAATGTTCTCAGTTTCCTTTGTTCCTAGAATGTACTGTGACACTTATAGCTTCTCGCCATAGATGTGGGTTTTATTTATTTGGAAGATTTTAGAGGAATTTGGATCAAATTATTAATTTTTGGCTAACCACCGCTTTCGTAGACCCCCAGGAAAAATGTTACATGATATAACAATAATAAATTGATAAATTCGGTATAATTTTTATATGAAGGGTGCTATCACACTTGAAACAATAGCATTTGAAATTAACCCTAGTAATTATCTGATATTTAAAAACGATGAAAAACAACGCGATTAGATTATGAACGTTTCAGAGATAAGATAGTAGATGGCTGGTGTAAAGATTAATTACACTGGGGAACAATGTATTTGGTAAATTGACAAAAGTACATTTTCCTACCTAATTCGAGCATACTGAATTCAAATCTGAAATCAGATTCTCTCTAAATGTCACAGATTTTTCCTAATATCAATAACTAATATTATACAGTAATTTTAACTTTATCATGCCTATCATCATGCGCTGAAGTAATCTTGAATCATTCTTTTGCTTTATTTATAGTAAAGCAGGTTTTTTTGCACAAACATTTTATTGCATATGAGAAGAAACTTGAATTACACATTAGGATTACAAATACTACATGTAATCAAATAGATGCTAATTTATTAATGACCGTACATCAGGCTGGAGGACCTCTCCTTGATTTTAATCGGGCAAATATTTGAGTTTGTAACTCTTTCTCTTGTAAGTCTTCTCTGGCTGATCTCTTATAATAGTCCAGCAGTAGTCCGTCATCGCGTGTCTATCCCTGATAGAAGTGTTCCCTTTGTTCGTCGCTCACGGCTTCCAGATTCTCTAGGAATCGGTCGAGGTTACTATTTATGAAATGCAGCTTTGCACTCATGTTGCATCCCAGATCACGATATGCTAAAAGCATATTAGTAACCAGATCCTTGTAGTTATACGCTTTTTTGTTTCATAAGAAGTTACGAACAACGGCAGAAAATGAGAGCCAAGCTGCCTTCTCCTTTTCATTCATGGTGTTCACGAATCTAGAATCACTCAGAAGTCTTCGAATTCGGGGACCATCAAATACTCCTGCTTTTATTTTTTCATATGACAAAGCAGGACAGAGTGACCGAGAGTAACTGCACCAAAGTCATTGCCATTATGCAAAAGGACACACTTGAGGCTACGTTTGGAGCTATCCAAAAACAGTCTTCACTCAGCAGGGCTATAGGTGCCAAGTCCCAAAACGGTAAACAGACCAGGAACATTGTGGCAGTATACAAATTGTTTGTCCTCAGAGAAATACTTAACAAATGTACTTTCCTTGTTCGGTAATATGATACCCGTACCGAAATGTCAAGCATATATCTTTCACTTGACGTGGAGGCGAAAAGTTCTGCAGCTTTCTTGGAGAGCGCCAGATCACGTATCAAGTCATTCAAATCCTTTTGATTAAAACAGTGAGGAGCTAATGACTGATGAGCATCTGATGATGAATCTGCAGACTCTGAATCCATTCCGTGGACGTCAATATCAAGTACGTTATTTTCATCATCGGAGGAAGCATATCCACTGAAAATCGGAACTCGTAAAGACTCAGAATGAGGTACTGGCCGGATCGCCGAGCGAATGTTGGGGTAGTCAATTTTGTGCCTATTTTTCTTGCCAATTCCTTTAGTATTCACCAGACAAAAATAACAGTCCGATACATGATACTTCAGCTCTCGCCACACCATAGGGATTGGAAAATGAATACCATTTATCTTTCTTTTCGCCACTCAGGAAGATGTTCCACACAACTATGGCAAACAGCATGTGGGGCTCACTTCTTATCTTGATCGATAAGAGCAATATCAAAATATGCCTTATAAGTGCTGATAACAAAGTTTGATATATTGCGTCTTTGACGATTTAGTATTGTATAGCCACATATGTAGCAGAAGGAGTTACAAGGAGTTACAAGGAAAGAAAGTACCCTAGGAGACCTTAAGGTCCATTCAAGGAAGGTACCTTTGGACTAACAATCGAGCGGGCACATGGCTGCTCAATTGTTTTGCGTCCCTAAACGGCCACTTTTCAAGACTTTGTCTGGGCTTGGCTTGAACTGGTCAACAGATTCACTGTTGACAACTTCCACTGGAAGTGCGTTCCACTTACTGCAGATACTGTAGGTGAAAAAATTTCTACACAGATTGCGGTTGTAACAATTTAGTTCAAGTTTGAAGCCGTGATTGCCTGTTCTGTTCTCATTCAGTGTGAAAATATCACGGTAGTCAACATTTTCGAACCCTCGAAGTATTTTGAAAACTTCGATGAGCTGACCACGCAGTCTACGGGTTTCCAGCGAGAACAGATCTAATTCCCTTAGTCTATCCTCATAACCTTTATGTCGGATAGAGGGAATCAGCTTGGTTGCCTTGGCGTTCCGATCTCGCGATGTCCTTTCGAAATGAAGGACTCCAAAATTGTACGGCATACTCCAGGTGCGGTCGGACAAGTGAGTTGTACAAACACAGTACAATCTTCTTGTTCCGATATCCAAACTGGCGCTTTATATAACCTAGCATCCTTTGGGTCTTTTTCTCCGCCTCGATGCACTGTTTCGAGAACTTAAGGGCACTAGTGATTGTTACACCCAAGTCCTTCTCAGTGTCGGTGGATTCAATAGCAGTGCCCTTAAGGATATACTGAGATTAGGGGTGTCTATGGCTGATATGCATCATTTTGCAATTTTTCACGTTAAAAGGCATTTGCCACGTGTCCGACCACTCCTAAATCTTCCCAAGATCTTCCTGCAGGCGGGCAGTATTTCCATCCTTTGTAACGTTCATACCAAGCTTGAAATCGTCGGCAAATTTGGAAATCTTGGCAACCATGTCACCGTCCATGTCGTTGACGTAGATGATGAATAGTAGTGGTCCCAGGACAGAACCTTGAGGCACCCCGCTAGTAACGGGCACCCACTCAAAAGCCTGTCCATTCACCACCACCCGTTGCCGTCTGCCACTTAGCCAGTTCTCGATCCAGCTGGCTACTTTTCCGTCTATGCACATCGCTCGTACTTTCCGGAGAAGGCAGCGGTGTGGTACCTTATTAAAGGCTTTCTGAAAGTCTAAGTACACCATATCCACCGCCTTGTCCCGATCGTGCTCACTGAACACGAAGTGGAAGAATTCCACAAGGTTCGTCAGGCATGACCGTTGCTTTCGGAAGCCGTGCTGGGAACTCCTCAGTAGCAGGTTTGACTCTAAATACGACGTCATTTTGTCCACCATCACGCTTTCCATGAGTTTACCGACTATCAAAGTAAGACTGATAGGTTAGTAGTTCGACGGTTGGCTACGGTTTCCTTTCTTGAAGATATGAGTCACTTCCACCTCACGCCAGTCTCTAGGAATGCATTCGGTCCGGATTGACATGTTGAATATTGCGCTCAGGTGTCGTGACACTTGATCGCGCACTTCTTTCAACACTTTAGGTAGAAAGCCATCCGGGCCAGGTGACTTATTCGTCATTAGGTCAGTGATCTTCTTTTTGATTTCTCCTTCAGTGAAGTTCATATCCTCCAGCTTTTCCCCTGAGTAGGAATCCGTCGGCTGGGGGATGGGACCACACTCTTCAGTAAACACTGAAGAGATGTAGTCGTTGAGGAGGTTAGCATTTTCTGCATCTGAATGCTTTTATGCCCCCTCCTCATTTCTCAAAGGGGCCAATCGTTCGACGGATTGGTTTACGGCTGTTCACATATCCAAAATTCTCCTTGGGATTCTCTTTACAGAGTCTCGCCACTCGGAGTTCCTCAGACCGCTTAGCCGCCCTTATGCTGGACTTCCTCTTGACGAAGCCATTACTCTAACATACGACCTAAAAAAAAGAAACAATAATGTCAATATTTTACACAATAATACCTATTACTATCTTACTACTATGTACTGTGAAGTATTTGCTTTCTACAAGCACCCTCTCTGTCCGTCCGGAGGGCAGTTTTCGGACAAACGAGAAAATAGAAATTACAGAATAACTACAGCATATAGGTAAAAATGGATTATATATTTGAAATTAGCATGAAAAAACGAATTAAATTTGGCAAATAAATCTAAGTCACCAGAAAATGTGATTAAAATTGTTCCTCTGTCTTACCTTTTAGTTAGTAAAACGTAGGAGTGTAACTTCTGTCAAATACACGCAAAAGTATTTGACAGACTGAAAATATCGAGAATTTTTCCCCTTTAAAATGTCTCAAACTTTATTTTAAAGGATATTGTTAATCACCTAAAGCTAATGCCTCCAGATTAATGTCAGTTATTAAATATTCCAGTATTTCAGTCATTTTTGTCAAGTTCTCTTAGTTTATGCATGAAGATGATATGGGAAGCTCATATCGAAAATAGTACGTTCTAATAAACAGTGGTTTCTTTGTACACAGACACACACACACACATATATGTATATATATATATATATATATATATATATATATATATATATATATATATATATATATATATGATAAGTAATGGTAAACCACAATATTTGAACCAAGGTTTTATTTATAACTATCGAACTAGTTTTCGCAAGATACCATCTTGCCGAAATTATTCCGATAGTTATAAATAAAATCTTGATTCGAATATTGTGGTTTACCATTATCTTTCACTGATATACATCATGCCAATGTGATATCTTCCATTATATATATATATATATATATATATATATATATATATATATATATATATATATATATATATAATTTTTAACAGAAATCCCTAGGCAAGCAAAATTGCTGCTGTCATTTTATTTTAATTAGCTGCGACGTTTCAACCATAATACAGTCATCTTCTTAACCCTATAAAATATATTCTAGAGCACATTTCTAAAGGTACAAATATAACTGATAGTTTCAGCTTTGAATAAGAAAATTAGAGTTTTAATAATATTTAAAATTCGAGTTAAGATTTAGTAGTAAAAAGACAGGGTTTTAAAATATTTAAATTAGTTAGTGACTTCAAAATTATTTAAATTTCACAAGTAGGATTATGAGTTAAATATTTATATAGAATATTTTTTAAATTATTATTAAACGGAATACTAAGCACTATTAACCTTTAAAAGCAACATTTAACTGAAAATAAAAATAAAAATTATCCAGAAAACTGGTTGTATAAAACCACCAACCTAACCTAGCCTTAGCTCGTGTTAAACAATGTTCAAGTTTACCTGACAAACGCCAAAATGAGATCCGCAGTACATAAACAAAATCATTTTAGTAAAGTCGGATGGGAACCGACGACAAATCACTATTTAAGTCTGTGTTGAGCTGTTTAATATATAATGTTTCCAAGATTCGAAGTGTAATCGGGCATTAATGTGAATTTCAAATTTCAAAATCTTCTATAGAGACATGGCTCTTACCTTTTATTGCGTGATCTCTGAATTTTCTTTAGTTTGAAGTATTTTTCCTGTTTGTCCACTTATGCCGATATGAGATGAGAACGTCGCCTTCAGAGTTCTCATATGGGCATAAGTAATCAAACAGGAAAGATACTTCAAACTAAAGAAAATTCGGAGATCTCTATAGAAAATTTTAAATTCGCCTCAATGCCCGATTACACTTCGAATCTTGATAGCTAAGGTTCTCATTCAGGGCCAGCTTCATGATGCCAAATACGACAGATATACATATTTATCTACGTTAAAGCCAGGATTTCCTTCCTCGAGCCTTCCATCATCTTGTCCTACAGTTTTGGATTAATTCCTGCGTGCGGACTCGAGCGAAACGCCTGCAGTGTCACCTCTGCTCGCCACGGCTTCCTAGTCTCTGTTACACGTATCCTTATCACGTTTTACATACAGCTTTGGACTATTCACAGAGCATTAAACCCAAGTCATGAGGTCTGCAATCCCATACCTACTGCTCTCTTTGATTCTAGTCTTCTTCTAATGTCCCGATCTCTTACCTCTAAAAAACTCCTGTTTCTTGTCTCATTTCTCATTCGTGTCCAATTTTCTCTTTCTCTTGTACTATATATATATATATATATATATATATATATATATATATATATATATATATATATATATGGTACAAGACATTGTCTGTCCTGACCTACGTTATTCCATGAAGAGGTCTTTAGAATAAAAACGAAAGCGCTCGGAATCGTTTTTCCATTTTCCTCGTGGGTGTTATTTATCATTATTTTGACTCACGTGAAAGTTGTAAGTTTCTTTTCATATATATATATATATATATATATATATATATATATATATATATATATATATATATATATATATATATCATATCAGACATAAATAAACCATAAACCAGGGTTTATAATAGAATTGAGCAAGTTGTTAATTAAAGAACATTCCAATTTCTTTGTATGAAGTCATGTGACGTACAAATGTTTTGGCCCAAGTCCAAAAATTCCATCTCGTCTATGGTCTTTGATGTGAACAAATAAAAAATTTTGTTTTGGTTTTCACCCAATACTTCATGTAAGTGAGCTATTACCACCCACCTTTGGATCGTGAGGACGAAAATTAAACTAGAGTAATTTAAGTAGTTTACAATATAAATAAACAAAGCTAATACATACACACAAAAAATCGTATAAATTCAATAAAGAAAACAAAATAATTTGCTAATAGTAAATACACATAAGAGGAATAAACTCAAGTTAATGCGAAAATTAAACCGAGGCTAAGCTCCGAAGAAAGTGACAAATTTCCCTGGCGGTGAACGACCGAGGGGTTGATTTGGCGCAGTTCTACGCTTGGCTCAGATTATAGGTTTTCGACTGCTGTTTGAGCCGAATTTCTTGAGTTAGAGTTCCGTTAATCACGAAGATGAATTGTCTAAAAAAAAAGATTAGGAATAATAATCTCAATTAACTAAAGAAAGTAATAGCTCCTTGAGGAAAGGACTTAAAAATTCACATGAAATTACTTTAAAAGGTATAAATGAAGCAAAAAATCAATACACAAAACCTTAGCCATTTAAGGAAGGACTTATAAATGAACAATCACAAAAATTACCCTTAAAAGGTAAAGGTTATACACCACTCTTTTAAGGGGGCACAAAAATATAGAAAAAATATATGCACAAGTTAAAATTGATAAATATACACACAAAGAAACTTTAGGAAAACGGGACACGCATTATGGAAAGCAAACACACCTTTATGTTGATGTTTCCGAAACTAGAGTAAAGGTTTGGGTTTAAGGTTTGCCCGATCTCGGGTCGTCTAGGCGTCGTGCGGCCAATGGGCGCGCGCGAGGTGGTGGCTGTTTGTCCGAGAGTGAGACGAGTCGCATTTGGACGATAGATAAAATAATTTGGGCGATTGTTGAGTTTTCGGATGCTTTCCTTTACACTTAGGGTTTTTCCCATTTTCTTATGATATCTTTGCTAGCAAGCAGAACATTTCACAGAATAAATTCAACTTATTTGTCTAGTAATATTGCTAACCAGTAATTTATACAATTTTGAATCGGAAATAGAGACGATTGAGTTACTTGCACTTTAAAAGAAAGGAGGCCAAAAGTTGAAGAAACATTATTATAACTCAAGTTTAGTCATGTACATTCCGTTTAAAATTATCTTTCCTCTTATTTGAAGAATCTCTTCATGGTGAACGAAAAGGATAATAGTGTTAATGTTTGCCCAAATTTAAGATGTTAATAAAATTTATTATTCCGGAATTCCCGTATGACCATATAATGCGTGGAGAAAGAGATAAAACCAGGAAATTCGAATTCTTGTTAGCAAAAATAAAACCATCTACATAAATTGAAGTTATATGTTCGTGATAGACGAATTTAGAGTTATATATGTTTGCGATAGATATTTTTTTAATCTGCTTGAGATTCATTGCATTAATAAATCCGTTCCCTAGAGGGGACACATTATTTTCAAGTTCCATTGTAAATTTAATAAAATGAACAGGAGAGTTAGTATTTTTTAAAGAAAGAATGCTTGAATTTTCCCTGAATAAAAATACGAATTTATTAATATAACGAAAGACATAAAACACTCTAAGGCGAAGGGAAGAAACATGTGACAAAATATTGACAAATAAAACTTTTGGCCAAACCTAATCTTCGAATAGCACATTTCCCTTTAAACATAATTAACAATTTTTTGTGCCTAATGAGGTTCATTTTACCTCGCATAAGATAAGAGGGTTCATTAGTAATGAAGAGACATCCAGCGGCTACAGATGTAATGAGGAAAATAGACGTACTAGATAGTGGGCTGTGTTAGAAAGGAAATTAGTAAATAGAACACAAGAGGTTATTTGGTTTATGTACTTTGGCAAGACCTTATCAATATAGATGGCTGTTTTTACGGACAAAATAAAGTTTTATAGAAATCATTCATAACCTGCTCAGTCTTAAATTCGTAGAAAACTTTTACTAATTCATACAAGCATTTGTTAATGTAACAATTTGATCATAATTGGAAGGTTTCTTCTAAATGTGCGAAGCCGATTAGTCGCCTAGAGTAATTACTGGCTTGGCTTCGTAACCTCAGATTTAGGTAAGTCTGGCCTTAGTTTGGCACTACAGTGGCGAAGGACAGTTAAGGCCAAATATAGCATGAAAGAGGACTAAGATGGGGAGATAAAAACACTGATAATTGTCACATTTGCAAATGATCAACAGAACCCTGTAGGAACGACATGACCTCCCGCCCCCATTGCCCACAGTTTTGCACCCTCCCGGCCCCAAAGCCTGCAATAGGACCTGCAGTTATATATCTTTCAATATTCTGACATTATCTATCTTCATTACTTTCTTTACGGATTTTATTTCTTCCTGCGTGATGCGGCCTCGTTGATATTTCGCTACAAATTCGATAAAAATGTGCAACTATAAAAATTATGCTAAAGTTTAAAGACCTCTACTAAAATATTGGGTTTTCGGTCCAATTTTAGCTGATTATTTAAAAATATTTTATAGGTGGTCAATTCTGAGCACTCAAGACATATATCAGGTAGAGCAGAAAATGCCCCTAACTATTAAATTGAAACATTGATAAGTATGATTTCTTAGGTCACCAAATTTACCTCCATTCGTCAATCCATGGTCTTCTTACTATGAAAATGTTTATAAGTTAATAGATTAAAATAAATTAGAATTAAAAATGTACGTGACGATTATTTTTCTTAATTTATCCTGCCAAAAAACGATCGATCATAATTACCTTGAATTAGAGCTGTTTAATGAAGGCGACAGTGCTTTGGAATCTTTTCTTTAGTCTGCGGGTAATTTACATACTTATCCTTACGTGATTAATGTAAGCTTCTTGCCAATATGATCTATGGAATTGCAACCTGGCGTATGACGGGGGTGACCAATCATCTTTATCAATAAAGATGATCGCCATCTTTGGCAGGTATTTGTAAAGGCTCTTGAATGTTTCGTCGTCTTGTTTTGCTGAATAAAATATAATGAGTGAGTATTTGGGGGCCTCTTCGGCCCTTAATACATCCAGGAATGAGTAGCTAAATTTAATGACCGGAGAATTTAGAGTCTGTAGATGGTATTGATCGCGCTGATAAATCAAGAGAAAAAACTATGAGAACCGTTCGAATATTTAGTCGCGTGCACGCGATTCTATAAGTTACTTATTTCGGTCACTAGATCGATCGGTCTGATGGTAACCACTTTACTCTCAATGAGGTTTTGAAGGTGATATGGTCGTAAGTCAGAAAATTGAGAGCACGCGACTTAGGTCTGTTGACCTTGTCATTCTAAGTACAGGACTCGCGTCGAGACTCCTCGCCTCATTTTTCAGCTGTACAATGAACATTTGAGTCACCAACGCTGCTTCTATAAAAGCCAATGCAAATGAAAAGGAATGATGATAATAATAATAATCGGGGGAATAAACATTAACTCTTAATTCGCTTGGATAATAAATCTGGTTGGGGTGACCGTGTAATACCTGCGCGGGAGGAGATTAATTAATCAGCTTAAAGAAGGGCTAAGATTTAAGCTTCCCTGGGATTGATTGAAGAGGTGAAGGAAATCAATCAGAGCCGCCTCCACAATTGTCGCTTTTTATATTTTGAGGAGCGAAATAAAAGTTTAATTTGATCCCAGTCCTTTTGATGGTGGTGGGGAAATGGTGCGATTTAAGAGGACATTGGAAGCGATTACGGTGCGTATTTGTATTGCGTTTGTTTCTGGCGGTTTGTCCAATGTATGTTGGGTTGTACTTTTTGCATGGAGTTTGGTAGACCCCTCTAGATATGTGTGAGTGGGGGTAACGGGTTGCCCCTACTAGGTAAGGCCTTAGTATGGGCAACCAGTTATCCCCTATTCTTTGTAGCCTCTTCATGGAACATTTTGAAACCAACATACTCACTCCTATTAAACCAAACACTAATTACGTATGGTACAGGTATGTATATGATGTAATTTCAACATGGCCACGTAGTCTTTTTATATTTGTTTAAACTAGCTTAACACCCTCCATCCCACGATGAAATTTAAAGTTGAATGGGAAAATGACATTTGTTTACCTTTACCCGGTGTGAAAAACTCAAGAATTAACAATCAACCATCTTTTACTCTGGACCATAAACCTACCAATTCTAATTCTCATATTCACTTTTTTCATGTCACGAGGTTAAAATAAAAAAATACATCGCCATATCTATGATTTAAGAGCGTTTCAAATTTGTGACCCATGTTTTCGTCAAGATGAAATTACCTACATACTCGTAGTCTACACTCTTATAGAATTAAATTATCAATTATATTTTTCATTGATGAAATCTAATCTAAAGCTAGGTCAATGTTTTACTGTCCCTGACACAAAATCTTAGATGCAAAGGCATTAGTTGTCTTTTATTTTAAATGGAAGAAACGGGGAGGTCATTAGATAGGCGCATTTTTTAACATATGGAAGATATTGGAGAGCACGCAATGCATCAAGTTATTTTAATTATGTTAAAAATCGCTACCCATGTTAGAGATTTCTCTTGTGCCCAAATAATTTACAATTGTAATGATTTTAATAAAAGGAAGATCTTTGAATCATCGTTAATTAAAGAAATTCCGAATTCAAATCTCTCAATAGGGCAGTCAGTATGAATGTAGCCACAACGTGTTAAACTAAATTTTAAAAGTTGTTAATAACCTTAAATCAACTCCCCAGATTAAGGTTGATGGTCCGTTGTTCGATGTATATATATATATATATATATAAATATATATATATATATATATATATATATAATATATATATATATATATATATATATATATATATATATATATATATATGAAAAAGTTATACATATCAGGAAAACAGAGATTACAGGAGATGACCCCGAAAAAAGTGACGAGAAAAAACACATCACCCCGGAACGGTCTCGTATCTCAGACCTCTGTGCTCTACCACTGAGCTAGCGGGCCCAACGCACAAAGCAAAATATCTTTCCCCAAATAAACTTATTCCGTTCGCAACTCTAAAGATTACACACATCCAAAACTGTGCTTGTAGGATGGCATATATGTACACATGGAAAAATGGTCATGTTTGTTTGTTGCGTACACCAGAAATCAAGGCGAGATCACTTAGCTTTCAAAGATTTTGGATAGGTACAGAATAATAGTTTTTATTGCGTACAATCATTCGCTGGCATAACGTTTAACTTCTTCAAGTTTTTGTAGCTAAAATACATTTGTTAAAATGCTGCAAAACATGTTTAAAATTAAAAATATATATTTTCCTTTCAGCTACAACAATATTCTATATATATTATCGTTTAAAATATTGATGTAATATAGAATCCATGCATTTTGAAAACGAATGAAGCCGCAATTGATATCTGGCAAAGATTGTGGCTGGGTACAGAAACATATTATTATTGCCGGAGGTAATAAGGTTGTTTGTTGCTTACACACCTTCGCTGACCCTTAAATTTAACTTCTTCAACTTTTTCAACTAAAATACATGAGTTAAAATGCTGCAAAACATGCTAAAAATTAAAAATATTTACCTCTCAGTTACAACAATTTTATGCATGTGGTGTTATCAGTTAAATTATTGATCTAATACAGAATGCATGCATTTTCAAAATGCATGCAACCGCAAGTAATATCTGGCAACCAATCAAGACCATTTGTACGCAGAGATTGTGTGTACAATTGAAACAGGTCGTACAACAGAGTTTATTATTCTGAGTAGTGTGACAGAATCTCTGCTTTCTACTGCCTTATAGATATTGATATTACTATCTACTATCAATAAGAATACATATGTATACCGACCTTAAGCCTCACAGATTGAGTTAGTGTTATCGATATTAGCTCAAATTCTTCATGCATTAAGGATTTATCTCTTGAACGGACTAGAATATGTATTTTTACTTTCTAGATAAAAAAATTAACACTTAAGTTATATATATATAGTACACTCACAATTCAAAGTATCGCGTGCGAGAAGAAAGCATTAAACGCAAAAAATCACGCCACGAAAAATGATTGAGATTAAGAAAATAAGGAAACTATTTTAAAAGTTTGGTCAGGGGGAAGGTAGAGGAGCAGGCGAGAGAGTGAAAGAACGACAGGAGAAGAATGAAAGAGAAAATTATTACACAAAATAAAAATGAAACGAACACATGATAATAAACTAAGGTTACATATGTTTTTTTAATAAAAGATCGAATTTAAACAACATAATGAAATATTCATATTAAGGAAACAACTAATTAATGAACATTCAACATTTCTTTTTTTAAAATCTTCCGAATGTAAATGAATTTAGCTGAATTCAAATTAATTTGAGGATTGTTATTAGAGATATTGGCAAAGAAAGCGCTGTTATGTTCCCTCCTTTATATTATGTTGTATCAATGTTGATTTATTCGTACAGAAAAAGATTTTCCTGTTTGACCAAAGTAACTTAATTGTCAATTCGAACATTCTACAGAATAAACTTCCCGTCATTTTTGTATGATTAGGAACTTATAGTTTGTGCAAAGCGGATCAATATTTAAATAGAACAGAGATGTTTTAATAGACGTGGAAGATAAGAAAGAGCGTTACAGTAGAGCAAACATGAGAATTTTTAGAATTAAAATCGGGTGGGTTGTTTGCTCCGTAAAACATTTTTTAGCAGAATTTAAACAAGGTAAAAGAACTAACCACAATGACCTTTATATGCTTTGGTTTAGAAAAGCAAATTCAACAATGGCAGAGTTAAACGTAAGACTAGCCAACACGCATTCAGGTGATTCGATTTCAAATGTATATACTTTTTTGGTAGGTGGAAATTTCTAACATGAATTTGTAAATGAAATAGTTCATAGACAAGACGTAACTTACTTAAATTCTAATGTGGTTTCTATTCCAGTCAGGCCTTCACCACTCACTAACGTAACCTTTAATTTCCTAACACCAGAAGTAGCCGCATTAAAGGCAAGCGTGAGCGATCTAGAGGAATTCTTTGACCCAAGGGCTATGTCACCAACAGATGACATCCAGGCAAATGGGATATGGATTCGTTTGGCCTTATTGCCGAAACTTTGTCTGTTGCAAAGGAAAAGATTTACAAAGCCTTGGTCAAAGGGTAATCGTCATCGCACTTTTTATGGCCCACTTTTGAAGAAACTCTTGACGCCATAAAATCCTTAAAAAATAATAAATCACCTGGCCCAGATGGCCTTCCTTCCGAACTGTACAAAGAAAGTGGCTATTTCTTGCACTCAAAGATACATGAGCTCATGTCGGTCATCTAAATACCGAATAACCTCCCGCTGAATTTCTGAAATCTGACATGGTTTTTGTGTACCAAAAGAAGGGTGATCGAGCACTTTGTGAAAATAGCAGAGGAAGCTCTCTACTGGTACTGGCCTCTAAAATTCTGACAAGAATTATGCTTGTCAGATTATGTCGCCATATATCAGAGAGCACCTTGCCAGAAACACAGTGCGGATTTCGTAAGGACAGGAGCACCTGTGAGATGATATTCTGTGCAAGACAACTACAAGAGAAGTGCAATTAGCAAAACACAGACCTCTACATAACTTTTATTGACCTTTAAAAAGCTTTTGATACAGTTAATAAGGAACTACATGGATCGTTTTAAAAAAGTTTGGCTCCCCTCCAAAATTCCTCTCAATTCTGAAGAAACTACACGATGTCATGATAGCAACAGTACTTGCCTCAGGAGAAAGATTTGAAGCTTTCACCGTTGAAGTTGGTGTCAAGCAAGGATGTGTCATAGCCCCAGTGTTATTCAACATCTTTATATCTGCTATCACCTTACTCAGTCAGAATGCAATTCCTCAGGAGGACAGGGTTGCTATCCAGTAAAAATATGATGGCAACCTATGTAATTTCAGAAGACTTCAGGCCCGTACGAAAACTGTGACCAATCATATTCCAGAACTTCAATATGCAGACGACTGTGCGCTGATTATACACAGACCACTTGTTCTACAAAGATCCCTCAATGTCATAGTTGGTCTTTGCGATGGGTATGAAAATGAATGTCAATAAAACAGAGATACTAATGCAACGACAGAATCCAAAACCACGTCTAACTTTCCGCATCAACTGTGATGACAATAAACAAGTGACAAGTTTCAAATATCTGGGCAGCATCCTGTCGGATAAGTATAATAAAGATGAAGAAGTCTGCAACACAATAAATCAAGCCTCTGTAGCCTTTAGAAAACTGCGCATAAGAGTCTTCCAAAACGATAACCTCAGCCTAAACCCGAAGATAGCAGTCGACACCGCTGTATGTATAACTACTCTACTCTATGGTGCTGAAACATGGACTTATTACAGAAGGCATATGAGAAAATTGGAAGCATTTCATATAATAAATCTGCAGAAGATTCTCAAGCAAACATGGACGGACAAAATTTCTCATGTATAAATCCTCAGCACAACCTCAATTGAGACCATACTTGCACAAAAACAACTGCGATGGATTGGACATATAATTCGCATGAGGGATGACAGACTACCCAAACAAATCCTTTATGGACAACTCCTATTAGGACACCGTAGACAAGGTGGGCCAACGAAACGCTACAAAGATCAAGTAAAAGCAACCCTAAAAAAGTGCAATATTGAACCCCTGACTCTAGAAGTCAGAGCCAGTGACCGACCAGCATGGAGATCGACGTGTTTGGAGGGACTGTCGCACCTTGAACAGTCTACTCACAACGAGAGAGAGGCGAGAAGACAACAGCGCCACAATCCCCTAGTCCAGCGGCCAAATAAACCCGGAATAAAGTGTCATTTTGTGGCAGAGTGTGTGATCGCGCATCAGACTACATAGTTATCTTCGCTGGCACAACCGACAGCCACCATTAATTCATGCCCATAAATTCAGCTCCATTTTCATCGAATGAAGCTTGAGTCGTCTTTGTATTCGAAGTATCTATCTATCTCTCTCTCTCTCTCTCTCTCTCTCCCTCTCTCTCTCTCTCTCTCTCTCTCTCTCTCTCTCTCTCTCTCTCTCTCTCTCTCTCTCTCTCTCTCTCTCTCTCTCTCTATATATATATATATATATATATATATATATATATGATTGTAACAGATCACAAAATAAGTGTTCTAGGTTAAGAAAAATGACTCGAAAAGTAGAACTTTCATTCTGGGAGGGCTCTTCGATGATACTATTAGTCGTCGTCGAAGCCGAATTTCCTAGCGATGCGAGGGAGTACAATCTCGTAATAGCGTCAGGAAACGACAGTGAATTAAGGAAGACATCTGAACTTCATTGTAAGTACAAAGTATTAATTAATTATCGAACATTATAAATAGGCGCCAAGGTATATTTATGTTGGAATTATTCCAAGTTGAACATAATATGAAATAGGCCAGTTAATAAAGTTAAATACTATGTTGAAAACTCTATGCTCATCGGTGAATAATTCTTTGTTAATACACGAGAAGCCTTTTTTATATGAAAGTGTTGTTTTAGGATAGGAGTAGAATATATTTAAACGGTCTGGAAATGGACGATTAGACTTGTTTATCGAAAGGGGTTAGCATGGAAATTTTCGCAGTGGCAACGCTCAGCGAAACCATTAATTTTCTGCTCCATAAACTCTGACGAGAGGCTCAAAGGGCAAACAAAAACTCGCTTAAATATATCCCAGAGCAGTAATGGCGAAATAGAGCGCCCACAGAAGTTTTTTTTAACGTGTCGTATTTTGTAGTGCGAGAAACATTAGAGAGGTTTAATGAATTAAATTTGGTTATTGCAAAATATCATTATTTTCATTATCGTCATTACAAACATGGCTATTTTTAGTCGCTTGCACGCGACTCTATTTGTCAATATGTCGGTCCGTAGTTCGGTCGGTCGAATTGGAACCATTTTACTTTTCAATGATATTTTGGGCAATAACATCGTAACTATTCGGCCAATTATAATAAAATTTGAAACCCTTCTGTTTTTTTGCATTCTTTTACGAAGGTCTTCCAAAGATTAGTCCTGGAATTATTGAAAGTTTTGAAGGTCGTAAAGTCATATGATCCTAAGGTTATAAGTCAAAATAATTGAGAGCACGTGACTTAGGTCTGTTGAGCTTGTTGCAAAGAAAGGAAAATGTTATATTACATAAAGTGTGGGTTCTATTTTGATTAACTAAACAGAGAGCCTATTTATTAATCAGGGTTAAAACTAAGCTATAAAAACCTATCTCTATTACTAAGGCTTGTATATAGCCCCCCGAATACTTGATTACTTCTTTTAATGATTAATGATATTAAAGCAGTTAAAAGTGAGAAGAATTTTAGAGCGGATGCAAACATACTAGGATCAGCTTATGGCTCTTAAAGGCCTCAAGGGAAAGGAAAACTAAACGAGGTTGGAGCGCGTCGAAAATGTCGGGCTTCATCTTCAGAAACGACAGATTCAGCGCATCCAAATTGTTTTAACTTGCCAAATTTAGACAGTGGGCACAAAATAGCAACCTGAACGTAAGGAAAAGTTAGAAAGACAAATTTTTTTCTAATATAAGCGAAATAGCAACGAGGCCATCTCTCGCAGAAAGTTTGTAGGAAGAGATCTGTACAGAAATCGGTGAAGTTCAAGAAGTGAAAATGTGTAGAAGAGATATAGTTTCAGATGTTATCTGCCATATGCTGGCCCATGCTACACCTGACAACTCATTAAGGCGTACCCAAGGTCCGGGAGGGCGCATCATTGCTCCAGGTTAGGACATATTGGTAGAAGAAATATAACAGAAAAGACCTAACCTAATAAATACTTTAGAAAGGCACTTACAAGCCTCAAAAAATAGTTGCACGAGAATACAAAAAAGTAACTAACATAGGTTTCAAGCAGTGAAGTGAGTGGTACAAAAAAAAAGTAACTAGAAAATACCAAATAAATCGCTAGAAAATCGTGCGCCACTAAACTTAACAATTGCCGAATAAACGACGCGAGATGGACAACCGAGACTCTCAAACTGAACATTTTATTTTATACATAAAGAGATCCAGAAGACGACTTAACAGAAGAAGAGAGGAATAAATTGCTCAATGAGCGGAATAACCAAGCAAACTCGTGCCATGGACCGAGATGGGCGTAAACTTCTTCAGGTGACGCAGAGTGGGAAAGTGAAATAAGGAAAAGACCCTCTCAATATAGAAATAAAAAAAGGTGGGGGCCAGAAACGAGCCACTGAGTCCACTCTAGTGAGATACACTGAACGCAGACTGAATCTCTCCGGCTATCTCTGAGCATATAAATACAGAGTTCAAGACGCGCTTTTAATTCGCCCGCATCGCAATCGCCACGCTAAGGCCTTTCCCTAAGAAAAAAGGAGTGATGATACACAAATGCACAGAGTTCCCCATAAAGTTTGTCACTATGTGCACCATCATATATTTGTGGAGAAACAAACACCGCATAATATTGTAGCAATTGTAGCAATAGCGACCAAAGTAGCTGAGCCAAGAGTTACAAAACTTTGGACGACTTGCTTCAGAATAACTTTTAATTAAGTACGCCACGTTCCCGAAATGTTTTTTTTCTGCCACACGAACGTTCTTTTGAACGAGTTGGCTAAACCTGACCCTGTTTCATTAAAGGCCTTATGACAGCTTGCAGCCTCTGGCCAAATGCATTCAGACGTGCCGCGGTGCCGCTGGAGCGCATTTTGAGCACTCGTCGCAGTTAATTAAATTTCATATGGAACGAGCGAATAAAATATTTTCTTATTTGATTTTTTATTGAAGGATTTTGTAATAATATATTACAGAATACACTGTTGTAAAGACTCTAAGATCCACTCGTAGCTAGTAAAAGAAAGAAAGTATGAAAGTTAGAGGTTAATAAGAGGGTAAAGGAAAAGAGGATAAGTAGATAAAAAAACACGGCAACAAATTTCAGTGTCAAGAAAAAACATAGATCTCATGTCCATTTTATTATGAAGTTGAGTTTTGCTTAATTCGAATTTGATAACAAAAATTTCCTATCACGAAACATTTTCTTGTAAATTGCCTATTTAATAATTATGCAATTGATACCCATTTCCACGATGCCATAAATGTATTTCGCTCCCAAAGTCAGAGTAAATGCTACCATTGTAATTAATCAGCATGTCTGTTAGCATTATATAATGTATTTATCTACAGTTCATTATTTACTTCTTCGTTTGTAAGATATCTCAGGTGTCTCACACTTCAGGTTCCAACATAGCAGCGCTCCATTATACCAGTTTTCCATTGACGCAATATTTTTATGGAACCTGTCTCCTTGTTCATCACTCATATCTCCTGCATTCTTTGGGAAGAAGGACAAATGAGAATGAAGAAAATGTATCTTCAAGGACATATTGCATCCGAAATCTTGGTAGCACTTGATTAGGTTCTCCACTATGCGCTCTCACTAGGCCCTTTGGTGCTTTCCCATAAGTCCTTTGCATTCAACTTTGAATGCATGCCAGGCCACTAGCTTAGTTTGATCCATTGTCACCTTGAAGTTCTCATCAGCTATAAGTTGACGAATCTGAGGGAATAAGAATATGCATTATTTAATCTTGGCATCACTTATTTTAGGGAAGATCGCTTTAAGGTACTGAAAACATGGCTTGTTATGTTGCAGTGCTTTGGTAAATTGCTCCATTAGGCCTACATTTATATGCAGTGGTAGCAAAATGATTTTCTCCTTCTTAACTAGAGTCTCATGAATTATATTATGGCATCCAGGCGTCATAGTTTCCCAAGGTGACCATTCTGACCGTACATAATGTTGCCATCTGGCCTTACTGTACACTTGCAAAGGAAGCACATAAACTTCGCGTATCCAGTTTGTAGCCCATTATGTAATGCTACTACTTTCAAGTCCGCACAAATTAGCCACTCATGCTCCTTGTAACTTATGCGGTCTAGAATTAAAGCAAGGTTCTCTTAAAATGACTGAGTAAGCAACTAGAACTGAAGGCATGGTATTGACAATGCGCAACAGAATCTCTTTAATTCTGTAAAGGGATGCATCTATGAATAACTTCCCCTCATTAAATATGCCTCTGATATTCTTAAAATAAGTTAGTTGTTTTCAAAAGTGAAGAATTGCCTTATATCTGCAGAACGCTTCCTAAATACTGTAATTCAACCATGTTCTTCCAATAGGTTCCATTGTTGCAATGTGACGCGAGGAGTCCACTCTGTTGCTTGGTATGTGTTAGATCACAAATTAGATCCTTGAGTTCCGGTTGGGTGTGGTTTCTTGTCAGATTCAAGCTGTGCCACATATGGTGTATCTTGAGATTCTTAATCTTCTGAGTTGCTCGTGTCATCGTTTGGTAGTTCACAGGGCGGCTGTGGTACAGGAAAAGTACTTGAATGTTGAACTGGGCGAATAATAGATTTCTTGCCTTTTCTGTTGTGATCACAGACTATAAGTAGATATTACTGGCTGTGATCACTTGCAGAAATAGTGGAAGTACAACATAGTATGTATTTTGATCTTTTTAATTGATACTTCGCTGGAAAATATATTGAAGACCACGAAAGAAAACACATTAAATATCCACCTTTAATATCTGTTAAGCACAAGGAGCAATCCGTTAAATGGTCCCTTAGTTCCCTCCAAACCATTGGTACGCCAAACATGAGGCCAGGCCCTTTGCCTTTCGCCCAGCCAGAAAGAGAACTTGTACACCTGATACAACGTATGTGAGGTGAGGTGTCACCGACTTTACATCCAAAGTACAGCTCATAGAGTTTCTTCACATGTTTACCCAACTGTCTCTTGTATTAGCTTAATGCAACTGATTCACATATATAACAGAAAGTGTCTGGGGAATTTTTGCATTCTCTAGGCCTTTTAGCTCTGTCTCCTGTATAGAAAAAACACTGTAGTATGTTAAAAATAATATAAATAGTAACAGCAACAAATATTAAATGAAAAAGTAAAACTAGGAAGTATTTATAGTAAGTATCAAAATTACCAAGCGTTACGTAAGAGTTACCATGGATTTGGACCCATTTAACTAAAAAAATATTGAGTATACTTTCATAAATTTCATAGGTTAAGTTGACAAATAGCTTAGGCATCACCCCATTAAAATTATATCAAAAACCTGTTTATAACTTTTAGATTTCTCAGTTTCGACCCAATCCAGTTTGCATTCAATTCCTACCGAATCATCATTGTATTTAACCTAAGTAAGATGGTAACTTACGAGAAACTGGAGGAGGGTCGCAGAAACAGACGTATGGTATATTCATGATTTACGCAAAAAATACCTCTAGAAAAGGTTATTCTCATTTCTGTGTTTTTTTTCATTGTTGTGCAGTGCAATGCTAAAAAAGTAATAAAGACCTTTGTTCGGCTTACTTTAAGGAACAGTAGGCAGTTCATTCCACATTCTCGGATCAAATATTGAGGCAGCACGATCACCCATGAAAGACAAACGACTACGAAGATCAAACATCAGTCAAGCTGAGACAGTGAAGAGGAACTTGTCTAGGGTCTGTGAGTAGGGCAGGTCAGAGGGTCTTTCGGCATTTAAGATCATATATGTAAGAAAGATGACCTTAAACGTCAGCTCCTATCGAATGGGAGCCCAGTACAGTTCTCTAAGGAGGGGAGGTATGCGAAATACACCTCCACGGTGTATGAGAGCACGGCCTGCAAATTTTTAGCTAGTTACAGAAGTGAAGAGTGAAAGACTGTGATTCAGCGAGAAGGGAGTTACAGCAGTCAAGTAGAGAGGTGACTGTCAATCCCAAAGCTGCTGCGATTAAAGTAGGAATGGATGCAGCTGAGATTACGGAGAACGCAGTCGATATAACTCAGATTTTTAACACTATCAGAAAATGGGGCAAAGAAGCCAAGGTTAAGATATTGAGCAGTAGTCTTGCAGTGAGCCCCATTCGCAATGAGTGGATGGTATAACTGAGATGATGCCCCTCCTACAAGTGAAACATGGAAGTCCGGTACCTCCTCTCGACTAAACCTACCCAAGAGAAACTGGTGCTCTCTCTCTTTCAGGTAGTCCTTTGTTCCTCTTTTAAATCTCCTACTCTCTTTTCACCTCTTAATGGAGCCAAGAAAGGGTAAAGTAGTTAAACCTTCCTTCTCTTTCAGGCTCATCGGGAGATTTTTTAACCCACTTCTTTATAGGCCTGTTTTGGATGGTGGGATCAAATCTAACCCATTTATAAACATGTAATGTACAAAGTGATCAGCAGCACAAAATTGGTCGCATTTGGTATGTTGCTCCCTTATTAGCTGATTTAAATGTGGGCGTGGTTAACTCCAAGGAGTCAGTTTTGAAATACTTAATACATTTCATTTTCCTTTCGAAGGTCATGGATTTGTTTTGTTTTCGGACTGCTTCGAATATTTGTTAATAAGAAAGCAATATTTCATTGTGCGTGAAGTAAATGTTACTTGTTTTACCATAAAATAGATTATAAACTATGTCAAACTACTTTATTATTTAGAAAAATATTATTACCGATGTAAATATACTGATTTAAAGAGCTGTGCCAAATTTGTCCCACTGTGCTATTCCTACATTTTCTTCGAAGCGGCTTCGTTAGGCCTATTTATTTAACAGTTTGAAAATATTTCATTCAATGTGTAATTATTCTGTTGAGTCATTTATTTTTTTCTCTCTCTGTCTTTCTGTCTCTCTGTCTGTCTGTCTGTCTCTCTCTCTCTCTCTCCATATATATATATATATATATATATATATATATATATATATATATATATATATATATATATATATATATATATATATAATATTCATTTTTCAGAACTCACTAATGAGGGATGGATCCCGCCCTCAGAGAGACCCACGAGCCTTAGGGGATCGAAAAATTAGCAGCTTGATAGACACTGATACATCATATAAGATTCTTATGACGGCGATAACGATTCAGAAGCATCAACTGAAGAGCAGTATTCAGCAGATTTCACAAACTTCCACAACATTTAAAGTACTTTGGACAATTTCGAATTCAATCGAACGTCTGGTCCAACGGATTTGGTGAAAAATCATCAAGATAAGAGACATTTCAGTTACATTAGCCTCTTGTTTTCAAATGAAATTTTGGAGCACATTACCTTTCAAACAAACCTGTACTGCCAGCAGTCTCGTAGAAAGTATTCTCCATTAACTACGTCTGAGCTCAAGACACTTTTAGTATTAATATAACAATGGGTATAATGCAATATCCTTCCTACTCCGACCACTAGAGTACAAACCCATTACTTCATCTCCCATACATAAGTAAACTAATGCCAGTGAACAGATTCGGATGGATTCTCTCACACTTTCATCTAAATAACAATTCTTTGATGCTTTCCCGTAATTCTCCAGCTCATGATAAGCTTTACAGAATCCGTCCATTTATTGATATGGTACAAGAAAACTTTAAGTCATTCTTCCTCCCCAGTGAGGTTGTGGCTATAGAGGAATCAATGGTCAAGTTCAAAGGACGAAGCAGTCTGAAACAATACTTACCTAAAAATTGTATCAAGAGAGGGTTCAAAATTTAGATGCTGGCAAACAAAACTCGTCGTGCAGTAAAGTTTGAGATTTACACTGGTAAAACTAAAGATGAAATTGAAAGGAATCTGGGTAATAATGTAGTTAAAAAACTAACAACTGATCTACAAGGAGGTTATCACAAAATATACTTTTATAACTACTTCACAAGCTTGACCAAACGAAGAACTTGAAGGAAGTGAAAGTTCGAGCATGTGGTTCTGTCAACATCAGTCACAGAAACCTGCCCAAATTCAAAGAGGAAAAGCTAATGAAACATGCAATGACGGAATTGCTGCTCTCAAATGGAAAGATAAAAAGGTTGTACACATACTCTCAAACTTTCACGATCCGAATAGCACAATAAACGTGACTCGAAGAGAATAAGATGTAAAAAAGATTGTGGTAGCATGCCCTGATGCTGTATGTGATTATAGTTTCAACAGAATTACATTGATAAATTTGATCAAATGAAACAGAGCTATGCAATTGATCGTAAAAGTCATAAGTGGTTGCATAGATTATTTTTTCACCTCCTTCATATGTGCATTATTAATGCATACATCCTTCATAACTTGACATCAGGAGATAGCATGAGCTCAAAACAGTTCCGTATAATGATTGCTAAAGGGCTAGCTGCTGACAGAAATGTATCACTAGGAAGGGTAGATATGCTTTAGATTAAAATAAAAAAGGGGGAGAGGTCAGTACCGGAAGTAAGACGAAGATGTTCAAAGTGCAGCAACAAACACAAAGAATTAAGAACCAACTGGAAGTGCTCTGTGTGTAATGTCCCTCTGTGATTAGGCAAAAAAAAACGTTTTCAGCAGTATCACGCAAGTTAGTCAAGTGGGATAAATTTTAACCCGGCATGAACTCCAATAAAATATTCCCAAATTGCACAATGGGACATAATTTGAACACTATGTTTTTGGTTATTTTAATAAATTTTTGAAGCATTTTTACATTTGCTTTACTGATTTTAATTATTCATCAAAAAGAAGTGCATATCTTGTGTAACACAAGATATGCACTTGTTAGGGCATTTTTTTACCCTCATTTTCTGTGCCTGAAAGTGTTAAGGAATCCTCACGATTGCCTACCAGTCCAGCCGTGGCTTTTTTCATGGTTAAACTTCAGAAAATCGTCTGAGAGCAATTGAGTGATGTTTTTATCAGCAGAGATTAGCTTTCTAAGAGTCCACAAATGAGACTGCGGAAAAAGAGAGATAGTTTGGAGTGTCATCAGCTTAGAAATGAAATCATAGATAAGAGGACGCATAAGAATACCAAGAAGAAGAATATAGGAAGATGTCTAAAGAAGTGGACCATGAATGGACCCTTGACGAACACCAAAATAAACCTGCAGAGACCGGAGTAGATGATTATCAATATGTGCAGATAGAGTACAAGAGAAAATAATTAAGGGTAGTGCCAGAAACACCCAGAACTACTGGGAGGAAATTAAGAAGAACAGTGTGATTAGCAGAGAGTTCCAGAGGTGTTAGAATGGAAGACTAACCAGCGTCGGCTTCATGACCAAAGCAGTTGGGTACATTTAGGACAGCTGCTTTATTGTTGTGTCTTATTGGCGTTGGAGAAAGACAGTGATCTAGAATCCGGTCTAACACCAAACTTTCAAGGACATTTTAGAGAAAAGGGAGCTGAGATATTTGGCGATAGCTTGCCTGGCTGTTTTGGTTCAGGTTTGGTTACTTTAGGATCGGAAAGCGTGCTTAAAGTCAGTTGATTTTATTGCAGGTGAGAGGCAGGTGTCCAAAATATCAGTGAGATAAGCGAGAAGAATAGGGACGAGCTGTTGTTACTCGGTGGCGAGGAATATGGCTAAATATAAGGCAGGATAATTATTTTCTTGTCAGATAAGAACGGATAATATTCAGCAGGGGATATAGTAGGAATATAATAGGTGTTTCATGAAATATAGTAGGTGTTTCCGATAAGCAGAAGGATTAAAAAGAAGCGTGAATAAAGTTTGTGGGTTTTTTTCTGCTATGATGAGGCAGGTGTGAGCCTCTCGGGCAGAATTTAGGAAGGAAAGTGTAGGAGTAGGATAAGAAGGTGGGTTCTATCTCTTCGTCCTGAGAACAGACAGCCCAAAGCCTTATCTCGCACGCTCGCCTGTGTTTCTTAGCGTTCAACATAATGGTTGAGAACCACGTGACATGTTGTCGACCTGTGAAGATGGGGAGAATGGGGTCCTTGAAGTTGAGGCAAGAGGATAAGATCCGGTTAGTTAAGGTTATAGCAGAATCCAGCGGGATAAGAAGGAGAACGAGATCTCCTAGCATCTGTACTTGAGTAGTGGAAGAGAGCCTACGAGGATAAGGCTCACGCAGGGTTTGTGTAAAGGTTGTATGAGAGAGGAAGAGTGATCGAAAATTGGATGATGAAGGGGTCCTAAATAGCTGTGGATGCGACATTTGTGCTCAGAGTATAAATTGGGAATGAGGAGAAGCATAAGTACAGAACATTTCCGTTTGAGAAGGGCATGGGACAGATGTAGAGAGAGAGAGAGAGCAAAGTTTTAAAATGTCGCAGATAAGAGTGGGTATGTGGTGGTTTGTTTAAATTTTCCTAAATAAGTAAGATTGCGGAAGGATTTGAGAGACATTTTTAAAAACTGCCAAGCTCATCGATGAATATGCTCGAGGAAAAGAGTCAGCATTGGGGGAATGGAACGAGTTAGCAGACAGTTTAAAAGCAAGCAGAGAAAATGAGTCAGCATTGGGGGAATGGAACTAGGTAGCAGACAGTTTAAAAGCTAGCAAAGAAAATGAGTCAGCATTGGGGGAATGGAACGAGGTAGCAGACAGTTTAAAAGCCAGCGGGGAAAATGAGTCAGCATTGGGGAAATGGAACGAGGTAGCAGACAGTTTAAAAGCCAGCAGAGAAATGAGTCAGCATTGGGCGAATAAAACGAGGTAGCAGACAGTTTAAAAGCCAGCAGAGAAAATGAGTCAGCATTGGAGGAATGGAACGAGGTAGCAGGGAGTTTAAAAGCCAGCAGAGAAAATGAGTGGGCAATGGAGGAATGGAGCGAGTTAGCAGGAGGAAAATGAGTTAAGTTGTATTTGTGATTGTGTTCAAAATCCCTCCTTCATCTCGAAAGAGATACCTAGATGCCTTATAATATGGTAAGTTAATGAGTGAATTTATTCAATTTGACATTATATTTGAGGTATGGCATAGACTTTTTAAAACCACACAAACTCTACTTAAGCCTTACCATCGCCGAGTCTCTTCCACCCTCCAAGAACTGATGCCAACTATCTTTTATCATTTTCGCCTGAGAAGAGAATGTTTTCAGCCATCTTGCAGGGAAATTGGTAGTAATAATTCTGTTATAATCGAATGTAATAATTTGAGCGTGAAAAGATAAAGTATCGTCAAAAAAAGAAGTGGTGTAAATGTCTCCCATTAGTTATCATTCTCACATTTTTTTCAAGTTCGAATGCCCCAAAGCCCTTAGGAATCACCACCGTATTTATGTAGTTAGTGGAAAATGGGGTCACCTTGTCAACCAGCAGCGTCAAAATATAGTACGCCTACCTTGGGTTTGTTCCTTTTATGTATACAGCCATGGCCAAAAGTTTTGAGACTGTTATATCTTTTATTATAAGAAAATAATTAGCATCAAATGCAATAAAAAAAAAGCTCCAATGGAAAAAAGAGGGAACTGAGATGTGAAAGCAGTGGCTTAAAAGCAAAAAGGACGGAAAAGTCTCTTGAAAAGAGATGTCAAAAATAGATTGGAAAAGAGTGAAATTAGTAGAAGGAGCACAGTGGCTGAGAGTATATAGGTAATATCTCCGCAAAATATATTATGAGTAAAGAGAGGGGGAAAGGAAGGGATGGAAAGAAGAGAAGATAGAAAGTGCGATGAAGAAAAAGAAGAAAAAAGAAAGCAACTAGATATAAAATAAAGAGAGAAAAGAAAGAAGGCAAGAAAGAAAAAGAGAAACAAAGAATAGGACTAACTCAAAGGACATTACTATCTATATCGGAAAGAAGGTTCTCCCCACCCAACTTCTCCTGATTGTGCTATGCAATAGTCCACAATCAGTAATTTTGATAGTAAAATTGAAAACCTATCTCTATGAAAGTTATTAGGAACTACTTTTATTTGAATCTACCTCACATCTTCGTAAACTACGACTCTACTAACAATCTACATGAAAAGTGAAAGGAATTAAAAAACATTCTTCCAATTCTATGATGAGTTATTTACGTTGGAACTATGAACTACCTCTGTCTGAATATAGCACGTTCCATGTCTCGCTTATGCTATATGTGATGTAGTTTTCCACCAACGTACAGGGCTATGAACGGCGCAAGTTCGTGATACCAACACATAGGTTTTCATATTCTGGCTAGGGCAATAAATTCTGGTGATCAATATCCTCGAAGCCTCGAAGAAATTTAAATGAAAAGAAAGAAATAAAAAGAAAGAGAAAGAAAAATCAAGCGAGAGAATAAAATAAAACTATGTATAAAAAGAAAGAAAAGAAAGAATCAAAAAAGAAATAAGAAACTTTAAACTAAAATAATTGAAGAAATAAGAGAATCTAAGAAAGAAAGAAAAAAAAGAAATTGTCAGAGAGAGAATGTTACCTAGAACCCAACGTCCATCTGTGACGCCTGAAAGAAGATCTACCTGCACGCCCAGAAGCCCCAAGAAAACAGCGAGAATTTCGCGCGGCCGAATGACACCGGCGCTCTTATCAAGAATGGTCGGCCAGTGGCCAGTCGAACCCAAGGAGTCGCTTTAAGAATGTCGGGCGGCCACGTGGTCTGTGTTGGGTTGCCTTCCCGCCATCATATCACATGATTGGCGCCAGACATACGGCGTCGAGGACTTTCGCGCGAGCCCGTGATGCCTAGCGAGAATATCCCCTCTCCTCTGGCGCGATAAGTCTAATGAGATTCTCGTCCAGCTTTGGGGGCGTCTGGTGACCCGCTTCCGCTGAGGCAGTATAAATATTTCAGAAAAAGCTTTGGGAATATAATAACATACAGCCCCGTCTTGGTTAGCAGCCACGTACATTCTCATACGCCCTACTCCGCTTCCCAACGGCTTCTAACTACGAACGTGAAGCATCACCTCTCTACCCGGCGTCGCTTGTACCTAAGGCCAGAGTTCTCGTCCGACAGACGATAGACATGGACAGGCATCTATCACTAGGGGAGCGACTTCGTTCTCGTCCTGAGTACTCCCTCGTTCATTTATCAGCGAGGCTAAGGATGTTAGAATTTTGAAAGTGGAACTTTGCAGCGCCCCGCTTCCTCGATGTCTCCAAAAGCCTCGGGTCAAATAAGGCTTTACGTGAGTCTCACCGTTATTTGCACTCGCCCCCTTTCCACGGAAGGAATTACCGGACGTCCTTTCTTAGACTCTCGCCTCCGTCGAGTCATTTGTATCCCCCTCCCCGTTTGGTACCCCGAGGTTTCATCTTATTTATTGTCATTTATTTACTTTTGTTAATAATATTTATAAAGTTATTTTTTTTACAATCAATTTCTCTAGACGCAGAACCTGCAAGAATTGATTATTTAGGCCAACCGCACTCGGTTTTGATTCATTTGGCGTGCTCCCTTCCCACGTCACCGCAGAGTCAATCCTCGGCTACCATCGACGTTTGACTCTACGACAAACTTTATATAATTCTGAACTCAGGTGTGGGGTTACCTGACGACATCTATATTATATAATTCTGGTGTCAGGCTCTTAGGGTCACCCGGAGTATCTGATATCATTTCTTTATAGACCTGTGACTGATTCTAAAGAGTGTTATTCTTGTATATTAAAGGTTCTGGTTTTAGAAACAATAGAAAAAACCTTACATATTTCCCATTTTTCCTTTTGTGTGCATATTTTGTATCCAATTTTGTGACCGTGTGAAACTTTAACCTTTTTCAGGCCTCATCTGCCGTATTGTAAAGTAGGTAATCTTATTTCTTTTTGTTTGTAATACGTTTGTTGTTTTCTTCGTTCATATTGGGCAACACAGGCTCTTGCTAAAGACCGGATTGAATATTTCGAGTATAATTAAGAATTTCCGCTATGAGAAATAATTGTCATTGTGAAATTTTTTTTAAGTGAAGAATCGTAGGTCACCAAAGCCTATTGTAAAGTAGGTAATCTTATTTCTTTTTGTTTGTAATGCGTTTGTTGTTTTCTTCGTTCATATTGGGCAACACAGGCTCTTGCTAAAGACCGGATTGAATATTTCGAGTATAATTAAGAATTTCCGCTATGAGAAATAATTGTCATTGTGTTATTTTTTTTAAGTGAAGAATCGTAGGTCGCCAAAGCCTACCAGCACTCCCGCTGTGCGTCTAAATGATCCCCCTTTCTGTGGTGCTATCCCTGAAAGTTGGTAGAAGGCGATAAAATGTCATTATTTAACACGTTTGAGTTGCAAAGAGAGTCGCTTAGGCTCAGTGACAAAGCCCTCCTACCTTATTTCCAAGAGGAGAAAAAGACCGAAAAAGAAGAGAGAAGACAAAGAGTAAGAGAAGAGAAGGAACGAGAAGAAAAAAGAGAGAGATAAGAACGAGAAGAAAGAATAGAAAGGGAAGAACGAGAAAAAAGGGAAAGAATTCGCCTTCATGAAGTTCAAACGAGTAAAACCAGAAACGAGACGTTGTCCATCAGCTTAAGGTCCGAGGCTCCCCCTACTGCGTCAGTTAAGTTTCCGGTTTCCAAGGAAGTCGAGGATTTTGGAGCCTACTTAATCCACTTCGAGAAAATCTTCGAGATCAACCATTGGGACATCGAGGCAGATGGAGTGGCTCAATTGTTGCCCCTTGCTGAATTCCCAACTCCAAGAAATATTCATATCACTCCCCTAGGAGCAAACAATTGGTTATTTGTGCTTAAAATCAGGGTTACTGGTGGCATATAAAATAAAGACCCAAAACCTTTACTGATCCAAATTCAGACATGCCCGCCTTCAGCCAGGCTAAACATACTGTCAGTTTAGCTACACCCTCCAGCATCACCTCAACTTTTGGCTGGATGCTTCTAAAATCCTGCATGACTACGATGCCCTCGTTGACTTCTTCCTGAGAGACCAGTTGTTGGCTGCACTTCCCGTTGAAATCAGATCTTTTGTAAAAGACCGGCGGTGCCTCACATTCAAGGAGTGCACAAAAGAGGCCGACATTTATTTAGCAAGCCACAACCTTTATCCGAAAAAGGAAAGAAAACGCCCCCATCCCTTCCTCTAAAATCTAAACCAAACAAAGGTAAATTCATCCTGCAAAATGGTAGCAAGTTTGCTAAGGTAACTGGGCGTCGAAGCCGAAACCATTATTTTGGTCCGAACACTGGGATGTAAAACCATTCTCTTTCTGCTCCCCTACGTCAGTGTTTCCCAAGAAGACCCTTCTTTTGTTTTTCCCTTGGTATGGAGGGCCACGTGAAGACGAACTGCACCCAGAACTCTCATTTTAGGAATAACTCTTTTCACCAGGTACACCAGATCTGTGCCACGTCTGCGCCTCCGTCAACACCTTTAGAATCTCCTCCTCCCCAGAGCACCTCGAGTTTCGGCGGCCACCAGGTAAACTTCTTGTTTGAAAAGAATACCCCTAGAGGTCTAGAGTTTGAATCTGGAACGATTAATGGCTGCCGTGTCTCCACTCTTGTGAGAGATACCGGGTGCACCTGCGTAGGGGTGTCGGACAAGCTGCTTTCCCTAGTAGCCTCGGACTATAACAAATTCGCCATCGTGCACGACTACTTGGAGCACGCCAATCGGTTTCCCATCGTTGAGCAAGCCACGTACATTCCCAAACGCCATACTCCGCTTCCCAACGGCTTCCAACTACGAACGTGAAGCCTCACCTCTCTACCCGGTCTCGCTCGTACCTAAGGCCAGAGTTCTCGTCTGACAGACGATAGACATGGACAGGCATCTATCACTAAGGGAGGGACTTCGTTCTCGTCCTGAGTACTCCCTCGTTCATTTCTCAGCGAGGCTAAAGATGTTAGAATTTTGAAAGTGGAATTTTGCAGCGCCCCGCTTCCTCGTCGTCTCCAAAAGCCTCGGGTCAAATTAGGCTTTACGTGAGTCTCACCGTTATTTGCACTCACTCCCTTTTCTCTAGAAGCAATCACCGTACATCCTTTCTCAGACTCTTGTGCCGTCGAGTCATTTGTATTTCCCTCCCCGTTTGTTACCCGGGGTCTCATTTATTGTCATTTATTTACTTCTGCTAATAATATTTTCTTTGTATATAGTAAAGTTATTTTTCTACAATTGGTTTCTCTAAACCCAGAGCCTGTAAGAATTGATTATTTAGGCCAACCGCACTTGATTCTGATTTATTAACTCATGTACTGGGATCTAAATCACAATTTCTGGCGTGCTCCCTTCCCGCGTCACCGCAGAGTCAATCCTCAGCTAGCATCGACGCTCGACTCTACGACAAACATTATATAATTCTGGTGTCAGGTGTGGGTCACCTATAAGAGAAAGAAATAAAAAGAGAAAAAAAGAAATAAAGAAAGAAAGGAGAAAGTAAAAAGGAAGGAAGAAAGAAATATAACGAAAGAAAAGCAATAAAGCGAAGAAAAAATAGAAGCAAAAGCAGGAGAGCGAAAGAAAGAAATAGAAAAATAGAAACAAGCCATGAAAGCGAAACAAAGAAATAAAAAGAAAAGCAAGAAAGAGAAAGAAAAAGCAAGCGAGCGAATGAAATAAAACTATGTATAAAAGAAAGAATCGAGGAAAGAAAGGAAAGAAAGAATCAAAAAAGAAATAGGAAATGAAAGACTAAAGGAATTGAAGAAATGAGAGAATCTAAGAAAGAAAGAAAAGAGAGTCAAATAAAGAAATAGAAAAATAATAAAAAAATAGAATGAAGGAATTAAAGAAAGAACAACAGCAAAGGATAAATACAAAGAAAGACTCAAAGAAAGAAAGGCAAAGCATGAAATAAAAAGCATCGAAAAAAAAGCAATGTAAAAGTAAACACACAAATGCACATATATTCCTCTACTTACATATATATTTTACCATGTAAACAAAAACTAAAATGAATAGAGCAAATATCTCCGGGAAACAATGGTGAATTATATGATTAATAAGAAATCTTTAGTAATAGTATCGAATTTGAAAATTCCAACTATTATTGAAATTGGGAAAGGAACTAATAAAGGACCATTCAACAATATTTCGCCTAACAAAGTTGCGAATGGTATGTAAATGAATCGGATCGGATATCGGTTGATAGGACAATTACTTCCAGACAAATGAACAAAGAAAGCTTTGTTTTATTTCTATCTTACTTTTTATTCGTGTTGACTCAGCTGGAAAGACAAAGCTTTTTCAATTCTCCCATAGTTGTTTTCCGAACAAACAGAAAAGTGTTCTAATCCTAAACCAATGTTTCATCAATGATCACAATTCTTTTGTTCCTCCTATTAAATTCCCCCTCAAATTTGAGCATAATAAGGCTTTCTCTTTCCTAGATTTTAAACTTTAATTCGCCTTATCCCTTTTGACTTTAAATTTCTCACTTTTTCGCCAAGTTAAACTTTCTTTGAGGATTCATTTGAGGCCTCAACTACGGCCTCCAGGATCTGTCAGAACCTCCTGTTTAATTCGGTGAAAATATTCGTTATCCTCGACATAAGTTCCACCTTTGTGGTGCACGGGGACTTTTTGGACAGATGTTTGCTGTGATGTGGTCAAAGAGATCGTCTGAAACCCAAGACTGGGTCCTGCTTCTTGTGTGGCACACGTAGGGCCTTCGAGGGGCCATATTCTGGACCCAGGGCAACATCAAATTATCCAGACACTTGATTTAGCCCACCTTATTAAATCTGAGGCCCTACGGAAAGATAAACGAGGGCATAACCTGGCCCTCACTACTGGCCACGCTAAACACCATTTTGAGAACCAGGAACTTGTTCTTCATGATTTTCGGTACAGCTTTGAGGGACAGAGCAAACCATTGGTTGTTTTGTAAGTTCCCTACCCTGTCTTGACAAATATTGGGTAAATTAAGATGACGATAGCGCCGTCAGTTCAGGGGTTTAGAGCCTTTTAAGCAATCAAAGTTATAGAAGTAATGTTATGCAGATCATCAAATTACATACGAGTAGTAATACCCTTTTTTGGTGCAATTGTGATAAAATTAAGTTTATCGATACCTTGTTACCCTCTTTAAGTTCTGACAAAAAAATTGATAGGGAGCCAGTAGCCACATCCTTAATTGGAATCGCATCATATTATATTATATAACATTTTGAAGGGATTTTCTTTCTTAATTAAAATATGATATTAATATTGCATATTAATCAATTTTAAAGAAAATATGATTGATTTAAATATCAATCGGGGGTGAGGCTTATATGTCCGATGACAAGGAACGCGGTAGAAAGACTAGGGGCCTAACTACATTTATCAATCGGCTTTTGAATTCGAATCTAATCTTAGGCTTTCGAATTAGGAATATTACTAGTTTAATTAAAAATTGAGGGGGATGTGGGGTATGGGGGGGAGAAGCTCCATCACTTCGAAATTACATTAAAATTATAATTTGGGGCGGAAATAGCTTAAAGTAGGCGGCGCTATCATCGTCTCAATTTACCAAATATTCTTCTCATCTGAAGAGAGACTTCAGTTTGTTTACGAGCTTTGCCACACGATCCTTTCGCTTGGTGTTCATCTTGCCAGACAGAAGCTGGTCCTTGCTTTTCAGAGGCTATGGACTTCATTGACTTGCTGGGATCGTGTCAATAATAGCTTGGATCTCCGTGAAAAATTCGGGAGGTCTTTTTGTATCATAACGATTAGAATAAGGTTCCCGAGCCGCCATACCCTCGGGATCATAGCCTGACCCATCCAACTCTTTCCTGACCCTCTTTTCCGTACAAGGAGTGACACCCAAGCACTAGGAAATCTTCAGATTAGAGCTTCCCGTGTGATACCAAGCAGAGCAGCTTGCCCTTACCAATTTTGGGGGAGGTTTGAATTCAGTCATAGTATCATTTCCTTCACAGAAGATGCACTACTGAGTCTACTATGATATGGAGAAAAGAAACCGAAACCGACAACAAGCATGTGTCGAATTCAGAGTTGCCGAAGGCGACAAATATATAAATATATGAAATGACATCATTTTGGAGCACAAACATAGCTGCTGTTTTTGCTATTTTCATGACGTTTCCCTTCTCGGTTGAATTGAGGAACCTCGTCTTCCTACGGAATGAAATTTTCCTCTCTCTAATATAAAGTTTAATTTCTGGTTGTTACCATCAGATAACCATAATGATAAGAGAGAATCTTTTCAGCTTGGAATCGTGAGTTTGGAAGTAGTTTAACAACCAGAATAGCAATATCTTAAACCCATGCCTAATTTGGGTGAAAGTTTTTCCTTAGGGGATTGACCCAATTAAATTGTTAAAGAAATATACAAACACTTGGTGATTAAAGGTTAAACCTGCCTAAGCATCTTGAGTCGTCTTTTACAAAACCAGTACAATGATGATAAGTAATTTGAATCAATATACTCTTTATTAAAGATAACACAACTACAATAGCAATTTTAAGTTCTGGAAATGTTATTTTAAACCAGTTCGAGACCAGGGTTAACTGAGGAGAGAGAAATACCCTCTTGCTTGACCTACCTCGAAATCTATTTTAATACTCACCTGTGAATTAAAGTTATTTAGAGAAAACTTGGATTTTTTTTTTTTTTTTTTAGTTCTTTTCGGATTTTTGCTACTTTTAGTTTAACTGAGTATTTTCAAATTTATCAATTAACCAACACAACTGAAAAACAAACTTAATAATGGAAGTGAGGAACTAAAATTTCTCAAATTATTGAAATGAGATAAAAGAAAATAAACTGCCGCTAAATGTACATAAAAATAATCTCACTTATACAGGCAAGTACTGTAGTCTTAAGAAATTTAAATCATCTTTTTACTGGTTCATTGGGTTAAAATATGAAAATTTATGCTGCAATTCAATCTTCTCTAAAATAGTTCAAATATTTCAGGAAGGAGTCAAGCAGAAATGAGTTAAAATACTTGTCCTATTTTGCTGCGAAAATTCGATTAGGTGGCGTAATTCTGCTTCCTAAAATGCCTCAAATGATTAAGAACGAAGTGAAATACGAGATTATGATGAAAGAGAATGAATTCGAGGTTTACATTCGAAAGAAGATATATGTCAGGGAAAAGACTCATGTGTTTGGCTATATAGAGTATATAGTTGTTGATTCTTCTTGCCAGATGATGATGTTGCCAGATGAACCGTTAAATGGTGTTAAACAAGCAAACAAATACTACAGTGTATATGGTTATAAATATTTCTCATCGTAATCTTAAATTTGAAAGTGAATATGAAAATTCAAAGTTTTCAGATTCTAAAGAATTCTAGTTTTAAACATCTTCAGCAAGGACTCTAAAATTCCCAATATGATTCAGAAAATGAACAAAACTTTTGTCAAAAAACGCAAAATCAATTCTTGACGAAAAATCAGGACGTCAAATGCGTTGAATTCTATAAAGCACAAAATTTGAACACCAGTATTTAGGTTTTGCGAAGGCATCGTAGCCCAAAAGAAAGGGTGAACAATGAACATTCTCTTTGCCACGTGAAAGATTCTCGCATTGCAAAGGATTCATCCTTCGATAAATGCATCAAAAGATTGAAGCATTTTAAATCAAGAATGCTTTTCATGGGTTATTTTACTTATTTTTCCCACGTCAAGAACGAAGCAATACGTCAAAGTGATTTCACATGTTCAGCGATATGTAAAATTGTTTGTTTTGATGCATCACCTAGCTATAGATAATATTAGAAGTATCAAAGTAAGCTAGCATAAGTTAGGTCATATGTTCGATGCAAAATGGGAAGCAAAAAGATGATCCTTTATCTCATTAGTAAAAGAACTTAGGTTGAAATCGAAACTATAACTACATCACTTCCTTAATCACGAATTTACTTATCATTATCATTTACAAATGCGACCCCAATGGAAAGTCAAATAGCCTCAAATCCTAAAGAACCGGTAGGAAAAGAGGCTTCTAAAAGGGAAAAATAATCTGAAAATGCTAATAAATTTGCATTATGTAATAATTTTCTAAGTAATACACACCAAATTAAATAAAGAAAAGGATGAAAGAATATATTTTTGTGAAAAAGAATTTGATGGTAATGCTGGGGTTTAAATTGCGTTAATTTGATTGTCTCCTTTCTCCCATAGAAATAGGCTGTGAGTCAGCCATTTAGGTGATAAATGGAGAACATTTTCAAGATTTTTTAGAATGGATTAAGCGGGATGCCAAGGGGGAGATAACTACAGAGGAAACTTCTGATTAAGGTCTCAAGGTGAAATATGATGGCAGAGAGAGGTATTATTAAAAATAGCCTACATAAATATAGAAATATACTGGTGTTGTCCTAATATACTATCTACTGTCATCTTTGGTTTACCGACCTGTCTGATATTCTAATATGCAGTCTACATCAACTTCAACGCTTTAAACAGCATTTCAGCCAGACAAAGAAAGGTGTTCAAAAGAGTGGTTAGTTTTTAAGGTTATGGGTTCATTAAAGGGCTGGAATTATACGACAAGGCAGCAAGAATAATTAAAATAAAAATATATAAAAAGTAACTAATTACATAACCATAAAAACTAACTATCTTTTTTCTTAAATCTACTAACCTTTCTCCTGTGAAAATGCTGTTTTGAATGAAGTTGGGGTGAAGCGCATAAAAGAACATCAGACATTTCGGTAGATCGCATATTAGAACAGCACCAATATGCGTAAGGGAATAGAAGAAATTGGTAAACACAAGTAATTTGGCACAACAAGAGATTAGTTCTTTGTTCTAAAGTCAAGAAGCTCAAGAATAATGCTCGATCAATGGCAATGTACACGATAAGTAAAGGATTGGTTACAATGGACAGTAGTCCACCCACTTGCGCCACAATGAGTTATCAATCTACTCCACAACAACGAAAGGATCAAGATTGTATAAGGACGCTCTCATGAATGATGGAGTTGTTGATGCTTCCCGAATGGAATACGAGACTAAAATGGACAGAATAATTCCATTAGATAAGAGGCCGCAAGTTAAGGTTGAGCATTGGTTATCATGGCAAAAATGGCAACGAACCAAGGTCGTGTTCGACAGAAAAATGGCGACGAAGAAATAAGGGACATAAAATTAACAGCTTGAAAATAAGCAGTTAACGGTTATCGATTGTGGGGTAGCTAGACGTATCGAGATTGATACTCGTATATCACTAGAAAAAGTAATAATGCAGTCACCGATAGAGAGTCTAGGGCGTTTTCTTCCTTACTATCTGCCTGTTGTATCTGACCCAGAAACCAGCAGTAATACCACACACCATCAGTATGGAGTGGGTGGTGTTACTGTATAGGTAAAATGGGTAGTGGTTGCAGTAGGGCGACGTTGCGTTCTCTTTTTTTTCAGTTATTAGAGGTTGATGAGTGTGATAAACAGTAACTGGATTTTTGAAGAGGAGACGAATCTTATTCTCGAAAATTGAATACGTTACCCATCCTGGACTTCCACAAACAAAGTATAATTTTATAGATCTGTGATATATTTTATCGGTCTCAATCATTTAGTCTAGTTTGCTGGTTTTCGAACCAAGAACCTCTATGGAGTGGCGTTGGGAAATATATGATAATCCTCTAGTTATTCCGAGTCAATGTAACTCTATGTGTCACTCTTTCACGGAATGGAGACTCACAATGAATCCAAAGCAGGCCTCCACTTTTTGTGGCACTGTGCCGAGTCAATAAACATCACACCGAGCTAACTACTTCTCCGGCCTATGTTGTCTGCTATTGCGCCCTCCTGCCTGCCAGAGAAACCCCTTTTATAATGAAGAGATCGAATGGCGTCAAATTTTCATTGTTTTCCTCGGTGTTTCCTAAATTATCATTAGTTTTAACTGACGCAACTCATTAATTTAAGTTATGATAAGTTAAGGTAAAATTCACTGTTTACCAAAATATTTTAAATATCTCTTAAATTGTTCTAACTAGAAATTAGATAGAGAGGCTCTTCCTCTTCTTCTGGGAGTTCATATTTTCAGATGATTGCGACACTCATCCTCGGTTGGATATAATTTGTGGTGTGTCCGTTAATTTTGTCTGTTTAACTGGATGCCCAAAACTTATGTCGTAGTAGAGCCTTTCAGAGTTTTCTTCCTAAAAGAAAACCCTTAAAAGCCATTTCTCTGCTAATGTTTATCTATAAGATTTTCCATTAAAAGGGAAATTTCAAATTCGTCATTAATAACTAAACGAGATTAATAAAAATAATGTGGAGAGAACGAAGAAGACGAGACATTCGTGAAAATTTGGGAAGTTTAGCAAGATAAAGGGATAAAGTCATTATCTTTACAAAAGGGAATTAAGTCTGCTAACGAGATGCAGATAATGATATAATAATCCGAATGGATAATAATAAAATCAATCCTTCTCTCTCCTTCCTTTGATAACATATGAATTTATTCTAATTAGTTAATTGCCTTTCCTTCCCCTTTCAATCGTGGAAAAGGCAATCTGACGAGTAATGAAATTCAAATAAAGATCAGAATAGCAAGGACGAGTAATCTAGAGGCAACTAAGGGACCCTCCTCGTTGGTGAGAAGTGCAGGAGGAGCATTTGAAATAGAAACTCTCATTAATTTAAATAATATTCAGAATGTTCTACCTGAATTTCTCCGCAAATTGTCCTAGCCTCTAACTGGGCGCAAGAAATTTCATAGAAAATTGGGTCAATTTTCTTTTGAAACGAAGCTGCAACGTTTTATCAAAACGAAGCTGAGACTTTTAATCCTTCTCATTTATGCCAATTGGAATCTCTTCCTGTGCAATCTACAATTACCTTTTCAACCTTCCAAATTATTTAAGTTGGTACGTAGCAGTGCAATTAACCTGAAATTAATGATAGCCCACTTCGAGATCGTTACCAGATATTTGTAAATGGCTAGCCTAAGGAAAAGTAGACGGAATAATCAAGCGTAATAATCACAAATTATAATCCAGTTTGATCATTCCATCTTCCTTTCCTTTCCTTTGCCGCTAGCTTACAGTAATTGACTTATAAGGCTGTAGAACTATATTTTGTGGTTACGTGAATGATGGCCGAGTGGCATAAAGTCTTATCTCGACGAGGAGCGTTTGGCAAGACAGGTTCGAATCCCCGCCATTTTCAGCGGGTATTATTTTATTTAAAATTTTGTTACGGTTTTATTCCGATTCAAAAAGATCACTGGGAAGGACAAGATTAAATTGGAATATTGAACATTTTTTCGGTTACAGTGAGTGTTTTATCATCAGGGTGCAGAGGAACTTAATATTGGGCTTAACCTAGCGACAAATTTGAGAATTAAGGGAATCAATTATAAAAGATGTTAATGGGGAAAGATCCAAGTCGGCTTCAGTCCCGTAGTATTGCATTCTCATAAATGAATGTATGGGCAGGAACAGCACACTCATTATGCCATCTGGGCATCCACCTAGAAGTAATATCTAAGCTTGATTTTGTGGGGGCCACGACGACCTCAAATGCCAGAGCATGGCCGATATTTAAAGATGACGTCAACATCGCAATGGGAAGTGAAGAAATCGACAGCGTTTAAAATGTGACATTTTAACGGGCTTTCTAGAGCTCTCGCTAGACTAATGAATAATGCGTTGGACATCCCAGAGAGAGCGGAATCAAAACTTCAGCGCGGGGAAGCTGATCGCCTATTAGGGCACATGCTGAGATTGTTCTGGGGGGCAGGTAACTCTTAAATGCATCTTCGCGCACATAACGAATCCCGACACCCAGTTTCTCACCTATTCACACACACAGAACATATCCTTTCTTCCATTTACACCCTCGAAGGTGATTAATAACAATGCATGCTCGAATGTGCGATCCCAACAGGACGCTTGACCTCTTTTCAGAAGTTCTATTTCATCATTGCACCATCTGAATATCGCGTCTTTTAAGCTCTGCAACTGAATATCAATGGAAAAATGTATTACGATATGACGAGTGATAAAATCAATAATGAAAATTACCTGTTTATTTTAGACTTCCACCGCCACGTTAAGTATCGATATAGCGTTGTTATTAATATAGGCAATTAATTTGTTAATTAAAATATATATTTAATAACGTTTTATTTTCCTTTTTATAACACGCCAATAAGTTTATGGAAATATGATGCTTCTAAACAGTCAAATACGCATTCGAGTAGAGGAGAGGTTGGTGAAAGAGAAGCTAGTGTAAGTGAGGCCTGTGGAAGTTGATTGCTTGAGCGTTTTGAACTTATAACAATGAGTCACTTCCTCGTTGTGGAGTGAGAAAATATTTTGAAATTATTGGAGGGATTGTTTTTTTCATAAATATGAAATAAATAATAACCCTGTTTGAAAGTCCACACAACTTCAGAAATATATGGAGGCAGTCTGGTAGAAGTCTATGGGATGCAACTCACAACGACTCAATCGCCATCGACTCACGAGACCCTCGAGCGGTGCCACTTAAGAGCCAATAAGTGACAGGAGGAGAGGAGATTCACATTCTATCCTGTTGCCAGCCGTCATTTTTAATGGACTCCCAGCTATACATTTGAACAATCCTCTTGGCTAAATTGAAGTAAAGATCATGTTAAACTTAATATACATTTAGTCCAATTTTAACTGGCACCTTTTTGCGGTGCAAAGAATGAGTGCATTAGGCACACTACATTCAAAATTAACACAAAGAAATAACTACATTAGTTAAGCAATATTCAAAATATGAAACAAAAAAATATAACATAATTGTACCATGATTCAATAGCGAGCCGTGTCTATCAGCCATTACTTATAACAGGTTTAATTTATTGATCACTTGCGTACCCGCGTCGTAAAAAATTATGCCAATAATTTATTGATTATTATTATTATTATTCACTCCATAATATCAAAATATGAATTAATTGAATTTTAGAAATCCACGCCTTAAAATTGAATCACTTTTACCTAGAAATTGATTTTGCCATATTTACAAAAGAAATTAAAATTGGAAATGTTCATTATTCTATTAGATTAGATTATTTCTAGCTAATACCGATACAATATACAACTAGTGTAGTTAATGAACGAATGTTTTTACCTCCCAAAAGGAAATTGCACTATCGTCGAATTTTATATATCATAAATACCCAACCTAGATTTCATGAGGCCTAAAAAAAGGGATTAATTGTAGAATTTCCTTCCCAGATGTGCTTGGGTGAAGATTGTACAATTGAGGAGTGCTGGGTGGACAATCTAGATTTGATCTGTGCTCAAGGTAATTATTACCTGGTTAAAACAACCAGTTAATAACAGATATTATAGTTGATGGTCTGTGGTTAAAACAAGTTATTTATTGGGGGCATATAATAGGTTACAAAGTGAACAGAATATCGACATTCCTCAATTCTTACTTTTCTCACGACTAGTGTAGTGACCTTTGTAAAGCCGAATTATAGAAATTACTCTTATATTCTCACCCATGTGTCTTGATACTTTTCAAGTAGTGATTCTGCCTTTACTGTGTGATGATTCTTTACTTATGATTAACGGTAAAGAAATCCATAGACTTTTTAAACGTGAGGTTAATTGTCTGATTTGCCATCAAAGAATGAATTGGACGATATATGGAAAAACAAAGGATGCTTATGCATGGAAATGCGAAGTGAGAGACTGCTAATAAAACAATTCGACATTCTCAATACGGAGCGGATCCTTTTTTGCAAAAAAAAATTTGTCATTGCAGACGTGGGTCCCGCTATTTATTTATGGACTGAAAATACTGGAGAAAAAGATGCATCCAGACAGCTAAACATTTCGGAGAAGAGTATAGTGAACTGCTACGTTTTTTTAGTGGAGTACGTACAAACTACTTAAGAGCGAATCATATTTCTTTAGGATGTCCCGGAGTTGTTAGTGAGGTAGACAAGTCTTGCCTTTTTTCACATACTAAGGCACCATCTTGGACAGGTGCCTCTTCCGGCATTGTGGAATTTTGGTTTAGTTGACACAAGTGTCATTCCTGCGGTCCGCTAAATGGAGATTTGGGATCCAAGAAATGCAGCTATAATTTGGCCCATTGTGCAAGCAGTTGTGCAACATGGGTCTATCATTCGCACCGTCAACTATTCAGTTAACTTTGTCGACATGGTGAATTCTCTCCATACCTCAAATATTGAGTTGTACTGAAACAAGCACAAGGCTCAAATTACGAAAATGCGTGGCTGCAGAAGGGAAATTTTTAAATTCTTACATACAAGAATTCATGTGGAGAGGCCGTTTTGCCTTAAATGAGTTTGAAAATTTGTGTCAACACATTACTTTGAAAAATTCTTATTAAGTCATTTTTCTCGAACATACACTGATTTCAGTAATTTTTTTCTTGAGTATAATTATATTGTTTCATTTGCCTTATTATTTAAACCTTATGATTTGGGGCAGATATTTTTCAATTTAGTGTATTTGAGCTGGAGATTGTACAGCTGATCAGCATGGAGAGGGGGGCTTAGGTTCTACAATTGATAAGAAAAAGTATGCAACTCTATGTCAGAGAGAGAGAGCGAGAAAAGACGCGCGCTGTCACCCCTTTCAAGGAGAGAGAGAAAAAAACACACATGTGCGATCTTTCTAATCCACGCTAACGAAGGCGTAAAATAACGAAGGTTGTGATGGGCCGGACTTCGCGCAAGGATGAGTTGTACTTAAGAGCACGAAAGATTCCGCCGGGGATTATCACACGATGGTGTGAGTCGGGCAAAGTTGACCTCGACCGGCGAAGCGTCTGTCAACTGGAACCCTCCTTCTTCAGGCGCGGGAAAAAGCCTCTCCTTCTCACCCCTATAAAATGTCCGACGATAGACTTGGACGCCAGTAATCGCCTATGTCCGCAAGTATTCGCCATCTTCCCGTCCCCGTATTTCTGCGCGAACCCTTGCAGAACTCATCAATCTCTGTGTATTCTACTAGAACTCGCGTGAATCAACCCAGTACTCATTAGTAGTCGTTACCCGAACGCGGCGCGTCAAATTCTCGATTCGGTGTTCTAAATCCGAAGGCCAGATTTGAGTTTATTCGTTTAATTGTCGTTCGTCAAGAGACTATTATTTTGGACTCTGCTCAGTCCCTAACAAGGTAGAAATATGCCCTCGGACCAAATCTTCGAAGTAGCCGCAACGAGCAACTCTCCTGTGCAAGCCCCCCCCCCTTCCCCCCTCTCCCCTTTAGGCCTCCGTCATTTCGGCTTCACGTGCTCTCAAGGTCTTTTGAGCGTCTCTTCATCTGTCAATTGTCCGTTTGTGTGCATGATGGTCGACACCGCCCAAATCACTCTTTGAAGCCAAGACTTGTCTACATCTCTTAGGTTTATATACCTTACTTAAAACACCCTTTAATTTTGTAAATATATGATGTTCATAGTAGTAAAGTATATTTTTGTAGTCCGTTTCTATTACCCCAGAACCTTTCAAGATAGCTAAGCGTTGGCCAACCTAAACTGCACTATGAAACTTAATTGCACTCTGATCTGTATTTATAATTTCCCCCCTGCTCATAGCGGACTAATCCGTTCATAAGCGTCTCTCTCTCGGGCTGTGGAATTCGGAAAAGGTTGAAATCAAACTTTAACCTACGACAGATAGTAATATCTATATATATTATATTAAACTGGTGGCAGATTTATTGCGGTTAATCTTGGTTAATCAATTGGTTAAGCTTGGCTAAATTGTCCAATTGTTGGCTAATCTTGCTTCCAATCCTGAAGATCAAAATGGTCAGGAATTACTATTGCATAACTACTTACACAATTGTATTTTTTTCCGTTCCCATTTATTTAATTTGAGGGGGAATTTATTTTGGGTGACCGTACATCACCATTATTTTATTCGTACCGGAACTGAATTGATGTCCTTCAACGCCTTATTTAGTCTGCCGTAAGCTGAAGGTACAGTGAAAATTGCATTGTTGTTAGCATTGTTGTCACTAGACGTGCTGTAACTCTCGTCTCAATCATAGTAAGGGATTTATGTAAAATCTCGTCACCAAAAGTTCTTTCCCCGAATGATCATACGGGTAGAATCCGCATCGTGCGAAGTTATTGCATTATTTTTGCGAGTGTATTCCCTTTTATTGTTCGTGATTTCGTTGGGTGAAGCAAAATCCGGTCGCATTTTCGTCCGTGCGTTACTAGTAATCCTGCCACATTCATTTTCGTGCGTTAATTTATTTCTTGTTGTCGCTTCCTTAGCGTAAACCCGGTAACATATCTTCATTCAAAATTTTAAATGCCCAAGGCGAGGATCTCGTCTCAACGGAAAAGACCTAATAGCCTACATCCAGGAGGAAGAGAGAAGATAAAAAGCCGAAGAAAGATAAATGGATCACGAAGAAAGAGAAAAGGAACGCGAAGAAAGAGAAAGGATTCGTTCCCACAAATTGGAGATGAGTATGATACCGAATGAGGCACTCTCCATAAGTTCCACAAGTTCCAGAGTAGAGACACCGCAGACAGTGACCATAAAACTCTCAGTATTCAAAGAAGAAACGACCTTGGGGCTTATCTCACCAAATTCGAGAAGATCTTGGAGGTGAATCATTGAGACATCGTGAGTTCCCACCACAGGGATATTTTCATCTCCCTTCCATCAGAGGCAACGATTGATTACACATCGTCAAAAGCCGAGCTGCTAGCCGCCTATAATATGACCCCGGACTTCTCCCGAGCTAAATTTAGGCATTGCCGCATTCAACCTAACCAGACTTTCCATCAGTTCGGCTATTCCCTGAAACGTCCCTTTATTTGGGGGATTAACGATTCCAAACTGCATCATGAATACGGCGCTCTGGTCCATTTCGTCCTCAAGGACCAATTTCTTGCGTCGCCCCTTTCCGAAATCAGATCCTTCGTAAAGGACCGGAAGCGCCATACTCTCAAGGAATACATTGAGGAAGCAGACGTCTACCAGGCTAGCCACAACTACTATCCGAAAGAAGGGAAGAAATCAGAACCTCCCCATCTCCCAAGTCCAAAACAAACAAGAACAAATTTGTTCCTAACAGTGGAAACAAGCTCGTCAAGGTGACTGGCCCTGCCAAACCCAAACCCCTCGTCTCGTCGGACCATCGTGATATCAAGGTCATTGCTCTCAAACTCCCTGCTTCGTCGTTCCCAAGTAGGAGCATCGTTTGTTATTCCTGTGGAGTTGAGGGTCACGTAAGTACTAATTGCCCTCAGAACTCGCAGTTTAGAAGCACCTCTTCTCACCAAGTGCAATAAATCAGTGCCATTTCTGCGTCCGCACCGTCGCAAATTGAAGCTCTCTCTTCTTCAAACCCGCCGAGTACCACTGGCCACCAGGTAAACATTTTGTTTGATAAAAGTGCGCCTGTTGCCCTCCAATTCGAAACTGGATTAGTGAGTAGTTACCGGATCTTTCCCCTCGTCCGTGATAGAGGGTTTACGTGTAGTGTTGTTTCGAATGAATTACTCCCCCTGTGGCTTCGGATCACGATAAGTTTGCCCTAGTGCATGCTTACTTGGGGGGCAACAATAAATTCCACATTGTTAATTTTTATACTGAGTGCACATATTTTACTGGTTGGGCTAAAGTCGTTGCAGCCACCATCAAGTTTTGTGCAGTCCTAATTGGTCAGTCCCCCTAGGGTATCTTCTGCCCCGTGGTTCAACCTGTTACTACCTGTTCCCGCGCGAAGAAGAAACTTCAAGCCCCTAAATCTTTAAAACCCCCGTGTGCCCTTGAATTCCAGGGTGCGATGAGCAGTGACTTTTCTAAAAGTCAGAAAGAATGCGAGTCTCTCCGCCCCCTGAGGACGAAGACCCAGAACAAAACGCGTGAAACCATCGGAGCGAATGAGATGATTTCCTTCCTCATCTAGGACATACCTCCTCTATCGCGTGTGCACCGAGGAAAACAATAGCGATTCCCGCAGACTATATCTACCTCGCTCCCAAAATCCTCCAATTCTTCAAACTGCTCACAATATCCTGTTTTCTGGCCACTTCAGCCACACGAAGATCGTGCAAAGGATATTCAAATATTTTTATTGGCATGGCGCGACCGACAAAATTCTGTGATATTGTCATTCGTGCGACATTTGCCAGAAGAGGGCATTAAAAATGGCGATTTAAACCTGCGCCTTTACAGAAGGGACCGCTTGTCTCTGAACCCTTCTCCCGAGTAGCTATCGGAATAATCGGGCCAATGCAACTCTCGTCGAGCGAGGGTTATAGCTACGTTTTAACTCTGGTTGATTTTGCCACCAGATTCCCCGAGGCTGTGCCTCCAAGAAAATTGACAGTATCTCCTGCGCCGAAGCGCTTATTTCTATCTTTTCCCGTGTGGGTGTACCCACGGAAATACTATCGAATTGATGGAGTACGTCGGTAAATTAATGATGATTAAGCCATTGTTTACCACCCCTTTTCACCTGGCTAGAAATGGAATGTGCGAGAGGCTAAATGTTAGTCTCAAAGCAATTCTCAAAAGGTTGTGTGCCGATCAACTCACTGAATGGCAATGTTTTCTTCCAGTAGCTCTCTTTGCCTACTGTAAAATCCCCTATCGTAGGTTGGGATTCGCCCCATTTGAGCTTTGTTATGGAAGGAACGTTAGAGGGCCCCTGAGTATCCTAAAGGAACTCTACTCCAATCAGAAATTAGATCAAGACAGACAGACTTCTTATTCATACCTACTGAAGTTGAGACAGAGGCTGGAAAAGTTCGCCGAAATTGCGTATTAGAATGCCGACATCAGTTTGGACAAGTATAAAACATATTTTGATTGCAAGTCCAAGGAAAGGAAATTTAATCCCAGATAAGGAGTTTTGCTACTGCTCCCCACGGACAACAACAAATTGTTGAGCCAATGGAAGGGACCCTACCAAGTAGTCGAGAAACGTGGCCCCGTCGATTACCTCATTGAAACCCCTACAGGAAGAAGGCTTTTCTATGTTAAAATGCTCGAGCGGTACCAACGACGCGCGAGCATCAACCAGATAGTGGCCATTGACGAAGAATCCCTAATAAAATATGGTTACCCACTGGACTCCTTGCGCGTAGTTCAAGTCGCCTGCGTGGAGCAAGACAGGGAATACTCGTTGCATGTCTTGCCCAACACTAATAATTCCCCGTCTTCGGAAATTAAGATATGCGACCAGCTATCCTCTCTTTAAAGGAATCAATTGCAAGAGCATCTGACTCGCTTTGGTGATGTCATCACCAAGATCCCCGGTTGTGCCACCCATTTTGAGCACAACATTCAATTAACTACCAAGGAACCAATCCGTTCCAAACAATACCCTCTGCCCATACACCTCCGCGAAGCATTCAACGACGAGGTGGATAAGCTTTTAAGGTGGCAGATCATCGAATCTTCAGGTTCGAGCTATTGTTCCCTGGTTGTCATGTGTAAGAAACCGATGGTTTTTATCTCATGTGCATCTATTTTACGAAGCTAAATTCGGTTACCGTATTCGATGCAACACCAATCCACACCGTAGATTACAACCTCCACCTTTTTGAGAAGGCCAAATTAGACTTATGCAAGGCCTATTATCAGATTCCACTGAGAAAGGAAGCGAAGAAATTTGCTGCTTTCTCCACTGAGAAGGGGCTGATGCAGTTCCGTCGCTCCCCTTTGGTTTGGTGAAGGCTTTCAGCAACTATAATCGGATGATGAGGAGGATCCTAGAAGGCCTAACTAGCGTCCCCTTCTATTCTGATAATGTCTATGTAGCCACCCAAGGTTGGGATCAACAATTTTCCACACTCCAAGCCTTTCTGTATGGACTTCTGGAGCACAATTTGACAATTGGCTTCAGCAAGTTTCACTTCGCTTTTGGCACTATCGATTACCTCGGTTTCCATATCAGAAATGACCGGCTAGCTCCTCATGAAAAGAAGATGTGGGCCCTTGTGGGTATCCCCCTGCCCGCTAACAAAAAGCAGCTACGATCCTTCATGTGTTCAACATAGTTCTATCGTCACTTCATATCAAACTACGAGTAGATATCTCCCGCCCCCCCTGTGCTGGCTATTAAAGATGAAGGCCCCCCGCACGCCTCGATTGGACGCAGTTGTCAACTCACAGCTTTCAACCAACTCAGAGGAAAGCTTGCATTCGCTCCGATCCTCCGTCTCCCTAACCTGGGCAAAACGTTTGTCATTCGCACCGACGCCAGTAATGATGGGATATGATGTGCCCTCCTCCAGTATGGGAATAACGGTGAAAGTTTTCCCGTCGCGTTTACCAGCCAAAAATTACTCACGCGCGAAAGAAATTTTTCAGTGATTGAGAGAAAGAAGCTCGCTATAGTTTGGGGAATCAAAAGATTTAAAATGTATTCAGTAGGGAAGGAATTTATAGTGGAAACATATCATAAACCCTTATCTTACTTACCCAACGTCAAAAATAATAACGGTCGTTTAATGCGATGGAGTTTGTTCCTCCAATTCCGCATTTTGTATATACAACGCACCGATAACTGCATAGCTGATAGTTTAATTGGAAACTCGTTGGACCCTCTAAGCCATTCATTTTCTTCTTTTTTTATATTTTTGTCTGTAAATTGAATTTCTATATTTAACCGTATAATACGGGAACGCGTATCTTTATTTTCCCTTTTTTTGCGTTGTTTGTATATTGTGAATTACTTTTGTATCTTTTTATTGGTAGCTTTTTATACCATTAGGATGACATTACCCTTGAGCAAGTAAGCTCCATTTAAGTGTATCAGTGACAAAAGGTATCTTTTGGCAACTATGCTTTAGTATTATATAATCTGTATAGATGTATGGTACAAAAAACAACAAAAAACACTAGTTCCACTATTTTGTATTTTTATTCCGTTTTAAAATTTGTTCCAAGCATCCCCAAATTTAACTGCTATTGTCACGCGACTATAAGGTACAATCCCATATTAATTATTTTCCGATGTCACTTCCTCCCCTGAAGTTCCATCTGTGAATGGAAGCGTGTCAAAAAGAGAGAAAGAGAGAAAAGACGCGCGCGGTCGCGTCTTTCAAGGAGAGAGAGAAAAGACACACCTGGGTGATCTCTTTAATCCACGCTAAAAAAGGCGCAAAATCGCGAAGGCCGTAATGGGTTGAAGGCCCGACTTCGCGCAAGGATGAGATGTGCTTAAGAGCACGAAAGGTCCCGCCGGGGATAATTTCACGATGGTGTGAATCGGGCAAAGTTCACCGCGACAGGTGAAGTGTCTGTCAACTGGAACACTCCCCCTTCAGGCGCGGGGAAAAGCCCCTCCGTCTCACCCCTATAAAACGTCAAACGCCAGATTTGGATGTCAATAATCGCCTGTGTCCGCAAGTATTTGCGAGTATCTGCCATCTTCTCTTCCCCGTAGTTCTGTACGAACCCTTGCAGAACTCGTCAAGCTCCGTGTATTCTACTAGAACTCGCCTGAGTCGACCCAGTAATCATTGGTACCCGTTACCCAAACGCGACGCGTCAAATTCTCGAATCTGTATTCTAAATGCGAAGGACAGATTTGAGTTCATCCCGTTAAAAATAGTAGTTCATCAAGAGACTATTATTTTGGACTCTCTGCCCTTAGGCTTCACGTGCGCTCAAGGTCCTTTGAGCGCTTCATCTGTCAACTGTTCGTTTGTGTCTGCATGGCGATCGACACCGCCCGAATTGATCTTTGAAGTCAAGACTTGTGTACATCTCCTATGTTTATATACCTTACTTAAAACCCCCTTAATTTTTTAAATATATGATTTGCATTATAGTAAAGTATATTTTTGTACTCCGTTTCTATTACTCCAGAACCTTTCTAGATAGCTAAGCGTCGGCCAACCTAAACTGAACCCTGATCTGTATTTATAATTTCATCTACGCTCATAGCGGACTAATCCGTTCATAAGCCTCTTGTTCTCGGGCTGAAGAATTCGAAAAAGGTTGGAATCTCACCTCAACCTACGACACTCTGCCTCCATAATAATTGAAACACCGATATAATGCAAAAGCTTCATGATAATTCCACGATAATCTTAAGATGTGTAACCCTCAGATTACTCGGGAATAAGGGCGACTCACACTTTTCTCACTTGACGATAAAAGAGACCTTAATAATAAATAATCCTCACATAAAGATAAACGATTCCAAGAAAGAAAAAGATAAAATAAAATCAAACGCAACCTAACAGTTGCGGTGGGGTTAGATTTCTTTTTCTCTAAGTGACTGAAGGAAGTGACTCATTTTTTGAAAGGGTCAACACAGTGTTTCATTACACAACACGAACAATGATAAGATTTTTATTTCAAGATTTTATCTTGTAAAATAAATCCTAAACTCATAAACCGACTATTTGTTACCTGCGCTGCGATCAAGACTAGTCCAACGTTTCTCGCGTTTAAACAAGTGATCCCATTAATTCACTGGGGAAGAAGAGTGACCCCAGTTTCTGTCGGATGAAGGTAGGCACCCCAGCAAAATAATTGGGATTCCTGTGACCCAAATTCCACGTCGAAGAGAAATTAATCAGTGAATATATAAAAATTACCCCCGTCTCCATTTCCTATTGTTCTAATTCAAAGTTGATGAATCCTCACACGGGGCTAAATTATTAAACGCCCCCTAGTGAATTCGGTAGGTAGCATTAAGAAAATTTATGAAGCATCGATGAAACTTCAGAAAACCTACGCCGTGTTTTTTTGTGATAAAAACAGTACTAATGCTGTTTTATGCATTCTAGTCGTCATTTACGGCTTCGGTTAGACGTGGAAAGCACTTATTTTTAGGATACTAGCACTCTGAGTAGGACTCTATTTGCAGTGATAATATCTTAAAAATAACTGTTTTCCGCCAGTGTGTGTAAATAATGGTATTTCAACAGTCACTTTTAACTCCATCAAGGTGTAGTATCTTAAAAAGATGTACTTTCCGCATCAAATCGAGCCTGACTGTAATACCTAAAAAGACCATTAGTACTTTTATAACACTAAAAATACGGCGTAAGTTTTCCGAAGTTTGAACGAAGCATCTACTTATTACACATAAGGGTGGGAAATATTTATCCATAAATCTTAATTCTGACTTTATATCTCATGGTATTTTTCTCCCTTTTGTGATTAATCATTGTGTCGCATCGAATGTCTTTTACGCCAACACAACTTCTTATATTCATAGTGTTGAATTCGTTCTTGGTAGTTTAAAAAAAAATCCTTACTACTCCTCTAAATTTGACTAATTACATTAACAAAAATAACCAAACGTCACCATTTTTACCAAAATGTTTTCTGGTTGAGATGCTTTCCTTCATGTTCACACTTTGTTTTATTGATTACAGATACAATAGTCTGACTTCCATAATTAAGAACCGGTTAACTAATTCTAATATTAGAAGCTATTTTCCTAACAACCTAACATAAACACATAACAAAAAAAAACCGCTGAAGCTGCTATTAATATTAAAGAAAGAAATTTGTTTCCATAATGCACTCGGATGCTCTTGTGCATCAATCTAAAACCATAAGCCAAGTTAACCTAATCGTCTATAAATTATTAATAATGAATGGCAGAGTTAATCAAACACCACTAATACATTCATGATTTTCAAACATGATAATATAACAAATTAGAAATAGATTCTATTTCATATTTAATTTTGTCACTCCCCCAATAAAAATGCCCGACTGCAAAAGCAGTAAGAATACTTTTAGAAGAGGGGGAAATTTGAATACTTAAATTTCATCATAAAGGGAATCTTGGGTGATGTTTTGTGGCAATTTTTTTAAACAGATGCTTGATTGATTATGTTTACATGAACGTTTTATTAATTCATGTAAGCAAAAATTTTACAGCCACCTGAATTTATGGCGTAGGCAAGTGGTTGTTCACATTGCCCCTTTTTTCACGTTACAATCGCACTTCCTACCTTTCCATATCGGGTGATTTTCGGAGCAGACGACAGCTGCAGCAATCACATAAAAATAGACGACTGCAACTTTTGCTGATCTTAGCATTTTCGAAATTTAAAAATAATCTCAGAAAAAATTGGAGATTGAATCCGTTGAGGTGAAGTAAAACATATCCAAACTCATGTTCTTTTGCATCTTGTCACTCAATTCAAAATTTCAAAATTTGGAAGCAAACCTGAATATCTTATTTCAAAGTTCATTTTTGTTGTATCTATGTATGTCACATTTTTGTATAATATTAAAACAATTACACAATAGAATAAACACGTTTTGATACAATGGAACAAATCACATGTCTTCACCAAAAGACCTTACGAGCAAGTGATGATCCCCTTAAAATTTAAAGGGGAAAAAGTCTTTAAAATACTGAAATTTTCAAAGATGAGAATTGGAACATTTTTAAAAACGTTAAGCTGCGAGAAATGGGGGAAACATGACACAACCAGCCGCTGACATCGCTCGTGCGAAACTAATCCAAGAACTCAGCAGGACGGAAGGTTTCCCCTTTCCCTCAACTCCCAACAATTTTCAAAGTATGCAAAAATAAAGAAAACTTCTTTGTCATCATCATCATCACTAACTCTATAATTTAAGAAGGGGATATTTTTAAGTATTTGAATATTAATTTCATCTTAGTTTGGTTATGACTTATGTTTTTTAGCAAATTTATTTCTAATAATTCTTTTATCATATCAAAAAACAAAATGGTAAAGTTCAGAAATAAATATAAGTATCGAAATTTTGTGAATTTTTAAAACTCAAAGAATTACAAATGATGAAGTTCAGAAAATTTATTTTTACATATCTTCTTCTTCTATAACTATATTTTGGCAACGTGATATTTTGAAAGGGCGGAAATTTAGTTTAGAGTTCCTTTTTAAAATTATTATAATTTGCGAAGTTCAGAAAATTTAGAAAAATTTAACTATGGCTGCTTTTTTTTAGATTTTAAATTTTAATCTTATTAGTAAAGCACAAGCTCTTCCCGTAAGGGGGAGTGGCGAAGCCATTGCCTGGTATATTATATATAAACAAATATGAGTAATAGTAACTAATTAAATGTAAACCCCCAAAAATCTATTGAAATCATGTCCACTTGAAGCTAGCTCATTCAATATATACAGTGTGACCAGAAATATTGTCCTTAGTTTTAATTGCTTATTACTAAGTATTATTGCAGTTTCATAAATCAAATAACAAAATTCGAAAGGCAGTTATTCATCACATTTTTCAAAATGCTGCTTTCAATGGACCGTAAAATCTCTACCACCGCTGGCTTTAATTCTTCGATAGAGAATGGCTCTTGCCTCAATATTTTGTACTTGAAATATCCGAGAGAAAAAGGTCCAGAGGTGATAGATAGAAAAACGGAGGCTAAAATAAGTGGATTTCATAGTAGATCAGTTAATGGGCCCTGATCACTTGTGCTTTTAGATGTATTTGTCCAGGGTAAAACGTTCCATTTTGCGTTCAATAAAGGGTACAGGACGTAGTGACACCAAGCTGGGAAATGAACTTTTGATAAACGTTTCTGTTTCACGGGCCTTTCGTTTAGAAATTTAGAGACTAATTTGTGTTTTTTTTTCATTCTTTCCACGAAAGTTACTTGTCGCATTATAAGTCACTGTTAGGTTCTTTTTCGAGTCTTTCAGAATTATGTCCATAGAAACCAGCTGCGCTGCTACATAGAACATGAATCTTTACGTCTGTAGTGAACTCTTGTATAAATTTCTCGCCATTTTTGTATAATTGCTAGTTTCACTACTAGATGTTCGTTTTATTGCAAAAAAAATTAATACGAAATCTTATCCATCTCATGTGCAATTCCTAATTAGTATAATATTATTTTTATCTGTCTTTGCAATTCCCTACAATTATATATATATATATATATATATATATATATATATATATATATATATATATATATATATATATATATATATATATATATATATATATATATATATATATATATATATATATATATATATATATATATATATATATATATATATATATATATATATATATATATATATATATATATATAATGTTAATAGAAATCCCAAGGCGAGGAAAATAGCTGGCATTATCCTTTTTATTTACCTGCGACGTTTCGACTACAATACAGTCATCTTCTTAGGCCTAAAATACAAATAAACGAACAAAATATTTTGCACTGTTAAGAAAGCTCACTGCTAAATGTACATCTAGAACTTTACTAGCTAGCATTAGCTTTGAATGGCAAAGTTAGAGTTAAAGGGAATATTTAAAAATAGGGCTAAAATTTACAATAAAGAGACTAGGGAAGGATTTTAAATATTTAAATTAGTTAGCGAGTGCATAATTGCTAAAATCTATTAAGTTAGAGGCGCTTTGATTTATCAATCTAATGATTATATAAAACTGTGAATACCCAGCTCTGGTATTATTAAATAATGTTTGTCTTTTGCCACTGTTATCTCAGGGTGGCTTGGTTGATACAATCCACTTAAAAATGTGCGGATTGACTCTTCTACAATAGAAGATGGAAAACCATTGTGCATAAAGAAAGATTTAAGCTGGGTATTCACAATAAATTCCTTAGCCGAAAATTACACATATTACTAAGGAAATACTTGTGTCAAATAAAATTTCGAATTGCCCTTGTCAACAAAATAAATATAAAATCTTTCTTTACAATAAAGGATCCGGTTCCAAAGAGTCTTCGGAGTTCGATTATATACTTATTTAAATGTCCTGGGTGTTCCCAAGGCAAATATATCGGAAGCTCCGTGAGAACTCTGAAGGCAAGATTCTCTTCCCATATGGGTATAAGTAATAGAACCAGTAAGATACTTGAAACCAAAGAAAATTCAGCGATAAGAGATCACGTAATAAAGTGTAAAAGTGATATCTCCTTAGAAAACTTTGAAATTCTAAATTCGCACAAATGTCACATTATCCTTCGCATCCTAGAAAGACTATATATAAAACAGGATGTGAGAGCATAGGTGAATAAGGATGTGATGGATAAATTAACAGCATATATGTTTAGACAGGCTTTTTTGGTAGTTGGGAGAGGTATGTCATGTATAAAAAGGTTTAAAAAGATGGGGAGAGGCCTATTGAGAATCCCGTCGGGGACCTTTCTTTCTCTTTTGGATTGAGACTCTTTGAAAGAAGTCAGCATTAACTGAAGAAAATTCTATTTTAAATTTGTAATAAAACTATTATGCATATTGTAATTTTGCCTCTTTTTTGACTACTCATGAATCGAAAAAAAGGAGATATCTAGGAAATTAAATATCTTGGGGAAATAGCTAACGTTGATAAACTGAAACCACCATGAAAAATTTACAAGCCTTGTGTACCCTCAAAAGTTTTTTTCCCTGCCTACGAACAAGTAACCGCGAAAAACAGGTCCATTCCATAATAAAGAGGTGGTAAAATTCTTATCTCTCATTAAAGGTGCCTGAGACATGTGGACTTCTTGAATGCCTGAATCACACCTGGCTAGCGTTCCTGGCGTAAACAGCCCTTCTGCTTCCTGGTCGAATGGAGTCCCTATTATGGTAGACTTAACAGTGGCTCCCATACAATGCAGTGGCAAGTGATTCAAATCCCAGGTTCAGCTGTTGATCCTAACTAAAAAATAAATGTCCGCCAAAAGAGTGTAGTAGATCGGGGGTACCACCAGTACCATTTGTTTTCTAAAGGATGGTGACTTTATCAGAGCCTTGTGAACATCGGGAGTAACCAGTAGGTTTAAGGTGTAGGTGGTATACTTTGGGTGTTTCAGTAGAATGCATTCAGTACCTTCCCTTCGAATCGCTGAACCGATTTCTTAATGTATGGAGGAAGCTAATTGTTCTATAAATATGCAAAATCTATTGATAGTTAAGGTAGTTTCATGTAAAATCTCCCAATCGAGGTTCAGAATGAATCAAATGGCACGAAAACTCTCTGGTTAACAATATCTTGCCCTGGCTGCAAGATTTATGATGTAAAGATGTAAATTTGTGCAAGGAAACGTTAATTGACTCTGTTCTGATTAAATGCGTAAATGAATCTATAGTGCTCAGATTGTAAGATAAAATGAGATAAACAAAGATACTTTAATCATCAGCATTATGGAGTTTCATGAAGTCTTATAATGGGGTAGCTTTAAACCAAAATAACTTTCCATGTAAAGGGAATACAAATGATAAGTGCTGTAGAGGCAGCAATCTTCCCCCATCGTAAGTACTTCTTCTTCATTATAATCTAGGATAAGCAGCTTAGGCAAATTTCTATAAATTATTGTCATTCTCTTAATCACTTCCTTATTTTTACCATTTACTAAGTAATTTTTATTTGCGTGATTTGAAGAGGCTTTTGGCGAATATAAAAGGAAGTATTGATGCTGGCCTCATGGCTCACATTTGACGGTGATCGCGGGAGGCGAAAGACTGAAATATAGTAATTTGGGGTTTTTAAAATACGAAATTGGTGTAAAATTCTATAGTTAATGATTTCAATCTTATTTCCTCAATATATGGGTAACACTTCAGATTCGGGGCGCACGGTCAGGGGCGCTGTTAGTAGGCTACAATATATCTCTTATGACGTCAGACGGTAGCTTCAGATGTGACCAATCACGGCGTTATTTTTTCTTGTTGTTTTGGGGATTTGTAACTTTTAGTCTGTATTATTTACTAAATATCTGCGCCTCTGCTCGTTTATAGTTTTTTCTGAGTTAGGTAAGGTTTCTTGATGCCTTTTATTGATTTTTGTTTTGTTTTCTTATTTTTTGTTTGCTGCGAACGATAACAGCTTCTTACTGGCAACGTCGTAGCTTATAAATAGGACCCATTTTGCAAATGTTTTTCTTTCGTTATTGCGTTTTCGTGCTCTCCATGTGCTTCTTTGTGATTCGAATTCGGCTTTGTTTGTCTAATCGCGAAAAACTTTTAGATTATTTAGAGGCGCATAAACTAATCAAGAAACCTATAAAAGTATAAATTGTTTGTTATTAGGTTAGGTTTTTCTGCCAATAAAAAGCTGTGGGGGGAAGAACCCCAGTAAATTTAAGGGGACTGCTCGTGGGGGAGATACCACTGCGGTGGGACCACCCTGCGATGATCCTGAGTTTCAATTAATTGGGGAAGGGGGGTCTGGGGCGCGCAGCCCCCCAGTATATACTCATATACAAAAAAAATATAACGCCGTAATTGTTCACATCTGACGCTACCTTCTGACGTCATAAGACATATATTGTAGCCCAAAATTGTAGCCTATAAACATACCTGTTTAAGAGCGCTGAAATAAGAGAAATGCTGACAGTTTGCAACCATGAGAGGTAAGACTTAAGAAAACAACAAATGGTTTTGTTATGTTTCCGTAATATGCAGATATCAGTGATTAAAATGAAAATAATTTTACTATAAAATAATTTTAATCTAAGTAGAAAGAATAAATTTACTATTATGGGAACTAATTAAATGTATAAAAATGAATTCGAGTAAAAAGTCAAAATTTCGCATGTATGCGGGCCGTGTATGTAAAATGAGAGCTGAGCTGCGTCTAAGGATGAATTCTTTTATCAAGAAAAGCCGTCTGAGGACCGTCCAAAGTTCCCGCCCAATAAAGAATATTGAATCCAGCTCCAAGATTCCTTTTACTTTGAGGAAATATCAGATCGATCTCCTACAATCAAGCAAGAAGAGAGCTTTTACTCTTTTGGTCTTAGCACCTTGTGAATAACAGTCATCCATGGTAGAAGCAAACAGAGAACCGCTAATCCAAATCAAGTGACCCATTTGGCTGCCACAAGAGTGGTACTAAAACTCGGTGGCAAATCACCCTTGGTAATCACACAACTCTCAAAGAGGCTTACCTCAGCCATCAACCTATAACTCCACCTTTAGATAAGTAGCGAATATATATGATCACTTTATCAGGACATCGAGTAAGAGGGAAATTAAAATTAAGCTAAGAGAAACTACATGATAACGAAATACAATGAAAAATATAGGTCCAGCACTGTTTTTTTTATAATATTTGACTGGCATAGCATAAAACTACAAACGCTAAATTAAGAAACTCAGTAGGAAATTGTTAAAATTCCTGAAAAATATTTTTGGGCAGTTAAGTTCTTATTTTAATTGGTTGCTAAATTAGGGAAGATTTAAAAGTAAAAAATCGATTCCCTATGCTCAATATCCTACAAACCTAATAAGACAAGATTATTTTGTGCTTTCAGTTAATTCTGTAACTAAAGAAAGAATTAATATCTTCGACATATCACGTGAACGTACCATAAAATGCTATGACGTGCGTGAATAGGTGGCTTTTCATTTTATTCCGAGATACCAACTGAGATAAAAGAATACCCTCTTGCCGACACTAATCTTGCCTTCGTTTTATCAACAACCATTCAACAGGAAAACGTGACCCAATTATCATCTGTGTGCTGCCTTCAATTGGCTCATTTCCTTGTCTAGTGAGTCTCTTTTTGTTGCTATTTCCTTCACTCACAAACACCAACTTCTTTTCTGCCATCTCCCTTGTTTTTGATTAGGTGGACATTTATCTCGACGACATTGTTTGACTGCGAAATCTTCAACTAAACCGATGGTCATTTACCCTCATCTGGCTTCTTTAAGACCTTTGATGAGAAGATGCTGTTTCTGTAGACGACCCCCAAAGGAAGAGATGCGCCTATTTGTCAACTGATGTCCATCCTTCCGTTGTGCCACGGGCGTCAACAGGCACGACTTTTTATTTCTCTTCCGTTCTTTATCGGTCAATCTCCACCTGCAAGATCGTACCTCCCATGATTCTTATTTCCATCGTCAATCGTCATTTAGTTAATTTGCTAACTCACATTAAGGTCAGTTGGATTTATAAATGTTCACAACAACCGGAACTTATTTGTATCGCCGTCGATCGATGCATATAAGGGAGTGAATATACGAAGGCGAAATTAACTGAAGCGATTGACTAATAAGAATAATATAGCAACAAATAAATAAATCGAAAGGGAGGAAAATGAGGATCAGGATCAAAAATAAAGTTTAACTAGGGTGAGAAACCATGAAAATAGCTGTGTGAACAATATGAATAGGGTGGTTTGCTAGCAATAAGGAATTTAAAGTACATGATAAAAGTACATAATAAGCTGTATATTGTTTGTGTTCAAGATTGTGAAATAGGCTGGTGTATGAAAGTATCATCTCCAGGCAGTTATACAAGATGTCTTGAGAGCAGTAGTGGCCAGGAAAATATAAATGCAGTTGGAATGGACGATAAAGTATCTGTGGTGTTTAAAAAGGCGTTGTTTGCGCAATGAGATCTGGTTTCTGTGTTTTAACGCCATTAAGAATGGAAAAATACCTAAAAAATGGAAGAATGCTGTAAAAGTGCCGCTGTATAAACGGAAAAAGTGAGAAGTAAGTGAAAAATTAGGGGGCATTACGTCTGTTGTCTCCTTTTGACAGAATTATATAGAAAAAATGAGTGATTGTGAACGAAGAATTTGAGTGATCGTGAAAGAAGAATGAGATGGAAAGATACAGGATAAGAAATATGAATTTGCAGTGGGTAGGAGTTGTGTAGCTTGAGTGTTTGCGTTGAAATCACAGAATAATGGGGTATAAGGTATATGCTAGTTTTATAGATGAGAACGATGATGACCATTTAGATAAGAAAGCGTTATTGGGGTTTCTATGTAATAATGTTTAGAGTAGGTGTAATATCGTTACTGGCTGAAAAAAGATTTTTGCATTGGAAGTAAGGCTTGATTAGAGCCAGAGGTGTGTCAAAGTTTATGGTTTGTGGAGAAAGATTGATATCACCATGACTGTTTAATATCTTTAAGGATTGTATACGAACTGGGGTTGAAATACAGGTGGTTTGAGAGTGCGACGATACAAGGCGTGAGAAGCGTGCTGTCTAACATGGTGTCTGCTGATAAGCTGGTGTGTTTAAAAGTGAAATAAATTTGGAGATGATGATCAGAGCGTTGATCTGTAGCCCTGACGAGGGACTATAACTGTCTTAATATAGGTAAGGTAACGGTATATTATATTCACTTCACATAAAATGTATGATGAGAAAGTATTGGGATGTGATATATGGATTCGTGGTATTTTCCTTAAACACGCGCGATGTTCAGTATCCTGGGTGTATCGGAACTGATTATAATTAATTGAAAGGAAAATGAAAACTGTTATGAATATTTATAAATAGTATAAAAGTTTCTGGAGTTGTCAGAGTGTTAGTGAATGCTACTAATTTTAGTGGAGAATGTTCATAAAGTTTGCAAGAGTGTACATATACTGTTCCTTATGTTAGTGAATAGAAGTGAGAGTTTGGTGTGGAAGTGGAATAGCAGTTAAAATAGAAATTAAAAAAAAGTTGGGTGTGAAAAGCGTAGTGAGGAATGAGTGGGTATGATTGAGCAAAGATTTAAATAAAAATTGTGAAGGTTATGGAGTTGTATAGATACCTCCGTCATACTGCAGGTAGAATTACGTGAAAGATTAAAGGATAGGAATAGATTTGTAAAGAGAATACATGAAGGTGAATGTGCAGGGATGCAATGGATTGTAATGGGATGTAAAAAATGAGTTTATTATGCAAGTTTTTGAAAATGATTTCTGATAGACGATCATGTTTATGTTATGGCAGTTGATGGATGTGCATGGGTATGTGAGGAGTCTGCTCAGGGTATTCGCCCTATGATGAACCCTGCTTGGACGAGATGTTGAAGCACACAAGACCCCATAGATGAGAGGGGTCGATGGTGGGGAAAAATATGGGTAGACTTCTGCCTAAATAGTCATAGCTATATAGGATTGAGAGGATAATTTTCCATCGTTGATGCTCGCCGACCACAATGTTTTTTAAATTCTAAATTGGGGGGAAATTTATCTTTCAACTCAATATGGAACGTCATTAACTGGTTTACTTCTGATTCGCATTCAACTTTTGGCATATTATACTAAAGTTTGAAGATGACCACGTGTTTGATACTTTAAAATTATTTAGTTGCAATTATCTTTTCATTGATTATTTTATGTAAGTTATAATGATAAGCTAAACATTCCACCATTATATTTAAGGATATAATTACACCACTAATCCATCCCAGTTTAGCCGAAAAGGCGTTTGGAATTGCAGCTGTACAAATGCAAAATTTTATATAAAATCAATTCATTTCACTTCATGAAAATTCTGTTGGTGAAATAGACGAAATTAATTGTGTTTTCTAAGAACAGTGTTTAGGGTTAGATTAAAGTCTTTCGACGGCACAGACACCATCCTCAGCACCATATGAATATCTTCTTCAACTGTCCAGTCAAAAGCAAGAAGAACTTCCATCAACAGGAGAGACAATTCTAATTCTGCGATTCTTTTGCCGACGCAACTTCGCCCACCAAGACCCCATGGTATATAGGCCCTCTTGTTTAGTATTTGTCTAGGGAAGAAAAGACGGAATGAACACTCTGTTACAATGAAAATCAAGAGTACTCTACTATATTTTAATTAACCTGATAAAAAATTAGAGGGGTAGAAGATAATATAAACACAGGGAGCTAAAGGAAAATTATTATACAAGGATATCTAGGACGAACCATTCTTATTCTAAATGCAGCTGAGTGGACATGACTTAATTAGCGGAGGACCAAGACATTAGATGCACATGTAAAGGCAACAATGGCTGCCCAATTTGCGCTCTGATATAGGTTCATCCTTGTAGAGGGATCCACTAAAATAGTAGTATTCCCCCACCTCCTAAGATATTACATCGGGAGAGAAAGCGAGCCGTTACTCCTCCCCTCCCCCTCCGACTTCACCCTTTTTGGACTTACCACCAGGTCACTTAAACATTCACACCACCAAGGCATGACGCTGGAATTTGAGGCTACTTTCCCGCCGTCTTAACCCCCCCCCCATCCGATCCGAGTCGGGAGATTACTCATCTATTTTGTAGGTTTGCCTCGAACAACTTTTATAGCTCCAGCCGCTGGTCGTTCCGTCTGACCCGTTGATCCTGGCCTCTTACACTTTCCAGTAAGGACATGCTCAGTTATCCTGGCCGATAATGAGGGTTCGAGAAGGTCCCTCTCTCTCTTCCTGTTTTGGAGAAATCCGGGTATATATGCACCCATCCAAGGATTACCCACATATTCAGTTAGACGACGCTTCCCCAAAAGGAGTTCGATTCAACGGCGCTCTCTCCCTAGAAGTGTTTAGTGACAGTCACAAGCCACAGAAGAGCTGGACATCACACTCGTATCTTCGAGTCAGGAAGAAGAGTCTCTAAAGGCAACGTCAGCCTTTCTCAACCGCCTTCGGATCAAGATTTGGAGAAGCCGTCCTTCGAAGTTCTTCTGGTTACCTCTTGAGGACAAGAGGCCCAAAATGCTCGCTCAATCCAGGATTGAAGAAGTCATCTCCCCCCTCCCCCTTCGAAGTTCGACCGGTGACCTCTTAAAGACAAGAGGCCCGATAGCTCGCTCAATCCGAGTTTGGAGAAGTCATCTCCCCCACCCCCGCCCTTTCTAAGTTCGACCGGTGATCTCTTGGGAACAAGAGGCCCGATAGCTCGCTCGATCTGAGTTTGGAGAAGTCACCTGCTCCCTTCGAAGTTCGTCTGTTGACCGCTTAAGAACAAGAGGCCCATAGCTCGCTCGATCCAAGTTTAAAGAAAGTAGCACCACCCTCTTGGGTTCCCAGCTACACTCGTGAGTAAACAAGGTCACCAAGACACCCCCATCCCCCCAAGTTCGCCCCGCTTTACTCTCGAGGTTCAAAGGAACTAAATCGCTCACTACCCTAAATCTCCCATTATAACCATTTAATAACCCTGGTTATCCAATTAGTATTCGGAACCTAATTTCGTCTTATTTATGTACCTATATATATATATATATATCTATATTAATTTTATGCCTTTTATTTATGTGTATTAAAATCTATTTTTGTCGTTGTGTTTGGAATATTCCTTGGTCACGCTGCAGCTAACTATTCAAATCGCACTCTTAGAACAATAACATTTGTTGCTTTGCTTAGCCTACCTTAGTGCCCGTGTGCGTATATTTCCGTACACTGGGCCATACTTAGACAATCCTTCTACACCAGGAACGTTTAAACGTCTGCTGTGGACACACATATGCTCTGTCAATTAAAGGTGCCCGATGATACTGTGAGTTATACTCGGGTGTTATGTATAAACGATAATTGGATCTATCAAATAAATTCGTTACCACGAAAGGCATTAGTAAAGTCTGAGCACCACTGCTCTACGGAAAGTAAAGGAGAAAAGTGAAATTCTTGATTTACATGTTGAGGGACACCCATCTACTCACCTCATTGAACCTTGTGACTAAATGCAAACGCCTGACTCAGTGCTTTGCAACCTTTTCCCATTATTTCCCCTCCTTCCCAATTCCATAAAATAATAATATATCTATAATATAATTTATAACAAAATCAGATTCATTGTGGTTATATTTTATATTATATTTTTCTTATTCATAAATTTGGAATCTCATAATGGTGTGTTGTATTTATATTTATGAAATTGCATCCTTAAGGTCAATGAACGAATATAATTTCTTGTTACATCCCAATGATCAACCATGTTTGAATGCAACATCGCACACCCCTAGCAGGCCTGTTTTGCAAATCCTAGAGGTGCGAGACCCACAAGGTTTCGAACCCGTAACCTAGCCCAAGGTGGTGTCTGTGCCAGTATATGAAAAATGTATGGGTAAAAATATTTTCCTTCGATTTTAGAGATAGTTTTTTAGATTTTATTAATGGAATTGTCGTTAAGCGAACGGTGTGTCCATTACAATTTGTCGCCATTCATGTCAAACACAATTCTCGGTTTTCATCAATCAAGAGCAAAATGCTTTACAGAGTTAGCTTTACGGTATACTCAGATTCATCCTCTTGTTTATTGTTTATTACTAAAATGTGATAATTTTTCAACAATAAAATTTCAAAAGTTGCAGCGAACTTTAGTTTATTATCATTTACCTAACGCGTTTGATTCGATTTGATTGGGTGGCCCTCATACTACAAGTAAAAAAAAGGTTTCATGATCAAAATATAGTCAAAATTAAGTAGGATATTTCAAATTGATCACGAAAACCCCTCTCAATTATAACTGTCTTCGTTGTTTAAGAGTACAAACTCAGAAGAGTTGTGCTCACTCCAGAACTTTACTACCTTGGAAATCCCTCAAGGACTAAGAATCTACGGCCACATTTATTACCTCAACATTCTCTGAAAATTATTGTTATGAAGGTTGGTGTGTATTTTTTGTACAGTGTAGCAGCAAATTCTAACGAAAAGCAACATTTTTTTGCGCGCGTGATGAGTTTTACCTTATCACCTGGGAGAAGTTAGAATGACGTGGCTAATTCCCTTTTCACATATACCAACGGACTTTCAACTCTAAAGCAAATGGCGTGCATCCAATTTCTTTAACAGGTGTTGAGGGACTCATATGTCTGGTATAAATCCACACGAAGTGTAAACAATAAAATTAAAGCATTAATTCGAAATGAAACAGCAGAGTATCCTTAAAACAGACGAAAAACAACTACACTTTCGACAGAGTTTAACATTTAATGTGGTACTAGCGTTACAAGGGCAGCGTCAAATACGTTTAGGGCATAACTTTACATTCTAGCCGGGCATTGACAATCTTCTCCACATGTGAAAGAACATGTCCATAGATCAGTTTCGTTACATAAATCGCTCATCTTTCGAATCTATAGAAGAAAAATGAGGTCCGAACGGTTTTGGCTCGCTATAACTTTGGCAACGATTTGAAATTTCTCTCCATCCCTGCGTCTTGGGGTTTATTGTTATGAGGAGGGCCCTTTTGGATACTGGCTCTGCTATAACCTTTGAAGCGATTAGAACACTTTCCCCACCCCTCTGTATTGCAGTTACCTTTTAAGAGGAACATCCATTTGGAGTGCGTCCACAGTTTTCTGCCCATCATTTTTTACTCGAGTTTTCTAGACATTGACTGTCTTAATTATTGTAATATTTTCATACCATACATTTCTTTACAAATTTTATCGGTAGTTCATCATTTTAAAACCTTAGGATGGGAATCTAATTGGGTGGTGGCATCTAAATTTCAGTGTAGTTTTTTAATTTGCAGTTGGTAAAAAATTATACATATGTGTAAATTACGACTAAAATCAATTTTATTTAAAGCCTGTTGATATTTAATATACATTTATAGTCTAAGGTTTTCAAATATATAATTTTAAAGATTCTATAACCTCATTCCTTTAACACAGTGCTTTGCTTTTAAAATTTTGTGCAGTGCTTCGTAATCATGTGAGGTGGGAAATTATATTTCCTGCCAAGGCTACCATACCAATTACTTTACATTCCTGCCCATGTTTCAAAACTCTCAGAGGCATAGCAACCCCCTTCAACGGTTCCCTAGTTTGCTCCGATGCACAATCTTGAAGCAAATCATATACTCACATTCGCTTTCTCCTGCACCAACACTATAAAGTTTATGAAAGTATTCAGCAACGTTAAGATGAATATTCTTTTCCACCTGAACAAATCACATGCCTCCACTCCTCACCTTCCCTTTTTCTAAAACGGATTTCTTAGTCAGGATTTGGTATAAATAGCATCATCTGTCTTCAAGCCCTTTCACCTGACACTTAAAGTTATTTAACGAATGGAATGTAGCAATTTAACAATATTAATCTCATATCTAGAAAATAACTGCCTCTTTGTGTGCTCTAGAAAGCTGAAGAATTCTTGTCAATTTTATATTAGGTAAGGAACCAACTTGCCATCACCAGAAACTTAAAATATCATAGTTAAATCCCTGCTTTTTCGCATATTGTATTAATATTTCACAATAGTTTACTTTAGCATTTATGATTCCTCTCTTGAAAATCAACCCTATTTGGCCTTTTTCTATACTTAAAATTAAAGTCGATATTGAAAAGTCAATATTAACACTTTACATACACCTCTGCATCATCCTTATTTTCAAGATTTTGAAGGTTATGAGAACTTCTTGCCCATCGCTGTGGCTGGAAGGTCTCTGGGTTGCTGAAATGATTCGGATCTCGCCCCATTGTGTATAACGATGATATAACCATGGTCTGTCGGGAAAAAATATATCAATTAAAGAGCTACAAGTAATTGAAATTCTTGTCACGAACATTTTAATACATAAAATGTCCTAACCAACAGACGAACATGAATATTGATTACAATCAGCCATCGAAAGTAAGGTTTCAGAAGTAACTTATAGTACATTTGATCATCTGCAGACTATTCAACAATTATTTTAGCTAACGAATAAATGCAAAATTACTCTATTTGTCGCACTCTATGGCAATAACATTCTTCAATTCAATTATAAGAGCTCTACAAGGATAAGGAAATAGCAAGGTCAACAATGAGAAACTCCTTTATATACAACAGCGCCGTTTTGGATGAACTCACTCACTAGAAATACATTAAAATATGAGTGAGACAAGCGGAATTCTCGTTCCCCCAAACTGTCTCTTGCCGTTTATGCGGAGATTTCCATGGCTTTAGGCGAGGGACAAGACGGAATTAGAATCAATGTGAGGTCTCAAGTCACATTTACTTTGTTCACGATATTGTAAGAACTTTTTCGAATTTAGGATGGTGGTCAATGATAATTAAATTATTCTCTTCAATCTCACAGTTGAATTGAAAATGAACTTTGCAGATAAGAAAATATAGAACAATTGTATTAGAGCATAGATAACACCGGCATAAGGAATGAAATACTTGGATAAGAACACAAATTTAGCTGACATATTTATTATAAAGAATAAAAGTTCTAAAATGAAGGTGGTCAGGAAACATTGGTTGAAGACACGACATAAAGATGGACGAAGGAAAGCATAAACCTGACACCTTTATACGTAAAGATACCCAGAAGACGACCTTGTAGAAAGTGGAAAGAGGGAATCGTGACCCCAGGGTTTGGTCCTCGACGTGGGCTATCTTCCCCAAAACGGGATGGATTGAGATAGGATGCCATAGGGGACGTCCGTATAAAAGCTTGAGCCCAAACCGCAATCAAGGGATTAACAAACCTTCTTAAGGTGCTTCCTCACCTAGTAGGATCCACCACCCTTCCCTCGGATCGTGGACAAGATCCCTCGACCGAATAATAATGCAATGCATATAAAGATTAGTATGCCAATAGCTGGCAAGACGAAAGCCACCAGGGAACGGTTCTCCTCGTTTAGTGGGGGGAAGGGGGGATAGCATTGTGTTTTGACACCAACCAACGATCGTAGAACCCTTCATAGCCATCACATAGAACCCCTTAAATGTTTCCGCGTCAGGAGTATGTGAATATGAGTACCGGGGGCTAGTATTCCATTTGGGGGGGTTCCGAACAGAGAAGATAGTGGGAATGTAAATAGGGGAAAGTAAGGAGTGGTGTTGTGATAGCCTATGCACGCGTGGAGTTACTCCCTTGGGGGGCGCGGGGTAGACTTCAGCGTATCTACTAATGGGTGGCCAGATTGTTGACGCTACTGAAAGTTTGGTGTTCACACTCGCTGGGGGTCGAACCTGTGTCTCAACGCTGGAAGTGTAACGCCGTTCCCAATCGGTTAGTTAAGTCTCCGCCTTATCCTGAACTTATCAAGCGATATGAATGTCCAAATGTTGCCTCTCCCTTATCTTTATGCGATGGTCAAGCCTCATAAACGCGGGAGTCACAACCCTAAAATCGGCCAACGATTCGTTTTCCAATTTAAAACGACCCATCGACGCTGAATCCCGTGGGATTATCAGAACTCTTCCTTTTATCAGCCATCTGTGTAAAGGCCACGAAGGGGCCCCTTATAATCGGGACGGAAACCAATTTGTTCATATTCGGTTCGAATGTCAAAAGAAACTTTATTTGACTCCGGAGTTTGTAATATATATAAATTAAAAAAAAAAGTTCCCACATGAAAGTTGAAAAGGGAATTTCAAATATTTTTGAATTTTGTTGTTTATTTTTAAAGAACAGAAAGAATTTTTTTACAAAACTCAATAAACATTTAAAGGAAAGCTAAAGAGAAAGAAGGAGAAAGGAGGGCATTAGAGCTACAGAAACTACTGGTTTAAGGCACAGAGGGCAAGTGGGGTGTAGTAGGTTGAAGAAGCTAAGCGTTAGAGTAAAAAATATGATTAAAAAAGTATGATTGGGGTGTAGAGGTGGTAATTTCATAAAGTTTCATTACTAGAACGAAAGAATAAAACAGAGAAATGGAGGATATATAGGCACGTGTAAAAATGAATACCCTGATGGACAAATATACATGTTTATCCAAAATGCATATCACAATAAAGGAAAAGTTTATTGGCAGTAATACAAAATTATTTCATTCATAATGAGCTTTTAAATAACAGGATCGCGTTTGAAGATTGCGAGAGAAATCTAATATTAGGAAAGGAATTAATGAAGGCGCATACAAAAATATTTCGCTTCTTAGTAAAGTCTTCTGAAGGCAAATAAATTTGGCTGAATTCCATTTAATATGATGATGATTTTTCGAAAAATGCACTCTTTACCTCTTCTTAAATGTCATGAGTTTATTCATGCGGGCACATAAAGATTTTACAGTTTGTCCATAATAGCATTTAAGACAAATAGGATTTTAAACAGAGTAGATTCCAAAATTTTGGGAGGTATTATTAAGAAACAACATTTTATGCAGAGTTGATTCATATTTAAAAACTATCAAACTATTCAAATATTGAAGTAGAATTAGTAAGATTACGATAAACAGAAAATTAAAGGCGGACGGATATTTTTGAATTATTTATAAGATCAAGGAACGAGAGGATCCTATTACGCTCAAGTTCGATTGTAAATTGAATGGAAGAATTAAAGCTATTGCGAAAAATATGGATATCATTAGAGTCAGGCCACTAACAAATTATATCATTTATCTATCTAAACCAGACTATAGCGAAATCAAGAACGGTAGGAATTACTTTAGACTAAAAAAAATGCATATAGATTATCGTCTGTCCTCTTTAATTTATATATGGAGGTAGACACATCAGTGCTTTCTTTGATCGTGTGTCGAAAAATAATTCTGTTATTAATTGGAATTAGCCAACTTTTTTGTACAGTTCAGGAGACTTTATTAAAAAGCGAAATATCGTCTATTACAATGAATACATATTTTATTTCAAAATTTATCTATTTCATATGTATCTTGGATAAACTTATGTGTATTTGTGCATAACATAACATAATTCAATGGATTAGAAAAGTCACAAGAAACTATAAGAGGTCATCGCAGTCAAAATCAAAGAGGCTCTGCAAGAAACATCCATCATGCCCATAAATTGCATCCTCAGGATTGTATTTAGAATACTGTTTCTAAAAGGTCACAAATCAAGGCCTGACAAAACCAAAGCAAAATGATATTAAACGATATTAAAATATGTCCATTTCCCTTAACACAAAACCGAAAACTACTAATAATCTTCGATCCTCATACTCTCATTTAATCTGCCCTTGAACAAACTTAAATGTGGACTACCCACAATTTACTGTAACAATTTATTCTAGAAGGCTACAAATCTTTGGGTGAAAAAATATTTGCACAAATATAACCTACACAGTTGTTTATTAATCTCCAAGTGATCACCCTTAGTCTTCTTATTGCTTTCTAGATCCAAGAACTTGTTAATAACCAATTTGTCTATCTCAGATTATTTTCAAAACTCAATCATCTCCCGTCTCGCACAACTTCTATCAAAGGGAAGATATTCAGTATCATCCTTGTGTATCCTCCTTTGCACTGACTCCAGCAGTTTGATATAATGCATAAAATGTGTGGGCTTTCCTGTATACAGTAGCTTAAATCACATAAACATTAATGGATGACAAAAGCCACAGATACCTATCTAAGGACATCCGAGTCAATGCACCTCAACATCCTTCCTTAAACTAATTCCAAAGAGTAGTGTCTATAAAATCGCCTTAGAGTTATTACCACTCAAGCCTCGTCAAAGGCTCTACCATGTAACTACAATATACAGTAATATAAATATTGAAGTATGTACAATTTATAGCCCAAGACAAAACTCTATAACCAAAATAACCTTCCCTTCCCTTTTACTCGTCCAATCTGAGCTTAAAAACATTTATATTTCTACTCTATATTACCTCCTGCAGTAAATAAATCCAGATACCTACCTCTCTATTAGTGAAAAAATATTTTCTTACATCCAACCTACAACCTGATTTTTTAAGTTTCAAGTGGTGACCCATAGTCCTATTACTACCCTCAACTTGAATAACTTTCCAAAATCCAACTTATCCATCCCAAAACAGATTTTAAAAAAGCTCAATCATATCCACTTTCACATACTTTCTTTCAAATGAGAAAATATTTAATACCCTCAGTCTATCTTCATATTCATGTTCTTTAAGAGAAGGGATCAGCTTTGTTGCCCTCATTTGCACTGCCTCTAGTAAATTGATATCATTTCTAAAATGTGAGGACCACTGCTGTATAGAATACTCAAGATGTGGCATAAAATACGAGTTATAGACTTTAAGGATAACCTCCTTACTATTGGAATGAGCATTCCTCTTAATGAAATACAACACTGTTAGCTTTATTTTTCGCTTCAATGCACTGCTTAGAAAACCTCAGTGACCTATTTATTACTACTCTTTAGTCTTTTCCATCCTCAACTGAGTTCTGCCAATGTCCATCGATTTCATAGTTAAATTCCTTATTAACTCTTCTCATGTGTACAACTTTACACTTTTGAAGGTTAAATGTCGTCTGTTACTTATGTGCCCAAGCAAATAAGTTGTTTGAGTGACTGCATTTTAAAGTTACCCTCAACTTCTTTTACAGAAGATGCCCAACTGGTGGCATGTGCAAAAATTGCCACTTTACTATTAACTGCTTTCCCTAGGGACTTGTAGCATCCAGACTGCAGGGTTAGCAAAAACCCAAAATTTTTAAAAAGACCCACCCCCCAAAAAACCCTGGTTTTATTCTGGGTATTATAAAATCTCGGTTTTCTTCAAAAAACAAACGCTACAAGCATTAGAATAACGTATAAAAAGAATAACTATCTCTATTTTTTTAATATTATTAATTAATTATTTTAATAATTATATATATCGTAAGAACAGATAAAAATAACAGATCACTGATCGAGAATTGTGGGTGCCCATGATAGCCATAACCTGTAGAAGGAGAGATGAATTATGAGTCAGTATAAGAGAAATAACCTTAATTTGATACATATTTTTTGAAATTTTAAACATGAATATGCACTTTTAATAAAAAAAAGATAAGTAGCGTCCATTTCCTGAAAAGAAATGTGTAATTTTAAAAATTAAAAAATAAACAGTTTTTTTTCAAATTTCACTTGAGAAAACACCCAAAAATCGGTAATAAAACACGAGGGGGGGGGGGTGTTATTTGCCAACCATACAAGAGTGCAAGGAAACTAGGCCTGTGACTCCCCACTTACAGGTTAGGTTGGCCTCAGTGAGGAATCCCCCCAAATGGTTGCTCGGTGGATCTATGAAATCCTGAAATTTAGCACATACATTAATTAATTAGGCAATATGCCATGTAATAAGTAGAAAGTCAATGTAAAATAGAGAACTACTTATATCACAACTTCAAATTTATTAGGAAAAACATAGGAAAGGCAAGCGAATAACTGGTTTCCCACGGGGACAGACAAAGGAGCATCTGCGGGATGAAAAGATACCGATGCTTGATAAGAAGGAGAGCCGAGCAAATACAGAGTGATCTATGCTTTGACCGGTTGAGTTATCGTAAGAGTTTCAAACGAAAAATAACTCTCGTATCTTGAGAGGATTTGCCAGCCCGGTCTGAAAATGGGTACAGCTACTGTAGGAACGCACACACCTCTGGTAACTCCACCCAATGGACAATGGAGAGACTAGCAAATGCGTTTACGATTATTAGTTCCACCCTGCGCCTCGAGAAGAAGGAAAAGAGGTCACTTCCCCTTAAGCAAAGGAACTATAAATAAATGTATGAAAATATTATAGAGGGAGGGGTGAGTCATTCGGTCGGATAGCCATGATAAAAGGCATCTGCCTAGCCCTATTAAGTCCTTTCCTCGTCCTTGGGTCCTGTCATTTTAGCATCAGCAACCTCCAACATTAGTAAACTTGCATACGGCCTCATACACCTCGATTTATTTTGCTTACTCCTAATATTTGGCCATTTTTATGGCTCCATGAGCCATGTGTATCCTTAAAAATTAAGGAAAAAAATATTGCAGCAGTAGTTGTTTTTATGTCATTCATGATATGAAACATTCGTATGTTGGGGCCCACAAATCCCTAGCTACGCCATTGTTCACACTCGACCAAGTTCTATCCAGGGCCATCATCTTTTTGCAATAATGGAACAATCCGTTATATGGCTTATAATTTATGTAAATTATTTGTATGCATATTTTATTTTTCCATTAAATTAATCATGGAAATCATATGTATTAATTAACAATTACCAAAATAATGGAATCAAACCTTCCTTCAATATTCATTTCTTTCATTAAAACCGAACCAACTTCATTTGCTAAATTATGAACATAGAAACCATTCCCTATTTCTATATTTTAGAAGCAAGATTTCTTCTCGGGTCTCAGGATGCCATTCTAAGATTTCACTTCTTGGTCAGTTATCGAGATTTTTATTGGTCTATTGGGTACAGTCACTCGGTTAGCATGGATGAAGAGCATCCCCCAGGTGTGCCCGAACCAGTGGGAAGGTGGTTACTCATTGTTCCATTGCTATACTAACCGTATATCATCACTGCGTACACTGCAGTTTTCCTTACTTTTCGCGATGCTAGAAAGAACTAGTAGCAATCACTAGTGAAGGAGGAGGTGCACCTACATAAGAAAAATGATTGAGTCTATTCAATTATTCTTCAATTTTTAATATTTTTGAATTCGAACAATTAAATAATAGTAAAAGATCCAACTTTCAGAACACGAAATACCAAGATAAATATAATCTTAATTATATGAAGGCAAAACTCACCCCAGCGGGAACCTTAAACCCCTGCAGTGTCGTTTCTTTGGCTAGTTTCCGCGTGAGGAAGGGAGCGGTGGGATATAGTCTCAGAGTTTCCTTGATAACGCCTCTTAAGAGCGGACAATCGTTTAGGGTGGCCAAATCAAGCGGCAATCCTCTGGCGCACGCCGAGCATACTTCTTCTCTGATCCTTTGGGCTACTAAAGGGTTCTTACCAAGAAGATACAGAGCCCACCGGGCTGTGTGTGAGGTCTGAAAACAAATGAAATGGTGTATCTAGTGACAATGTACTTGGCACCCTAACTCAATCCCACCATAAATCAGAAAGAAATGGGAGCTATCTGCCTGGCCTCTTCAACGCTGAATGCTTTTCAGGAATCTTTAGGGATATATTTCACCGAGCAAATTAAAGGCTTTATTTTCCTTTCAACCCAAATTAGATTCTGAAGCGTATCTTGAAAATCACTTGGAAGACGAAATAGGATATAAAGGAAATGGTCAGAAATAGTAGATAAATATAAAATGGAATGTTTGGTAGACGGAGTTAGGAGTAGTGGATGGAAGATCAAGATATTGAAGTCGTGTTACTGAATTAAGTTAATCATATCAGCAATGCTCCCTTAAAATTTTTCGTGGCCTATATGAGCCTAAATGTGGCCCAAGCGGAAAATGTTTGTCGAGGAATAGGCCGAGGAGTGGTTGAAGTATTCCCCGACTCTTATATATATATATATATATATATATATATATATATATATATATATATATATATATACTTCGTTCGGCCCGTGCTCTGAATGGGTTTATTGACTTAGACTGCTTAGAGGTTGGCTACGGAGGGATTGGAATGAACTTTGCTAGCAAGTGACCCAAAGGAAGTTAGATACACAACAATATGAAAATAAAGTTTTAATGAACACTAAACAAGAATATATATATATATATATATATATATATATATATATAATATTGAGGATAAATCCCAGAGCCACAAGAAACGGATGCAGCATCTTTAATTTTAAACAACGTTTCGAAAACTACAAGTTTTCATCTTCAGGCTAGAATAAGTTTACAAAGTTAATATATATGAAGAAAACTTGAAAAGGCAAACAAGACATTATTTTAAAAGGTGACCAATTACAAAATATCAGTAAAAAGTACTATAAGTTAAATTAAATATGACTTGGCAACAGTTAAATTTGCTTTAAGACTGACTCAAAAATTAGTTAATAAATTTAAGGATTATTGCAGAAATTAATTACAAACTATAAGAGAAATTGACTTGGCATTATTTAAAGATAATAAATTTAAACTTTGTTTTTAATTTTGTAAAGACTGTAAGAGTTAAAAAACATTTAATATAAAAACGGTAAATTTGGGTACTTACTAAAGCGGATCCATCCTAGAGAGTGAATGGTGGGTTTAACAAGGGGCTAGTATTTATAGGTTACAGTGACGCTTGGTTTATTAAAAGGCAAACCCACTAACAAACTGTAGTTAAAATTAGTTAATTAATAATGATATGGCACTTAAATCTTCATTGAGTGTAGGTTTGTAGTGTTTTATATATAGAGATTCGAGGGCTCTTAGGCAATGCTTGTTGTTGTTAAAGGCTAATACTTTAAAATTCTCAAAGGAAATGTTAGTTTTACAGCTTATGGTGTGTTTCCTAATAGATGACTTTTCCTTTCTATTTAATATTTTGTTTGTGCGCCAACTAATCCCCATATGAGCAGAGAACCTAGCTCCAAGAGACCTAACAGTGCTGCCTGCAAATGTGAGAGGCTGCAGTATATATATATATATATATATATATATATATATATATATATATATATATATATATATATATATATATATATATATATATATATATATATATATATATATATATATATATATATATATATATATAAATAAGGTGCTTTGAAAGATAAATTAATAAGTGAATCTCGGATATCTCATTTGGCTTGTAAATAACTATTCACTATATAAATCCCTATACACTTGTAATGTTGGTAAGCTTCGCGGGGAAGTTGAGGAATGTGAAAGGCAAGGGTTACCTTGGAACCTGATGATAGTGAGATACTCGTAAGGGATTGAGACGATGAGGTAGGTTCTCCAGGGACCGACCTAATGCCACAATTCCGTCACTATTCGGCTGGAAAAAGACGGTGACGGGAGCTTCTTGTTAAAGAGGGTTCGACGCTCGTGAACTCCGAGGAATCTTGGGTGCCTCTGTGAGGGGTGGGGGCGAAGTGACCTATCGAAGCGTAGGGTCACGGAGAAAAGCCGAGATGTAGATTTTTTGCTTAGGGAACGAGAATGAGGCTTTTTGTAGCTTCGGCTCTGCCACGTGAGTACGAGCTTATGTCCGCACTGACTTACAGACCAACGGGGTAAGGAGCCTCACTAACTGGGACCGATCTCCCCTCTGAAGACTTGATGCTTCGATGAATTACCACTACACCGATAGATGGCAATTCCTGCCCCGCCAAACGCTGTGCAAGCTCTACTACTGAGGGTTAAAAGAATTCATCTTTTATACCCTAAACTCGGGAAAGGTTCTCATGGCGCCGGAAGTAGATTAGATATCAAGCTACTCCATTTCGTCCTTTATAAACTTCCGGCAACCATCGGAAGCGAAGATGGGCTCCCATCTCTCGATAACCAGTCGAGGAAGGGACTCGGTGGTTAGCTGAAATAACCGGCAGTTTCTTCCGGCGGGAGACCATCAGATATCGGGCCGGAAGGGGAAGGTTTGATAAGGGAGGTGGGGAAACCGGGTGGGGGGAGCCATAGGCTATTCTCCTACACTGTTATTCAACTTTGATGTATCTTTCAAGAAATTGTCATTAAAATTCACTAATTACTCATAAATATCACTTTTAGTATAAGGAAAGGTCATAAATGATAGGAAAGTCTATCAATTTAATAGTATTAATTTAAATTTCTCAAGCAACAACTAGCCATTTTGCAAGTAAGCGCAGATTAATTATAATAAAAATATAGGGAAAGAAATTACTTCAAAAATAATTGTAAGACATGCAATTTACAGTCCTTGTAGGTGAAAAAATTACTCAGTAAATAATTGTAATTTATACAATTTACAGTTTCCAAATGCCTTTAAACCTGTATGTGAAGATATTACTCGGTAAATAATTGTACTTTATATAATTTACATTCTCCAAATGCCTTCGCACATGTAAGTGAAAAAATATTCGGTAAATAATTGTAACAAATACAATTTACACTTGTCAAATGCCTTTGTACCTAAGGGTGAAGAAATTACTCGGTAAATAATTGTAATTCATATAATTTATATTTCCCAAATGCCTTTGCACCTGTAGTCGAAGTAAATACTCGGTAAATAATTGTAATTCATACAATTTACAGTCACCAAATACTTTGGCACCTATATTTATATGCCGTTCCAGTTAATGTCACATGGCCAGAATTCACCGATCATGGGACTACAATGGAGGAATCATTCACGAATTACTATAGTGGTTACCAACTGGCAACCATCGCTCTCGCTAGCCTAATGAATATGGCGTTGGATTTCTAGCTTCAAGGCAGGTGTTCAATCCCAGCAAGCATGGACATGACACTTTCAGTGGCGTCCTGAGATAGCCGCCCCCTTGAAAGATACGCTGCTACTGATCCTCGTGGTAATATTTCCACATGCATCATCATCCACAAGCTACTCGCAACACCTTTATCATTCCTCTCCTCGCCTTCAATGCACAACATACTTCCTCCTTTGGAAAAAGCACACTTCCCCGAAAAAAAATCGATTATTACACGCATACGCATGTAACTTTATTGCATATCCCATATAATTTAATAAAATAACTTCCAACATAATCGTTATAATATTTGCATATATCTTACTGCTCTCTGTTTGGAATAAATCGAATTTTTACTTTGTTTGTTTTTTGTTTGTTTCTGATTACTTTGTGAGATTTTACATTCCAATCCCCTTGTGCACACCTTGTCTAATATCTTCGATACGTCCTTGCAGAAGATAACAACAGTGGCCTTTGCTTCTTCTTTTTTTTGCTTTATCGATTTTCTCATGATGACTGTGATGGATATTGCTGTGCTTCTTCTCTTTCTGAATCCAAATTGGTACTTATTTAAGATATCATTTGCCTCCAGGTGTTTACTCAGTCGTTGGTTGAATATTTTCTAAAATACCTTCCCGATGAAGTCAAGTAGAGAGGTAGGCCTGTAGCTCTCAACTTGAGTTAGTGGTTTAACTGGTTTGTGTCTAAAAAATATTTTCGCGACATTTAGTTCATCCTTGAAGTAGCCTGTGAGGGATTTAGTAACATTGCTATTTCATTTAGTATGTTGTCGGCCGATTGTTTGTAATTCATCTTGGTTAGACCTTATCTTCCATCTGCTCTTTGCTGAAAGAGCGAGATTATTTGTCTTTACCTCTTGCTTGGTGATCTTTGCGTCGATACCACCGTATGTGTCTCTCTTTATACGACGGAGTAGTAGGGATGTTTTCTATCAATCTCCTCGTTAAACGAGTCTATGATATTATATTCGAAATCGATGTCAAATTCTTCATTTTCATCTGCACTTATGTTAAAATCCTCTTCCAATGTTCACTGAATATCAATTCAATCCTATCTTCTTCTTATATGTTGTTTTCTTCGTTGTCTTTTATTTTAATATTTTTTATTTCTTGCTTTCACTTTCATTTGATTGAATTTCTCAAAAATCCTTTACAGGTGTCTCATTGTCAATCTTTCGTATTGTTTCGTTCCAATGTTCACTTTGTTTTTTTGTTATTTTCGTAGTTAGTTTGCGTATAGCTCCCACATTTCGCCTTTCCTTCTTATTTGTTTTGGTTTTTCACCAAATCTTCTGTTCCTCCTGAACTATTTTGGGGGTCCAGATAAAGTTCTTAATCGTCTTGTAGTAGCTTTTGGATGTTGCGATTTTGTCTGCCTGTTGCATCGAGCTGCTTTTTTCTTAATTCTGTATCTAATTCTTATAGCTTTGCTGCCTCTAGTGGTTCTGGTATATTAGTACTGAGTTCTTTTCTGTATCTCTCCACGTACGCTGTGTAGTATGCTTTTCTTACCTTCGCGTGGATCTGTATCGGTCTCTGGTTAATTGTGAGGAGAGTCACTATGTGATATGTGCACGGTGTCTTTCGGCACCATGTAATAGTTGTATGGGGGTTAATTATTGCCCAAGAAAATGTCCCGTTTTTAGGTTGTGTTCCCTGTTACGGAGGTTGTGTAATCAGGTCTTAGTCGAAGGCAGATGCTTCGTTCGAATTTCCCTTCCATTTTTCTTCCTGCTCTTTTTATTTATGTATCCGTTTGCTGCACAATGACATTAAAATCGCCCATAAGTATCATCAAGTTTCTATCATTAAAGATGTTTGCAAAGTTGTGAATTGGAAAATAATTTCTTCTTGGAGGTTGATATCCTGTAGCTATTATGATGTTTGATATCTCTATTTTTAGTTCCACTGCTGTATGTCGCTCGTCTTGTTCTTCCCGATGTATTTGATGCCATTATTGATTGCCATCGTGGCACCTTTGTGTTGTTGCCCTGTGGAGTTTACGGTAAGGATGCCGCAGTTGCAAATTTTTACCTCATCGTTGTTAAGGTTGACTCCGTGGTCTGAGATTAAGATGATGTCCAGATCTATTCCTCTGAAAATGTCTCCATAAATCTGCTTCTTCTCTCTTTATGCGTTGGCATTTAGTTGTAAGATAATCAATTTTGATTATCCATGGTGATTCGGGTATTCCTTTATCCGTTGCTGATCCATTTGATACTTTTTTCTGTCCGTAGTTATGTATGGTTATTGTTTACGTTTGGGGGTTGCTTCTTTCTTTCGTTCGTTCTTGTTCTTTTTCCGTCTTTGTTCGTGAATGAGGGATTTTGCCCTCGGGGTCGGGCTCTTTTCTGACTTGGATTTTTTCCTCCTCTGCCTTTTTCTTGTGACTCTCTTAGGGACCTCCCCCGAGAATTCCAAACTCTCCTCTGCGTCACTTGCTTCCGTTTCCGTCATTTGTATTGGGTGAGGAATAGGTTCTTGCGGTTTTATCAAATTTATTCATTACCATTAACAACTTTAAAAAAACTTCATTTTTAATTGATAACAATATGCAATTTAATTAATAATGTATTCTCCGTTGTTATTTACGACTTCTTCCCAACGTTCAACTAGTTTTTCGATGCCTTTGCAATAAAAATCTCTGGATTTTGACTCCATAACATCTTTTTTCCTCTTAAAAATCCTCTTTGCACTTTGATCAGAGCATAGCCATTATCCGGTGGTTTTCCTCGCAGTTGATGCACTTCTTTTTAGTGTTTGCACTTCTTTGCAGTGTTTCCGAAATTCCGGAACTTGTGCCTTGCGGTTGCACATACCGAACAAATAATACTCAGTCCTTTGGGAGGGGGGTATTCTTTTGTAGTGTAGTCTTCAATTGCGTAGCAAGTGAAGCACATCTGTATGTTGACAAAAACATCTCTCTATATGTTCGCTGGGGGAATCAGCATGCTGAGTGCCAATAGTCCTTTTGGGGGTTTTCGATGCCATTTCCGTGTTTTCACATACGACTTTGAAAATATAATTGTGATCTTTGAATATGAACACCTCCAGTACTTTAAGCCATCCGTTCCATTAATTCTTGTCTTATCTCTTCTCATAAGTAAGCTCCTGCCTATGCTTCCACAGTTCGGCACACAAAGCTCCTGCTTGATGTGATCTGCGGTGGAGTCTTCGCTTTCAGATCCAATTTCCTAAGTGATATGCTGCCAGCGGTCGATATTAGTTGTTCTGGGGAGATGACCGTAAATCCATTTGAAGTCTTGATTCAGTTAACTAAAGGTATTTTGAGATCCGAGAAGATCGTCTATGCAACTTCTTCCCTGTTAGTGAGATCTGAAATGGAAAGTATTAACCTGTTCCTTAAGGAGGAGAGTCCTCTTATATAACCTACTAATATCTAGCATAGCTTCCGGGGTTCGCACTCTCTTTGGTCACCTTACCTAGTTAGACCTATCCCTATCAGCATTCCACAGTTAGGTTCTGACTCGTGGCCGATAACTGGCCTCCCTTTTTTGATCCTAAAACTGGGTGCCCTACAGTGGTTCACTATACCCTAGTACCAACTGCAACTCAGACTTTGCTGATGAACAAGTTATATAGTGCATGGGTGAAAGAAGTTATAGTTTTCATGAAATTAAAAAGAATACGATAAGAGTAGGAAACAGCAGCCCCTCTTTGGGGAGCTACCTTGCTCAAAAATATCAGGAGGTATCTTTAGTCAATCCAGTGAGCGCATATATCTCTTTTTATTCTTTTGTATGCTCGTCTTTCCCTCTCACTAAAGTAAGTATCTTCTGTGTTGTTCATAAAGAAAAGTGACTTCCCGTAAAAAAATCACGATTTTCGCTTAATTATTAACAGTCCTTGCCTCCTTTACCATTGAGTAACACGTTCAAGGAAACCGACTAAATCCTTCATTGAAGTAATTTTAACTATTATATAACTTAATTATGACTCTTCTTTCCAGAATTGTGTCCTCAGTTTCATTTACCAGCTTACCGCTGATACCATTAGTCCAGTAATATCTCTTCTAATTATTAAATCTACGGCAAGTCCAAGATGACCGGTTATGGGCTGTTTCTTGGCCTATGAGTTATTGATTACTAGTTTACCGGTGGAAGTCAACTTGGCGGGTTTCCCATCCAAGTACTAACCTTTCCCAATGTTGGTTAACTTCGACGTAGCGCTATTGACGTATTCGGTTACCAGGCACTGACCTTGGGCTGACTCCAATTTTCGGGGGAGATTTTCCTTTCGCTTAATTTTAGTGAAGTAGGCTGGGTAAGAGGACCGGTTGGATTACCCACACGAAAAGGAATCTCTGGAGGTGGATTCAAGGACTCTTTATTGGGCAGAGGACTCGATAGGCTTAGGCAGGCATATTAATGTTTAAGTCTATTCCGACTATCCTTGTGACTACTTGACTGAATGACCTTTGACGCCTCTAGGCTCTATCCAGAGCTGTATATAATGTATCGAAAACAGTGGGCATGGCCCGCTGTTGGCCAATGACAGGGTTTGGGTGGAGCTTACTCTACTGAATGTTTATTTGTATGTGTACGAGAATAGATAAAATCTTGATCTCAAATTTCGTAAAATAAGATATTTTGTTTCGCAGCTCTTTGATAGTAAATAAGGTCCGCAACTTTCCTGTTTTTAGCTCAGTGACAATGACTGCATCTATTTTGACGTTTGTTGATACAATTGTGGCGTTTCCAAAACCTTGGTGAAAAGGGTCTGTGCAGATATCACAGGAGGCGTGTAAGTATATATGCGTGTGAGTATATAAGTGGTTGAGCGCATATGCCTGTGAAAAATTCGTTTTCCCTAACGCTCTTTTACAAGAACAGTATATATTACTGTTTACATGATCAAATATTGTATGTTATTATTTATTTGACAAAATGTGTATATATTATTCTTTATATTATCAAATGTTTGACATTATTATTTAAATGAAAATATATTATTTTTTACATGACATAAAAAATTTATATTATTATTTATATAACAAAATGTTATATATATATATTTATATTACTTGTATGTGCTTGATTATATGCGTGTTCATTTCAAGCCTTCATAGAATTTATATGACACTCATCTGTGAGGCTTCATTCTCAATCCTATCTCAATTTGCAATCTGTCACTACACATCCTCATTGCATGGAGTTTTCCCTTTCCGTTTGAAATTCGCCCTTTACATGCCAATTATTCAAATCAGGTGGTAATAACCTTCCATCTTCACTTCCAACATTATTCAAGATATTTGAAATGGTAATGTAAAAAAGATTTCTTTCTTTTCTTATTAAAATTAAAATATGATATCATCATCAAAATGAATTCCGACCAAACGTTAGCATGTTTGATACTAATCATGAATTGATAATAAAACATTCAATACCTTAAAATGCGCACACCCAACTAATTCCGTTTTTATTGATTTTTCTGAAGCTTACGATACAGTAAATCACAATAAGCTAGACCGAATCGGATTTCGTGGTATTTCCAATCTTTGGTTGACATTTTAACGGACAACCCCAAAACAATATGTTGCTATATATGTTTTTCCCTTTCCCTTGTCAGCTGTGGCCATAGGAGTTCCTTAGAACTCTGTCCTGGACACCCTTCTTTTTCTAACTTAAAATAATGACATGACCCGTTCTTCGACTTTAGTGGGCAAAAAAGACGCAGTTTAACCAAAAAAACTTTATCCTGGAGACTAGTTTCTGTAATGTCTGGCTACTATCTTCAGTCTATTGTTTTAGGATTGAATATGGAAGCAACACTTTAGAAACTAATCTCCAGATCTCCAGAATACAGGTTTTCCGTTGAACTGGAGTCAGGCACATATTAAATATTTATAGGACTCTAGTATTCTGTGGGAGAAATAGCAACTTTATTACTCGTAGGAAACAGTTTAAAATCATGAACCACTTTGTATAATGTTTTACAAGAAAATTCTCTTTTCGTCACTCGGATTATAGCTTATGAAATAACCTTACCACCATTGCTAATATAGTAGTAATTCGCCAGATTGCATTATGTAAATAGACTAATATATATAATAGTTTCGATTATTTTGACCTATCTTGGATCTATATCAAAGTATGCATTTTATTGCATTGCATATATTCGGATAGATGATAATTAAATTAAGCTTGATAAATGTGATGAACGTTAGCCAATTAATGAAATTAACTGGCGACTTTTCATAGTTACAAACTTCCTTGGTAAAGGGATAAATTAAATTAAATTACCCAAATTTACTGGTAATTAAATAATTATCGAATTCCTTAACCTAATCTAACAACATAAATTCGTTAATCTAGTGAAATTCATCATTTGACAAAAGAATCTGGTAACTAGGAAAAATACCGGTTAATTTAAATATCTTTTAAACAAGGTGATCCCGAAGGGCTCTATGTTGTAAGAAAATTTACTTGCTGGAAAGTGAAATGACAACATATCCCCGGTAAAATGGAATAAGTAGAAATGAAGAATAAATATCGTTATAACTGTAACAAATTGTATGTCATTGTATTAAATTTTCTTACTGCCGAGAGACTGTTTGATCACCTTATATTTAACCACATTTTCCAGCCATGCTGGTAACTATAGATGCCTATAATTATTTACAAGTTTCAGTAGATCACAGTTTTATTGTGGTTATCCCTGAACAGAAAATTTCCCGTTACTTACGAGTAAAAAGAATTTGGAATTACAGGGTTAATGAAAGCGAACGCCCAAAGCTCCGATAGGTCGGTCCAATGGACGATACAGTTTATTGACATCTCAGACGGTAATAATGGGTTAGGCGATTAAATTTTCAAGGGGAGAATATACAAGTATATAAGGAAAAAATGAGTATTGTAACAGTACGATTGGATGTCTTAGCGGGCTTCCAATTACAGCTAAGTTAAGCCACATTTGGTGTGGTTGGTCGCCGGTTGAATCCCGATTCAGGTCGCCTAAACGCCAGCTGAGTTTTATAATTACTTTTTAATGCCTTGACAAATCAAATCCTAAGGTTGCAGTTTATAGAAGGGTGTTGGCAGTGAGGTAGTCTTTGAGGTCAGTAGCTTAATGGGGCCAGATGATTGACTCAGATCGACTTTAATGAGCCTGGGTGTAATTTGTGGAATTAATTTGTTTTTGTTTATTTATGTTAATGACTTGCGTACTAATTGTGCGTTTTTCTTACGGAATTAAGGGGAAATTGGATGGAAATTATGGTTCACACAGGTCAAACCTTTGTAAGCGTGTTTTAATATAACAAAACATTCATGGATAAAAAAAGCCACAAAGGCCTATCAAAGGACATCCGAGTCAATCCCCACCCGAAATGCCATATCATCGCCTTGAAGTTATTACCATTGAACGATTGTCAACAGATCTATATACTACACTACACTACGCTATCAATACTAAGATATGAACAATTCATATCCTAAGACAAAACTCCCAAACCCCAATAACATTTCCTCCCGAATCACGTCCAACTTGTGCTTCAAAATAGTTAGTTTTCTCGTCTCCAAAATATCCCCTGTGGTAAATCATTCTAGAAAGCTAGCGCTAGATTTATGAAAACTTCGGCTGGTAAATCATTCTAGAAATCTAATTCTCTATTTTTGAAAACTTTGTCTGATAAATCATTCCAGAAATCTAACGCTCTATTTGTGAAAACTTTGACTGGTAAATCATTCTAGAAATCTACCCCTCTGTTTGTCACAAAATGGTCTGGTAAATCATTCTAGAATCTAACGCTCTATTTGTGAAAGGTTTGTCTGATAAATCATTCCAGAAATCTACCATTCTATTTGTGAAACATTTGTGTGGTAAATCATTTTATAAATCTACCACTCAATTAGTGAAAACTTTGTCTGGTAAATCATTCTAGAAATCTATCACTCTGTTTGTGAAAGGTTTATCTGGTAAATGATTCGAGAAATCTAACGCTCTATTTGTGAAATGTTCCTTTGGTAAATCATTCTAGATATCTACCGCTCTATTTCTGAAACGTTTGTCTAGTAAACCGTTTTAGAAATCTACTGCTCTATTTGTAAAAGGCATGTGTGGTAAATCATTCTAAAAATCTAGCGCTCCATTTGTGAAAACTTCAGCTGTTAAATATTTATATATATCTACTGCTTTATTTGCGAAAGGTTTGTCTGGTAAATCATTCTATAAATCTAATAATCTCTTTGTGCAATATTTATCTGGTAATTCACTCTAGAAAAATATCGATCTATATGTGAAAACTTTTTCCTGTAAATCATTCTAGAAATCTACCGCTCTATTAGTGACAACTTTGTCTGGTAATCATTCTAGAAATCTGACGCTCTATTTGTGAAAGGTTTGTCTGATAAATCATTCTAGTAATCTACCCCTCGGTTTAGGAAAACTTTGCCTGGTAAATTATTCTAGAAATTCACTGCTCTATTTGTCAATACTTTGTCTTCAAAATCATTCTAGAAATCTACTTTTCTAATCGTTAAAGGTTTCTCTGCTAAATTATTCTAGAAATCTACTAATCTCTTTGTGCAATATTTATCTGGTAATTCACTCTAGAAAACTAACGATCTATTTTTAAAAACTTTGTCTGGTAAGTACTTCTAGAAATTTACCACTCTATTTGTGAAAACTTTGTGTGGTAAATCATTCTAGAAATCTCCTGCGCTATTTGGGAAAATTTCCCTCCTAAATCATTATAGAAATCTACCGTTCTATGTGTGCAAACTTTATCTTGTAAATCATGCTAGAAATCTAACGATCTGATTTTGAAAACTTTGTCTGGTAAATGATTCTAGAAATCTACCTCTCTATTTTTGAAAAGCTTATCTGGTAAATCATTCTAGAAATCTACGGCTCTATTTGTGAAACGTTTATCTCGTTAATCTTTGTAGAAATCTACCGCTCTATTTGTGAAAAGTTTGTCCGGTAAACCATTCTAGAAATCTATCAATCTATTTGTGAAAGGTTTGTGTGGTAAATCATTCTAGAAATCTAACGCTTGATTTTTGAAATGTTTGTCTGGTCATTCATTCTAGAAATCTACCGCTCTATCTGTGACAACTTTGTCTCGTAAATCATTATAAATATCTAACAATCTATTTGTGAAAGGTTTGTCTGGTAAATCATTCTAGAAATCTAGCGCTCTATTTTTTGAAAACTTTGTCTGGTAAATCATTCTAGAAACTATCCTTCAATTTGTGAAAACTTCTTCTGGCAAATCCTTCTAGAAATCTACCTCTCTATTTGTAAAAACTTTGTTTGGTAAATCATTCTAGAAATCTAACGAGCAATTTGTGAAAACTTTGTCTGGTAAATCATTCTAGAAATCAACCGCTCTATTTGTTATAACTTTGTCTGGTAAATCATTCTAGAAATCTAACGCTCTATTTGTGAAAGGTTTGTCTGGTAAATCATTCTAGACATCTACCGCTCGATTTGTGAAAACTTTGTGTGGTTAATTATTCTAGAAATCTACCGCTCTATTTGTGAAAACACCCCCTGTTAAATCCTTCTAGAAATATACCGCTCTATTTGTGAAAATTGTGCCTGGTAAATTATTCTAGAAATCTACCGCTCTATTTGTGAGAGGTTTCTTTGATAAATCATTCTAGAAATCTACCGCTCTATTTGTGAAAACTTTTTCTGGTAAATCATTCTAGAAATCTATTGCTCGATTTCTCAAAACTTCCTCTGGAAAATCATTTTAGAAATCTACCGCTGTATTTTTGACTTTGTGTGGTAAACCATTCTACAAATTTCAGCTCTATTTGTCATAACTTTGTCTGCTACATCATTCTAGAAATCTAGCGCTCAATTTGTGACAACATTGTCGATTAATAGAAATTATTGAATGTTTTGAAAGTTCAAAAGTTAAAATATAGGTCTTGTTTATTTAAAAGGACTGAGATAACTTGATTTAATTGTGTAGACCAAAGTTTTAAAAAAATAATACATTTACATAAACGCTGTAGTTAGCTGACACCTGAGGCATCTTTTGACCCGAGGTGCTTAAAGAGAAAACAAGGTCAACAGACCTCGGTCGCGTGCTCTCAATTTTTCTGACTCGTGACCTTACGACCTACAAAACTTTCAGTAATTTCCTGTCTAAGCTTAGGAAGACATTAGCAATTATACCATTCAAAAGAGAATGCAAAACAACATAAGGTTTTCATATTTCGTTAGAATCGGCCGAATAGTTACGGTGCTATTGCCAAAAAATTCATTTGACCGTAAAACGGTTACCATCCGACCGATGAACTACGGACCGACATTTTAACTTATAGCGTCGCACGTGACTAAAAATACTGATAGGCGAAAAAGAGTAAGATCAGAAAAACGTGGTGTGTTCAGCGTGACACTGATCTAGGAAAGTGAATGTAATAACATTGGTTCCGATCCGACACAGTTAACTCAATCCTCCTCGCTCATACTCATCCTCTCATCCTCCTCGCTCATACTCATCCTCTCATCTTCCCTGATCAAACTCATCTTCTCATCATCCTCGCTCATACTCATATTCTCATCATCCACGCTTATACTCATCTTCTCATCCTCCTCCCCTGCCTAGGCCACAAGCCGGGAGTTTGGTCAACCCGAAAAAAATGTCTACATGAGAAGATTGAGAAGGTACTTCGAAAATATTCTTATTTTGTAGCATTAATGGAATTAATTACCTTTGCTCTGATGCCATCGTGTTCACACGCCCACCTCTTCCCTTATGTCAATATTTTTACCACAAATATTTTTCCTGAACATAGATATTCTGTGGGTGCTTTTTCCTCTCCATTTCTTAACTTTAACTCGGATAGCTTTAATAAAGTTAATACGCATCCGTGGGGTCGGCTACTTTGGCAATGGTTCATCACTCATTTGTGCTCTATTAAAATACACAGCAAATAATCAAATTATTGATATTAATTGAATCGGCAAAGGAATATCTTAACACATAAGGAAGGAATTATTTAATTTAATCATAATTGCTAAAGAGAATTAATTTTCTTACACCCATTGAATATTTTGCTTCACTTTAGGCTCTGTAAGAACATTGCAATTATATAGGAATTTATAAATATACCTTTCCCAAAATATTAAAGTTAGTTTTAACGCACAAATAAAATATTGTGTGGGTTCGGCAGAGTTAAGAGAGACGGGTTCGAGACTAGCCGAGTAAGGGCGATAGCCCTAGAGGACTCCCTCACGGATGGTGGATTTGAGCGATTATATTGCGGTGACCTTTGGACTTGGATGACTGGAAGGAACTTCTCTGGAATCACTTCCACGCAAATTGACAAACTGGTTTTAATCTCCCAAAATTGAAGTTGGTTGGCGTTTCCCTTGATGGGAGAGAAATGTATGATCATGGCAATTGATTGGAGGTGAATGTGTGGTCATGGCAATGTGCTTTCGGCGTAATCAGAGAGGGAGACGAGAAGAATGTTATCTGTCAAAGCGCAGCAAATTCCCTCATCTCACTCACTTTGTCTCTCTATCACACACACTCTCTTTCTTACACTCTCTGTCTCACTCTCAAAAACAGTCCCTTGCTTTCACACACTTTCACTCATATTCTCATACTCTAACACACATTTTTTTTCACTCACACACATACTTACTCTCTCACACACTTCCTCACCCTTATGCACACTCACTCACTCTCATACATACAGTCTCACTCTTACACAGTCTCATTATCACAAACACTCTCTCATTCTTACAATCTCAGACACAAACTCTCAGTCTCTCACATACACACTCTCTTACACACACAATCTCACTCTCTCAGATACACTTTCTCACACATAAAATTTTACTCTCTCACACACACTCTCACTTTGTCACATATTCTCCCTCTCACACAATCTCACTCTATCACATCTTACTATCTCACATACACTCTCTCTATCTCTCTCAAACACGCAAATCTTTGCTATCTCACATACACTCTCTCTCAAATACACTTTATCTCACACACACTTACTCTCTCACACAAACTCACACACACGATCTCCCTCACAGGCACACTTACTCACTAACTCTCTTTCACACTGTCATTCTCTCATACACACACTATCTCACACACATACACAATCCCTTTCCCTCATACACACCCTTTCTCTCCCCCTCCCTTCGTTCTCTCTCCCCTTCTTCTGTTTCCCTCCCCGCTTCTTCCCCCATCCCTCTCCTATATCTATGATGTTTATAATACAATTTCTACTGACACTGGTAACATTATGGTGTGCGCTCACGATTGGGTGAAATACTCCCCTTGTACTGTTGGCAACATTACAACGGTAAATGTGAAGATTAAAATAGCTCATCGACAATTTATTTTTACAATTTTTAGATTAGTATGTTGGAAAGAGTCATTTGCCTGTTGCTAATGAGGAGCGTCCCATAAGCATACCTTATTAAATGTTAAGTTGACTAAACACGATTATAATAACCACATACCTCAAAAATTATTATGCTTAATTGTGGGTCCTTAACTTACTATTAACCCTTGATTAAGCCAGAAGCAGCCTTGACGCTTGCTCTTCATGAATATAATGGTGCTTGAGGGGAAAATTAAAGAGAGCCAACGTATTGAGAGTATAAGAGGTTAAAACGCTCGTTCCATTGAGCAAGAGCAACCACACTTAAAACAAATAATTATTTAGAACTTAGATGTGGCTAGATTCAAGAACAAACACACTTAAATAATGATTTAGAATTTAGCTGTGGCCAGTTTGAAGAAGTGTCCACTTACGGTGTCGGCAGAAGCTAGAAGAAGATCGACGAGAAGGACAGTTGCATTCTGTTCATCGACCTGTTCCTCCTTCAGGAGTTTGTATAAGAGGGAATTCTGGATGTCCTCTCCTGACTCGGAGGAGCATTTCTCGATCGCGTTCATCACGTAGTTTCGCCCTATTAAAAAGTTTAGTATTTTCCACATTAAAATAGCAATTGGTGTGAAATTAATAACTTATTGTGGGACAATTCATGTTTTAGACACGATTACTTGAACTTATCATTCAGGGATAGATACGGATGTTGTTAGATTTGTTCTTATCTCTCGCACTACTTATTTTTCTGTTCATTTGCTTTTTCTTCCTATTCTTTTCCTCTTATTTTTCATACTTTTGAACAAACCTGACTATGTAAAACTTGTAAACTACCTTCAGATTGATGGTGAACGCCATCAATTGCTGTTTTCTTGAATGGAGCCTATGGAAATGAGTAGTGAAGAACATGTAGAGCTTTAAGTTAACCTTAAAGCTATAAGAGAGCGACCAGGCGGATATCACGAGGGAGAGCATTCTACTACTTCGGAACAACAACCAGAAAATCGCGGTTGCTCATGAAAGACGGATACGAGGCACTACTAGAACAAAAAGCTACTAGTGTCAAGGTTTGGTGGAAGACTTGGCGGAGAGATGAGTAAGAAGGGATAACTTGAAGGAATAAGACATGTACAACTTGTATAATTTTAAAGGTAATGGGAAGGAAAACAAAGACACACACATATACTAATGGCGTGATAAGAATCACCTGGAAAGGACGGATAAAGGTTGTTGTGGTTATTAAAGTGGAGGCCATTACAATAAGTATATGTACATATCATAAACACATGTATGTCTATATCAAATCAAGCACTGTCGAAATAAAAAATAAAGTGCCATAGTAAAATAAGAGAATATCTTGCTATGTACAAGGCGTGATCTCCAAATAATATAGATGGAGTGAGTGTGGCAGCAAAGTTTTTAGCAGAGGGAACCACCATTTGAGACAAATCCATATCACAAATTTCCTTTATAGATCCCTCTACACCCTGAACCACGCTAATAGTTTGCTAGGGAAAATTCGGATTTATCTGTTCTCTGTGAATTAATTTTGATGTACATCTGGTCTGTACATTATAGCAACATTAATGTTATGTTTTGATTATGCTGGGTTACGTCCTTCAATTTTTATTTCAGATTCGTCGTTTTGTGGCGAACCATGCTAAGAGCGCCTATCCTTTTTAAGATCACTGGGACGTCGCAGAGGCCTCAACAATGAAGAAAAGTCTTTCATAATCAAGGAAAGTGCTGAAAGCATCTATATTCATGTTTTTCGAGGAAGTTAGTTAACCCACCATGTGGACACGATTAGACGATATATGAAGGACCCTTCACAAAGAAAGAAGTGATCGAATTACGTGAGAACCCTGGACAAACAAGCAAAGTCATTTTCACCACCAATGGTCATCTCCATGTACCAAAGACGACTAGAAACCATATCCTAAGGACCGTGGCTTCCGTGCGAGTTGATTGAAATCCTAACTTTCCCTACAAAGTTAATAGCGTGGTTCAGGGAACATTGATATTTGGGAAGGCTTTAACACCATCCTTTAACCACTTAATTCATTTAAATAGTCGTTGAAACATCTTTCAATCATATTCTTTAGTTTAATATTAAAAATATGAATGGTAGTTCTAAAATTAAGTTACAACAAATTTCAGTGTCAGGAAAAAAACATAGATCTCATGTGCATTTTATTATGTGTTGAATTCGAATTTGATAACAAAAATTTCCCTTCACTTAACATTTTCTTGGAAATTACCGATTTAATAATTATACACTGGTCAACAATTCTTTTCGAAATCTCTGTTACACAAGATATTTTACTCATTCTTACTGGTTTTGACCTGCTAAATTCAAATCTGAAAACGGTTCAGCTCTACATGCTCTTGTTATCATGTGATTCTAAGTTTTTCATTCTAGCCGTTAGTGGTCAAATTAATTAATTACACGTTTATGTTATCAACAGAGATATTAAAATTGTTTTGTTTTTCTTTTAGATCTGATCATGGCTACAAGGGGACGTCAATGTGTGAACAAGCCGCACGCTTTCTGTCGTATTTGTGCATATACTGTGTATCATAACGGCGAGGAAATGCTGCCTGGCAGGACAAAAGGGAAACGTAAGGGTTTAACTATCAGAATTCCCATGGCCTGGCGAGAAACGACGGACAACACAACTGACTGCTATTTTTGTCTGGTCAATACAAAGGTTATTGACCAGAAAAACAGACACAAAATCTTATATCCTAGTATTCCCTCAGCAATCCGACTACTCTGCACTCTGATGAGCTCGCAATCCCAGTTTTTAAAGGATTTCTTCCATGTGAAGATGTAAGTAGTGACCAAGAGCAAGTGAATGCTGATGAAAGTCAAGAAATACTTTCAGAATCCGGCAATTCTTCTTATGAGACCCCAGAGTCATTAACTCCTCGACAGTTTAGGCAGCCATATCTAAATGACCTTGTGCGCGATTTGGGTCTATCAAAAAATGCAGCTGAAGTGTTGGACTCCAGGTTGCAAGAAAAAAATCAGCTGAGCGATACAACTAAAGTTTCATACTTCCCAAATCGGAAGCAGGTTTTTGTACCATTTTTTCATAATATCTCAGGTCTTCTCCAGGAATTAAGGATGCCAGTATACAATCCAAATGACTGGTGATTATTTCTATATAGTTCTAAGTGCAGTTCGAAGTGTATTCTACTTCTTAATGGCAATGTCTATGCAGCTGTTCCAATCGGACATTCTGTGTATTTACGAGAGGAACATAATGACATTAAAACTGTGATTGAGCTACTAAAATACTACGAGCACAACTGGACAATTTGTGTAAACCTCCAAGGTCCTCCTAGGTCAACAAAGAGGATTACAAAGTATCCCTGCTATCTTTGCACGTGGGACAGCCGAGCTCTAGGAAAGCACTGGAACCAGAATGAATGCCCCTTACGTGAAACTCAGGAAGTAGGTATGCCAAATATTGTCAACGATCCAATTGTCATTTTTCCTCCGATCCTTATCAAGCTGGGTTTGATGAAGCAGTTTGCCAAGGCGTTAAATACTGACGGTGAATGCTTCTAACACATATATTCTGTCCTACCTAGGTTGTCCTTCGAGAAGATCAAAGCAGGTGTTTTTGATGGACCACAGATTTGTGCACTGTACGTAATCGAGAATTTGCCAGAAAGATGACCGCGAGAAAAGGACTACATGGCTTTCATTTTGGCGGTGATGGCAAACTTTCTCGGTAATAAAAAGGCTGACAACTAAGAAACTTTCGTAGTTAATATGTTGTCAGCTTTTCGCGATCTTGGATGTAACATGAGTGTCAAACTCCATTACCTGTACAGTCATCTTGATAGATTCCCAGATAACTTAGGAGGAGTAAGTGACGAGCAAGGCGAGCGTGTCAATCAGGACCTCAAGACCATAGAAGAGCGTTACCAAGGGAGATGGGACAAACATATGATGGCAGGTTACTGCTGGAGCATTAAACGAGAATGCCCTGAGACAGTTCACAAAGGCAAGAGCTCCATGCGGAAATTCACGCCTGAGTAGAGTGCAATTGAACTTTGCCTCCCCATAGTAACAAATGTCCTATCTACCAATCAGTTTTATATAAACTATAACCATTTTTTCCTTTGAGAAAGCGTTTCAAATCGTGGTCTTGAATAGATATATACTATCTTGCATTTTATTTTTTTATTACCCAGCTAGATTAAAGAGTTTTATAACATATTTCATCATATATTTTTCGTGATAGACTACGACGTCAGTGTGATGATGACGAAACTTTGAGATTTTCAAATACCTTGATTGCAAAAATGTAGAGCACTGAGGTTAAAATAACTAGAGATCTTAAATCAGCGCAAGAAATTAGGTAATACCAAGTGTTTGATATCAATGCAACAAAATCTTTGTTTAACAGTGCTATGCAATTGATACCGATGCCATGAATGTAATTCACTTCCAAAGTCAGATTAAATGTGTCTATTGTAATTAATTAATTAATATATAATGAATCACGATGTCTGTTAGCATTATATAATGTATTAACCTACATTTTAGTGTTTACTTCTTCGTTTGTAAGACGTCTCAGGTGTGTCACGCTTCAGGTTCCAGCAGAAGTCAGCCAGCATAGCAGGGCTCCATTTTCCCTTATACCTATTTTCCACATTTTGATGGAACCTCTCTCCATGTTTATTCCCCACATCTCCTGCATTCTCTGGGAAGAATGACAGATGAGAATGAAGGAAGTGTATTATCTTCAGTGACATAATGCATCCGAGATCTTGGTAGCACTTGATTAGGCTCTCCACTATACGCTCTCGCTGGGCCCCTTGGTGCTTTCCCAGAAGACCTTTGCATACATCTCTGAATGCATGTCAGGCCGCTAGCTCAGTTGCAGCCATTGTCGCCTCGAAGTTTTTATCAGTTATAAGTTGACTAATTTGAGGGCATACTAATATGCCTCCTCTAATCTTGGCATGACAAATTTTAGGGAAGATCACTTTGAAGTACTGAAAACATGGCTTATTATGTTGCAGCGCTTTGGTAAATTGTTTCATTAGGTCTAGTTTTATATGCAGGTGGAGGCAAAATAATTCATCTGGATATATGATAGATTTCTGGCCTTTTCTGTTGCGATCTGCAGTGAAATAAAATAAAATCAGATTAAAAATAGATATTACTGGCTGTGGAAGTACGACATAGTATATGTTTTGATCTTTTTAATCTATACAACTCTTGAAAATATATTGAATAACAGGAAAGAAAACACATTGAATGACCACCTTTAGTATCTGTTAAGCAGAAGTAACAATCCATTGAATGGCCCTTTGGCACCCTCCAGACCATTGGTACGCCAAACATGAGGCCATGTTCTTTGCCTTTCACCCAGGCAGAAAGGAAACCTGTACACCTGACACAACATATGCAAGGTGCCTAGCGTTTATCCTGGTCACTCACGTTACATCCAAAGTACAGCTCATAAAGTTTTCCCACATGCTTAGTCAACTGTCTCCAGTATTACCTTAATGTAAATGATCCACATATATAACAGACTGTCTGGGGAATTTTTGCATTCTCTAGGCATTTTAGCTGACTCCTGTAAAGAGAAAATACTGCAGTATGTTAAAAATAATATAAATAGTAATAGCAACAAATATTAAATAAAAAAAGTAAAACTAGGAAGCATTTATAGTTAGTTACAAAATTACCAAGCGTTACATAAGGGTTACCATGGATTTGGACCCATATAACTAAAAATATATTGAGTATACTTTCATAAATTTCATAGGTTAGGTTGACAAATACCTTAGGAACATCGCATTAAAATTATATCAAAATCTATTTATAACTTTTAGAGCTGTCAGTTTCAGCCCTATCCTGTTTGCATTCAATCCCTATGGAACCATCAGTGTATTTAACGTAAGTTAAATGGTAATTTACGAGAAACTGGAGGAGGGTCGTAGAAAGAGACGGATTTTATATTCGTGATTTACGCAAAAAAATCGATCGAGAAAAGGTTATTCTCATTTCAGGAGTTTTTCTTATGGTTGTGCAGTGTAATTACTTTCAGGTTTCTAGCTTAAGACCTTGAATAAAACAGTCCAGAGCATTATTGCCCGATTGCCAGTTCTTGCCAGATCAGTGTTTTTCTGCTAATTTGCTTGATAAAAAAATCAGCATCCCAATAACCTCATTATTTTACGTTAAAATATTTGCCTAGTAACTTTACTCAATAAAATATTTAGTATTATATAATGATGTATCGAGATACTAAGGATTGTGATTGAGACAGGGGTAGATCTCTTTCCTTGTGCAATTGTTATTGCCCTGAACCTATCTCCTCTCCGCATAGTATTGTTCTTAGCCATTGTTCTCTAAGGATAGTTTAAGGATGTCGTCCAATCAACGGCTTTCAGTACATGGGTCGACTAACTGCAATGAATTGGATGGAAAGAGATTCAATTGTAGTTTATTTAGTAGGAGTATATTATATAGTGGAAAATAGGTCAGAAAAACTAGATATAGTGAGGTGTTTGGGGAAGGTGAAGGAGTGGCAGATGGGTTGTGTCAGGGATTGTTCCTAAGTTTAGAATAGAAGGAAAGTGGCTGTATCGAGCACTTGGGAAAATGAGAAGAAAAAAGAAATGTCTGATAGTGTGGGGATGTTGTTTATGGGTGAATTGAGTGCATTTGAGGGAAAAGAAGATCTGTTTGCGATGTTGGTGTTACGCATGAGGCGGAAGAGTGCGGAAGAATTAAATGATTTTTTAGAGAGGGGTATTAAAAAGAGGTTTTCATATAAAGTACAATAGGATAGGGGTGGAGTCATTTGCGGAAATAATACTGATATAAGGAAAATCCCTAAAGGGCTTAAGTATTTATTGATAACCCTTCAAATTTAAGGAATATAATTTATATATACGCCTACCCTCATATTATTTTGCGCAGGGCCATAAAGGGGGTGGCTTCCAACTCATACTCTTCTCTTCTTCATCTCCTACATATGTCTTCATTTTAAGCAATAAACCTCTTCAATCACTAAACTCCATTAATGAGGCAGCTCTCCTTCCTATCCTTTTGAAGAGGTGATTGCAAACGCCTCTCGAAACTCCCTTTCATCTCTCATTGTAAGGTCTCCCAAGTATTAATTCTCTCCTTCATTTGATATGGAAATAGCGCTGTTGTAATCCCTGTTTAGCATAACTAGTATACATGAGAACTTGTGCATAGAATCAAGACTTAACATTGGAAATTTCATCTAAATCTATTTAATAAACAAATAATTCGAGGCGACATTTTCAACAACCTGCATCATATCATTCGTTTCGCTCAGCTCACACATTTTGCGACTCTAAAAGTAAAATTCCGTAAGAAAATGAAGATTAAATATTTCCATCATACATTCCCAAAGTTATAATTGATTTAAATGCCATTGTTTTTTAACGTAAATTTATGCAGTTTACTCGTAACTTTTCCTTCACTGACATTGAAATTTTCTTTACCAGTAAATATGTACGATAAGCCTTGTTGCTTACGAGACATCTTCCAAAATAGCGAAGAAAATCAAGAAACTAAAAAACATTGTGAGAAGAAATTGTTTTATTCAACGCCCCCGACTAGTTTCCACACTTCTTTTCTCCATTTTGAGCTGTACAATGAACACTAAGAATCACTTACGTATTAAAAATTCTCTGAAAAACTTACTAAAATGAAAAAAGAAGCTTGGAAGAGTTTTATTTTGGTTTGTTAGGGCTTTATGAGCAAACCCAAGGCTGAATATTATGTGGAGCTAGTTGAGAACTTAGTAAAAAGGAAAATCTATGGCCAAATGGAGTGCAGGATGTCCATTAAGGATGCATATCTCTGATGTCCATCTTGACAAGTTGCAGAAGAATATGGAAGCAAGGAGGATACAATGAAAACATGATGGGAGACTAAAGTTAGGGGCTTGTACGGAAAAGTGATTTAAATTAAAAACAAATCGAGGAAAATTGTTCACTTATAACTCTTTTTACTTGTTTTTATATATTTCTTGTAGAAGTTTCGATAAAATTGTATAAAATTAACTGATTTTGTTTTGAACCCTACAGTGGATTAAAAGAAATATTGCCTATTTTTAGTAAATATCTGATCATACAAGCCACGAAACCCACGTTTAAAACAAATAATGGGTAGCCTTTGCTAAAAAAATAAAATGTTCAAGATATGCTGTCCAAACCACTATAAAACTATATCTAGAGACCAAGAGATTTGTATGAAGTGAAGTGGCAGGAAACGTCTTAAAACACCTATCATAGTGTTTCAGTAGAGAATCGTAGAAGAACAACTACTGTAGTTGCTTGGGAGTTTAATGAGGCTTCACGTTCAAAATTTCATCTAGAAAAGTTAGAATGAGATTAAAAGGATCAAGAGCTAAATGGATGCAAGGCGAAAGAGAAGCCATGGATTTCTCAGGTCAACAAAAGCAAACGTCTTCAGTGAGCCAAAGATCACAAAATCAAAATTCGGACAGATGAACAATGATCTAAAGTTAGCCGGTCAGATGAAAGTAATTTTCAGGTATGTAAGAAAGAATCTGTTATTGCTGTTTTACATGTAATTCCATTCAAATATATCTTGGAAGAAAACTATTTATAATTTTACTTTTTTGTTTTGTGATAATTTAGCAGTTGACATGTGTAGTAACAGGCTAGTTGATAGGCTTCCACGGCGCATGTCGCATTTGTGTTCCTTCATTCTCTTCGCAGAATCTGCTACTTTCGCCATGTATACTTGATTTCTATATACTATATTCCGTTTATTATACTCGTATTCCATGCAAAGTTTACATAAACGGAATATAATATCGGTGGATCCATTTTTAGACAGTCTATTTCGGATAGTTTTTCACAGTGAAAGGCAACATTGATGTTGTTGGCCCGTGCCAGCTTTTTAAAATTAATTAATTGGGTGAGTATGAGAATGTAATATAGTTATTATTACATACATTTTCCTCAGGAATAGCTGGTGAGTAAAAGTTGGTTCTGGCTTTATAATGACATTTTTCTATGAACCAAAGGGGATACTGTAGCTGAATGAATGTTTGGATGATCGTGTTAATTTCATCCTGGAGGAAACACGGATCACATATGCGATATGTTCTCAGGAACAGGAAAGAAACTACAGAACTTTTACAAGATTCGCTGTGGCAAGAGAAATAGTGAATATAGGCATTCTAGTCAGTTGGTTTCCGGTAAATAGAACAATATGCCATGTTACTTACTTTAGATAATTTGACATATTTTTCTTGTTTACCGGAAACCAACCAACTCTAGTGCCTATATTCACTATTTATCCTGTCACGATATATATATATATATATATATATATAACCACAAGAAAGGAGAAGATAAACAGAATACTTTGGGGGCAAAAATAACTCTTGCAGAGATGGGGATCAAACCAACCGCACTGAGGCAGCGAGCAACCCCTTAAACTACCCGACTACGGGGGGAAAATAAAAACTCTTTTGAATAGACAAGCTTGTAAGGCATGCTTTGCTAGGTTGATCATAAGGACTGAAAGAGAGTGAAATTATTTGCGAATTCGAAGGAATGTTAAACGCGTTATGCAGATTCAGTGTATATATTTTCTGAACGCAAGAGAATGATGGAAATAAATCAATCGAAACACAAGGAAAGAGAAGATAAACCGAATATTTTTTTCTCCGGAAAAATAAATTTTTTTAATTGTAAAAGAGTCTGTGTATCAGTGGGGATCGAATCATGCCCACTGAAGTAACAATCAACCGTTTTGATCTCAACTAGAGACATCCCTTAGGCCCGTAGTTCTCAACTGGTGGTCCATGGTGACCTTTTGGGTCATCCACAGGACGTCCACTGTATTTGGTAACAAACTTTAAATGAGTGTACATAATTTAAAATTTACTGAAAATTTAGTACTAACAATTTAATAAAATTAAATAAATGGCATCCATTTTATTATATTATTCCTATGCAATCTTTAAGTCGTAGCTACTAAGTAGAAATTCGAGTCACTCGACGTTTTTAAATTTAATCTATTCTAAAATGAATATCCAAGATTCACGCCGCTATACGTGACCCTAACCTAGTATATACTTGTACTGTACGGGTCGAGGTGACGAGCCATCCTGTTGATTTCGGTCATCTGCTGCGCAGAAACATATAACATTGTCGTAAAGTGAGGTAGCCAGTAACTAAGGAACTGCTAAACTGATTAGTTCAGCAGTTTGAAGTAATTTGATTTTGCTTTCTAGAGTAAAAGGTAGTATTTTTTACTAGATGAAGCAGGGATGGAGTGTGAAAATAGGGAAATATTTCTGTTCACTTGTTATGCTCCGTGCTGTGTTATGCTGGTTTATGCTGTTTACGCCACATGGTACTATATTATTGACTTTATTATACGTTTTATCATTAGGCCAAATTCAACACGTAACTGATATATTTCGTTGCACTGCCCACAGGTCTGAATAAATGGCAATGGCGGGGAGGAATGCCAAGTGCAAGTAGAACTTATATACATTGCTGATTGTGAAAGAATAAGAGAGAAAAAATCCCCCCCCCCCCTTCCCTGACTTCCCCAGTTCGCCGTTGACCGCTGTAAATTCGTCTGCCCTATATACTGCGAAAATTAGAACAATGCAAAGATCATTAAGTGAATATCGCGACTTCGTGCTATAGAACCTTATCGCGACCCAAGGCAATTAAGGAAGTCTGTTGGCGATGAATCTCTCTCCCCGTCTAGGTAATTTCGAGGTATATATTTGACAGTTAAGAATTCACATGCAGATTGTGTCTGAAGCCGCCGTCCAGTACGTTAGCCGTAACGTCTTCGTAGTTGAAATGGAATCGACTACATTCTCGTCCAGAGAAGAATTGAGTGATTTTCGAAGAGCTAAAATGGATTTAACCCCCGCTTCGTCACGCTTCTCACCTTTACCGCGTCGAACTTCAAGGATCCACTTTGCTCTAGAACTTGCATAATTGTAAAATCGTTACTTAATTAATTATCCCTCGGTTCAAACTTAATTGATATTGTCAATCATCTTAGCAGTAAACTGTATATTTTTTTAGCCGTGTTTGAATATTCCTTGGCCTAGCAACTGTGTATTTAAAGCACTCTTAAAGCCATCTCCAGGTAGATCCTTAATTACGGTCGTCCAGTAGGCCAGTGTGCGTATAATGGCGTATACCCCGTCATACAACGACAGGGATATTTTTTAAATCCTGAACAAACTGTATCTTCCGCTACAAGGGGAATGTGCAAGTCTGTTTTCTTATCAAGGCTTTTCTTGAGAAGCTATAACTCTGGATCGGATGAGTCGCAAGTAACAACTTGGTTAAATTTACATGTATGATTGCATATTCGGGGAAAAGAAAGTCATTCAGGTAACAAATCTCGAGCATTTACGAAAACTGCGAGATAAATTTCACAAATACTTTCCAGAGGTGGACATGACAAGGGATGAGTTAGATATCTTTCATCAGGAATCCATTCACAACATATGTTCATAGTGTTCCAGAGGATCTGCAAGAGGAATTTTGTTAGCTGAAAAATGATTTGGTGGCTCATGATATATAGCAGTGGTCTACCATGGAAAATTTGGTGTTGAGTATGATAGATACTTACCCAAATTTGTCATCACATGCAGTCAGATATATTTTTCCATTTGCATCAACTTACATGTGCGAGAGTGTATGTTCATATCTGCTGCATATTAAGTCGAAACAGAGGAATAGGCTTGCAGTGGAAAGCGATATTCGTTGTGCTTTATCAAGTATCACTCCTAAAATTGAAAAGCTTGTGAGTGAAAAGAGAATCCAAAGGCTGGTTGCAAGGAAAAATGAATTAAGCAAATTTGAAGGGAAAGTGTTTGTTAGTTATATACTCCTGCATAATTTGGAAACTCTATTTGTTAGAAATAAATTTCATGGCCAAATATTAGATAGGTATTCAATTTCCAAGAAATTATGTTTTCAAGAAATATATTTCAGATTGAAATGTTAGCTGGCTATTATTTTATATAATTTTTAGAAATTGTTTTGAAGAAATGTATTTCAAACCAAAATGCTTGTTGTGTATACTTATTTATCCTTATTCAGAAATGAAATTGTCCATGACATTTTTTTTATAGGGTTAGTGGTCCGGGGCCTGAAACGAGTTGAGAACCACTGCCTTAAACTACTCGCCTACGCGGGAGAATAAGCAGCTGTATCGTATCGATTCTCGTTCCGTTTGAGGCTCAATTGTTATTCTGTATTTGACTCTTCCGGTGCATTTAAGTTGAGCTGTAGACGACTCGTCTAGTTAAGTGGTTTCGATTCAAGTTGCTTTTCGTGGGTTCCACTCAAATCAATATAAATTCCATAATTTTTTAAATCACTCAAGTTTGAAAATTTCATTGCTAAGGGCTCCCCTCTAATGTATTCGTTGCCTACCTTATATTTGTAGACTTGTTGATTTCCAAGCCTGGGAATGAATAGCAGATCAAGAGATATTAACGGTGCGGACGAGAGCTTTTAACCGACTTTTCCGGCTGCTACATGTGGCGACAATGCTTACGATGTTGAGGTAGAATCACGTTTACATATTTGTGTACAGTAAGCATGTAAATCTATATTTACATATTTTACTTACATTCAACACCCTAATTTCAAGCAAAATTCTAACTTTTATGAAAAGGAGAAACTACAAACAAATTGAGTTTTTTCCGGAACAGGCACGGCAGCAAATTAGGAGTTCGAGGCTATCGCGAGGTTGAGGTTTGGATAGGCAGTGACTTAGCCAAAATGGACATATAATGAAACTTTAATAGCATCTTCGCGTTGCCATTGGTGCTGTATTAAGCGTGAAAGCAATTTTTATGTTAGATTGCGGAAAGAAAATTAGTTAGAAGAATCAAAATTATCTTTTGGAACAATCGTTTATTTTATTCACGCATGGTGCAAAGGGTTGACAAATACAGTTTTTTGTGTCAAAGAGCTTAAAATTTTAACATTAGTCATAACTGATTGGGACATTTTCTACGAAAACGTTGCGCATTCAACTAGCTCCAAAAACCGAACCTAACTTACTAGGACTCTCGAACAACATAGCCTAACCTTAATCACACGATAGCCCGAACGCTTAATTTGCTGCCGTGCCTGTTCCGAAAGAGACCCAACAAATTAACTTTGGTAAACACTTAACCTAACCCAAAAGATGTTACCAAGAACACAACTTAATACTACAGAGAACAAAACTAAATTATTTCCTGTAACTAATAGGAAGTGAGCCCTTGTTGGGTCGATATTAACTTCTAGGAATTTGATGATCTGATACAGAATCAGAACTTACTGGTAGCGGCTTAGAATTTAATGGTTCTTCAGGAAAATTAACAGTGACCATCGCTTTACAACATCTACATCTTCCCCCATTGGGACCTTCAAAAATATAACTTCTCGGTGGTTGATGTTTTACAACAACTGTATAGAATTTCCCTCTTTGCAAAGATGAGCTTTCTGATCGCTCCGAACCTGTTTTAATGGGCGAGCTTCCCTATGCCTATCTGTGTACTCCTTGTATTTAGTCCTGAATCGCTTTTCTTTCTCTCTCAGAACTGACGTGTTTGGAGAGAACGGTTCTAATTGACAGGTAAACGAGTTCTTAATTTACGACCCATTAATAGTTCATGTGGAGAATAACCAGTTTTAAGAGGCGTAGTTCTATATGACAACAAAACGTATACATATCTTTACTTGAAGATTTACACTTTTTTAGTAAGGACTTGATTGTGAATACAGCTCTTTCTGGCACGCCATTAATCTTATGGAAATCAAGCCTGGAGATATGAGAGATTTCGTATTCCTTTGCAAAACTATCAAGATCATTTTTGAACTGAGAACCACCATCTAAAACTATTACTTCTAGTATGCAAAATTTAGCAAAAAACAGATTTTAAATTGTCAATTATACTATCACAAATATGTAGTGAAATATAACAACGCTATTTCAATCCATCTACTATAGTAATTCACTGCTTGTAAATCCGTTTTATTTTGGAAATAAAACAAATCCATCCATACTTTTTCAAATGAACGACTGTGGAAATCTCCAACGATTAACGGCTTTGACCTCTTTGTTATTACATGGAAACAAATTTAACACCTACCTGTCCTATCCTGCAGTGTAAAGTTAAATTGGGCCACCAAACTGAGGATCTAGCAGTATTAAGGCTTTTAACGATGCCCTGATGTCCGTGAACTCGGTCGAAATCCTCACTTCTAAAAGCATCAGGAATAACTATCACATTTCCGTTGCAAATCACACCGCAGACAACAGAAAGTTTCGCCTTTATTGAATTATAAGGATTTACATGAAATGGCATTTATCAAGTTATGGGCCACTCTGCCTCTACATAAGACCTAACCTTTGATAAGGATGTAACCTCTTTTTGCGATTTAAAAATTTAATCTAACTTCGGCCGCGATATTTATTAACTATTTACGCCCTTTACTTTGTACTCTGACACTATATTTTGCACTTCAAAGTCAGAATCTAATGGCACGACTGCGCATGGTTTAATGCATTCGTGGTAACTTGTTCGAACTCATTTAATATACCGAATTTTATAAGAGCACCTGCATAAGCGAAGAAGAAATCTTAAAATACGTATCGGTAATTCGTCAAATCTTTTATTCTGCAACAACGAGATAAGTGGTATATAATCGGTTAAAATTTCAAAATTTAAACCTATAATATGACTAGCAAATTTTTTACATCCCAAAACAATTGTATTTGATTCATTTTCAATACTAGCCCACTTATTTTCTGGATCCGTTAGAAGCCTACTAGCATACATGATAGGTCTCCACTGATTACTAACTTTTTGCATTAATACAGCTCCTAAACCAAAAGATGATGGATATGCACATATCTTAGTGTCATTATTAGAATTATAATAAGCCAACCCTTCCGCGCATGTAAAAAGCAATTTTTGTTCTGAGGCATTTCCAATCCAGAATTTTTTTCTGCAACAATGACCTAATTGTTGAGTTTTAGATCCCAAATGGATTTACCATACCTTGTAAACGGCTAAAATCTTATACTTTTTTTAGTGGGATTGTAAGTTATAGCCCTAACTTTTTCAAGGTGGGCATAAACACCATCCCCATCGATAATAAACCCTAAAATACTTTAATAGTGGAACTGAAATTTCATATTTTCTGCATTTAATGTGATATTTATTTATTTAAGTCTGTTTAGAAGCGCTTCTAGACGTCTTTCATACTCTTCCTGACTAGCTCTACATACACATGTGTCATCCATATGTCTGGAGTAGTATCCCGGGCAAAAAGTTGTTCACATTCTCCAGCGGTTATACCAGTGGCTTTCAACTAGGGTGCTGGCGAGAGCCCACTAAGGGTGCTGCTACGGAGCGAGCAAGAAATCATTTTCACAGTGCCTAATTTATTGCCCCAAAAATATGTATTTCAAACATTTAATAAAAACTCTAACGACATTTGAAAGTAGTTTGAAACTAGCTTCTCTGAATTAATTATGCAACATAAAAACAAGGAAAAGAGAAAGACTGGAGAGAGTGAATGAAGAAATGAGAGTTTCCTTGTCAACTATACATCCCAATATTAAATAATTATGTGATGCTCATTAAGCTTATATTTCCCATTAAACTTTTAGGGGTAAGATTTGTTTATTTTCAAATTTTTATGTTTTAATTCGATTAAATTATGTTAAATGTCAATCGTGGTTAATTTTGAAAAGCTTTCAACGTAATTATGTATTGTCACCTAAATTATATTATAGTGGAGTGCCGCGGCCCTTCTAGATAGCAATTAGGGTTTAACTAAGGCATTTCGTATCTCTCCCTTAAATAACTCATCTAATTTGGCGAAATCACAAGTCTGAATAATATACCCATTCTTTTTAGGTACTACTACCATAGCGGAGCACTAATCTGTGGGTTCAATCACCTCCTCAATAATGCCATCTTTAATCATCTTTTCTAATTATGGTTGAACTTTAGGCAATAATAGATCTTTATATACGAGTATATATATATATATATATATATATATATATATATATATATATATATATATATATATATATATATATATATATATATATATATATCTATATATATATATATATATATATATATATATATATATATATATATATATATATATGAAATGAATAACTCACAAAGTAGCACGTGATAACTACACGAGAAAATAGTATAATAAGGGTATATGAGTATAAGCTGGTAAAAGATAAAGGATCGCCTCTAAGACAAGAAATGACCAATGAGGAAGTGGGAGAGGAATGCTATAAGAGGTAGCAAGGTCAAACCGAGAGGCAAGAAAGTGAGAAGAACAGAACCAAAAGGGTTAAAACGATTAACGGATAAAGCGATAGTCTAAAGAGAGAGATTAGGAAAGACACGAAAAGGAAATTGAAACGAAGGGGAGAGGGACAAGGAGAAAAGAGGAGAAATAAAATAATATTAATACAAATTCAATGCAATAATTATATTAACAAATCGGGTGCCCATAAAATGAAAAATAAAAAAAAATAGGAACATAAGTCAAAGCTGATTTTGTTAAGAATGAGTTTTTTCATAACAACATCAATTTTAAAAATGCCAGGGGGAAATATTAAAGTTATTAAATTGATTTATACATAAACATTCAACAAAGTTTCTTTTAATTGACTCATTTGAGCGAAAAATAAATTTTGCTGAATTCCAATTAATTAAGTAGTTATTTTCGGACATATGTCCCCAAAACGCACTATTATTTATAGCTGTCCTAACATTGTATTTATGCTGATTAATATGGACAGATAATTGCTTCCCTGTCTGTCCAAAATATTTACTTGTTTCATTGACCTTCCCCTCTTTCAAAAAACTTTAACATTTCAGTTGCTTTTAAATACGAGTCAACTATAAAAAAACATTCTAGTTCACAATGTTCTACTTGTCTAAGTAAATATTTTGGAGAGACAGGAAAGCAATTATCTGGCAAATGTAGGACCTAAAGGAGACCTCATAGCCATGCTGTGTTTGTTTATACAAGGTATTATTAAAAAGGAAAATGGTGTCTCCTACCAATAATTATTTATACAGTCATTATCCGAACATAAATTTCACTGTTCAACATGAGTCCAAGGGAGAATTGTCATTTAACGAAGCATACATCGCCCGTATTAATAATCATTTATTCCTTTCTGTGTAGCGCAAACCAAACACCACATTACTTTGCACTAATTTCTTTAAATTTAATATTCTTCCATATCGTGTAGACTTTTTTCGTGCCTACAAAATATCCTATTTCTGGGCCTTGTTCTACTAAGAATTCACTTACCTTAAAAAAATTTGTCAATTTAATTTGTTTCCTTCCCAAGTTTTTGGCAAACCTACTAACTGTTTTTCGAAAAAATACATAATAGCTCAAATAGTAAAATCAAGCATGAGAAAATAGCTATTTATTTACGAATACCTTACACGGCGCCCATTACTAACAAATTGATAAATGAACTACATTCGGTACTAGTTAAAGGATACCCTCAATGTCAGTTTCATTTTATTCCCATCAACAATCTAACGATTATAATCTTTCTCAGCCATAAAGAAAAACTTCCCAAATACTTTGGTCCTTATTTGTTTACTAATTCTTGTGTGCTAACTGCCATGTCAGCTCCGTAGGTAAGACCACCCTTTTCAAGTCCAAATGAAGATTTGTAAGGATCGAGGTTGATCTCACTATAATAATAGTGGAATTCTCTCCTTCGGATTCGTGTCTACGGTGCTCTTTACGGGGTATTATGGAATTTATATATTTCAAAACTCACCCTTAAAATTAACTAAAGACGGCAAAGGAGTTATCAACAAATGTTTTATAATTAATAGGCTTGATATTTTGAGACTTGCAAGAACTCAATAGCCAACCAATTAATTATTGAAACACCTTAATTGTAAATTCGAAGAATAAAATATATTTTCATGGGGCTGGGGGAACTTTTTCCTAAAGTCTTCTATAGTATTACCCACATTTTTTTATGATAGGCTCATGCATGGGTGGGTGACGGCCAAAGAAGTCGTTTGATGCTGATTTGGCCCTCCCATTTGGGGGGGCTTTTTATGCAGTACGACAGGGAGCCCCATTTCCATGATAAGATAAATTTCTTTTCCAATCTAACCATTTGAAAACACTAGTAGACGTCACTCTTTAAGAATATAAATATATTTTTCCAAGTTGATATTACCAACACATTCGACTAACTCTGAGCCTCCAGAATTCCAAATTGATGCCCAAGCCAGAACACAAAAGCCGCAATATTTCCCCTTTGGCTTTAATCCGTTATGTCCAAATTCTTAAGCGTTAACCTTCAAAGACTTACCCGTCCATTATCTAAAAATTGAGCAAAACTTCATTCGTCAGAAAATATTATGCAGTCACAAAATTCCAAAAGCTCATCACTCAGTTCTCCATCCCAGTCATTGGGGGACAGATTTGAAATCTCTCCGCTAATTCAAAAGCTTTAAACCGAATTTCTTTTTTTTTCAATGTACGAGTATGTACGAACAGCACAAAAGTCATTCGGAATACCCTGGACAACCAGGTCGAGATTCCGGTGAGGTTTTACCTATCTCTTTAATTCTGTTAATAAAAGAAAGTGGTATTCCAAGATTCATAACAATGTGTCTTTGAAACAGTTTACATTCAGATTGGAAAACAATTCGTGTGTGTCTATTTAATTCTTGTTTCTCTAGATGGTATTATTGAAGGTAAATTGATAATTATCTTTAAGTACTAAGTTTGAGGCTTGATTAAAGTGAGAGCGAAGGAGACCATTAAAGAAATCACAACCTTGAAAAATCTTATTGAGAATCTTTTTCACCATTTCATTGACAAAATATTGATGAATTATGATTTGATGTCGAAATTGGTTCTATTGAGCTAATTCCTTTAGGAATGTGCAAGAATTAATGAGAGAGAGATTCACTTTTATGTGTGGTGAAAGAATATCAACCAGAAGTTTAGATAGGACAGATTTTTTACGATGCAATAATTGAGCCTAAAGCTCAATTAAGACCCAGTGGCTCTTAATTGGTTAGAGATGTAAACAGTTATAGCAGATGGAGATTTAATCTTATTAAGAAGTCTCTTAACTTTGTCTTCAGAGTGGGGTATAGTATTCTTTGGGGAGATATTTTGGGTCTCGGGTAGTAGGCTATTTAAGGTTATCTTACTGCTATAGGCACTTTGGTTTAGTAAAATTATCCCATTTCATTTATCTGGACGAGAAATGACTAAATTTTTATTCTTAGATAGTTCTCTGAGGATATAAAGGGCGCTTTTTAAAAAAACATAATGAACTCTATCTGAGCTTTCTTAATTGGTCATAAAATTCCTGCAAAGGGTCTTTAATGTCTCAGATTATAATTTTTAGTCGCGTGCACGCGATTCTGTAAGTTAGTATGTCGGTCGGTCGGTCGGTCAGATGGTACCCATTTTACTTTTCAATGAGTTTTTGAAAGTTTGGAAATGTTGGTTAATTGATAATACGTTTGCTACTTTTTTCGAAATTATTGAAATAATTGAGAGCACGCGACTTAGGTCTGTTGATCTTGCTTCAAAGAAAAGGTAGCAAGAGGAAAAAGATATTTGGACATTTTGTCCTGTCAGATAAATTAATGATTAACTGACGGGTTGCAAAAATGTTGGTTTCAATTTGCGGGAATGAATCCCTACAATACATTCTCTATGGGCATTATTTTCTCTCTTAATAATAGTGCTAAAGCAAATAAATTTACTAAGAATCAATTTGTACTTAAGACAATCGGTATTGTTTCGATGAACATTTGCTAACCTTTCTCTCTTATATAGTGTGTTCATTTCGTTTAATAATACTATCTACAAACAGGTTGATGGCCTCATCATGGGATTGTCTATGGCGTCTTTACCTGTAGATTTTTACATGTGATTTTTAAATTAGACTGACTCAATTAGTCAAAATATCAAGCCTATTAAATATAAAAGATTTGTTCATAACTCCTTTGCCGTCTTTAATACAGTGGAACAAGCACAGGAATATTTCCTAATTTTAAACAATTTCTGTCTAAACACCTATATTATGGAAATAGAAAATTGCAAGTCTCTACCCTTCCTAGATATATTAATCATTAAATACAATGATAATACAAAAATTAAAATTTACAGAAAACCCACCTTTCCGGGTCTAAGCGTGAATTATTTCAGCTTTGGTGATATATCATATAAAATTATGCCATTAAAACTACTTCACAGAGGTCTTCAAATCTCACCTGACTTCTTTACAATGCACAAAATTTAACTTTCTAACTGAATATTTTGCCGATTTATTCCCTATAAGAATTTATAAGAATATCGTCAACACCTCGTTTTACCCGATATCTGGCATCTGAATAAAAGTTTAAAATCCAGCATCACCAAGGTTTTAGATTTCATTTTTATCATATTATCTACAAATACTATTCATAAACAAAAGAAGAATATGAAGGGTTTCTTTTCGAAAGAAAGATAACTCCATTCCGGCTCGTTTAGTGATGTCATTTACGAATGCATTTGCCCTCGATGTTCTAGTTAAACATCCATATAATAAAATGTATTACAGATATTATCATCATAATTTTTAGTATCCTGGCTGCATGCAAGTTGAACAAGCAATTAAGATTTGGGAATCGATGTTCATAATATTTAAGAAAACCTTCATTCAATTCAGATTCAACTAGAATTCCCTTATGTAATTTAATTACTTAACCAAACAATCTGTGTTCGGTAATAACTATTTCTTATGTAACTACCAACTAACTTCCAAATTAAAACTACCCACCTGTCTAATTTAGTAGAATAGGTTTCTTTGGTATTTCCTTTGGATACGAGGGGCGGTCAATAAGTTTTGCAATTCGGATATAAGGAAACGGGATATGAGTTAAAGTGTTTTATTATTTTTCAATATAACTACCCTCGACTTTAATGCACTTGCGCTACTTGTCCCTGAGGCTTCGAATTCCCGACAGCCAGAAATCTCCCGACTGCTGTTCAATCCACTCCTGGACGGCGAGCTGGACATCTTCATCGTCCCCAAACCGGCGTCCACGCAGTGCAGCTTTGAGCTGGCGGAATAAAAGGTAGTGCTAGGGACAAGATCTGAACTGTAGGGGTGATGGTTGAGCTCCTCGGATCCGCACTCGTGCAGGGCAGCTTGTGCAACTCTGGCCTTGTGGACAGGGGCATTGTCATGGAGGAGCAGGACACCGCGTGTCAACTTGCTGCGCCGCTTCTGGCGGATGCACTTCTTCAACCCAGTTACTCGGCATAATATTGGCCTGTGATGGTCCTTCCACGAGGCGCATAGTCCACTATCAACACTCCCTCAGAATCCCAGAAGATGGTGGCCATGATCTTCCCGGCTGAGGGTTGGGTCTGGAACTTGATGGGAGTCGGAGAGCCCCTGTGCTTTCAGGCCATGCTTTCGAGCTTAGTCTTGGGATCCCAGTGATGGACCCACGTTTCATCACCTGTCACTATGCGTGACTCGAATCTTGGTTGTACAGGAGCAGCAGCTCCTCCAAACTTTGACGACGTTGAAGTCGATCATGGAGCGTGTGGTTTCGTGAGGTTTCTAGGGACCCAACGGCAGAGACTTTGACCATGGCCAAATTGTCGTGGATGATGTTGATAACACTTTCACCTGATATTCCAAGTTCTCGCTCGATTTCTTCGACCATCACCCATCGATTTTCGAGGATCCTCCTCTCCACAGGGGTCACATTGTCCTCGTTGGTTACGTCTGACGAGCGTCCTGGACGGAGGTCATCTTCAAGGGACTCACGACCATGGCGGAACTCCCTATTCCAGCGATCAATGGTTGCATAGGAAGGGGCGGTGTCGGTGTACACTGCAACCATGCGTTCATGGATCTTTTTTGCATTCTTGCCTTCCTTGGTCAAAAATTTGATCACTGCGTGCTACTCAACCTTATCCATTGTTGAAAAAATTGTGACTGACGATCTGCGATCAGTTACTGCTTCTTAAATAGACGAGGCAGGAGCGTGCGGCTGCAGGTCCTGACTTGTCATAACTTGTCTTAACACTCCCACAAACAGCCATCTCCCTTCCTCTGTTTTGCCTTACCGATTCGCAAAACTTATTGACCGCCCCTCGTACCTTATTCTCTAAGGTATGTTTTAATAGGGATTTTTAATAGCTTATTATTTTTAGCATTTGCTTGTCCTTGATTGATTTTTTTTCACTAATGCAAATTGATTCTAATGGTGTTTGACTCTTTACTTTGAATTACACGATTCTTTATAATATTTTACGTATTCCGTTACTGCATAGGATTCTATTTCTCTATGTTTCCTGAATCCATTATTGATTTTAATTGTAGTTATGCGTCTATTTAGCTGAATTAGGATTGTACTTGATAAATCTATTTATATTTTTGTTTTACGTATTAGGCTTTTCTAGTTCTGTTACATATGAGCTACATATGCAGCTTCAAACGCTGTCACGTGAATAATTGGCATCTTGGAGAGAAGTTTTAAAAGCAAACATCCTCCAATCTTCAATTTACCCGAACCCCTGGAACCCAATCAAATTAGCACGACAGGTCAAACAATAGATATTCCTCTATTCTTTCTTATCTAATAAAGTTTTGAAAATCTGAACCGATTACAAACCATCAACTATTAAACACAAACCTGCATAAAAAAGTATTCATAATACGATTTGATCCTCGTGTAGTCAACGCATATTAGACTTTTAAACGTCCACAACAAATTCCACTCTTATGATTAGTAAAGAGTAACCAGAGGGTTTTTTTCCTTTAGCACCAAAATCTAGCTTTCATCAAAGATATAAAAACTTTGAACTCTAATAATATTCATTAATGTATGCCTTGTTGTCATTACTGTTATCCGGGCAAGACTTAAAGAGTAGAAACACATTTTCCTATTTTAGCGAATAAAAACCATATCAAGTAGGGTTAGCCTTAGGATGAAGTTCAGATTTTGGTTTACTTCAAGATGGCTGTCATACGCTGTATTCCACGTATATAAGTAGGTCACCATTTAGAAGTAGAATAATCTTAATTGAAGTTATAACCTCTACGTATATAAGTAGGTCACCACTTAGAAGTAGAATAATCTTAATTAAAGCTATAACCTCTACCAATTACTTTTTTACATTTTGATCAATTTGCTCCTTAGGTGGTCCCTACTCCACAGCATGGAGTTCCAATATTTTACAAGTCTTCTCACCTGGTGATCATCGTCTTTCCCAAACTCTGTACTGGCAGCCTAACTAAGCTATAACCGCTCTTTTAAAGACTTAACCAATTCGCCGGCCTTGCTTAAAAGATTTGGTCTTTTCTAAAGAAATTCTGGTAGTGACGTAGAGTATTTATTATTCTATCCTGTGGAATTACCTTGGCCGATAATATAAGCTTGGACATTTTCTGAGAGTTCTTCTTCCGACGCCTTTCTTTATACATCCGGGAAAAGGTGGAAATCTTTGTTTCCGAAACTTTCTAGGACCATCTGGCTACGGCAGCCGCTCGTGCTTTGCAACGAACGAACTAAGCAAGAGGTACTTCAGTTGCAAATGACCAATTGCAACAAATGAGCGAAAGAATGGAGGTAACTATGGTTTTCCTTAGAGGTGAGTTCGTATCACCCTCCCACACAATTTTAAAGTTTGGGGGAAAAAGAAGAATGTTCAGGAGACGAGCTGCCTCCAACCTCTTGACTTCTCACTCCCTTCACGATGGTATTTGTTGGTACTACGCACAGTTTGAGAACTAGTCGCACTGATGCTCCTGGCCCCACTGCAGCCTGGAAAACTTACAAACGGGACGACAATGAACAACTCACCCTCCGCCATCCCCACAAAGCCCTACATACACATCAAGGATCCCATCACCAGCAAGAAATTTCTACTCGATATGGGATCCGTGAGCACTATCGTTCTGACCACCACGTGATTTACAGGGGGAAAACTGATTCCTCTACAAACAGTTACAGTATAAGCATACAAATTGGAACCTTTTAAGAAAAAATATGTTTCGCTTGGCTTGAGAGGGAGGTTTTCTTAAAAATTCCTAATTTGAGATGTAAAAAATTCAATTTTAGTTTAATATTGTGAGGGGGTAATTTTTTTAATAGCACCTATCTGGCGACTGCCGACAGGGGCAAAGGAGCCGTACTTAAACTCAAGCCTAATATTAGGCTACATTAAAATAAAAATAAGTAAAAAACAACAAAAGAAAAAGCCAACAAAATCCAAAAAAATAAAAGCAAAAACATATTGGACTAGAGAGAGTCAAATAGAATGGAGTCTAACCTCATTTAAAAGTAATTATAGTCCACAAGTCTTTATGCACAACTTAAATCGAAGGCAAGGGAAAAGCGGCCAGGACTTCGATCGTTCCGATTCCGGGACAAGTAACGTGCGTGAAGATCATCCAGATGAAGACATTCAACAAGATTATGTCGAACAGCCTGGGGGACAACGCCGTCGACGCAGTAAAGTACGGGCAAGCGCTCTATCAAAAGGCGCTGCGTGTTGGGAGTGTACTTAATTTGAAGACGACATAAAGCGACCTGAAGCCATCACAGCATTGATGGGTAGGTGGATGGCAACAAGAACAGCGCAATTAAACGCAAATTCAAGTTTCATTCGGAAACCTATCTTCTTTGCCAGGCCCCTTAGAGGGCTACCCCGATACCTGTCATGTAGGCTGTGTGAGGAAGAGCAAACGCTGGTCTATCCACTCAGTCCTCGCGGACCCTTGAGTGCCCTCGTCGATGAGCCTATTTCCCGCAATTTCGATATTTCCAGTAACCCAGAAGAAGATAATCGCAACATTAGCCTAGCTCGCGGCAACCGTGGCGTCACGGATTTTGAAAACCAGGGTGTGTGGAGATTCAAATGCCCCAAGAGCACTCATGGCGATTTTTAAGTCGCTAAAGATCACAATCTGGTGTCCGAACCGGATACGACGCAAAATTTTGTATACCAAGAGGTGTCTTACAACCAACTCTGTCGTAAATATAAACGCAGCGATGACTTCGAAGAAAGGAGATACGACGTGTGAGCCGAGCCCCAACTGAGACTTGGAACCAACTGTATACACTGGCACGGACCTGGCGTGTCAGGAAGTGTCCTAAAAAAGCAAAACGCAATACTCTCTGCTCTGTAAAAGTTTGGGAGCTGAGGCGTAGCGACAAATAGATAAGAATGGTACCTTCCAGTGTGGCTTTTTAGGCAAAACCCGAGGTGCCGCTGGCCTGAGAGCTGCATCGAGTTCTCGAAGGTGTTTCCTAGTCTTAAACCCAAAGAGCTTGCCGGCAGAGGCACCATCGTGATCTGCCGCGGATGCAATGAGAGCCATTGGCGACTGAGAGAGGCACCTAACCCACGCCTACAAGCATATAATTCACTGTGTATAGCGCAAAGAGAGTGTCATCTCCCCCGCATGAAACACATAGACTCTTAATGAGGGAAGTGTGGAAGGCACCGATCTCGAAGTGGAGATCGGTGTGGTGGATTGAGTTCATCTTCAGCAATAGACGCTCGTCTGCAGATGCGTATAACTCGCCTACGTAGTCAAGCAAATAAGGCAATAACCATATCAGCATCCACTTGGTGAACGTCAGCATCTTTCCAGATCCCGTTGAACAAATCAAGCAAAAATACTATGCCTCGCTCAGTTAGGTATTGAAATATAGCATACGAGACATAAGTAGGAACAGGAACGGTGTCTGCGCATAAGGCAAGAGCGGAACACAACTCATTCGAAGTAAACCTTTCATTGAAGGGTTCTCGGCCTATGGAGGTAAAGTTCA